>VDFB02193867.1:292473297-292582212 GCA_007258455.2 Sequoia sempervirens
TCAAAAATTGTTTCCTTTTAGCACTTTGGACTCTTAAGGGAAACTAGTGGGCAACAAAGTTAACTTCTTCACAAACTTGGTTTGAAGTAATTTCATTCTTTTTTGTGCATTTGAGAGACATTTTGAGTGGAGGTCAGCCTATGAGCCCTATTCTATGATATTAAAAAAAGGTATTGTGGACCTATATTAAGCTACCACTCTCAATATCATACAAATTGAACCCTGGCATCAATAGACTCCGTATATCAAGCTACCACAATTCTATTGATGTTAGCAACTTCGTTGATCTCTTCCAACCATTCCATCACATGACAGAGCTTGGAAAAGAGAGAAGGAAGTCAGCTAGCAAAGAGGAGAGTAGAGTCCGCTTCAAGAGTAAAACATGGCACTTGCTAAGACTAAGCCTGCCCAGCCATACAAAAGTGGCATACAATATAGCCAAGTCCGCTCCAAGGAAATAATCAATGGCTTGGTATAAAGCAAATTCCGCTAGCAATACATAAAGGAAAGTCCACCCTTGTTTCTTGGCACAAACACTCAGCAAAGCTTGCCCATGTTAAGAAAGGGATGTGTGAAACATGATTGAAGTCCGCCACATGTCTTGGCCATGAAACTTGACAAGGTATGTGCTTACCAAAGAGTGACATGGCATAAAAGATGGAATCTTGCCAAATCCGCTTCAAGAGGATAATGAGTGTCTGCACTTAGAAGAATATGAACATGGAAAGTGAATGAGTGAAGTCCGCTTAGCATGTTAAGTTTGAAATGGCAAGAGAAAAGAGGAAGTCTACCAGCCTTAAAGTGAAATTGAGCTCGCCCCTCATTTGTAAAGGGTGGAGACAGTGTATAGAATTTTTGTGATAGACTATTTCTGATAATAAAAGCTCTTATGCATGATTTGATTTGAACCACTTTTATTGTCAAATAGTGTGCATGGTTGCGTAACTTCTTCCACCATAGATTGGAGATAGATTAGAATTAGATTACACTTGGAATAAAATTTTCTTTGAAATTTTGTTAGATGAATGTAAGATTTGATAAGCATTGATTTATGGTGGAACTTTTGCTCATACTTTCTTTGAACAGAAGATTTTTGTTCAATGCGTAAAGTTAGCCTGAGCTTACTCTGTGGATTCTTAACTTTTGTCTAGATAAATATTGTTCAATTGGAAGGTAGTTATTCATGATATGAAAACCATAAGCACATTTCCTTGAAGATTGCAATGGCTTTGTGTAGTTGGCGTGATTCCTATGTGGCGAAACAAAGTTTTGTTTCGTTTCACCAAGTCAATACCGTCTCTTGAATTCTTAGGAAGTAGATTAGAACTTTTGACCCCTTGTCTCCTTTTTTCAGTTTGTTTGATCTGCAACCCAAATAAAAGAGCTTCATTTTCCAAACCTTCATTGTGAATTGAAAAAATCCAGCGTAAGTCCCCTTGTGATTACTAGCAAATCACAACACCCATTGAGCTTACCACACGTCAAGACCTGACATAAGAAGCCTTGGAATCGCCATATGATCTTCTCGCAATCTTAGCATACAGGGTGTTTTTTCAAGAGAGGATATGGTGTCTCTAGGAATTTTTATTCTGATGTATGAGTGTGTCATAAAACACACATCAATAGGTTAAAGATAAGAATTTGACAATGCTTTCCCTCAACGGTTTGCCATTGTCTTGGGAGTCCTATATTCAAGGAATTAGTGCAAGGTCCAAACTCCCAAAGTTTGATCATTTGAGGGCCGATTCCATTCATTATGCATCAAGATTGATGGTTCGAGGTGTTGGCCAAAATTCTACTAATGAAGAGATTCATGTTCTTGCCGCCTAACCTTCGAAGAAGAAAGGAAGAAGTGGAAAGAAGGAAATGATGGTGCTCCCCCTTCCAAGAAGAAGCAAGACTTGTCCAAGATTCAATGCTTTAGGTGTGATAAGTTTGGTCACTTTTCCAAACATTGTTCAAATAGACCTAAGCATCAAGCCTCCATTGCAGATGTAGATGATGTTTCTCCACAGAAGAATGAATATTTGTTTTGCTCAGCATTGTCAAGCAATGTACCTACTGACACCAACACTTGACTGATCGATAGTGGTTTTCTCAAAAATAGGGAGTTGATTATGAAGAAACATTTGCTCCTATTGCTCATTACACTTCTGTCAGAACTATCATTGCCCTTGCTGCATCAAGAGGATGGAAGATTCATCAAATGGATGTGAAGACAACTTTTCTCAATGGCATGATTGAGGAAGAAGTTTACGTCGAGCAACCTGATGGTTTTGAGGTTCATGGGAAGGAGTCACATGTGTGTAAGCTGAAGAAGGCCTTGTATGGTCTTAAGCAAGCTCCTCGTGCATGGTACGAAAAGGATTAATCGGTACTTGTCTAGTTTGGGCTTCTTGAAGAATGATGCTGATTCAAATCTCTACTTCAAGGTAATCAATGGTGATGCATTAATATTGGTACTAATTCATGCTTCTAGGCTGCATATATATATATATATATATTATTTTTACATGTTTTCTCCATTGTTTGGCCCCTACACTGCAAGTAAATGGTTGTACAGTGTGTGGAATGAGGGGGCAGCAGGCCTGCAATTGAAATCTTTTCATCTATTAGCATCTAGTTGTTACTTATGCAATGTGAAGTAATGCTTTGAGTTTGAAATATGTGCAATGCAATGTAATCCATAATATGAATAAATTTTTAATTATTAGTTATGTAATGTGAAGTAATTGCATAACTGCTTAGGTTGACTTTGTAAAAACTATATTGTAATTGAATTTTTTTCATCTATCAGCATCTAGTTGTTACTTATGCAATGTGAAGTAATGCTTTGAGTTTGAAAGATGTGCAATGCAATGTAATCAGCAATATGAATAAACTACATAATATAACCATTCTTTTTATGCTATTGTACATCAAGATATTTAACCATTGCTCACTTGATTAAATTTTCAAAGAGTTTAATTATGCACATGAGGAGGCAATTAAATTTCGATTGTCAACTTCTATATATGAAATTATCCAATAATCAAGTGTATGTACATATACAAAAATGGCATCAACGCCAACTCAAACAAAATTTTACAATATGTGGCATATGCCATCTCGGTATCTATTCAAATATTTACATTCCAAAATGTCTATCTCATCCTAAACTACTGGTGGATCATCAAAATGGAGCCTCTTTGAAGTACTCGTTGCCTCTGAAGGTAGCTGCACAAGAAAAAGTCAAACCACAATTGAGATTAGTTATACTATATAATTTAAAATCGAATAATTAACATCAAAATCAATATACATTAAATTATAATTGAACTCTAAAATTGTAATCTTGATTACCTGAAATATCCATCTCTTCAAAGGGTCAGGAGTCCTAGAATATGCCCTTCTCAAAGAACCGACCAAACCATCTTTTGCAATTTCAATCTATATAGGTAAACAAAAACATAAAAGTGATCCAAGTTAGCATACAATTGTTAGTAATAGGAACATATAAATACCAAACACAAAATAAAATGAACACATACTTCTTTAGGTTGATCTTTTTCTTTATCTCCTTTGGGTGTTTCGACACCTCCTCCTTGAGGTGCTTCAACACCTACTCCATCAAGTGTTCCAATACGTACTACTTCGGGCATTGTGGCCCTTGTCAACAAGGACATATAGCTCATAATTCCTTGCACATAAAAATGACAAGTACATATGAAACTACCAATCTATGTCAATGTACGTATAATCAATATAAGATCTTAAAATTCTTAATTCAATCAAATTTGAGTTCAATTACCTTCCCCTTATCCAACATTGCACTTCCATAATCTGGACAAGGCTGCACCTCGCTAGCACTAGGTATTTCCTACAAGAGGAAAATAAGATAAACATATAAGTTATTATATAATTTCATTAATGACAATTCAAATGACAAGAAAGCATATAATAAATAAATGTAAATGAGTGAGTGCAAAATATATATTGTGTGCATGTGGAGGCCAAATGAAATGGCCCTCAGGGTGCTATCTGTCACTTGTGTCAGCTCCTCCTTAGACATCAACTGTGAAATAGACCATGTAAATAAATATTAGTACATTATACTAGCTCTTATTAATATTCATTTAAAAGAAAATGCAAGTTATGAATTCACAACTTAAATTTTACCTGTGTCACTATTCCAATGTCCCCCTCTCTAGCAAGAGAGGACTGTACGGTGTGCTCCACTCCCCTGCGTCTGATCTATAATGTCCACATCATGGAAGTCATAATTAGAAGTGTCCAAGGGATGCTCGACAGGCTATACAAGAGGACCCAAGCATATCTGGTGGCACATGGAGCAAGTATGTGGTACACAAATATGTGGACCTAACGAGGATGACGCAACAACACTCGAGCCATCACCAACATCACCAGAATGTGGCTAAGCTACTACAAAAGCATGCGAAACCAAAAGACCACTCAAAGAGTGAATAGCGTGGATAGTTTATGTGGCCGCATCCTGCATAATATTTGGATGGTATACTGAAGGTGGTGGAGGAAGGGGAGGAGGGGGTACATATGGGCGGGGTATTACTCTAACTGCCCTTGGTCTATCCTGGGGCATACCTCCACCAACGCCCTAGAAGGGTTTAATGTCAAAGTAATTGACATGATGCCCTAACACAAACTCAGCATATAATTTTTTTATAAAGTAAAATGGTATATCACAATTTTTGTTCGGTGGTTTCAAAAAAACATACACCAACGATCCCAAAAGTTTTCTACAATATCTCTATGAGTGCACCATTTTATAGAAAGTTTTGTTTTATTAACATTAACCGGCAAACTAGTGTGGGGTGAACAAATAAAGAGGCTATTTGGGCTTTGGTTATTCCGAGATCTTTCACATCATCATAGGACAATCCACATGCATAATATTCTCTCATGTCTTCTCGCCACGAATGAAAGGCATTATGTTGTGAGGAGAGGATTTCTATGTTTTTAATTATTTCTTTCATTGTGTTTGACATCTCAGATAATCGAGGGACTCTCGTATAAACTTTAGAAATGCCCCTTAATTGTTACAATTTTTAACAAATTAATTCTTCAATTAATGGTTGTGGAGGTGGTGGAGCATTTGGAATTTGTGCATTTCATTGTCAGCAGCCATAATGCCTGATTAAAGTTAAAAACAAATTAATCTAATTAAAATTAGACAATATAAATGAAAATATTATAAAAATACCCTAGTTTTTTAAAAAATCCAACAAAAACCCTAGTTTTTAACAAAAATCTATAAAATTCTCTAATTTTTAATCCAAATACATAAAAAACACTATTTTTAAATCAAAATCCATTACAAACATTCAATTTTCATCAAAATCCATACTAAACTCAAATTTTTCATAAAAATCTATCAAAAACCCTATTTTGAAAAAAATTAATAAAAAATTAACTAAAATTACACAAATCTAATTGAAAATTTGATTAGAGCAAAGAAAAACCAAGAATATAACCTTTCAAAGATGGTTTTGCGCGAAATCGGATATCTGATTTGCGGAATGAAGTTTTCACTGTGCGTTGAAATGTGAAATGAGTTTTAATCAGGCCGAAATCAAATATATATGTGTGTCCCAAATTGGATATCCGATTTGGATCAGATATCCGATATGGAAATCTAGGTTTGGGCTTTGCTTCAGTAGTGTGTACTGACACCCAAGCCACATAAAGTCAACTCGGCATTTTCACATTTTTGAGTCGATGAAACACGTAATTTTTTCTCCATTGCCACTTTTTGGCATACCATGATCCTACACATACCCAAATGCTAATATTATAGTTCAACACTAAATAACCATCAGAGGTGCCAACAACAATAGGATCCAAAACCTTCAAATGAAATCGCAATATCAACCAACAATAAATATCAACGAAACCTTTTATTAACATCAATCAAGTTTCCATGAAGCATGTGTGCAACACTAAAAGATATAACTTGGAGGCTTCAACAACAAACACCAAGAACCAATTGCCTTAGCAACATCAACAATTCAAACAACACTCCCAGAGGCAGCCAAACAAGGGAAAAATCAATGGGTACTATAGGAGAGTGTCATCGCATGGCCTTACATGGATTATCTAGGAAACCTATCACAAGGTTTCACCTCCATCTATGGTTATCCTGACTTTCTATCTCAAGGCATCGCTCCATACGGTGACTCATGCATGACCACTTACCTTTTGTGAGGACAAGGCAATGATCTTACCAACCAGGTCTTCTCATCCCATCCTTAGCCTATGAAAGCACTAACGCTATGGGTGAGGATCATAAATTAATCTTGTTTATTTTTTAACTACCTAAACCCACTAGTTCATTAATTACATTAATAGGGTATGTGTAGGATCATCATGGAAAAAAGAAGCCCTTAAGTGGCAAAAAATTCAAAAAAATTAGAGTTAGGCAACTTGACGTAAAAATTTGAATAAGTTATCTATATTATTTCAAAAATATGTAAGAATAGAATATGTAGAAAATTGAATGTGGTTTCTAAACTACTAGGTTTGTTTAAAAAAAAATCTATTCTGAAAATTTGAAATTTCAATGTAGTGGTACTTAAATTTCGAAAAAAATAAGAAGTAGGTGTCCTGTCTAACCACTCTAACCACAATAAAATGATAATATTTTTAAAAATATTTAAGATATAAGTAAGAACTCATGCCCTAATCCGATGCATATTTTTTTGTAATTTTTTCCAAGTAAATAATTAATTATGAATTTTTATTACAACTTTTAAAAATATAAAAACTTGTATGTTTGACCACCTTAACTTGGTCAAAACTTCATGAAATTCATTTTTTGTTTTTTTAATCCTATAGTATGCAAAGCATAGAATGAGACGCATGTTTTGGATTCAAAAAATGTGATACTATTTGAAAACTATAGATGGTTTTCAATCAGTCCATCAATTAGGACTTTAGTTGTAATTTAAATATAAAATGAATAATAATTACTTATTAAATTTGAAGTAAAGCATAATTTATATCGATGAAAAGCTAAAAATATCCTTTAAAAACCCTTTTCATTTCATTAATTTTAGGTAAAAAAATAGTCATCAACCACATACCCATCATATTGCCACTTTTTGGCCCATCATGATCTTGCACATACCCATTATCACTTGTTTAGGAAACTCTTCCATGGGTTACCCTAACAACCCCTTTGTGCATTAGAACCCCATGAAGAGCCACTCCCTATGGGTACCAAACCAAAACACACAAGGGGTGTACCTCATCTCACATAAAAATCAAGGTGTACATAACACACAACATGCAATGCAAGAACCATCTCGCAAACCCATTCCATATCACTGAAACAAGAACAAGGAGGTACCAACCACAAGAACTCAAAATCAGAAATAGGATCAATGAATCACAAAGGTCCAACCATGGGAAATCAATATAATTCAAGTTTCTCTAATGCCTTTGGAAGCCTAAAATATCAAAAATCCACAAACTCCCATTGAGGGTAACTCAAACACTTCAGGTTCCTAACCATCTCAAAATATGGCTACAAGAAAGTCAATTGAAAAAAGTCTCCTCAATAGAAATTAACACAAAAGGAAGACTCTCATCGTGGAACCACAAAATGACTGTATAAAATCTACAAAAAGATAAGTGAAGAATAAAAGTAACAATCATCATAACGGAATCATCCATCTTAATCAAATATGACATGATCAATTCAATACAAAATCAATCACAAGAATCAAACCCTTCTCGTTAACCATTTGATACCAAAGACCTCACTCCATTAAGGAATAACCAAAAACGAACTCAATACCAACTCAACCACCATAAACAATAAGAAAGTCAACCAAGTCACAACTCAACACTAAAACCCAATAATTCAACATAAACAATCTATCAAAACAATCATGAAATACTCTATGAAGGAAATTTTCTCCACCATTCAGATTACTCAACAACTTGTTCACATAGTCCAAACACTTGAAACAAGATAACTTCAATAGAATGTCCCTGGGAGACATTATTGCCACATGTTACATTTTTATTTATTGTTTCTAATTTTATTGATAGACTTTAGGTTCAAACTCTTGGGGCCTTGTTCCTATAAAAGGTTATTTATTGTTTTACTTTTATTTTAAGTTTGGAATTTGTGGATGTCAGAAGAGCCAAAACTTCTTTAAGTTTTTTTCTTTTTTCCTGCTTTCTAAATCATTTTGGATTAAAAACTTGTATTCACATAGAACTTAATCAATATTGAAGCCAATTTAAAAGCTACATATCTCATGTATCTTTTGTAGTTGGTTTGTTTGTTCAGCTAGACAGGACTATATGCTACATTGTTTAAGGGTGTATACAAAACCTACTCGGTGTCCAAACTAAACCCCCTTCTTTAAAAGCTCACACTATTTTATGCCTAGCTGTGAAGCAATCTGGTGAAGTATAGAGTAGTTTTCTTTGATTTGATAAAATCTTTGGGCATGCATGGAGAATACTTGAGAGCAATTTTATTTTTTTATATATTTTTATGCTTTATTTTAGATTAGATGTTAAATTTTAGAAAATGTTCCAAAAAAGAGATGAATGAATGGAAATATTATTGCAAATATTTCATTTCCATGGAATTGTTGAATTCTTAAAGCTAAATCTACTTAAGTGATAGTAAAGTTGTTTGATATTCATGAAATATTATTGTAAATCTATTGATTTCATGAAATTGTTTAATGATTGAACTGAAAATCTTCCATTTGATGCATGTGATTCCTTTAAGAACTAAGAATAATCATATACCCCTTGAGATTAATAGCAATATCACATCATACCCTGAAGCGAACCTAGTATGGTCAAGACCTAACTACCAGAGCCTTGGGATTAAGCTAAGTCAACCTTTCCCCTTTCTCAAGACCTTTTAGGTTGCCCTAGTTCAATCTTTCATGTAAAGATAGCTTATTTGCAGTTTTCCTATGAGGATTTTATCTGCACTGTCATTGCAACTAACATCGTCATCAACAGGAGCTAGTTCGAGCAAGAGGGCATCTTTTTTGCTCTTTTGGTTTCATTAGGTTTGAAACTAGATTTCTACAAAGTCACTAGATCCCGATCTAGTGATCCTTGTGTGACTTTAGTTGAGCTTAGTGGTAAAAAATCTTTTTGACCTCAAAATTCTAGAAGTGTAAGTGAAAATTTGAAAAATATGACTTCTATTATACCACCACCACCTCCCATAGTGATGGATTTCTTTAATGTAGAGTCACCAATCCAATTCGCCATATATAATGATCTTCCAAAAAATCCTGACAAGTTATGTCCTAAATATTATCTTCATAAGGATGTGGAAGAACACATCAATATCTTTAAAGATACATGTTTCAGAGGAAGAATACAACATGAGGATGTTGTATGTAGATTGTCCCCTTATACTCTAAGTGATGAAGTCTACCAATGGTATATCAACCTAGCTCGTAATTTAGTTAAATCTTGGCAATATTTGGAAAATCAATTTTTGGCCAAATTTAGAACACTGGTTGATCTAGCCTTGTTATATCATAAATTCACTCAAATCAAGAGGTTTGATGGTTAACCTATCACTACTTTTAATGATAGGTTTTAGAAGGCTTATTCTAGGTTACAAGCACCCTATGTAGGGGATAATTTGTCTGCCATTGCAATTTATCATACAATAGTAGATCCTTTAACTGCTATGTTTGTGAAAAGAAGGGAAAATTCTCCCACTACCTTAGCATAATTTTATGTTGAAGTCATAAGTGTCAACTTAGAAATGAAGCATCTTAGAAGTGGATCATCAATAAATGGTAGAAATGGATTGAATAATTATCCTACTCTGAATGTGAATGGAGTCTTGTTAAATCATCTGATGACTCCTAATTCTTTTTCTTTAGTGGTCTAGAATGGGACGTTTCCTCAGAATATTTTCTTTGAACTAGGAAATAGTCAAGCTTTAGTCCCTGACCTTGGTCTAGCTATCATAGAGCTACATCCTAACAAAATATCTTTCTTCTCATAAACTTAAGAAAGTCAAAATGTCAAAATTCTAGATGATAAGGAATAAATTAGAGAAATCACCGCTCAACTCAAAATATTAACCATAGAGGTTACACAATTAAGAAATCAAAATTTCTCAAAATAACAATCAGAATTCACAAAGCTGAGTGTACAACACTCCTAGACCACCTAGACCTTGGAACACATGACCAAATAATGGAGGAGTACCCACACCTTTAGATAACATTAATCCATCCAATGATAAACCCATTTCAAAGGTGAATTTAGTTGATCTTGTGATGAATAATTGGTTAGAATCCATAACACAAATGTTCATTCTAAAGTGGATTGTCCACAGTTTCAAACCACTTCAGATATTTTCCTAGTTGCTACACACTACAACGAATAGTGTGACTCTCATCCTCCTAAGGGAAATGAATTAGTTCGAATAGAATATGATTATGTTTTGGTCCTTGAAAGTTATGAATGTGTTGAGTCAAATACTATTGTTAGGATCCATACTCATGAACATGAAGGAGATAGTTCAGCCATGACTTCATAAACTTATACGTTTCCTTATCGAGATGAAAATGAACCTCAAGCTGAAGTTGAAAAAATGCATGCTTTTCAACAATATCAGAAAGGGCATAGTTACAACCTGAGAAGTAACACAAATGGTGGAAATAAATTCAATAGGACGTTGACCACTTCAATTCCACCCAACAACTTTAACACTTTTCCAGATGATAAATCAAGTAATACTCCAAGGTTTCCTAAGGTGACCTCTCAATACAATTCATCAAATGTTTCACAAAGTGTAAAGGTAGCTTCCACTGATCAAAAGAATTTGACTAATTATTTAGTGAAAGAAATCAAAAAAGTAAAAATTAGTGTTTCTTTATCATAATTACTCAAAACACCTATAATCAAGAATGCTTTCTTGAATACTTTAGAAGATCTTCCAAAAGAAATAAAATTTAAAGAGTCTTCGGTGAAAGATAACCTTATTAGGAAAAATATAAAAAACATTTTTCCTATGGTAGATGTGCAAGTAGCCTTTTATAAAGGAAAAATAGAATCCCCGCCATTCTTGCTCACACTGAGGATATTTGGTAAAAATCTTTATAATTGTTTAGTAGATTTTGGAGCATCTACTAATGTGATTCATTTGTCCATATGTCAAATGCTAGGGTTAACTCTAGCAAGTTCCTCAAAGAAAGTTACTCAACTTGAAAAAATTGAAGTAAATGTGGTCAGAGAGTTAACCAATATTTATATGTAGCTAGTGTCAGATCCCGATATTCAGTATTATATAGATATTAAGGTTGTTGAGATACCTATACTTATGGTATGCTATTGAGTAGGGATTGGTTGAAAACTTTGAATGGATACATGGCCATAGATGTAACACCCCCCTGTGCGAACCCCAAAGGATAGATACAACTAACAGATTACAACACTAATTTTGTTTGAAAGTGCAACATTACATAAGATAAATATGTACATACATCACATGAAAAGAAATAATGCATTTACAAAATCAACTACGTCCTCTGGGGTACACAAAATGGCATTACAAAACCTAAACTCTTACCAAAATGATGGAAAATGAATTCCAAGATTAAATAAAGATAAGATACAACCACACATGATCATTAGAGATGAAAAGATACATACATCATTTTATTACATCTCCATTCATAGTTCAATATTATAATTGTGGACCATATTTCCACATATACAACTCATCATGGATACAATAATACATTACATAATGCTTCCCTTATATCAACAGGAAGAGTACATCAAGTACAAGAATAATACATCAATGAAGAAAAGGTACAAAGCATAGAACATTCTTTAACCAAGTGAAGCTCTAAAAACTTTGCATCCACTTTCACATCACAAACACAACCTGCGAACCCAATGGGGTGCATAGCATGTTCCACCTAACCACGTGGACCCGAAATCCCACCCCCCATGCTAGGAGTTGACAAGAAAGATCCTCAACCAAAAGTTAAGTGAACCAATGGTAAACAAGACTCCACAAAAAGGATAATAGCAACACAAGATAACAACCCATAACATCACCAACATGTAACCACAACAACAAAAATAATGAAAAGTCAAATAGAAACCAATTGCCAATATTATAGATCAACACTAAATAACCATAAGAGGTGCCAACAACAATAGGATCCAAAGCCTCCAAAAGAGATCGCAATATCAACCAACAATAAATATCAAAGGCATCTTTCATTACCATCAATAAAGTTTCCATGTAGCATATATGTAACACTAAATTACTGAAAGGAGGCTTTAACAACAAACATCAAGGAAAAATTGCCTCAACTAACATAAGCTACAACTGCTTCCATAGGTACAAGAACACAAAGGGGAACAAACAAGAAAATAAGATTTCTAAAGGATGGAATATCATCATATAGGTGCTATGGGTTACCCTAGTGTAACCTTCCTAGGCTACTGGATCACCCTGGCCACCTCTACCAGTCGTCGGACCCCCATGCTACTATGTGGGATCAACATACCTTGCAAATTACTATGTAGAGGCAAGGCAGTTCATCTTGCCATTCCAGGCCTTCCCACTCATCCCAAGCCTAAATGAGTACTTGGGCCCATGAGTGAGGTTACATTATCTGAATTAATGTGAGATACTACCCAACCCCCTAATTATTTAATTAATTTATCACTTGATTAAACTCCCAACGAGTTACCCTGGACCAACCACTTTGGGTGTCAGACCCTCATTGATAGCCACTCCCCCTTACCAGCAACAAGATCTCAAAATCATAAATGGGAAAGCCAACTTGTACAAGATACTAAAACAAAACAAAATATTAGTCACCATGTGAGGCAAGTACCATTTCACGCTAGAACTTCATAGTAAATAAAACCACTTTTTAAGTGCAAGGCTTAACCCACCAAAATCAAATTGAACATGAGGGCAACCATCCCAAAGGAACCAATAAGAAGAAATAATTATAAAGCAACATTTTCATTCCCCTCCTCTAGAAGCCCAAACGAATGACTACCCCAGTAATCACAAATGAGGGTACATCAAAACCATACGAGTTTCCAAATAAAATCCAACACAAATTTAAAGAATAAAATCCCCTCAAAACTGAGATTAACTCAAGAGGAAGTCACATCGAGATAGGACCATCCAAATTATCATTTAATTCAACACGAACAAGCAATCACGACAACCATAAAATTCACTTTTCCAAGAAACCTCACAATATCAAGTAACCATAAATACATCCCTTCCACATTTTATATAACTAAGCCCTGTATCAATAAATCAAAGTTATTTAAGTTAAACAACCTATCAACTTCTTTAACAACTTACTCAATTAAAAGACTATATATCACAAATGACAATCTACTTTTACTAATCCAAACAAAGTGATAGCTTTAAAATAACATAATAGAAATGATAAATTTCAAAGAATATTCAACTCACCATTACATTTTATATTTTTGCGCATCAAGAAATCATTTTAAACAATTAAGGAAAACATAGAAACCCATTTTATAACTATCTCCCTATGCAATTAACACAATAATACTTAATTCTCCTATATCTACTTACATTACATGACCAATTTTTATGTGCAATAAATAACCTAACCCATCTTGATTATATTTTTATTTTCTAAAATAAAACTTAATTAAATGACATAATTTATTTTTCCTTATTAATTGAATCACCTTTTTCTTATAAGTATAGAAAAAATACAACCATATAATAAATAAGGGAGATTATAGCAAGATAACCATTTATTCATTCATTACGAAATCATCACTACACTCATTATAAAATCCTTTTGAATAATAAAAGAAATTATTTAAGCATATTTTAACCTCAACAAATTACTTTTATTCCAAATCCTGATTTATCATCATTTAAAATACTTAAGAAAATACCATACATACATATTTAATAAGTCACAAACAAACTGTTTTTATTTAATATCATAACATATAAACATTTTTATAGTTTACATATACATATATATATATATATATATATATAAACAATATATATAGAGAGAGAGAGTGTTTTATATAAATATACTAAATTAAACACTCAACCGTTTCAAATTACACAATATTAAATTTGATAACAATAAATTATCTGTTGTCATTTGCAGCGTGTAAGAAAACCTTAACTTAGCACGTATAAATACATATATATTGACTATCAAACACAAGAAGACCAATCCCCTTAAAAAATTGCCAAAGACCCACATAGACCATTGTATTAATATACACAATACCTATTATTAGGTATATTCAAAGCTAAAAGAGAAAATGCCTTTGACATGAATCAAAAACTTCAATCAAGCCAATGCTACAAGCAACAATAAAAGAGAGTAGAGGTGTGCACCAAGGCAAGGACTGACTTTAATTGCTTCCAAACAAACGTAGTAGGAAAAAACATTATGAGAAAGATGCTATAGAAGCATGTAACCAAATGGAATTTGCAGGCTTAGCCTCTATCAACAAGTGGGAGAAGGAATTATCTGGATTGTAATGACTAATAAGAAAACCCTCAAAGATACCAACCCAAAATAGGTCGATGCAAGAAGAAGATGTCACTTGAAGAGAGGAATGGCTAGTGTGTCACAAAGAGGGCTAAAAAGCTAAAGACCAAATGTTCCCAAGGTCAATCCAAGCATTCTACGAGCAACAAGAGGAAAGTCAAAATACCAAGTGAAGTGCATCAAAGAACCAGTGTAAAATTGTAGATATGTAATGCCAGTCAATGAAAACACAAAGGAAGATTTCATTTGCGAATGAATATGCTTCAATATAGGTGGAAAAATACCAGCAAACTAAAGAACATGCCTAGGGAAGAAGGAGGACCGAGGGAAATTATATGTAGATCCACCCAAACAAATGACATTGGATTAAGGAAAGAACAAGGACATCAAATATTAATAAGCACAAAATTCTCAAATGCAACTATACGACAATGAATAATCAAAATAATCTAAGGCTTAAAGAAGAGATTTCACATAGGTCAATGCCCACAATCAGCTAAAACCCTAAAGGAAATCTCACTCTATAGCTTAATCGGCCTATCTACAACCTTCTCATAGCCAATACAAGTGTGGGTATGTGTAGGATCATCTTGGAAAAAATAGGCCCTTAAGTGGCAAAAAAATCAAAAAAATCAGAGTTAGGCAACTGGACGTAAAAATTTGAATAAGTTATCTATATTATTTCAAAAATATGTAATAATAGAATTTGTAGCAAATTGAATGTAGTTTCTAAACTACTAGGTTTTAAAAAAAAATCTATTTGGTGAAAATTTGAAATTTCAATGCAGTAGTACTTAAATTCTCAGGGAAAAAATAAGAAGTAGGTGTTTGTCTGACCACCCTAACCACAATAAAATGATAATATTTTTTATAATATTTTAGATATAAGTAGAGGACTCATGTCTGATGTGATGCATATTTTTGTAATTTTTTCCAAGTAAATAATTAATTATGATTTTTATTACAACTTTTAAAAATATAAAAACTTCGTCTAACCACCTTAACTTTCGGTCAAAACTTCATGAAATTCAATTTTTTTTTTTATCCTATAATATACGAAGCATGGAATGTGACACATGTTTTGAATTCAAAAAATATGATACCATTTGAAAACTATAGATGATTTTCAATCAACCTATCAATTAGGACTTTAGTCGTAATTCAAATAGAAAATGAATAATAATTATTTATTAAATTCAATGTAAATCATAATTTATATTGGTGGAAAGATGAGATTCTCCTTTAAAAACCCTTTTCGTTTCATTAATTTTGGGTAAAAAAAAGTCTTCAGCCACATACCCTACAAATACCCATCATATCACCACTTTTTGGCCCATCATGATCCTACACATACCTGTGTTCCAAACATCGAAGGTGAATAACTAAGATCTATTACGCAAATCATTTGCAAGCTATACAATTTATAACATATATACATAAAGGATGAAGGTACCTCATCCCCTTTTGACTAAAATCTTCCCTCAAATATTGTGTATGCATAAACATGGACAGGTAGACTAGGCATGTGAATTGTGTTGACAAATTGCCTCCAAAAAATGTAGTCTCATCCAAAATGCAATCGTTGTCGGGTATACTCCCAAAAATAGATTCATTGAAAAGGATTTTGAAAATTTCAAGCAAATACAATTGACAGGTGTTAATTTTGTGATTTCCCTTTTTGACATGTATGCAATAATTTGAAAGCATATAATAGGCAAGTGGACTAACAGAAGGAATGCTTCTCCCTATCAAAGCCAGGCTGCCTGCAAAAATCTCTGTGCTCCCCCAAAAACATAGACTCTCCCTTTTTAATGTATTTTCTCCCCCATAACTACACTCATTACCCTTGGATCTATCCCAAAATCCCTAGTTTTTTTTAAAAAAAGCTCAATCATCCTTCCCAATGTTATTGGGAGGTGAAAGAAATTAACGAAGTGGGTGGAGTATCCCTGCAAAAACTACATCGCATTCAATTTAATCACCCTCAAACATCCCCAAGAGTCGTTGTATGAAGATAAAGGAAGGGACATTATGTTTTACATGCCTTGGGAAAAGATGAGAACCTTCATTTATTACTTGATTTGATCACATAGTACGTCGTAGAACCCAAGTCACCAGCTAAGTCACATATAAATTAAGAGATGAGTCCATATAATCATGTCCTTATTATTAATTTATGTCCATATACATTTAGTATGGGACTTGATGAACTTCAACAAATAATCCATAAGTAGATTACTAGCAATTTTTTTTATACTTTCTTATCAATCATTATTTTAATTTAATGATTAATAATCAATAATATCATTTCGCAAACATAGTTCATTTATTTAACATTTACTTCCCAATCAATTTAAGCTTCCCTTTTAACTATTTTTAATTATTATCATAACATCTTTTACCAACATATTGTATTTAAGTATTATTTACTTCCAAATTGATTTAAGCTAACATATCAACCGATCTTAATTTAATTACATTGATTAATCAAGGTTGATCAAAATATTAACTTTTCACATAATACAAAGTTAATTAAACAATGTAATCATGAAACCAACATGACACCAAAATTCATCTAACCACACTTACTCAATTATCATGAAAGCCAAAAGCAGAGGGGCACCACATCCTCCCCCCCCTTAGCATCAACTTACTCTTGTCGCACGCAAGCATAAGCACAACAACACAGTGCACTAACAATTGTATCAAAAATTAAAATGACATTAATAATATTAACAAAGAAGATATCAATTATAACTAATAATTAAAATGACACCTAAGCAACCTTTAAAATAAATGACAAAAAAAAACAAAACGATACAAAAAATGAAAACGAGGTCGTAGACGAATGACACCATCAGACACAATGAGAGGGTGATGGACTCAGATGAGGAAAATTTCTTGTCAACTCCAATTTTCCACATCATACCCATTGGGTTTTATAAGGCATGCTCAGACCTAACAATGCAGGTGGAGTCAATGCTTGGTACCTGCAACCTACATCAAAACAAGATGTCGAACATATATGTATATATATATATATATCCAATAGCAAACACACCATGAGAGGAAGTCACAACATAGCAGGGTGCTCGCAAGCGAGTGATGCTACACTATCCCTCTCACATAGACCATAACCAATAAACACATCAATTAGAACACTCTAATAGTCATTTCAACTCATAAACAATCCGCTACTTAACAGTCAGAATAATAATTGCATAATGATCATAACCATGAATCTATATCATGTACTATATCAAAATGGATCACTGGTTAGCATTATACACATATCCCAATTATGTTACCTTCATTATTGAGTATTCCAATTCCCCCTACATAAAAATCACAGAATAAGTTGGAAACATAACACATTAGTACCAATCATTCAAGTTGATTCTTTACCCTCGCTATGCTACATTTCCATAAGAGCGCAATATAATTGTCCACACAAGCCCATATTTTTGTTAAATATCATCATTTACAAACAAGGCAATCCACTTTATCCATTATTCAAAAAAACATTTCACAATATTTCCAATAAAAGACCAAAATGTTACACCTCAGTTTCAAGGAAACACAATTCATTCCTCCATAAACACAACATCAAAAACACATATCATAATTATCCCAATCAACTAAACTATCAACCAATCAAAACAAAAGGGTGCACAAGCACCAATGAAGTATTAAGGTATCTAATACATCATAAAAAAGTATCAGTGTAAAGATAACCACATGAGAGCACTACATCTCAGTCCCCTGTACCACAGGGTTTGCACAGGATTTTGAGTCAACTGCTTGACCACTACCAGTCATCTCCACATTTGTGCCCTGATGTTCCACCCCATGAATATCATCAACTATAGTCGCTTTGTGGAACCTATCTACATCACCCCTTGATGACTCTGTGGCTGTCGACCTTTGACTGAATCCAGGTGTACTTCTATGTAGACATTGTCTAACCAAGTGGCCTTGTTGGCTGCAAGAGTGACATCCTAAATCACTGCCATTTTCTTTGCCTCAAGGAGATACATTGAGCTATCAAAATCTACCTCTACTACCTATAGTCTGTATGCCCCTGTGCTATAGAAAATTGGACCCTCTTGAGAAAAGAGACAATTTCATGCATAATTGGACCCACTTTTGAGTCCCTTCACATCATTTCCCTTCAAAACAACATTTATAGGCCCCTTAGACCCATTAATTTTGATCTAGAAGCCTGTTTCGCATAAGAAATAACATAAAACCTAACAAACAACATTTAATTACATCATACCCTGACAACCCACCTTCAAATAGTAATAGTGGGACCCATTCGCCAAGGGTGGTGAATGAGTCCCCTTTGAGGAAAATTAAGTGAGAATTTAATCAATTTAACTTTTATTTCTAGTAAATTTCAGCCTCTTAGGTCTAATTAATGGGAAAATAAGGTGTTGTTGATTATAAATACTCATTTTAAGTCATTTGACACATCTTTTTATCATCGCTCAAGAGTAATTTTTAGAGTTAAGTCTTCCACAACAAGTTTCATTAGCAAAATTTGAAGTTTTAGGGTGGCAAACTAGGATTTTTGTAGGTCTTGAAGCTCACTTCTCTTGTCAAGATCCAACATTGCAAAGGGTTGATGATGGATGCCTATGGTGAATCATGAAGAAATATAGGGTGAATAGGTGCAACTAGCCACTAAATCATGCCTAAGGACTTGGTTTCCTATTGATTCCATCTTCCATTTTCACTCTATCTTCAGATTAAGGTCTACATCTTGTTTGTTTATCATTTACATGTCATTTCATTCCTACTTTTCATGTGTTGTAAGGTTTCTAGGGTCAACTGAGATTTTGCATCATATAGATCATTCTTGCACGTCTTATTCTAGAGAAATAGAATAGGATTATTGCTATATTTCAGTTCTTCCTAGTCTTTAACACATCTAATACTAGGGTTTTCTCAGATTTTTCTCTTTTCAACATTTCATTACCCAAGTATGGTTTTGAGTAAGAAAAACCCCCCATTAGACAAACATTTTCAAGCTATTTTGTAGGATTTTTCTGAGATCCGAGATTGGGTATCCACTAGAAATTGTTGTACATGTGTCAAGGTGCAGAACATAATTTTGAAGTTGCAGAAATTCCAAGGTGGAATAATTCACCATGCTTGGTGAATGAGTCCCTCCTGAGGTGCAAAAATGAGTTAGATTCAAATCTAGGTTTCTGACTATTAGAAAATAGATTATGTGCAAAAAAGTCCTAAACTGAGACTGATTCGCCCAAGGTGGTGAATGAGTCCCAAACAGCCTAAAGTCAAGCTTCATCAGTTTTACAAATTTTTCTTCAGTCATCTACAGTCTGCCAAGTGCATATATTCTGAGAAATAGCTTTTTGTTTAGGTTAATTTGCATTTTTGTTCATTCTTTCATGCTTTTTGCATATCATAGTGTGTTTTCAAACATAGTGTAAATCTTAGGTTTGCATTCATTTTCATTCATTTAAGTCAGTCAATTTCATTTATCTAACTTCATTTAGGTTAGAAAAAATCACACAACATTATTTGAATGAACTAGTTTATATTTTTGGCCTAATTCTCTCCTTTTAGGTGAAAAACCCTAGAAGAGTTAGAGGTCCTAAGAGCCAAAAATCTATAGTTTAGCCCCAAGCTGATTGGTCAAGATGATAAATCTTGGCTCATAACCAATTTTAGATTGTCCTATACGAAGGACGACCACCAGTCCAAACACCAATCATCCAAGTCTCATCCTCCAAACCATCTCTAAAACTAGGGATGGTAGGAGAATGTTCCCTCACAAGGTCCATCATAAGTCTCACTATAGTAGAAACATCCCTTCGCCTAAGGATCCCTTCCCTTTCCCTAATCATCTATTGATTGTTCTCCTCTCTAGTGCCAAGTTAGACGATGATCTCCTCAAGCAAGGAACATATCTAAGGACCCAGGTGTTCCTCATGATCATTATACCCTATACCCTAACCCCAAGCTCAACCATGTCCTCTAGACATCCTACACACAACACCAAGGAAAAAGGGTTGCAACCAATGAGGTGAGAGTGACCGAAAGGAGAAAAAAAAATAAAAAATCTAAGCATTAATCCCAATTTTTAACAAGCACTCCACACAGTCACACACAAATAAACATCCTTGGGAAACCCATCACAAGGATACACAAAGGTCCATAGTTCATCCTTGACAGGAAGAATATTGGTACATTGCATACTACATCGAGGGTCCTATCCTTTCCACCGGTTTTCTGCACCATTGAACCAACACCAACTAGGGACAAACACAAATTGCTAATCAAGAACGATAGAAGGGTGAAACCCTAAACTCAAGAGTCTAAACGCAAGGTTACATAATGGGCTCATAGTGCCTAGTGTATGAACCTTGGCTCTGATACCATGATGTAACACCCCACTACATGAACCCCAAAGAATAGCTACAACTAACATATTACCGCACTAATTTCTTTTTTGAAAGTGCAACATTACATAAGATGAATATGTACATATATTACATGAAAATAAATTATGCATTTACAAAATCAACTACATCCTTGAGGGTACATAGAATGGCATAGCAAAACCTAAACTCTTACCAAAATGATAGTGAATGAATTCCAAGATTACATAAAGATAACATACAACCACACATGATCATTAGAGATGAAAAGATACATACATCATTTTATTTCATCTCCATTCATAGTTCAATATTAAAATTTTGGACCATATTTCTACAGATACAACTCATCATGGATACAATAATACATTACACAATGCTTCCCTTATATCAATGGGAAGAGTACATCAAGTACAAGAATAATACATAAATGAAGAAAAGGTACAAAGTATTGAACAATCTTAAACCAAGTGAAGCTCTAGAAACTCTGCATCCACTTCTGCATCACGAACACAACCTAGGAACCCAATGGGGTGCATGGCACATTCCACCTGACCACATGGACCCGAAAGCCCACCCCCCATGGTAGGAGTTGACAAGGAAGATCCTTAACCAAAATTTAAGCAAACCAATGGTAAACAAGACTCCACAAAAAGGATAATAGCAACACAAGATAACAACCATAACATTGCCAACATGTAATCACAACAAAAAAATAATGAAAAGTCAAACAAAAACCAATTTCTAATATTATAGATCAACACTAAATAACCATAAGAGGTTCCAACAACAATAGGATCCAAATCGTTCAAAAGAGATTACAATATCAACCAACAATAAATATCAAAGGCACCTTTCATTATCATCAATAAAGTTACCATGTAGCATATATACAACACTAAATGAATGAAAGGAGGCTTTAGCAAAAAACATCAAGGAACAATTGCCTCAACTAACATAAGATACATCTACTTCTAGAGGTACAAGAACATGAAGGAGAACCAAAAAGAAAATAAGGTCCCTAAAGAATGGAGTGTCATCACATAGGTGCTATGGGTTACCTTGGCATAACCTTCCTAGACTAGCGAATCACCCTAGCCACCTCTACCGACCACTGAACCCCCATGCCACTATGCAGGATCAACATACCTTGCAAATTACTATGCAGAGGCAAGGCAGTTGATCTTACCATTCCAAGCCTCCCAATTCATCCTAAGCCTAAATGAGCACTTGGGCCTATGAGTGATTCTACATTATTTTAATTAATGTGAGATACTACCCAACCCCCTAATTATTTAATTAAGTTATCACTTGATTAAACTCCCAATGAGTTACCCTGGACCAGCCACTTTGGGCATCAGACCCTCATTGAGAGCCACTCCCCCTTATCAGCAACAAGATCTCAAAATCACAAATGGGCAAGCCAAATTGCACAAGATACCAAAACAAAACAAAATATCCATCACCACGTGAGGCAAGCACCATTTCATGCTAGAACTTCATAGAAAAGAAAACTTGTTTTTAGGTGCAAGGCTTAACCCACCAAAATCAAATTGAACATGAGGTAAACTGTTCCAAAGGAACCAACAAGAAGAAATAATTATAAAGCTACATTTTCATTCCCCTTCTTTGGAAGCCCAAACGAACTACCCCAGTACTCACAAATGAGGGTAAATCATAACCATACAAGTTTCCAAATAAAATCCAACACAAATTTAAAGAATAAAATCATCTCAAAACTGAGATTAACTAGATAAGAAGTCACATCAAAATAGGACCATCCAAATTATCATTTAATTCAACACGAACAAGCAATCATGACAACCATAAAATTCACTTTTCCAAGAAACCTCACAATATCAAGTAACCATAAAGACATCCCTTCCGCATTTTATATGACTAAGTCCTCTATCAATAAATCAAAGTTATTTAAGTTAAACAACCTATCAACTTCTTTAACAACTTACTCAATTAAAAGACTATGTATCACAAATGGCAATCTACTTTTACTAATCCAAACAAAGTGATAGCATTAAACTAACATAATAGAAATGATAAATTTCAAGGAATATTCAACTCACCATTATATTTTATATTTTTGTGCATCAAGAAATCATTTTAAACAATCAAGGAAAACATAGAAACCCATTTTATAACTATCTCCCTATGCAATTAACACAATAATACTTAATTCTCCTATATCTACTTACATTACATGACCAATTTTTATGTGCAATAAATAACCTAACCCATCTTGATTATATTTTTTTTTCTAAAATAAAACTTAATTAAATGACATAATTTATTTTTCCTTATTAATTGAATCACCTTTTTCTTATAAGTATAGAAACAATACAAACATATAATAAATAAGGGATATTATAGCAAGACAAGCATTTATTCATTCATTATGAAATCATCACTACACTCATTATAAAATCATTTTAAATAATAAAAGAAGTTATTTAAGAATGTTTTAACCTCAACAAATTACTTTTATTCCAAATCCTGAATTATCATCATTTAAAATACTTAAGAAAATACTATACATACATATTTAATAAGTCACAAACAAACTGCTTTTATTTAATATCATAACATACATACATTGTTGTATATATATGTATCATTATAATTTACATATACATATATATATAGAGTTTTATATAAATATACTAAATTAAACACTCTACCGTTTGAAATTACACAATATTAAATCTGATAACAATAAATTCTATGTTGTCATTTGCAGTGTGTAAGAAAACCTTAACTTAGCACACTTATATACATATATTTTGACTCTGAAACATAGGAAGACCAATCCCCTTAACAAAGTGAAAAAAACCCACATATACCATCGCATTAATACACAATACCTATTATTAGGTATATTCAAAGCTAAAAGAGCAAACACCATTGACATGAATCAAAAAATTAAATCAAGCCACAACTACAAGCAACAATAAAAGAGAGTAGAGGTGTGTGACAAGGCAAGGATTGACTTTAATTGCTTCCAAACATTATGAGAAAGACACTATAGAGGAATGTAACCAAATGGAATTTGCAGGCTTAGCCTCTATGATCAGGTGGGAGAAGGAATTATCTGGATTGTAATGACTAACAAGAAAACCCTCAAAGATACCAACCCAAAATAGGTCGATGCAAGAAGAAGATGTCACTTGAAGAGAGGACTGGATGGCACATCACAAAGAGGGGTAAAAAGCTAAAGATCAAATGTTCCCAAGGTCAATCCAAGCATTCTACAGGCATCAAGAGGAAAGTCCAAATACCAAGTAAAGTGCATCAAAGAACCAGTCTAAATTGTAGACATGTAATGCCAATCAATGAAAAGGAAAAGGAAGATTTCGTTTGCCAATGAATATGATTCAATATAGGTAGAAAAATACCAACAAACTAAAGAAAAAACCTAGGGAAGAAGGAGGACTGAGGGAATTTATATGCAGATCCACCTAAACAAAGGATGTTGGATTAAGGAAAGAACAAGGACATCGAATGCTAACAAGCATGATTTTCTCAAGTGTAACTATATGACAATGAATAATCCAAATAATCTAAGGCTTAAAGAGGATATTTCACACATGTCGATGCCCACAATCAGCTAAAACCCTAAAGGAAATCTCACACTATAGCTTAATCGGCCTATCTAAAACCTTCTCACAGTCGATACATGTGTTCCAAACATTGAAGGTGAATAACTAAGATCTAATATGAAAATCATCAGCAAGCTATACAATTTATAACATATATACATAAAGGATGAAGGTACCTCATCCCCTTTTGATAGAAAGCTTCCCTCAAATGTTGTGTATGCATAAACATGGACGGGTAGACTAGGCATGTGAATTGCGTTAATAGATTGTCTCCAGAA
This sequence comes from Sequoia sempervirens, assembly GCA_007258455.2. Lineage (NCBI taxonomy): Eukaryota > Viridiplantae > Streptophyta > Pinopsida > Cupressales > Cupressaceae > Sequoia > Sequoia sempervirens. The sequence continues at coordinate 292,498,164 of VDFB02193867.1, forward strand.
AATGCAGTCTCATCCAAAATGTAATCGTTGTTGGGTATATGCCCAAAAATAGATACATTGAAAAGGATTTTGAAACGTTCAAGCAAATACAGTGGACATGTGTTAATGTTGCAATTTCCCTATTTGACATGTATGCAATAATTTGGAAGCATATAAAAGGCATGTGGACTGATAGAAGGAATGCTTCTCCCCATCAAAGCCAGACTACCTGCCAAAATCTCTGCGCTCCCCTGAAAACACAAGCTCTCCTTTTTTAATGTATTTTCTCCCCCAGAACTGCACTCATTGCCCCTAGATCTATACCAAAATCCCTTTTAAAAAAAAAAAAAGCTCAATCGTCCTTCCCAACATTATTGGGAGGCGAAAGCAATTAACGAAGTGGGTGGAGTATCCTTGCAAAAACTACATCGCATTCAATTTAATCCCCCTTGAACATCCTCGAGTCATTGTTTTATGAAGATAAAGGAAGGGACATTGTGTTTTGCATGCCTTGGGAAAAGATGAGAACCTTCATTTATTACTTGATTTGATCACACAGTACGGCGTAGAACACAAGTCACCAGCTAAGTCACATACAGATTGAGAGATGAGTTGCTGACAAGAAGGAGCCAGGTTCCTTATTATTAATTTATGTCCATATGCATTTAGTATGGAACTTGAGGAACTTCAATAGATAATCCATAAGTAGACTACTAGCAAAAGTTTTTATACTTTCTTATCAATCATTATTTTAATTTAACGATTAATAGTAAATAATATCATTTTTCAAACATAGTTCATTTAATCAACATTTACTTCCCAATCAATTTAATCTTCCCTTTTAACCATTTTTAGTTACTATCATAACATCTTTTACCAACATATTGTATTTAAGTATTATTTACTTCCAAATTGATTGAAGCTAACATATCAACCGATCTTAATTTAATTACATTGATTAATCAAGGTTGATCAAAATATTAACTGTTCACATAATACAAAGTTAATTAAACAATGTAATCATGAAACCAACATGACACCACAATTCATCTAACCACACTTACTCAATTATCACGAAAGCCAAAAGTAGAGGGGCACGACAACAAATTTCTCACATATGTGGTTACCATGGAAAGGAGTTCCTAATCAAATTAGAATTGAGAGAGAATCGCTTATGAAATATATGATCATTGATTACGATTAGAAAAATGAAATTTTAATCATCAATGTAGAACTAGGGGTTCATAAAATCTGAAGCTAGGGAGTTAAAATAGAAGAAGTATTCATGTGTAATGTTGAAATTCATAATTAGATAACTCTTGGAACTGATTTTTTAATTGAATCGGATTATGATTCTTATAGAGAAGAAAATATTCATTATGATAAATTTTGGAAGAAGATTGTAACATAAGCTCGAAGGAGCAAGAAAATGAAAGATTGACTGAAATTTTTTTGTTGTAGGATTATTGTAGGCTACACAATTTTGTGCATTCGAAAGACAATTGGATGATGTGCTTGGAAATAATTCACAAAATTGAAAACAAACACTATCTAGAACACACTACGATCAAAAAGTCTGAACCAGAAATACATGGAGATAAAGTGCAGGTTACGCAAAATGAAAATGTTAATTCAAAAACTCCTAAGAATGGTAAGTTTGCAGCTACTGATGATCAAGACTGTATCCTTAGGTTTGATGGATCTAAATCAAAACAAGGAATTGGAATTGGAGTTGAGCTCATCAATCTGCAAGGTAAATCTTTTCTTGTTGCTTATAGACTGCAATTTCAATGTACTACCAATGTGATAGAATATGAAGCCCTCATCCATGGTTTGATGCTCGCAATCAAGAAGAAAGTTAAGATTCTTAAGGTGTTTGGTGATATCTAAGTTGGTAGTCAGACAAGTTTGAAAGCAATGCATTTGTCATTACAAGTGATTGTCTAGTTACTGACACAGAGTGTGGGATTTAATAGAAGATTTTGATGCTTTCAACATTACTCACATTCCACAAATATTTAATCAAAGATTTGATGCTTTAGCTAATATTGCCAATGCTCTAGAACCTTTAGATGCTTCAAATTTGAGAAGATTTATAGTCAAGCTAATGCAGTTACCTTTGGTTCCCAATAATGTTACAAAATTACAAGTGTTTTGAAGATGATCGACACATATTGGAATTTATTACTAACTCTAGTATCTTTGAAGCACTAATAATCAAAGAAATAGATCACTCCAATGGAAAGATTCAAGATGAATAATTATATCAAGCTAAAGATAAAAATATTCTAAAAGGGATAATTGTGTTGGATAGATTGTTTGATATAGATCAGATAGTCTGACAAAAAGACCTGCGTCAGAGTGATGGAGGGAAATCTGAATTGTATAATTTGCATACTAAAGAAGACCCTAAGAATGTGCTTATAGGAAAGGTGTGTACTGAAGAAGAAAGAAGAAATATCACTCGGGAACTCAGAGATTATTGGAAGGTTATAGCATGGACATATGAAGACTTGAAAACCTATGATACTTCCATCATTGCTCATAAAATATCGCTAAAGCCTGATGTGAAGCCTTTCCGATAGAAGCAACGAATAGTAAATGCACTCTTAGAACCTCTAATCCAAAAAGAAGTCAAAAAAAGCTTCTCTCAACTTGAATAATATTTCCTATTAGACATTCTATTTGGGTGGAAAACTTGGTGCCCATCAGGAAGAAGAATGGAGACATATGGCTATGTGTAGATTTCTAAAATCTCAACAAGGCTTCTGAAAAAGATAATTATCCACTATCTTCGCTGGAAGAAGTGTTACAAATCATTAATGGTTCATAGATGATGTCCTTTTTGGATGGATTTTTTGGATACAATTAGGTAATGGTAGTGAAGGAAGATTGGATGAAGAAAGCATTCACTGCAAAGTGGGAAACTTTCGCTTACAGAAGGATGCCATTTTGATTGATAAACAACGAAGCTACATTCCAAAGAGCTATGGATTATTCTTTTTGAGATTTGATAGGAAAATGTATTAGCATCTATATGGATGACCTCATAGTATTTTCAAAGAAGAGAGATGATCATGTTTGAGATCTCAAAGCAATATTGCAAAAGTGCGAAACTTATGGAATTTCGTTGAATCCTAAGAAATGTTATTTTCAGGGTGACTGAAGGTAAATTGTCGGGACACACTATTTTTGAAAGAGGTATTTCAATAGACCTATATAGAGTAAGTGCATTGCTCAAGATACAACCCCTAAGAAATAAAAAGTAATTGAAATCAAGTGTTTTGGTAAGATCAATTTCGTCCAAAAATTTATCACCAGATTTGCCGAGATAGTAAAACAACTCAATGATATGTGTAAGAAAGATGCAAAAATAGAGTGGAAAAATGAAGCTATGCTTGCCTTCGACAATATGAAAGTTACAGTTATGAAAGAACCGATGTTGGTAAGTCTGGATTATATTAAACCTTTTTACATTTACTCTTTTGCTTCTGGTCATACTTGTGCAGTGGTACTAACACAAAGGGGAGAGAACAAAGAAGAAATTTTGATTTCTTTTATGAGTGCTCCATTTAAAGAAGTGGAGATAAGATACACAAATGTTGAGAAACAAGCCTTTTCTTTGGTCAAAGTAGTACGAAAATTTAGGCATGACACCCTTAGAAGTATAATCAAGGATATTGTTTCAGATGTTGCAGTAAAAATATTGTTAACACAGAGCGAGCTTGGTGAAAAGAGAGCTAAATGGGTTATGATTCTAAAGAGTTCAATTTATAAATTATACCCATGAAGCTGGTTCGGGGACAAGCCCTCATCAAGTCTATTGTCGAGATTGATCCACAAATCTCTAGTCAGCAGTATACTCTGGATGTAAAAGACCAAGAAGACTAGTATTCAAATGTATGGAATTGTTTAATCAGCCATACTTGTCTTGATCATATGCAAAGAAATCAGAGAAGAGCCCTCAAGATAAAATATTAGAGTTATATGATTAAAGGAGCTCTCTATTCAAAAGAAATCATGAAGGAATTTATCTAAGATTTTTGAATAATATGAAAGCAAATAAAGTTTTGTGGGAATTGCATGATAAGTTTGGAACAACTTACAAAGTGCCTTTAGCTACTGCACACCTCATCCTGAGAGTTGGTTATTACTAGCTAATAATTTTTAAAGATACGTATGAACACGTGAAACATTGCTACAAATGTCAAACTACGACTGATAAAGGAAGATTTAATGCCCAACCATTACAAGTGGTGATGGAAATGTTCCCTTTCTCACAATGGGGATTTGATTTCATTGGCACCATCAATCCTCCATCGTCTATAGGTCACAGGTTTGTATTGACTGCTACCTATTATTGCACCAGATGGATTTAAGAGTGTCCAAGTAAAAAACTCACCACAAAGGTGGTAATCAAAATTTTGGAGGAAAATGTTATTACCAGGTTGGAGTACCATATGCACTGGTATGTGATAATGACCCTGCCTTTTCCTCGTAAAAAATTTTTAATTGGGAATTTGAATACGGTATAACATTGAAATTCTCATCTAATTATTATCCACAAGGAAATGGATTAGCAGAATCATCAAACAAGAATCTGTTGGATATAATTGAGAAATTAGTTGAAAAGAATCCTAGAGAATGGCATTCTTTGTTGAAATTTTCCCTTTGGGTAGATTGTACTAGGATGAAAGCCGCATTGGGAAATTCTCCTTACCACCTACTTTATGGGGTAGACCCTATATTGCCAATAAATTTGAAATTCCCTACTTGGCAATTTGCTTAAGAGTACATTGGATTAGATGATAAAATTGAATCTTGATTGTTGAAATTAATGAACTTAGATGAAAAGTGTACCCGAGCTATAGATCATTTTTCTAGGCATCAATCTATGGTAAAATGATGGTTTGAAAAAAGGGATAGATTAAAAACCTTTAGAATATCCGACTTAGTCCTATATTGGGATAAATCCCATGAGTGTAAAGGCAAGCATTATAAGTTTGAAAAGTTATGGATAGGTCCTTACCAAGTTTCTAAAATCTTAAGAGATAGTACTTATAGGCTTAAGACTTTGACTGGAGAAGATGTTCCACTGCCTATCAATGGGAAATTCCTAAAATTACTTCTAGGCATAGTTTTTTTGTAAATAGTCATTTGTTGCATTGGTTTGCTTTTTTTGGGTTTACGTCATTGGGTTATACAACGGTTGGACAACTTTGAAGGTGAACAAAATAATAAAACATCAATTCTGAAATTTTGATCTATGCTTTGACTGGAAGTAGTTCTTTAATTATAGATGATTGGGGAATTGTTCGGTTCCTTTTACTCTAAATCATTTAGTTGATGTTGAGCTACAAATGTCCATATTTTAAATCATTCTACTAAAATTTTGGATAGTAGATATTTGTATTGAGTGAAAAATAAAAAGGCTACCTTTCCTACCACTGTAATTCTGAACCTCATAGTGGGCTTCATTGCCTACAAGTTGAAATGAGCTATCATTGAAATGTCAAAAAAAAATTTGAAATAAGTTGTAAACTAAATATCAAAAGAAAGAATCAACTCTTTAGGCCATCTAAATATCTCTACTGGGCTATGAATGCTTGACTAGAATTAGAGCTATGTTTGGTTGAATTACAATGATAACCTTGCTAGGGCTATAGATGCTAAATTGGCAGCAAGGCTTTATCCATGGTTGGCTTAAAAGGGAATTGCCAGATTATTTAGGTCAATGAAAATAATTGATATGCTCTAAGTTTACTGTAGCGGAATAAATCAATTGCACACACATGAGCTCAGTAACACTTAATATTGTATGCTGGCTAAAGTGAAGTTGGAATGTTAGAATAAAGATATGACTGTTTATAATTAGAAGACTAAAAAAAGTTGAACCATGGTTATTAGGTCTAGAATTTAATTTCTATTATTTTATTTAGTTTTGTTGGTTGCTGGTTGTTGTGTGGTCTCACAACACACCCCATTTTTCTCCTTGGCAAAATGTGGACCCCCTTTTCTTTTGTTGCCTCTTTCTTTACTCTTGTTTTTTCTTGCTTTGGTGTTCTATTTTTTGGGGGGAGTTGGTAAAATGCAGGTTTCATTTCAATCTTCTTGTTCTTTGTTTAAGTCCTTGTTCTTTCTCAAATTTAGTTTCTTAGTATTTTTATGAAGTTTTATCAATTTACTAGACCTGAAGTCCCAGAGTTGTTGCAATTGTGTCAAAGATGTTATATCTTTGACTGGTCCTAGTTCTCACCAGGTAAGTCATCACCTTGATGAACCATCCCAGTGTTCGCATTCTTGTCTCCATTGGCTAGTCTAATGGCTGCTTTTCTTTTTTCTTTATCCAAAGTTCAAAAACTAGACAAAATGTTTGTATCACTTTTGATCTTGCTTGAACCCAGTTCCTGATTCCTCTCTCTACTCCTAGTTTTTTTACAAGCTTGGAGGTAAGCATCCCAGTTCCCAGTAATCTTTCCAAGGTTCAATACCGAAGGTGTTCAATTCAGTGATCATCAATGATCATGTATCCAAAAGACCTTTTCCTCATAAAAATCAAAGTGACACAAGAGTGCCATGTAAGCTTTCTACGTTGTCTTCTTCTCTAGTGGTGGGCCTAAGTAGAAACCAAGGTGTTCGTAATTTGAACCCTAATCAACCATGATTGTACCTTTATTCAAAAAATTAATGCATTGTAATAGGTAATTAATGAATGTGGAGAACAATACACACATAATCGGTACCACCTCAAGCATGCAATTGCTTTTATAACACTCTACCTCATGCTATACTGCAAATTTGCAAAGGACATTGAATGAACAAGATTGATATTGTGGTGCACAAGGAAAGGTAAATTTCAAGAAACCAAGAACATAATTACCAAGGGTTTCAAAGTTGCATTCTGAAAGGTTGTTATCATCAACAAAACCAGGTATGTCTCAAATAACAAAAAATATGTTAACCATTTTACGCATGTAAATCTCGATATTATGATATTTCCCTTAATAACTGAAATGTTGATTATTCTGATGTAAATTTAACCGAATGGTGAATTGAAATATTTTATGAATTGTTAAAGATAATTGGTTAAATTTAACCCTAACTCACACATAATGCACATATCTAAAAAATGAAAAACATGCTGGCTAAAATGAGCACTTTTGAAGCAAGACCAAACAATGAATTCAAATATTGCACTTCGCAAGTTGTACCAATTGGTGGGATAGCTAATGATACTCATTTAGGATGGTTTTCTAATGTCGAATTCCTCACACGGACTAGACAAGACAATTCATCTCAATGCACAAAGAATGTTATAGCATGTGGGTTACATTTAGCAGGAAGGTTTCCTTCAGCAATGGAGTCCCATGAATTGGTTATGGAATGTTTAAACTACTACAACCTAGAAAAAAAGAGTCATTGAGAAGGAAGGAAGAATCTATGTAGATCTTTCTGAGAAAGAAATTGTATAGATATTTGGGCTTCTCACATTTCCTCAGATGAACCCTATAGATGTAAAGATGAAGGCTAAAATCTACTTGAGCATTGAAGAATAGAATATAAGAGTTATGAGTACCCAATGGTGTCAAGAGGAAATTACAAAACAAAATAAGCCAATTCTAAGATCTATGTTCAACCCATACGCTTAAGATGTTATAACTATGCTAAGCAGGATAGCTAGATTGTGAGATGCCAGTAAGTTTGAGTCATGGATGTTAGTGATCATAGCCAAATTAATGGAAGGCCCTATGTAAATGCATTGGGAAGTTTTTATCAGTGATAGGTTGCATGATCAGAAAAAGTCATTTCCAAAGTCAAGATGTTTTTCTATGTCCTCGTATGTGATATATTCCTGCGCTTTAAGGGGAAATAAGCAAGGGTTGAATAGAGTCAGTACTCTGGGCAAAGAAGCAGGAAACAATATGATATATAATCATTTACTCCAAATTACTATCCATGAATATAGGGAGCATTATCAGAGAGTCAATGATGTGTTTTCCATGAAGTTGGTGAGATTAATAGAATGCGACAAAGCTAAAAGATTATCTCTAGAAGCACAAAGAAATATTAAATAGGTTGGAGGCTAGTACATTAAGCTTCCAACTTTCACCTACATTAGGGTGTAAGGGTTTGAAGGATATCCCTTCATGTTGCCCAGGTACCCTACAGAAAAATTAGTACTATTAGAATTGGTAAGGCAATTGAAGCCCTCTCAAGCTCTTTACAACGCAACACAAGCAAATTTCTTTCAAATTTCCCATTGTAATGGGGAACTACAAATGTAATGCAATCAAAGCAGCTAATTTTTGTGAAGAGGATTTGAAGACATACAGGTTGGAATAATTTCCGCTATGAAGAAAAAACTGACCCAAAAGGGAATATTTCCAAGTGGATAGCCGGTAAACGTGTTCATTTTTACCGTTTAGAAGATTATTGACTCAATTGTGATGATGAACATAAAGTAAGGGAAATAAAATATGAAAGATTGTCATTACAATCTACACAGATTCTCAAGATTCATGACATTCCAGATCAACTGGAAGAAGATGATGGTGAAGCATTAAATCTAGCTTATAATGAAAATAGGGTCTATGATGAACCTATCCCATATCCAGATTGTGAAAGTAGAGAAATAACATCTGTTGAGGAATTTTCTAAACCAATTTTAATGTAGACTCAATGATGGATAGATGATTTTTGTAAAGCTTTGAGAAAATTTGGAATAAGGCCCACATTCTCACTCGATACAAGGAAGAAACAAAGAGAAGAAAATGATCCTGAGCATGAGGAGCCTACTAAGAAAAAAAGAAAAGATGGTAAAGAAGCCGCTTCTATACATATTGAACAGAGAACTTCTGAGCTACAGTAAAATAGACACTGGGAAAAACTCTTATGGTTCTAGAAAAATGTTCTGAGCTAGATGAAGCTCAAATTAAAGAACTAATGGATAAATTGGATGCCATATGGGAATGAGTAAAAGAAAAGAATTCTAAAGATAAGCCCATGGTTTAACCATTGGTAGAAGAGATTCTAGATACAGGTTCAATTACTATGAATGTTGAAGAAGAAGAATTCATAAGAGGAACACTAGCTTCAGAGGCTGGAAACCCTGAAGTTCTTGAAATGGAAATAGAGGAGACTGCATCAAAGATTCCCATTGATAATGTTATCAAAGATTTCTCTAATTCCTGGCCTTCGATAGGGAATGATCAAAATGATGTTGAGAAACCACGAGTTTTTAAAAAATGAAAGAAGACCAGGTTGAAATTGAAGATAAAGAACCTTCACAAACCTCAGTTGATGGGGTCAGAGATGAAGAGAATCTTGATGTGATAGGATATGAAGGTTATGTCCTAAGAATTGATACAAAACACTTGGATGGATATGAAAATAAAAATCTTGGAATGGAAGAGATGATTAACCTGGTCAACAACTAGTTGTACCTTTGTTTCTTACTCTAACATGGATGGTTCCTTTTGGGATCTACCTGCTAGAATGAGATCAACTTCACCTAGTGCTAGCTTTTACTCCCAGTGATCCAAAATCCATGCCAGTGAATACTGGAGATCTTTCAGTTTCAGGGGATGTGACAGATAAAGTTGAAAATTTAAGAGGAGAAGTTCCTAAGGATACTAAAAAAAAGGAATAGATAAATGGTACAGAGGTAGAATATAATGAAGATGCACCTAATTGGTTAATTGGAGAATTAGCTTCCCCATTGGAAGTGGAATTAGTACCTCTGGATCTCAAAAGTTGAATGCAATAAGTAGATACTCCTAAGTCTAGGTGAAGAGCTAAAATGAAACATGTCATGCAGAAGAATGTAGATGGAGGTAGAACACTCCATATAGCTACCCTAGTACAGTAGATAAAAATAGACATGAAATAACACCTAAGGAGTATAAAATAACAAGTATCAATGTTGGACACTTATCCTGGACACAAGAATTAGAAGAAATGAAGATGAATTTGGTTATAACTATTGCCAAGGTGCATAAGAGTAAACAAAAGAAAAGAGAGCTAAAGGAACAAATTGCTAGCCTAGAGAATTTTATAAAATCATTAACCCAATTTGGTCAAGCACAAGTTGAATTGCCTCAAAATCCAGTACTCATGTCACAAAAGCAAGTGGATGTCATCGCAGTGCTTCACCATAAAATGAATGTATTTGATGAATGGATCAAGTATTGCATAAGGCAAGGAGAAGAGCTCATCACAAATGCAATTTGGAAATACAAAGAGGTATACCATTGGCTTGAAAATTCCAAAAGATTGGAAGGAGAATGAAAATTTTGCTAGGCTCAAATTGATGTTGAGAAGCAAAGCATAGAAGCTCTCTTTTAGATAGATGTCCAAGAATTGATAAGAGAAGATAATTTCAGAACAAGAAGTTCCAATATGTGAAAAATGGAAGAAACAATTAAAATGGGAAAGTGACACTTTTGTACAATGTATAAAAGGATTTGAGAAAGTCACCGAGAAGTGCAGTAAATTGATTGATAAAGATCAAGATTTCATTGAAATGCTAGCACAGTAGGATTGTGATCCCCATGCACTAGGATAGGAGGGTAAATAAGTAAAATATTTTAAGGAAATAAACAAAGATCCTATTCAGTCGCTAACCTAGGAAGTCATTGATGAAATCATACATTGATGTAGAAATACTTTGGTTAAGTATGAAACAGAGAAAATGCAGAGGAATGAAAACATCCTCTAGATATCAAAAGATTATACCAAGATGAAGTACAATTGGAAAGTGATTCAACGAATTTCGAAAGAACGTATGTATCAAATGTTAACTGCTTTTTGAGAATATCAATTGAAGAAAGGTGGTGAAGGGCTTCTAGACCCAGAACTTGAGATAAGGTAATGAATCACCAAATATCAGATACTAGAAGTATTACAGAGATATATTGTTTTGTGTGGAGTATTGTGTACCACAGCTTGGAGTTGAAGATTGTTGTTGCTAAAGATGTCAAAGCTTTGACTTTGTCTGGAAGATTCTAATGACAACTAACATCTACCACATGCTACATTTTTTATTTGTTGTTTCTAATTTTCTTGATATACTTTACATTCAAACTCTTGGGGCCTTGTTCCTATAAAAGGCCATTTATTTCTTTACTTTTATTTTAAGTTCAGAATTTTTGGGTGTCAAAAGAGCCAAAACTTCTTTAAGTTTTTTTTTTTTTTTCCTATTTTCTAAATCATTCCAGATTAAAAACTTTTATGCACATAGAACTTAATCAATATCGAAGCCAATTTGAAAGCTACCTATCTCATGTATCTTTTTTAGCTGGTTTGTTTGTTCATCCAGGCAAGACTATATGATGTGTCATTTAAGGGTGCATACAAAATCTACTCGGTGTCCAAATGAAACCCCCTTCTTTAAAAGATCGCACCATTTTATGCCTAGTTGTGAAGTAATCTGGTGAAGTATAGAGCAGTTTGCTTTGATTTGATTAAATCTTGGGGCATGCAAGGAGAATACCCTAAAGAAATTTTATTTTTCAAGTATTTTGATGCTTTATTTTATATTACATGTTAAATTTTAGAAGATGTTCCAAAAAAGAGTTGAATAAATGGAAATATTATTGCAGATCTTTCATTTCCATGGAATTTTTGAATTCTTAAAGCCAAATCTACCTAAGTGATAGCAAACTTGTTTGATATTCATGAAATATTATTGTAAATCTATTGATTTCATGAAATTATTTAATGATTGGATTGAAACCATTTGATGTTTGTGATTCCTTTAATAACTAAGAATAACCATTTACCCCTTGATATTAACAACAATATCACATCATACCCTGAAGTGAACCTAGTATGGTCAAGACCTGACTACTGGAGCCTTGGGATTAAGCTAAGTCAACATTTCCTCTTTCCTCGGACTTTTAGGTTGCCCCAGTTCAATATTTCAAGTAAAGATAGGTTCTTCACAGTTTTCTTATGAGGATTTTATCTACATTGTTGTTGTGACTAAAATCATCATTAACACTAGGGCCCTTTTTAATAAAACTGACTTAATGGTACCTTATTTAGGGTGTTGTAAAGTGTATCTTTACACTTTCACACTAATCTAGGGCTTTATTAATTAATTGAGGTTAATTGAAATTAATTGGCCCCTTTAATTCAAATCCAAGCCTAATTAATTACAGATTCCAAGGGATAAAGCCTAACATTCATAAATGATATTACACAATACTTAATTTTTGAAGGTGTGTGTCCTAGGTTAGTGACCTAGGACCCATTCGCAACCTGGCGGATGGGTCCTCACTAGGTCCTAGGACCTTATTTCCACATAACATTACACATTGTCTGAAGTGTGTCCTAGCTAAGTGAGCTAGGACCCATTCACCACATGGTGAATGGATCCTCACTTAGACCTAGGACCCCCCCTTGGGATATGTTTTTGGTGGTATTTGTAATGATTTCAAATCTTAGATTTGATGTCGGCTTGTGATATTTGAATTTTGGGATTTAATCTTAAGTTTTGTATAAATACAAGGTTATTTCACTATGTTTCACCTAAAGATCTAAGTAACCTATAATTTCATAAGCAATCAAGAGTACTTCCACAAGAAAATTTCTAAGGCATTCAAGGGTAGATTATTGAAGATTATTGCAGTAATCAAGATATCAATCATCATGTCAAATTCATGCATGTTGTTGAGCTAATGTGATGATGTAGCATTGGTGATCAAGTCCAAGTGTTCAAAGCCATTACCTTATGTCAAGTTCATGATCAAGATCTACACTCATTGAGGCCATTTCATGCTATGTTTCAAATATACAATCCAAGGTTTCAACAAGGTTGGGTGAGTTACATATTGTTGCTCATTCATCATTCCTTTATGTATTGTTTCATTTCAAGGTTTAATTACCAAAATGGGGTTTGACCAAGGAAAACCCCTATTCCCTAACAAACAAAATTTTCTCTCATTTGATGTGTGATTTTAGGTTTTAGGTTGAAGATAATTTGGAGATCAAAATTGGAGAAAGTTGAAAAGTTATCAACATTGTCATTTTTTTTGCAAGATAATGGAAATTAAGCTATAGAATTTATTTCTAGGTTTTCGAGAGTCTCCAACTAGGATTTGGGAGTGAATACATTGAAGAATAGAACACAAAAATTGATTTTACAGAACCCTAGCCAGGACCCATTCGCCATAAGGCGAATGAGTCCTCAATGAGGCCCAAAAAAGAACTTTTTGCAACAGGTACACAACATTTGAACCTCTTAAAACCTGCCTTTTGATAGGTGTAATGGTTACGTTTTTTTATGATATTAATTTATGCATTATAACCCTCATAATTGAATGAAATACTAGTGAAAAGAAAGGTTAACCATCTTGATCTTTTTTTTGTTTATCACCCCCATCTCTCTTTTCCTATGATTTAGTTTATTAAGAGTATTTCATTTCATCCTTGTCTAATGATCTTGAAAAGGGGAAACTATAAAAAATGGAGAGATGATATCTTGAAACATTTATGTTGGCTTCATATTTTACCACATCTATATGTTCTTGTTCCTTAACTTGGCACTGCTTTGAATTTTTTTGTTTGAAATTAAAAAATGATTGTGGACCTTAGAATTTATTGGTCTACATGTTAATTATAAAACTTGTAGTTACCTTTATCAAATTGAGTGTTCTCATGTTCTTTGGACCACCATTTGAGAGATATATGGAGATAATGATACTCAACCATTCCAAATTGAGTGTTCTCATGTTCTTTGGATCAAGATCTACACTCATTGAGGCCATTTCATGCTATGTTTCAAATTTACAATCCAAGGTTTCAACAAGGTTGGGTGAGTTACATATTGTTGCTCATTCATCGTTCCTTTATGTATTGTTTCATTTCAAGGTTTAATTACCAAAATGGGGTTTGACCAAGGAAAACCCCTATTCCCTAACAAACAAAATTTTCTCTCATTTGATGTGTGATTGTAGGTTTTAGGTTGAAGATAATTTGGAGATCAAAATTGGAGAAAGTTGAAAAGTTATCAACATTGTCATCTTTTTTGCAAGATAATGGAAATTAAGCTATAGAATTTATTTCTAGGTTTTCGAGAGTCTCCAACTAGGATTTGGGAGTGAAGACATTGAAGAATAGAACCCAAAAATTGATTTTACAGAACCCTAGCCAGGACCCATTCTCCATAAGGCGAATGAGTCCTCAGTGAGGCCCAAAAAAGAACTTTTTGCAATAGGTACACAACATTTGAACCTCTTAAAACCTGCCTTTTGATAGGTGTATTAGTTACGTTTTTTTATGATATTCATTTATGCATTATAACCCTCATAATTGAATGAAATACTAGTGAAAAGAAAGGTTAACCATCTTGATCTATTTTTTGTTTATCACCCCCATCTCTCTTTTCCTATGATTTAGTTTATTAAGAGTATTTCATTTCATCCTTGTCTAATGATCTTGAAAAGGGGAAACTATAAAAAATGGAGAGATGATATCTTGAAACATCTATGTTGGCTTCATATTTTACCACATCTATATGTTCTTGTTCCTTAACTTGGCACTGCTTTGAATTTTTTTGTTTGAAATTAAAAAATGATTGTGGACCTTAGAATTTATTGGTCTACATGTTAATTATAAAACTTGTAGTTACCTTTATCAAATTGAGTGTTCTCATGTTCTTTGGACCACCATTTGAGAGATATATGGTGATAATGATACTCAACCATTCCTAGATGATCTTATTGTAATCAAGGGAAATCAGATTTGTTAAATGGTTAGATCAAATAACATAAAAATCCAATGAAATAACGAAGTACAATGGAAATCAAATGAAAACGAAAAGGAAATATATCACCAAGAGTCTCCATCTTCCATGATTGATCTTCGTTACACCTTCTTGCTTGCTGGAAATGTTGCCCTCAGATTTGTACTTTGAGCAATCTAAAATGCCTAAGCCCTACAACAAGATTCGAAGGATTTGATATGCCTATGACTATTGCCAATGTCTAAAATCAATGCCTATGCCTAGAATAAATGCCAATATTAATCAAATGCCTATGACAATGAATAAGTGAGAGTAAATAAATGCCTATAGTAATTACGTAAAATGTCAAGATATGAAAAATGAGAAGGAAAGGGCATTTTATAGAAAAGGCCATTTCGAACGGACGGACGAGATAAATTAGTGATGAGACCCTAAAACGAACGATCCAGATTAAACCTGAGAATCCCTAATTAGGGTTAGGGCAAAATCCTTAATCGAACGGTCAGAATAAAATCGGATCAACGGTGGAGAATAAATGAGGAAATTAATTAGATAATGAAGATTTTCAAAAAATCAAGAAGATAAGATTGCCTGATTTGCAAGATTCAAAAAATCAAAGAGATAAGATCGCCTGATTTGCAAGATTCAAAAAATCAAAGAGATAAGATTCAGACTGAAGATAAGATTTGGAAAATCAAGAATCTGCCCGATTACTTGATTTTTGGAAGATTAATTACTAATTTGAATTAAAATAATTCAAATTATGGATTTCGAGAGATAATAAATAATCTTTTTCAGATTATTTATCAAAAAGGACTGACAGTTAGGATTGACATGATATTTTAAATAATTTAATTTATTTAAAATGAGAAGAATATGAAATTAGCAATTAAATAATTAAATTTAATTATTTAATTTAGCAGATAAGATTAATTAATTAAATAAATTAATCAATTTATTTAATTAAGATAGTTAGTGACGTATTAAATAAATAAATAAAATTTATTTATTTAATAATCAAGGATAATTAAACGCAGAAAGGGAAATTAAATAAATTAAGAAATCTGTTTAATTAAAGAAAGACTTAGACAATTAGTGACGTATTTAATAAATAAATTAAAATTTATTTATTTAATAATCATAAAGAATCAAAGGACATGAATTAATTAAATAATTATGAATTATTTAATCAATAGTCGCATGTGGACCAAGGACATAATTAAATGTCTTACTTATGCTAGGACGAAAGTGGTAAAAATGAAGCTTGCAGGCCTAGGTCATTTTTAGGTGTCTACATTTTGCCCCTCTTTGTCATAATGTCGCTTGTCGCGTTGTGACAAAGAAAAAGAAGTCAAAAAATGCCCCAGTGCAAAATAAGATGAGGAAGAATGACGAGGAGGGTTATGGTATGCCCCCTCGAGAGGACAGACAGGTTCCAAGAACATGGGTGTGCTCTCAAAATTGACGAGAAGACTAGAATATGAAGAGACAAATAAATGTTAGTGCAAAAGATATGGATGATGATATGGATGCAATGCCTATATGAGATGAGACAGAGAAGATGGCAAGACTAAAGAAGATGCATGTTAGTTCCTAGACCAAATCCTTCAAAACATTGCCATAGGACTTTAATATTTATTGCTCTTAATCGTCATTGGGCAGATTGTTGTGATGGCCAAGAAACACCATGATATGACATAGATCAAGGTGTGCAAGGTTGTACCATCACGTAAGACAAACAGTAATAGACAAGGATGATCATGACTCCTACTATGAGCGTGATTGCCCCAGTCTTGTTGTCATAATCAACCACAAGCAGAAAAAGACAAGGACAGATCATGAAACATCGCTGCTTCTCTAAATCCTATTTCCAGGACATCCTTGAGAAACTAGTGACATGATTGCCAAAATACAAAAATAAAGTCCCTATCATGATATGTCGTTTCTTTTCTAAATCCCATAATCAGGACCTCGCTGAGAAGCTAGTAGTCATGCGTGTCAATTGTCATGCTACGTCGCTGCTTCTCTAAATCCTACTTAGTGGGATCTCGCTGAAAAACTAATAACATGATAAAAGATCAAAAGACAATTGCCAAGTGTTTTCCAAGTGCATTTGGATATCCATTGTTCTGATGTCAAGATGCCATGTTCGATGATGTGAAGATGTCAAAAATGTTTAAAGTTTTGATTGATCTTGGAAAATGCCAAGACTTGGTAAATTCAGGAAGGACACATCCTGAATAATGCCGATGTCGAGAGGATTCGATCCCTAATGGTCATTAGGGGTCCCTCAGAATAATGACAATGCCTAGGAAGGACACATCCTAAGGCATAAATGACAGAGTTGGTTCTTCAGAAGGACACATCTAAAGAATACTGATGTCACGAAGAGTGATCTTTAGGTGTCAAGAGGATCACTCAAAATGTCGAATGACGATGACGACGCCTAGGAAGGACACATCCTAAGGCGTAAATGACAGAGGTTATCGTTCAGAAGGACTCATCTGAAGACTAACTGAATTTTGACAGTTTGACCTGCTTATGATGATTTGACTTGTTTTTGACTAAGTTTGACTTGTGTTTGACTATATGCCGATGAGATTGCCATGCTGAATAAATGATTGTTTTACTTTGTTTCAGGAGATTTCCCTATGTGGAAATTGATTGAAGACTTTTGACGTGTGTGCTAGTGTAGTGCCATGAACCCTAATGGACTGACCTAGTGCGGCCTCGGGGGCTCATCGATAGATGGCCTTGCCTACGTCATACACTCAGAGACCTCGTAGTTCGACACGACCAATGACTTTGTCTTGATGACCAAAGATTGCGTCATGATTTTATTTTGACAAACCTAAAGGACTGACCTAATGTCTCGGGGACTCAAGTATGAGTCTTGCCTACGTAGCAAATGCGCAGAGACAACGTAGTTCGGACAGATGACGAAGACTGTTTTGACATGATTGACTTTGACTAGAAATGACCAGATGTTTATGTTCTTCGAGTGGTCTACTGATTTTTGTTTAATGTTTTCTTCAGGACGTTTTACAATTTTTAGGTCTTTCCTCAGGACTTTTTATGATGTTTTTGTATCTTTTTTCAGGACATTTTGCGATGTTTTTGTCTCTTTTTTCAGGACTATTTGCCGATGTTTTTGTCTTTTTTCAGGACTTTTTGCCAATGTTTTTGTCTTTTTTCAGGACTTTTTGCCAATGTTTTTGTCTTTTTTTTCAGGACTTTTTGCCAATGTTTTTGTCTTTTTTCAGGACTTTTTGCCAATTGTCAAGATCATTTGTGACATCCACTACAGTTGCATGATAAACATTTTGCCCCCAGTCAGGTCTAAGACTTAGCCATTTGCAAGGGACATAGACGGGATGCTGCTGACTCGGTAGACGGACAGTCGTCAGGACCTGATGTCAATCATTTATCTACTATGACAGGTAGGGTAGGATGTGATGGCGATTTGCGGAATAATGGCAGAAATACCTTTCATCCTAGGCCAAGTTAGACCAAGTGATAGTAGATGGCAGAGCAATGATTGATTACGCATGGCGCCTGTTTGCCAGGTTTTCACCATGGTACTTGTCCAAAGTGCCTGTTTGCCAGGTTTTCGCTATTGAACGAATCATTTTTTCTCTTTACTATTTTCTTGACTTTTTGATTTTTTTGGTGTCACCAAAACGCCTGTTTGCCAGGTTTTCATCAAGGTGACGATTTTTATCTTTTTGCAATTTTTTTGTATATTATGATTCTCAGCTCCATCCTCTGATGCTATGCGTAGAACTTTCGGAGATGTAAACTGTTGATGGGTTCTGTCAACTGTTCCCCATCTGGAGTTGCCAATTGATAAGCTCCAGAACCAAAAGAAGATATGATAATATAGGGACCTAGCCAGTTTGGTTCAAATTTTCCTGGCTTTTCTCTGTCTGCTTGGTTCTTGGGGTTCTGCATTAGAACTAGGTCACCGATGTCAAACTTTCTGACCATAACCTTTTTATTGTAGCTGCGACAAAGGCGGTTCTGATATGCTTGGAGATGATTCAGTGAGTTTTGTCGTCTTTCTTCCAGCATTTCTAGCTCATGCAGGCGTGATTGTCGGTAGTCTTCTTCATTAGTAAGACCCTTCAAGGAAACTCGTAGCAAAGGAATTTCGACCTCAATGGGTAAGATGGCTTCAGCGCCAAAGACCAGGGCGAACGGGGTGGCCCCTGTAGGTGTACGAATGCTAGTTCGATAAGCCCACAGAGCAGGGTTAAGTTGTATGTGCTAGTCACGGCCAGCGTCATTGACAGTCTTTTTTAAGATCTTCACAATGGTTTTATTGGACGCCTCAGCTTGGCCGTTTCCTTGTGGGTAGTATGGAGATGAAAAGTGGTGTTGGATATGGAACCGTTCACATAACTCACGTACGTCTTGGTTTTTGAACGGACGTCCGTTGTCAGTGATGATGGACTGCGGAAGGCCATACCGGCAAATGATGTAATTAAGGATAAACTTTGATATTTGTTTGCCGGTAATATATGTCAATGGAATGGCTTCGATCCACTTTGTGAAATACTCAGTGGCAGTAATAATGAATTTATGGCCGTTGGATGAGGTTGGATGAATCTTACCCACGAGGTCGAGTCCCCATTGAGCGAAGGGCCAAGGAGAGGTGATGGGCCGGAGTTCTTGTGCTGGAGCATGGACCAAGTCACTGTGTATTTGACATTTGTGACAAGTCCTGACATATTCAATTGCATCTTTTTCCATTGTCGGCCAATAATACCCAAGTCTCGTCAGTTTCTTAGCTAGCGTAGGACCACTCGAATGAGATCCGCATATACCGTCGTGCACTTCTCGTAAGGTCGTACATGCTTCGTCGGTGTCAAGACATCTAAGGAGGGTATCGTCGAAACTACGGCGGTAGAGGGTGTCACTGACAATGGCATACCTTGCGGATTTTCTAATGAAGGACTTCCTTTGGTTATTTGACAGGTTCGGTGGAAGGGTATGAGACTTTAGGTAATCGTAAATGTCTTGATACCAAGGAGAGTTGGGACCAACAAGTTCACAAACCATTTCTGATTCTGGGATATCATATGCCGGTATCAAAAGCTGCTCTACTAAGAACTCAAATTGTGACACATTTTTAGGGATGTCCAAGAGAGAACTAATAGTAGCCATTGCGTCAGCTGCCTTATTCTGTACCCTAGGGATTTGTTCAAAAGAGATCGATTGAAAGTATGTCAAGAAACTGTCTACCATCCTCTTGTAGGGAAGCAACTTCTCATCCTTTGTTTCATAGTCATCATTCACTTGGTTGATTACTAACTGGGAATCCCCGAATACTAGCAATGTCTGAATTTTCCACTTTATTGCTAACTTGAGACCTGTGACGAGTGCTTCATATTCAGCAATGTTATTTGTACAAGGGAAAGCGATCCTGAATGACTTTGGAATTGAATCCCCCTGTGGTGTGATAAACAATATTCCAGCGCCTGAGCCATGACCAGTATGAGACCCATCAAAATACAGTTTCCATGGTGATGCCGGTTCTGCATGAAAAATAGACTCATCGGGAAAATCAGTTACTAATGGATGAGTGGCTTGAATTGGTGCATCCGCCAATTGATCTGCTATTACTTGCCCTTTGATTGCCTTGCGCTCAACATACTGTATGTCATACTCGCTTAGGATCATGACCCATTTTTCCAACCGGCCTGTTAATGCTGCTCGACTGAGTAGATATTTCAATGGATCAATCTTGGCAACCAGTTGTGTCTGATGACTGAGCATATAGTGTCTTAGCTTTTGGGATGCGAAAACAACAGTGAGGCATGCCCGTTCAATGTATGTGTAGTTCAACTCATAGCCTATCAGTGTGCGGCTGATGTAATAGATTGCTCTTTCTTTTCCTTCATGATCATCTTGGGCCAGCAATGCCCCCAGTGCTGAACTAGTAGTTGAGATGTATAGAATCAACGGCTTTCCATGAATGGGTGGCATGAGTACTGGTGTTGAAAGCAGGTAATTTTTTATTTGTTGGAAGGCCTCTTGACATTTATCCGTCCATACAAAGGGGACACTTTTGCGCAACAGGTACTGGAACGGGTGACACTTATCTGCCAATTGGGCTATGAAACGGCGAATAGATTGTACCCTGCCCTGCAGAGTTCTGAGTTCACTGATCCCTCTGGGCGGAGGCATGTCTATGATTGCTTTGACCTTTGCCGGATCAACCTCTATGCCTCTTCGGGAAACTATGTACCCTAATAGTTTACCTGACGTGACCCCAAAGACACACTTCTTAGGGTTTAGCCGAACTTTGTACTCTTCAAGTCTCTTGAAAATTATGTCGAGTACCCTCAAATGATCTTTCCTAGTTGCTGATTTGGCCAACAGGTCGTCTACATAATCCTCCATTATATTGTGCATCAGGTCATGGAAGATCGTGGTCATAGCCCTTTGATATGTGGCACCTGCGTTTTTGAGACCGAAGGGCATGACGTTCCAACAGTATGTACCCCATGGGCAAGTAAATGCTGTTTTGTGTTGATCCTCAGGAGCAATGCGGATTTGATTATAACCAGAGAAACCATCCATGAGGGATAGCATCTCATGTCCTGCAGTTAGGTCGACTATGATGTCAATGTTGGGCAAAGGAAAGTCATCCTTTGGACATGCTTTATTTAGGTCTCAAAAATCTGTACATACCCGAATCAGCCCATTTGGCTTTGTCACCGGCACTAGATTGGAAATCCATTCAGCATAATCTATAGACCTTATGAATCCGGCATCCAGTAATTTCTTTAACTCGGCCTTGACCAATAGGGCCACTTGAGGGTGCATTTTGCGCAACTTCTGCTTGACTGGTTTAGCATTGGGTAATAGTGGCAGATGATGCAGAACCAGTTTGGGATCCAATCCTGGCATGTCAGCATAAGACCATGCAAAGTTGATTTTCCGCTACCAAAGAATTTATGAAATTCTGGTTTCTCTTCATCAGTCAATGATGCGGCAAATAGGACCATCTTGGGGTCTTCTACAGTTGAAATATTATCCTCTATTGTGTCCTCAATAAGCATGGCCGATTTCTCCTGTTGCACGGGGAGAAAGTCCAGTCCTCCATCTTTGGGCGCCTCAGAGAGGTTTTCACCCGCAGATACGTCCTTTATTTTTACTATTTTATCGTCAAGAGGTGCCTTTCGGTTTTCACCTAGAGACGTTTTATTTTTTACTTTATTTTTACTTTTGCGACTAGAGGACTGGACCGTCTCACCGAAGTATGCGGTGCAGTCTAAATCAATAGCAAATCCTGATTTGTGGTCCCCACTAGGGATGCCTTCTCGTAATCCCATGAATTCGGCAATGGCTTCATCATTTTGGAATGTGTCCAGAACTGGCGGTCCTTGTTGGTCCCAATCGACTAGTTCAGGGTAAACTAAAGAGATGCCATCATCAAGGCTAGTGAATTGGGGTGAGGATGCAGACAGCATGTAGACGGATTCGCTGATGTTGTAGATGAGGTTATCATCATCCAACTCTACATCGGACTCTAGCCAATATTCTCCTTCACTAGTGTCATATTCATTATCGTAATAAGGAGTGAAGGTTTTAGAGTCCTGGTTATCAATATCGTCTGACACTTCGGATAGATTGGACTGAGGGGGGTCAGATAATGGTTGTTGTGTGTTGTGGGAAGTGGTAGTAGGGATTTGACTATTTGGTGCTTGTTCAATTTTGAATGTTTGCCAAAATCGTTGTTCAGAGGTCAATTCCCCTGGTTCGACAAACAAATCATCAAGACAACAGTCACTTAGGGATCGTTCTGAGCCAAATTCCCACTCGTGGGAGTCAGTTTCGGTGAGGGGTTCCCTAGTAGTCTCGACACTGTCAGAAGCATGTACTCGCTCATTTAAAAGTCTAGAGGTACGTCGATCGCCATTGGCAAGTGATCCAAGCCCTAATCCAAGATACTTCAGAATTTGAAAAGTTTCTATGGGTTCCCTTCGGCCAGTTTTATTTTTTCCAAGGCCACTAGTACCATCGTAGCCTTTAGCCTTCATGAAGTCATAACCTTTGCCATATATTTGAACTGGTAATGGGGGTAATGTGACCGTATCCTTATAGATCCATCCCTGATGTCAGCAAGGTCTTCCTCACTCATGTCTCCCCACTTGATAAAAACTGTATTTGGTGGGACTATGAAGGTTTCCTGAGGTTCCATTCGGAAACATGGCCGACCATAGTCCTTGGGAGATCTAGGCATTGTTGTTATGCTGTAGGCTGTGTTCAGTTTGAATTCTCCACAACCGAGGTCCTGGATTTTGACAGTTGATTCAGTCTTAGGGTTGGTGGAAGGTGGTGGCATGGTGGAAGACGTGGATGGAGTGGATGTGTAAGATGACGTGAGTGTGGAAGGGTCGATGTACTTGGATGACGAGGAGCCAGGTGCTTCTCGATTAATAGGTACTCGGTTTTCGGAGATACCCCTTAAATTGGTACAATATTGGAAAGGGTCGGGGTCTCCGTATATGGTTACTTCTGTACCGTCAAAAGGAAACTTGAGGCATTGGTGGTATGTTGATGGAACGGCTTTTAAAGCGTGGATCCATGGTCGGCCAAGTAAAATGTTATATGGTAGTTCCAAATCCAGGACCTGGCAGGTTGTGTCCACAATGACCGGTCCCACTCTGATAGGGAGAGAGATAACACCCCTTGAAGAGCGTTCCTCATCATCGTATGCTTTGATCACTATGCTTTTTGTTGGGTCTACGCACGCATCAGAGAATCCAAGAGCCTTAACCAATTTGAGGGAGCATATATTCAACCCTGCTCCACCATCTACTAAAACCCGTCTAACTTTGTGCTTGTGGACGAAAGTTTCTATGTGTAATGCATCATTATGGTTGGTTTTATGTGATGAGTAGTCTTGATCCGAGAAGGTGACATGGTGTGGCATGGTGAGATATCCCACCATAGTTTCAAACTGATTGACATCGATGTCCTTAGGGACTGACGACTCTAGGAGAGTTTTGTCTAGGATTTCTTTGTGTGCCGGAGAGATACGAAGCAGCTCAAGGATAGATATTTGCGCGGGAGTCTTTCCTAGTTGGTCAATGAGGTTGAACTGACTCTTGGGTTTCCACTGTTGTGGGGTTGAGACAGGTTTTGGCTGTTTAGTCGATGCAGCAGGTTGTGATTGTTTAGCCGATGGGCCCGGTATTATGATTTTGGCTTGTCTAGGAGGAGGCAGGACCAGCTATAGTGACCTTGCCACTGCGAGTAGTAGCATTACACTGGGGTGCTCTCTTGACCGTAATGGTATTGATGTACCCATCTTCAGTGCGGATATTGTTTATAATTGGTCCACTAGAATAATCGTACTTGACTCGGGCAAAGTTAGCTTGGTTCTGTGAACCTGACGTGGATGCATTATGAGAGCCATGATCCTGCAGTGGATTCTTGTGAATAGTATGATCTGCGTTGGAGGTGAATTGTGATCCCCCTACTTCGATTGTGCGATTTTCAATAAGATCTTGAATTACATTTTTCAGTTGTCGACAGTTAGCGGTTGTATGTCCTTTGGCTCGATGGTATTCGCAAAGTGCATTGTCATTCCACCATGATGGTTTGAACTGTCCTGGGTCATAAGGTTTTATTTCCGGAAGTGTGATGACCCCATGCTGAATGCATTTCTTAAGGACTTCTTCAATGGGTTCACCCAAATGGGTGTATGTGCGACCCTTGGGAAATTGTCTCATTTGACGATATTGCCCTTGACTGTTTTGACCATTTTGGTTGTTTGAAAAAGTATTGGGGGGAGGTGTCAATGTTGTTGTTGGTCTATTTTGTTGTTGAACCCCTTTCAGGGCTAATACGGGACCTACAGTATTTGCAGTCTTGGCATCAACAACACCGTCATTTGTAACATGCTTATTCTTAACCCAATATTTGTTTTTGTCAGCTGGTAGATTGCGTTCGTGTTTTTGGAACCATATCTCAGTTCTCCCTTTGCGATAAGGGCTTTCTCAATCTGGACCCCCTTTTCCACTAATTCTGTGAAGTTTGTGCAACAATGTATTTGCAATGCGAATTTTAGGGGTCCTAGAAGTGTTTGGACGAACATGTCGACTTTTTCCCTTTCAGGAATGTCAATGTGACATCGACTAGCAAGGCTTCTCCATTTTTGAAAGAATGGAATAAATGTCTCACCAGAGTCTTCCTGCGTGAGATTGCACAAGCTAGTGATAGAGGTATCCATGTCAATGTTGTACGCGTAATTTCTTATGAATTTTCGTTTGAGTTCATCCCATGTTTGGATATCTTTTTGCGTTGAGAACCATTCAAGGGCTTGGCCTGCCAAACTTTTGGAAAAAAGTCTCATCAAGTATGTTGGTTCGTAGGCGATATCCATACAGTTGGTTGCGAATTCGCGAACATGTTCAATGGGATTTGTTTTGCCTCTATATTTTGTGAAGTTGGGTGATACGTATCCTGGTGGAAATGCAGGCATACGTAAGTTCATGTCGAAAGGGTATACATCCAGGTCATATGATATTTCCGATTTCCTGCCTGAAATGTACATGTTTTGCATATTTTTCTCCATATCTCTCATTCTTGCTTTGAGTTCATCTATGGTAGGGTCGTTTACGTTTCCGTATGTTGGGTTACCTGGTACACCATGTGTTCCTGTCTGGTGTGCGTGAATGTTGGTATATTGCAGTGGTACGGATTGTTGTGGTATGTACGACGTGTGTTGTTGGTATTGGAAGTTATGATTTGGTGTCTGTTGATGAGTATGAATGTTGGATGAGTATGTTGGGATATGTCCCCCAGCCATGTGTGTCGTTATTTGGGGGATGTTGTGAGCATGACTGTTATGATGTGTCAATGAAGTCATGGGTTGTGTTATTTGACCACCTTGTGTAAATTGGTGATTTTGCACAAGAGGAACGTTTGTGTTTATACCTTGGGAGGAAATGACGTTTGACTGTGTTGTCGTGTTGGCATTTTGTTGTTGTCCTTGAATAAAGATACGTCCTGTGGGTCCCCCCAAAGGATTTTGTGAAATACCACTAGATGGATGTGTCGAAGTTGTGTTCATGGTAGTAGATGTAGTTGTCAAGGGGGGATTGTTTTGACTTGATGATGCCCCCGTGGCATTTACTGTCGTGGCATCGACTGTCATGGTATTTGTTGTGGTCCCAAAGGAAGTATTGCTTGTAGTATTTAGAGGTTGACCACTATGTGACATGTTATGTGTGTTATTGGCATTAGGGTCATGAAGTGTCGAATTTAGCGTGTTGGCATGAAATCCTGGTGGTAACTTAGCTCCTTCACTCAAGAGCATAGCTACAAATCTATCTCTGTCCTGACGAGCTATTGTTTCAGCAAGCTGATAGACCTCTGGGTCTTGTGTCAATGCCTCTATGTTTTCCTGAAGTAGTTGGCCATTTTCGTCTCTTTGCAAGTAGAGTTTGAATGTACTGTTTGCTGGAAGTTGATTGTCTTGTTTGGTAAATGGATCATAAAAGGTCCAATTCGGGTCATGTGGAGGACTGTTGACACTAAATGGGGGGTCTTGCCTAAAGTTTTCCATTTGTCTCTTTTGTTTTTGAAGTCTGGTTTCAACCATGAACTGATTTTGCTCAAATTGGAGTGACAACTAAATGCAAGTATGACACTATGTGAAGTCTAAGTTCAAAATGACGCCTAGAATGACTAATGTTTTTGGATTTTTGAGAAAAGGGTATGCAATTTGTATGCAATGTAAGACAAGGTTATCTAAGCACTTCTAAGCTCGAACTTTGTTTACGATTTGGACTGCTAAAGGACTTCGTTGGAAATGACAAGTTGACAAGGTCTAAATGACTAGTGAGTCTTCCTAACTAGGCTTTTGAGTTGGAAGAAATCTCACAAAAAAGGACAATGACTAAAGGAGGTTTGATAACTTAGTCCAAGAGGGTCTAATGTCGAAAACAATGTTTTGCAAAGGTGTGCTTAAGATTTTCCTAATCCTAAGTATGCAAGTATGGACCTTAAGGACAACGTAATGCTGAATGTACTAAACTAAAAGGAATGAGGTATGCAACCTATGGTGACTAATGCAAGTTTAGACAAGACTTTGAGCAATATCAAGTTTGGTTTCTGACAGAATCTTTTTGATGATAGTGTTTGACGAATGGTTGACAATTTGAAGACCTCAGGTTTCAGATGCGTTTTGACAAATCAGTTGCGTCGTCGAAAATCACTTGCGGTTTGACAGATGCGACTCAGTTTAGTTTCAACCTAATTTTCGTGTTGTTTTGATGGAAGTTTTGACTTGTTTTGATGAATGTTTTGTTTGAACTGTGACAAAACCAGAATGCACTTGACAAACACAGCGTTTTAAAAGGTATCCAAGCACACATGAGATAAGCACAATCCTAAAAAGGCCACTAGGCCTTGGGTTTGTATACTTGATATAGCCCACCAGTTATACCCCGGATTGGTGATGAACACCTTTCCTTCTCGAGAGCGGACAACTTAGAATTTGGTGGCATTGGCTCCCCTCCACGGCTCATTAACGTCATTCGAGCACACCAAATTCGGATTCATTGGGTAGTGACATCCCAAGAATTGCTATCTCTACTCAAGGGGATGGTAGTGAGTAATCTTCGGGCATGATACTGTACCCTGCACTATATCAAGCAACGGCCAATAGAACGGTTGGATACTAAGACAAGGGTGTTTAATTCGGGCATTCCGTTCGTGGGGCGTGATCCATGCGGCGAGAGTCCCCTTTCGGATCCATCTTGTCGGAACCACGCTCGTGATTCTTGGGCTTTCCCCAAGAACCCACTTTTTTATACCGGCTGGAAGTCCCTCGGTGTCAGGGTGCTACCGGTCTGAGTCGTCCTGGGGTGAGTATTTTTTCCCACCAGGACAGGCCCAAGTTCTAGAGTCGATAACCGTTTCTCTAACACCCAGGATCGCATGAATGCGCAAGGGGAGAGGATACTCCGATATACCGAATCGTGAAGGGTAATTAACAAAAAATAGAATGGGTCTGGTTTTCTGATCACAAGGTTTTCACCAAGTGAGAGCATACTCACCTACCACTCCACAAGCACAATCAGACACAAAAGACATGATTCTTTTTATAAGCACCAAAACTAAGTGTTTGTTAATCTAGAAATAAACAAGCACACTGTTTGTTTGTTTCCCTCTTTGACATGCGAATCTGCAAACAATAAGTTAGTAGTTTTGTAGATAATGGTCTTGGACACACGAAAAAGATCGCCACACGCTACCAGAAAAGATTAGTAACAAAATAATAAAAAAAAATAAAAATAAATAAATAAAAACTTAAATGAAAATAGCAAACTTGAAATAGTGATAACTTCATCCAAACTTAACAAAATTTCAAGTGATAGATATCCATGGAAAGCTAAATGATAGACCTTCAAAACCCAGAAATTTTTTTCCACGATTCTGCACAAAACAAATGTTATAGACAAAAGAAAACGCGGGTTTAAGAATTAAATTAAAAAAACAGCGAACAGTAAAATACCCATAACTTTATCAAATCTCAACGAAATTTAAAACCGTTTGATGTTCTGGAAAGCTGAGAGTGAGATCTACAAAACCCAGAAACCGTTTGAAAATCTTTTATTCGCCCATTTTTCTGTGCTCAATTGAAGGTGACGGGATTTCGTATGACGTTTTGGCTGTAACCTGCAAAACAGTGAAAACAAACAAGAACACACACGAATTTTTCTGCAAAATGTCGGGTTCACCAATGTAATCAAGGGAAATCAGATTTGTTAAATGGTTAGATCAAATAACATAAAAATCCAATGATATAACGAAGTACAATGGAAATCAAATGAAAACGAAAAGGAAATATATCACCAAGAGTCTCCATCTTCCATGATTGATCTTCGTTACACCTTCTTGCTTGCTGGAAATGTTGCCCTCAGATTTGTACTTTGAGCAATCTAAAATGCCTAAGCCCTACAACAAGATTCGAAGGATTTGATATGCCTATGACTATTGCCAATGTCTAAAAGTCAATGCCTATGCCTAGAATAAATGCCAATATTAATCAAATGCCTATGACAATGAATAAGTGAGAGTAAATAAATGCCTATAGTAATTACGTAAAATGTCAAGATATGAAAAATGAGAAGGAAAGGGCATTTTATAGAAAAAGTCATTTCGAACGGACGGACGAGATAAATTAGTGATGAGACCCTAAAACGAATGATCCAGATTACACCCAAGAATCCCTAATTAGGGTTAGGGAAAAATCCTTAATCGAACGGTCGGAATAAAATCGGATCAACGATGGAGAATAAATGAGACAAATTAATTAGAAAATAAATATTTTCAAAAAATCAAGAAGATAAGATTGCCTGATTTGCCAGATTCAAAAATCAAAGAGATAAGATCGGGCCTCGACGGTAAGATCTCAAAAAATCAAAGAGATAAGATTCTGACCAAGATAAGATTTGGAAACTAAGAATCTACCCGACTGCTTGATTTTTAGAAGATTAATTACTAATTTGAATTAAAATAATTCAAATTATGGATTTTAAGAGATAATAAATAATCTTTTTTCAGATTATTTATCAAAAAGGACTGACAGTTAAGATTGATATGACATTTTAAATAATTTAATTTATTTAAAATGAGAGAAGAATATGAAAATTAGCACCAAATAATTAAATTTAATTATTTAATTTAACAGATAAGATTAATTAATTAAATAAATTAATCAATTTATTTAATTGGATAGTTAGTGACGTATTAAATAAATAAATAAAATTTATTTATTTAATAATCAAGGATAATTAAACGCAGAAAGAGAAATTAAATAAATTAAGAAATCTATTTAATTAAAGAAAGACTTAGACAATTAGTGACGTATTTAATAAATAAATTAAAATTTATTTATTTAATAATCATAAAGAATCAAAGGACATGAATTAATTAAATAATTATGAATTATTTAATCAATAGTCGAATGTGGACCAAGGACATAATTAAATGTCTTACTTATGCTAGGATGAAGTGGTAAAAATGAAGCTTGGCAGTGCCTAGGTCATTTTAGGTGTCTACACTTATTTTAAATTTTCTTGTACCTATTCATGATTTAGACAATATACCATATGACTATGATACTATTAAGGATTTTTATTCTATGGAGAGCTTTGCATGTTCAAATGATCTTAATGATGATGATGTTTCTTCAAATTATCCTTCTCCTCTTATAGTTATAATTGTTGATCCTTCATCTTCATTGAGTCCTAGTGCAAAATTATTGAGTGTGACTCCTCACAGTCCTACTTGTTTAAAGTTCAATGTGGCTATCACTTATAGTAATTTAGTTTAATAGGACCATTATAGTCTTTTAAATTTAGCTTTGTGTCTTGAATACTTGAAAATTATTATAGAATTATTTTGTGAGTCTCATATTATAGATTTGGAGGACATGCTTGAGGATATCCACTTCCTCTTTAATGATATTTATAACACAATTATTGTCAATTCATCATTGTCTTTAGATATTGTTTTTGATTTTCCACATGGTCTTGATTTTTCATTCTATTTGATTGGGATTGCACATAATTTTGTTGTCATAAAATTTATCATGCAGAGATTTAGAATTTTTTAGAGACACCCATCATAAGAATTCTTCCCTCATCTCTCTTATTGGAGATGAAGTTTCTTCTACATACATTGTTGAATTTTTTTCTTCCCAAGGGGAGTAATTTTATTTGTATGCATTGGTTTGTTTTCTATATTCAAGCTTTCACCATTGGTACAAGAGCTACTAATACATGGGGGAATATATAGTGTCACTCTATATCTCCCATGGATAATATTTGATTGTCTATTTGTGAAGGATGTAGTCCTTGGGGGTTCATTTTGGGTCCTTCCATCACTTGTATGACCTATATTTCCACAACCAAAACATTTGAAAGGTAACTTACCTTTGTACTTTCCAGTACCCTTTTTCATTATTCTTACAAAGTTAGCTTCCACATCATCTTGAGATCCTCCTAATATGATATCTCAATATTCTCTTATTTTCTTAAAAGCAATCTCAACTTTTGCATTACTTGTACTAAATTCTCTCATTTCAAAAGCAAATAAAGAACCATACATCTTATCTTTGGTAAATTTCTCTAGAAGTATTCAAATTCATAACTTTCACCAATTTAGAATTAGCAAGACCACTTAAGAGATCATACCTTTCTTTACCATTGTTTTCATAGGCCTTGATCTAATCATCGGTCTTTGGACCATTTTCAAGTATAGTATATCTAGTCTCTACAAACTTCTAGATTTCAAATCCAAGAGAAACTAGAAAAACTTCCATCCTTATCTTCCAAAATGCATAATCTGACCAATCAAATAGATGAACATCTTCCTTGTGCACCATCCCAGATCTACCTCAAGCAGTTAAGCTTTCTTCCAAGGAACCTTTCTCTGATACCAATTTTTTAATGCACAAGACAACTAAGAGGGGGGTGAATCATTTGTACCTTAAAACTTCAAAAACTTCACAAACATTTAGATCCACGTTAATTTAATTAACCCTTAATATGTTAGAATGATTTATCATGAAAGTAGATAATATAAATAGATCCAAGACAACACTATGCACAAGGAAACACTAGATTTACATGGAAATCCCAATAAGGGAAAAATAGTGGTGAGGATTATCCCACAATATAAAGTAATATAAATATCGATTACAAAGGGATCACTGTTGGAGGGCTCACTTCCCAAAGAAAAAATGTTCACTATCAAAGGCTCACTACCAAAATATAAAAGATAGAAAAGAGTGTTACAATGATAAATCCATGTCAATGCAACAAAAAAGTCTACCACAACATCACCAACACCTTTGTAGTCTTACTAAAGATTGTAGGAACCTTCTTCTCACTACATCTAGTAATCTAACACATGAAATCTCACACTACACTACACAAATTTGTACCTCGCAACTCTAAAATTCACATCATTCACATCACACACATCTATCTTTTTATCCCTCAACAACTCAACTCATATTTATACCATATTCATCCTTGAAAACATTCTCCAAGGTTGGATATGCACCTCAACCATGTAAATTCAAATTAGGTCAACACCAAAATATTCCTACAGTGGAAAGGAATGAATGAGGAACACAAAATTCCTTAGCTAGGACCTAAATCCACTCATAAATGCCACACCATGCTTCCACAAACATTGAATAAACTCCAAAATTAGTGTAAAAACCTAAGGTCGACCGAACCTATGTTAACACCATTAACATTTAAGTTCACACTTCCTCAAATCCAAAGAAGACTTGTGGACCACAAACCATGATTGAACATGATCTAGAATATCCCACAAATACCCTAAAATCCAACAAATTCCTTTGCAACAACTTTTGCTTAAAGAATATACACACCCAATACACTAAAATAATTCTTCCATACACTACAACTCAAGAAATTGACTTCCAAACCACAAAACCTCAAACAACTTTGGTGTACGAGCACCCAATACACACATTTTTCAAAATTCAACATTAGTAGGAAAGCATTAGGAAACTAGGGAGTATTTGGGTCATTTAATGATTTAATAAGGCCTTTGAGCCCATTAATGATTTAATTAGGGGTCTTTGATGTTAGTTAGTTCAAAAAATACAAAAGGTTGCATAATAATGTACTTATTGTCAACAAATTGTTAAAAGTGAAAAACTAGGCAATTAGGGGTCTATTTGGTTAAAAAAATTGGTTTCCAACATCCACCTAACTCAAATGACAGTTGGATGACATTGGGAAGGGTTATTGGATGTTAAATAAGCCTCTCATGGTCGAGGAATGGTTTTTGAATTATTTTTTTTGAAGTTCTAATAAAAAAAGTGGTTGTTTTCTAGAAATTTCTGTGTAAATTTGATACTAAAACATGTGGTACGACCTTTGTACAACCTGTACGGGCTCAACCCTATTATGGTTGGAAAGAGGAGAGTGTCAGATTTCACTTGAAAGTGGTTTGGTTAATTTTCATTGAGTTTAGAGGGTTTTATGACATTTTACTAAAACTGTCCATGCACAGCCATTAGAGGGTTTGAAAGTCTAAAAGTGTAGTTTTTGACCATTCCATCCATTGTATGCCACTATAACTCAGTGGAATGGTCTAATATGATGTAAATTAGATGTTTGTAAGTTTTGGATGCAGATGTGGACACTTGTGACTTTTCAAGGTGATGCCCTAGTCGAATTTTTGTGCATTTTCAATGCAACTGAAGGTGTAGAAGTTGAGTTTTTGTCAATTGATGTTATGGCTACCCATGTGAAGGTTTTGTGAGCATGTAAAGGTATAATGGGATGCGTTCCAAGTGGTTGCAAGGTTTTGTGTGGTGTGGAGATGTCATTTTCATTAAACCCTCCTAATTTGTAAGCAAAATGAGGGTTTCTAGTTTTGGGGTCTTAAAATGCATGACTAACTCAAGAGGTCATTGATTTAGATGTTTTACAACATGTTGATCTTCTTTTTTTAGGTTTTGAGTGAATATTGCATGATTGAAGGGTAGTTGCTTTGTAAATTGGACCAATTTAGGCCTAGTTCAAGAGAGGCCAGTCATAGAACTCATATAATTTTTGAAACAAGTGCTTAAGAACTTCTGATATGTTTGAATAGGCCATAATGGGTATCCAAAAAGAGTTTGGGTTCATGGGTGTGAGGTGTCTTTGAAAAGTTATTCCTTTTTTTTTTCAAGTTTGGAAGGTTGCTTGGCATTGAGGGTGAGTTGAATGCATGGTAAAGAAGAGTTCTTTGTTCCAAAGTTGATATTTTCATTGTTGTGAATGAACTTCACCTTGGCTCTACATCAGAGTGGCATCAGAGCTAGGAAGTAGATCTATTGAAGATTGAAGAAGAGCATTTGGCTTGAATCATTTAAAGATACAAGATACAATGGACTTCAGAAGGTTAGATGAGAAAGAAGAACAAATGAGGAATGCTCTTTTCTAGACTAGATGTAAATGCAAAGGTAAGATATGTAAGGTACTGATTGATTCAGGTTCATTAGATAATGTTGTCTCAAAGGAAATGGTTGAAAAATTGCATTTGACAAGGCTAAAACATGAATCACCTTACAAGGCATATTGGGTAAATAGTAATCAGCATGTTGTGGTTCGAGAGCAAGCTTTTGTAGATTTTCAGATTGGTCCTTATAATGATGTTGTACAATGTGATATAATGCCTATAACAGATTGTCATATGATACTAGGAAGGGTTTGGCAGTTTGATAGGTATGCCTTACATGATGGTAGGACAAATGTGTATGATATTATGAAGGATGGAATCAAGTTCAAGCTAACCCCATTGTAGGGAGATGACAGAGAACAAGACAAAATGGCAAGGATAGTGATGATGGGAAGGAAAGAGTTCCTCAAGTATGAGGAAGACAAACATAGTGAAGGTGCAGCCACTCACATAGAGGAAAAAGTTGAGGCAGTAAAAGTACACAAAGGAGCAATATTAGAAAGGAAAAAAAGTGAAGAGTTGGTGATGAGAAGAAAGGAATTCCCTATGAAGGATCAAGACAAGTTTTTCAAGCAAGATGAAGACAACAAAGGGACTGATTTCAGTCAAGTAAAGGTAGAAGCAAGGGTAGGACAGTTACATACTGTCATAACAGAGGTATGCAGATCAGGTATCAAGTATTGTGAAATGAAGAATCTTAGGGCAGAGACCCTAATGAAAGGAAAAAGAAAGATAAGTGGAGACAGGACAGAGAAGAGGCGGAAATGGCCTAGTAAGGTCATGGTGGAAAAGATGGATTGTCCAATGAAAGGACAAGGAGATAGAGAGCAGTAGCAAGAGGATGACAAAAGACCTAGTGGCAAGGAGGTCTTGGGAGGAAAAAGAATGGATGTGGAAATAAGAGAGAGTAGACAGATTGAAGAAAGCCATCTAAGGCTTGTAGAGAATGAAGAAATTAGAGTAGGTACATTGATGTGTCCTTTGAAAAAAAAAAGGAACAAGGAGCAACCAAATACTGCTACAACAGAGGCATTTAGGACAGAAGACATAAAGATCAAGGAGACAGAGAGTATGACACAGGTTATGAAGATAAGAGTTGTAGGTAGCCAAGACAAAAGGCTAGGGAAAGAAGGTATGATAGTGGAAAGTGAAGACAAGCTCAGGAAGAGCATGGTAAGAGTGGAGAATTGTCCATTTGAAGGAAAAGAAGCTAATGGAATTGAAAATACAGAGATAAGAAAGAATTCAGTCAAGAACAAGAGGTTTGAAAACAAAATGAACCAAGAAAAGTGGAAAAAGCATGAGAAAGAATTTGTAGAGAAGCAGATTGAAGGTATGATGTTGAGAGAAGATGATGATGGATAGTTGAAGAATGTTCCTAAACAAGATAGGACAGAGGTCCTAGAGACTGAAAATTGGATACAAAGAGTGGACAGATAGGTAGAATGTCAAGACAAGATGTTAGAAAAGACACCATGCCAAGAGCAATGGCAAAATGCAGAGAAAAGGTGAGGGAAAGAGGTTGAGGGAAGTGTAGTAAACATGAAAGGTGAAGTTGGAAAGGCAAAGAGTTTTCCAAAAGTCCCAAAGATGGAAGGGACTGATGATGGTGAGTTGCTAAAGGTTCCAAATAAGATGGTTAAGAGACAAGGAATGAAGGAAGTGCTTTATCACTTCATTGTTTTGATGATCATGTTGATGGAGGATATTCATATGATGAGTTGGTTTGCAATGAAATAAGTTGCAAAATAGAGAAAGGGAAAATGGATGAGGGACAAACAGAACCTAGAAGTACAGATTCAAGTTGATAGAGCAGACATGAAGAGTCAAAGTGACAAAGCAAGCATGGAATTTCAAGAGGAGGACAAGTATAAGCCCAAGGTGAAGATGAGACAATTGCAGGGACAAAGAGGAGTATCTAATCACATTTGTTTTGTAGGTACAGAAGTTTCCAAGGGACTTGGAAGAATTTTAATCCAGGGTGTATGGTGCAGGAACACCCAATACACACATTTTTCAAAATTCAACATTAGTAGGAAAGTACTAGGAAACTAGGGAGTATTTTGGTTATTTAATGATTTAATAAGGCCTTTGAGCCCATTAATGATGTAATTAGGGGTCTTTGATGTTAGTTAGTTCAAAAAATACAAAAGGTTGCATAATAATGTACTTATTGTCAACAAATTGTTAAAAGTGAAAAACTAGGCAATTAGGGGTCTATTTGGTTAAAAAAGTTGGCTTCCAACATCCACCTAACTGAAATGACAGTTGGATAACATTGGGAAGGGTTATTGGATTTTAAATAAGCCTCTCATGGTCGAGGAATGGTTGTTGAATCAATTTTTTTGAAGTTCTAATAAAAAAGTGGCTGTTTTCTAGAAATTTCTGTGTAAATTTGCTGCTAAAATGTGTGGTACGACCTTTTTATGACTTGTATGGGATCAAACCTATTATGGTTGGAAAGAGGAGAGTGTCATCTTTCATTTGAAAGTGGTTTGGTTAATTTTCATTGAGTTTAGAGGGTTTTATTGACATTTTACTAAAACTGCCTGTGCACAGCCATTAGATGGTTTGAAAGTCTAAAAATGTAGTTTTTGACCATTCCACCCATTGTATGGCACTTTAACTTGGTGGAATGGTCTAATATGATGTAAATTTAAATTATATGTGTGTAATTTTTGGATGCAGATGTGGACACTTGTGACTTTTCAAGGTGATGCCCTAGTCGAATTTTTTGTGCATTTTCAATGCAACTGAAGGTGTAGAAGTTGAGTTTTTGTCAATTGATGTTATGGCTGCCCATGTGAAGGTTTTGTGAGAATGTAAAGGTATAATGGGATGCGTTCCAAGTGGTTTCAAGGTTTTGTGTGGTGTGGAGATGTCATTTTCATTAAATCCTCCTAATTTGTAAGCAAAATGAGGGTTTCTAGTTTTGGGGTCTTCAAATGCATGACTAACTCAAGAGGTCATTGATTTAGATGTTTTACAACATTTTGATCTTCTTTTTTTAGGTTTTGAGTGAATATTGCATGATTTAAGAGTAGTTGCTTTGTAAATTGGACCAATTTAGGCCTAGTTCAAGAGAGGCTAGTCATAGAACTCATATACTTTTTGAAACAAGTGCTTAAGAACTTCTGATATGTTTGAATAGGCCATAATGGGTATCCAAAAAGAGTTTGGATTCATGGGTGTGAGGTGTCTTTGAAAAGTTATTCCTTTTTGTTTTCAAGTTTGGAAGGTTGCTTGGCATTGAGGGTGAGTTGAATGCATGGTAAAGAAGAGTTCTTTTTTCCAAAGTTCATATTTTCATTGTTGTGAATGACCTTCACCTTGGCTCTACATCAAACTTCAACTAAAGAAAGATAAAAACACTATCAACAGCCTTCCAAATCTGTTAGACCTGAAATCATTGTGTGGAGAAATGCCGAGCAAAACCATTTCTCTCAAATGCTTATGCAATATGCAACTCACACACTGGTGAACACAACTTCCTCTACACAATGATATAGTACACAAAATTATGAATTCAACACCTTTGAACACCTCTGATCAACATATCAAAACCACACAAGTAGATCTTCAACATAGAAGAAATTTGGAGTCAAACCAAAATGCTACTTTGCAACACAAAACACCACCACAACCTAATTTTTCCTCTATTTATTCATTTTTTCTCAAAAGAACTTGGAAACCAAGCACTAGAGACACACCCTCAACATCTTCAAAACTTCCTCATCATCACCAAGACAACTATAACATAGCAACTCAACCATATGTCCATAGGCATAAGCTTATCAAAGAAACACTAGAGGTTGACACCAGTAGCTTACTAATGAAAACATAATGAAACTAATCAAAGCACCATCAAAGACAACATCAACTCAATACCAACTTCTCACACCCTTAAAATAATATCCCGCTTATATATTTAACACCAATGACAACACCAAAGCTTTTTTACGTCAATGAAAACACAAACTGCACATACTTGAAAATTTTTGTTGGTCTTAGGAATAATTCCCATGTCCGATTCTCCTCAATCTACCTAGTTCTTCTTCCATAGCTTTGATCCAATTCTCATCCTTGCATGTTCTAGTTACTATTTTAGGTTCTACCTTAGAGAGAACAAAAGTTTACATGTTCCTCTACCATAGAAGCTCTTCTTCTTGTTAGTACACCTTTACTCTTATCTCTAATTATTTAATCTTCAAAATGATTCCTTTGTACATACTTAAGAGTCTTAGGATTCTTTTCTGAAGCTTCTTCCTCTTCCACTATCATCTCTTTTTCTTTCTCTTATTGTTTTTCTTCTTCTCTACAAGGGGGTTCATTAGATTCACATCCTTCTATCAACATTGATCTTTGATGTGATTCTTCATCCAATTTGACACTTGTACTTTCAACTATTTTATTTACCTTTTTGTTGTAGCACCTATATGCCTTGCTCTTTGTAGAGTATCCAAGGAAGATTCCTTCATTTGATCTTGCATCAAACTTTTCTAGATTTTCTTCATCTCTCCTGATATAATATTTATTTCCAAACACTCTGAAATATTTCATAGTAGGAGGTTTTCCATACCATAGTTCGTAGGGGGTCTTTGAATTATTCACTCTTGCTTGTCCTTTGTTAAGAATTCACACTACAATATGAATAACTTATTTCCAATAGACTTCTGGTAGATTGTTTCCTTCATCACGGTTCTTGCTACTTCTTGAACTATCCTATTCTTCCTTTCCATAACTCCGTTCCGTTGAGGAGTCCTAAGAGCTGATAAATGTATTTTTTTCCCATGATCTTCATAAAAGCTATTAAACTCATTGGAGGAAAAATCACCACCTTTTTCAGACATGAAACATTTTATTTTCAAATCTATTTCATTCTTAACCATAGATTTCAATTCATTAAATTTATCTAGAGATTCTAATTTTTCTGTGAGAAATGTCACCCATCATTCTAGAGTAATCGTCTATCAACAACATAAAATACTTGTCACATTGAGAGCTTATTGTTTTGGTAGGTCCACATAGGTCTATATGCACCAAATCCAAAGTTCTTGTAGTGGAATGTTCCTTAGTTTTGAACCTCTTCTTTGTTTGCTTTCCTACTTTCCAAGTTGAAACTCATTACAAATTACATTGATAGGATTTGTAATTCTCGGCATATCTCTCACAGCTTGAGTAGAGTTGATCTTCACCAGGCTATCAAAATTGATGTGACCCATTCTTCTATTCCATAGCCAACTTTCATTGATTTTAGAAATAAAGAACTTAACACCACCACCTCTAAGGTGATAAAAATTTCCTTTTGTCCTTTTTCTAGTTGCAACCAATGTTTCAGAGCATCCTTATTTGATTTCCCACCCATCATCCTAAAACACCAAATTGTATCCTCTGCTACACATTTGTCCTACATTTAGAAGATTATACTGAAGACCCTTGACATAAAGAACATCATTTGTCATATGATTTTTATCAAAACTAATTGAACCTTTTCCACAAATCTTAGCAGATGTATCATCACCAAACTTAACAAGACCATCATCATACTTTTCAATCTAACAAATTTACTCTTATCACCTATCATATGATTTGAGTATCCACTACCAATTATCTAGTAGTTTCTCTCCTCTCTTGCATGAAAATAACTCAACATATTTCTTTCATACATATTTCAAAATCAATAGAATTAGTTCTAAAATTTAAAGCCATAAACAAGCATTCATCACTTCCATCATTTGAATAGTCTTATTCCTCATCATCAGATACACCAATATCTTCTTTAACATAATAACTCTTCTTGACAGATTTGTCTTTATGATCTTTACATTTGTCATTTGAAAATTTGATTTGACATTTAGAAGCATAATGACTTATCTTTCCATAATTGAAACACTTATAGGGTAACTTACCTTTGTATTTTCCAATGCCCTTTTTCAATCTCCTTACAAAATTTGCTTCCACCTCATCAATATCATCTAGATCAAATTCATCATTCTCTTTCTTACTGAATTTAAAAGCATTTTATTTCTTTCGTGTCTCTTTGTCAAAATATCTTAATTCAAAAGTAGTTAAAGCACCAAACATTTGATCTCTAGAATATTGATCCAAATTCGAGCTTCCTTAATAGTAGAAACTTTAACACTATAAGATTTAGGAAGAGTTCTCAATACCTTTTTCACAACTTCACTTTCCTCTATTTTTCCACACCATTGATGGAATTAATAATTTCATCCACTCTGAGCATATAGCCAATAATATCATCTTATGACATCCTTAGGGTTTAAAATGTGGCTTTGAAATTTTGCATCTTTGCTTGCTTAACCTTATCATGTTCTTCATAAATGCTCTGCAACTTTGTCCAAATATTTTTAGCAATTTTGGGAATTATCACCTTCACAAGTTCTGAATCAGAAAGCCCTATCAAGAACACATTCCTTGATTTTCCATTATTCTCATAATCCTTGATCTCATCATCACTTGTCGGAGTAGTTGGAATAGTGTATCCATTTTTAATTGACTTCCAAACACAAAATCCTAATGAGACAAGAAATGCTTCCATCATGACTTTTCAAAAAAATAATAGTTTGTTCAATTGAACATAGGGACCTTGACACCATTCATGTGCACCATCCTGATCTACCTCAAGTCGTTAAGATTTATCCAAGGAACCACAACTCTAATACCAATTTTTTGACACACAGAACAACTAAGAGGGGGGGTGATTTAGTTGTACATTAAAACATTCAAACCCCCATTAACCATCAAACCCTTATTATGCATGAACATGAATGTAAACTAATGAAACATAAACACATTCACAACCATACACCATAGAACACCAAATTTATGTGGAAAACCCTAATCAAGAAAAAACCATTGTGAGGATTAACCCACATATATATGGATAACAACATTGAATACAATAGGCTCACTATCAGAAGGGCTCACTACCCAAAGGACTCATTGTCTAAAATAGAAAGAGAATAGAAGAATATTACAAGGATGTTCACTACCTTAGAGAAATAGGAAGATTCACCACAACAACTCTACACCATCTGCAACCTTCAACTCACTACGTCTAACAACTTTAGGTACACTAAAAATGTAGACACCTTCTACTCGTTGCTTTTGGTAGCCTAAGGTGTTAAAGCTCATACTCAAGTATCAACACCTAATTACATCCACATCATTTTGCATCACACAACACACCACACACTTATTCAATAATAGACCTTGCATATATATCAACTACAACCTCAAACAACCTTCTCCAAGTCAGCTTGAATGAAAAAAATGCACGTCAAATGTGCAACCAACAAATAGTTCAACACCAAACACTTTTGCAATGAAAAGAAGTGAAGGAAGACCACACCAATGGTTAACTAGGACACAAATCTACACCGAAACTCTACACCATGCTTCCATAAACAACAAACCATCTTTTCAATTAGCGCTAACACACCGGGTTGGCCAAAGTTGCACCAACACTATCAAATAATCAAATCACTCTTCACCAGCTCTGTAAATGTCCTATGGAACACATAGAAAAGTTACACAAAATCTTGGAATATTCCAATATCATCAAAATATTCAGCAACATTTCCATAACCACTTGAAACTAAGAATACTATCATCATGTGCAACTAACCACACTATCATAGACATATAACTCACCAACCAACCTTGCAAAATGAATGAACACTAAATACTCTATGGGAAGGTAGATATGGACAATATTAGCATGTTCCCAAATCTATAAGACAAGAAACCTCAACAAAAATTAATGCAAACCAATTCCATTTCTCTCAAACAACCTTCTTCATAGGCAAGACGTTGTCAGACATATCTTCCACTATCGCATGACCTAGAACCTGAAAATTTGGATATAACACCTCTAAACACCTCTAATCATCTCATCCAAACCTCACAAGCACATATTTAACCATGAAGAAATGCAAAGCACAATGCAGAACAAAACTTTGGAAACCAAGTGAACTAGCTGCATCAACAACACCTTCTCAAAACCATAAGCACCTTCTCATCATAACCACACTAGAGGTTGACATAAGTTGACATCATTGACAACACTAATGAAAACATAGTGCAATAATCCCCTCGTTGACACAAATGAAAACACTAATTTCCAACAGTGTTGTGCTAGGCATCCATATAAAAATGCTCAAGTTCATAGGCCAACAAGCTCCATTATGCTATGTCTATGGACTATTTTGCAAATCTCACCTTAGGGAATGCATAAAATTTTAATGTTAGAGTGGATAGTTTAATGTCACATGGGATGAATCTTTCTAACCACACCTCAGGAGGCGAATAAATGTTTAACATCATGAGGGATGGTTTAATGTCATAGGGGAAGAAATTAGTAAGCACACCTCAAGGGGTGCCTAAACATTTAATGTCACAAAGGACAAATTGTTAACCACACCTCAAGGGGAATTATAAATACCACCACAAAGGTGGCACATGAATAAATTGAAATCCACACCTCAGGAGGTATTATGCATAATACCACCACCAAAGGGGAACATGAATTAATTGAAAGGACACACCTTAGGGGTTATCATGTACAATACCACCACTAAAGGGGCACATGAATGAATTGAAAGGCTATATTTTAGGGGGCATCACGCACAATACCACCACTAAAGTGGAACGTGAATGAATTGAAAGGCCACACCTTAGGGGGTATTGTGCACAATACCACCACTAAAGTGGCACATTAATGAATTGAAGGCCACATCTTAGGGGGTATCATGAACAATACCACCACTAAGGGGTCACATGAATGAATTGAAAGGCCATACCTTAGGGAGCATCTTACACAATACCACCACTAAAGGGTCACATGAAATTGAAAGGCCACACCTTAGGTGGTATTATGCACAATACCACCACTAAATGGGTACATGAATGAATTGAAAGGCCACACCTTAGGTGGCATCATGCACAATACAACAACTAAAGGGGCACATGAATGAATTGAAATTCCATAGTGTAGGGGGTATCAAACACAATACCACCAATAAAGGGGTACATTAATGAATTAAAAGTTGATGCCTTAGGGGGCATCATGCACAATACCAGCACTAAAGGGGCACATGAATGAATTGAAAGGTCACACCTTAAGGGGTATCATGCACAATACTACCACTAAATGGGAAAATGAATAAATAGAAAGGACACACCTTAGGTGGAATCATGCGCAATACCACCACTAAAGGGACACATGAATGAATTTAAATCTTCATTAGATGTCAAATGTATGATAATTGACAAGGGATATTCCCCCCTTAAAATGTTAGCATGCTTACTATGGTGATATTTTAAGGAAAGAAGGAGGGGAAAAGGGGCTCCTTAAGAAGAATACACACATCCTAAGATTAATTATCCTTTCCTTCCAAGTGTAAGCACAAGGAAAATCATGGTAGAGACTATCGTGTTTCCCTCCATGATGAAATATGGTTGCATAAAAAATTGTACCCCCATGAATGGAAATGAGAAAATATATGGTGCTCCAAATGCCACATGGTGAGGAGAAACACAAAAGAAAATAATTTATTATATTAGGATGATGAATATAATTGCAAATATCTATGTCTAGTGATATGCCAATAATTACCTTAGCCCTGGTAAATTGTTGAAATAGTTTTTATATTTTATTGTTTAAAGCACGACAAAAATTTGTATGATGTCTAAATATTTGATGACATACACAAAAAAGATGGATTTTATTGTCTTTGTTTGGCAGAGTTTCTTTCATGAGGAGGTGAGAGGGTGATCAAGCCAGCTTGACGAAATTACCATAATAATCATTCTATTTCATGTAGAGGGTGCGGGATAATAAGTAACGTTAGTTGATGCAAATGATAGCTTGATGGAAGGGTAGCTACTAGAGTGAATGTTTCATATAAATACAAATGTTGGTATCTTATTCCATTTATGGAAAGTTGTGATGTGTATTAAATCCTTGCTTAAAAAGGATTCAAAATCCATGACCATAATGTATCTCCAAATCAAAAGGTTTTTTGTTAACTTTGTTCAAATGAGGTGAATGAATATCTTGTGAAAGTGAAGCATCATTACTGATATGGGAAGGTGGATCAATGTATGGTGGAATATGATGTTGGGGTAATTATTTTTATGTATGTGCAATGGTTAGGGGATGGATTGTAAAGGGGTCTCCATGTGAGAGGAATAAAGCATAACAAGTGATGGTATAGAGGGCTTTGAGGATTCTTGGTGAAGGTGAGGAATGTAATTTATGTGGGGTAGATTGTAGTATGTATGTAATTGTTGGAAGTTTGCTTGTCATTGATGAGTTTGCTGGAAACATGAGCATGACTGTATATGGTGTTATCATTGATGTCAACATTTATGTACAAATGTTTGATGAGTGTGAGTGATTAAGGTGATGAAAATTCATTATATAGGTACAAGAGTTTTGATCTGAAGTAGAACATATTGTAACTGAGGGTAAATTGTAG
The DNA here is from genome assembly GCA_007258455.2 of Sequoia sempervirens. Classification (NCBI taxonomy): domain Eukaryota; kingdom Viridiplantae; phylum Streptophyta; class Pinopsida; order Cupressales; family Cupressaceae; genus Sequoia; species Sequoia sempervirens. Next base: position 292,542,408 of record VDFB02193867.1, read on the forward strand.
ATTAGTTTATCAATAAAGCATATAAAATAAATCCAAAGACCTATCGAGTACAAAGGAAATTAAACAATAAAACAATTATACCTGTTAATCGAATTTTCCATGATTACCTCCATAGTACCTTCTACCTTGCTGGTTGATCTATTGCCCTCAGATTTGACGTACGAGCAATCCTTGACAAAGTCCTACACCAAGCTTGAAGGATTTGATCAAAGTCTAATGCCTATAACTATGCCTAAATGAGTAAGAATGTCTATGCCTAAAGATGCCAAAACTCAATGAAATATGCTAACAATTGTTCCAAATTGCTATGAAAGATCCAAGTGTGCAAGTGCGTAAGTATGCAATGCATTTGTGTGCGTGTGTAATAATCTCTGTGTAATCAAAAAAATGAGAGGAAAATGGCATTTTATAGAAAATGCCATTTTGAATGGATGGGTGAGATTGACATCTGACTAAGACCTAAAATGAGAGGCCCAGATTAAATCCAATAATCCCTAATTAGGGTTAGGGAAAAATCATTAATCGAGCGGTCAAGATGCCATCTAAGAAGATCGAATCGGCGGTGGAGAATAAATGAGGAAATTAATTCAAAAATAAAGATTTTTAAAAATGAAGAAGATAAAGACCAGACTGAAGATCTGTTTTGGAAGGACCAAGAACCTGCCCGATCACCTGACTTCTAGAGGAAAGTGACCAATTTGGAATTAAATTAATTCCAAATGTGAATTTTGTGAAATAATAAATAATCAATTTTCATATTATTTACCAAAATGAACCGACAATTAAGAATGAGATGACATTTTAAATAATTTAATTTTTTAAAACGAGAGGAATATCAAATTTGGCAATTAAATAATTAAATTTAATTATTTAATTTAGCAAATAAGACCAATAATTAAATAAATTATTTAATTCATTTAATTATGAAAGTTAGTGACATATTAAATAAATAAATAAAACTTATTTATTTAATAATCAGGAAGAAGTGACTGAGGAAGGGTGATTAAATAAATTAAGAAATTTATTTAATTAAGGGAAGACTTAGACAATTAATGACGTATTTAATAAATAAATAAAATTTATTCATTTAATAATCATGAAGAATGAAAGGACATGAATTAATTAAATAATTATGAATTATTTAATCAATAGTCGAATGTGGACCAAGGACATAATTAAATGTCACAATTATGCTAGGACGAAAGTGGTAAAAATGAAGCTTGTACGCCTAGGTCATTTTTAGGTGTCTACATTTTTCCCCTCTTTGTCATAATGTCACGTGTCGCATTGTGACAAAGAAAAATAAGTGAAAGTCATGCCCCAGTGAAGGTATGGAGTATCGATCTCCCCTCAGAATTTTTTTCAAATTTTGGGTAGGTGGTAGAAAAATTTGTAAAGGGTCCCGATAAGTCAATTTGATGACTAGAGAAACAATGGCGCAATCGATTTTAGATTCTGACATGTTTAAGATAGCCTATGGGGTGGTCAAACTTGGTCAAATGAGCCTCCAGTAATAACCCACCTGAGAAAATGTCATTTTGACCTTATAAATAGGTTGACAAAGGGGTAAAAGTCAATTCATTTCCACTATTTCCCTTGCAAATTTTGAGAGCTCATAGCGAAAAGGAGTGTAGCGAGGATGGTGATTCCAGTCATAGAGCATCACGAGGAGATCATGTAGACATTCAGGTGGCCAGAGGGCTCAAAACCAGCAGTATGTACCCCTATCCTCCTTTGTAATTTTCTCATTTTGTGTGTAATAATTAGGTTTCTAGGGCGAATAACGAATGCACCGCGACGCATATGCGTTCGCTTTTGTGTTCGACACATTTGTTGCATTGCGACGCAATTGCAATTCCAAATTCGAGGGGGCCAAGGTTTTGCACCGCATTTGCTAAAAATAGCGATGCAATCGCAGTTCAGGACCGCAATTGCCAAGTAGAATGCCACAATCGTCAATTTGCAATGCATTCGCCAGTTTGATCCACACAATTGCGATTATGCGACGCATTCACTTTTTTGTGATACAAGTGTCAAATGTCATGACACAAGTGTGAACATGCAATGCATTTGAGAAAATAAATGATGCATTTTCCATTTTGCACCGCATGTGAAGTATGAAACGATGCAATTAACTTTTTGAGACGCAATTGCTTTAGTGCGACACATTTGACTTTGACTTTGACCATAGCTATTTTTGATATTTGTGTAACCTTAAATGCTTTTGATAGTACTGACACTTTGTGCAAAAGGTATTGACGACGTGTTTGGCTTTGTGCAGAGGTAGCTTGCCCCGATATAAACCCGAGAGAGTAGAATGGCGACCTTCAGGTTTGCTGACCAGTTGAGCCCACAAGAGCAGTGGCCGTTGATGCGACTGGGTTTGTTCTATGTCACCTATATGCCTACCATTCAGGTGAATAGGGGATTACTGACTACACTGTGTGAGTGGTGGCATTCAGAGACCTACTCCTTCCTCCTACCGACAAGTGAGGCGACCATCACGTTGGAGGATGTGTATCATATGCTACAAGTGCTGATTTGAGGGGAGTGGATCGTCTATGACCCTCACCATGGCGAGCAGAATTTCTGAGTGTACTACTGAGATGAGGGTGCAGGACTGGGAATTCAGGAATATGAGATCCGGTGGGAGTTCATGGCGGAGCACTATGCTCATTTTGATGCGTTCCTTGTGACCTTGATTGGAGGTATTTTGATTCTTGACAGTTGGGGACATGGATTCTCGATTGGCTGGGGAGACGTCTTAGTTGGTATGAGACATGATAGGATAGTTTATGCCTAGGGCCCATGTTTATTGGGGACACTCTACCATCAGTTGCACGATGTTGTGTACCGGAGGGCAAAGAGTATCTCCTGTGGGACTACTCTAATGATGATTTGGGCTTGGGAGCACATAGCCATATTTCGTCCACAGATTGACAGACCACAGTTGGCTGAGGGGATGCCCTATGCTTATTATTATGCAAGTGCTTTATAGCAGACCTAGATGGGAAAGATGATTTGGTGGTGACATCGGATTGACATGATGGTGTCTTTTATTTGGAGGTCGTACCGAGATTGTGAGCAGTGGGATGACGAGGTGGATCATCTGAGCCTTTGCAGACAATACATATATTTGATTGGGAGGACCGTTCAGACCTCACTTATTATTGAGATGTATTTGTTGTAGCATGTCTTGAGGCAATTTGGAGAGCAGCAAGGTTCACCTACGGGGACAACCAAGTACGCTCGATCATCCAGAGAGTATGCTTGGGGACCAACCATTCCAGTGGTCTTTGTAGAGCAGCAGATTGATGGGCTAGGAGCCTAGCCATGGGGATGGAGGGGGGGAGTAGCCGATCCCAGGACTACAACAGACTATGACATATGGTGGCAGGCACATAGACCAGTGCCATTGACAGATCCTAACGGGCCAACACTTGTGGACAAGCAGTTAGTGATACCTCATGTGCTGAGGGCTAGACAGAGAGGCTGAGGTGGTGACAAGGGTAGAGGCCAGGGGAGGGATGGAGGTAGGGATGGAGACAGGGTCAGAGGCAGGGATGGAGGCAGGGGCAGAGGTAGGGATGGAGATGGAGGCAGAGATGGAGGCAGGGGTGGAGACAGAGGCAGAGATAGAGACAGGGGTGGAGATGATGGCGAAGACGGCCGAAGGTGACAGCGAGATGGTCAGAGATAGGGCCAGAGGGTGCACCCATGTGTGGTGAGGGTAGCATTAGATGCTATCCCTGAGGTTGGAAAGGAGGGGGAGAGAGAGGAGCAGCCCTAACAGAAGGGAGAGGGTGAGGAGAGACGGGAGGAGGAGGTGGAGGTGGGGAGACAGGAGAAGGAGGCAGATGTGGAGAGATAGGAGGAGGATGTGGCGGAGGAGGATAGGCCGATGCCGAAGGATGTGGAAGAGGGGGAGGTCAGACAGGAGGATGAGGAGGATGATGATGAGGATGATGCCATTGATGAGGCAGAGAGACTACTCAGATTCAGGATGGTAGAGGGAGAGGAGGAGATACCGTCCTCCTAGGGATTGCCTAAGGATGCCACGATAGACCAAAGGGTGGCCGATTTACAACGGAGACTGGATGAGAGCATGGCCCAGGTCAGATCATTGTAGTCAGAGCTAGAGGTAGCTCGGGTAGAGTGGGATCAGGCAGTGATCCGCCAGTAGGACTCGACTTAGTGGTGTACACAGTTTGCGGCCTTATGCACAGGGCATTCCAGAGATATGGCTCGTGAGCTATCCAGGGTGAGCATGAGGCTAGGTCAGTACAGGACCTTATATGAGCAGGCAGTGCCACCTAAGTGATGAGATCCTACCTTGTCACGGTCACAGACAAGGATAGGCAGTGCTAGTGGCAGCAGGAGTAACATGAGTGCCAGAGGGTCCACCTCAACAGGGCACACTTCAAGGCACAGGTCACACCATTCATGCAGGCACACCTCGATTCCCCATTCGAGCCATAGTCATGGGTCGACTAGTTTAGTGCAGAGGTCCGTAAAGAGGTAGCCACCAGTGGTAGATCCTTCAGCTTCTCAAATTCAGGCTGTAGTGACGTCACCGGTGTCCATTACCGTGGCGATAATGTCGTCATTGTCAGTTCCAGTGGTTGCATAGGCAAAGGTTGCCACAGGTCCCCCTATCGTTTCAGTGCTAGTCTCAGAGTTGTAGCCGCCACATTCTTCGCCATGAGGAGATGATGAGAGTCTACCCTAGGGGTATTTTTGTTATTATGACACACTATGTATACATTATTGAGCCTGCGAGCTCCATTTTTGGGATATCTCTTGACTTTATCCTGTGACATTGTACATTTTTGAGATGATATTATATGATGATGCAGTTTTGTTGCGGCCTACATATGTGTTATGTGATGTTCTTTGATTTAATGCATTATGATATATGTGATGTATGATGCTGATTTATGATGTATCATGTATGTCCTATGATGCTTATTTATGATTTTAATGCCATGATGATGCAATGCTTACCTATATGAGATGATGATGATAATGATGTGCATAATGTATTTAGTAAATGGATGCCATGTTGATGATTATGCTAATGCAATGTTTGTGATTATGTATATGTTTTAATTCTATGGATGATGTATGTATGGACCTAATGCAATGTTTATATGATTATGTATGCACTTATGTTTTTTTTTTTGAATGTCATAGGATATCATCGTGACATGGACACGAGAAGATGACCAGACTGACAAGAGAAAATGATGAGACCGACAAAGAGAAGATGACCCGATCGAAGGAGATGCATGTTAATTCCTAGACCTTGATCAAATCCTTCAAAGCTTTACCATAGGACTTTAATATTTATTGCTCTTAATCATCATTGGGTAGACTATTGTAATGGCCATCAAACACCATGATATGACATAGATCAAGGTGTGCAAGGTCATACCATCATGTAATACAAGCAGACGCAGACAAGGATGATCATGACTCATACTAAGAGTGTGATTACCCCAGTCTTTTTGTCCTGATCAACCACAAGCTGAAAAAGACAGACAATTTATGAAACATCGTTGCTTCTCTAAACCCTGTTCCCAGGACATCCTTGAGAAACTAGCAGTATGATTGTCATACCAAAAATAGAGCCATCATCATAATACGTCGCTATTTTTCCAAATCCCAGAATTAGGACCTCGCTGAGAAACTAGTAGTCATTCGTGTCAATCGTCATGATACGTCGCTGCTTCTCTAAATCCTGCTTAGTGGGATCTCACTGAAAAACTAATAACATGATAAAAAAACCAAAAGACAAGTGTCAAGTGTTTTCCAAGTGTGTCTGGATATCCATTATTCTGATGTCAAAATGTTAGGTTTGGTAATGACAAGATACCAGAGTGTCGAAGCATTGATGATGCTTAGATGAAAAATGTCCAAAATTGCCAAATTCAGGAAGGACACATCCTGAATAATGTTAATGTCAAGAGGATTGATCCATAAATGTCAAAAGGGATCCCTCAAAATGTCATGTGATAGTGATGATGACGATGCCTAGGAAGGACACATCCTAAGGCATAAATGACATAGTTGGTTCTTTAGAAGGATACATCTGAAGAATACTGATGTCAAGAGGAGTGATTTTTAGATGCCAAGAGGATCACTCGAAATGTTGAATGATAGTGACGATGCCTAGGAAGGACACATCCTAAGGCATGAATGACAAAGGTTATCTTTTAGATGGACATATCTGAAAGTTAACCAGGAGTTGAAATTTTGATAGGTTATGATGATTTGACCTGCCTTGACAGAGTTTGACTTGTGTTTGACTATATGTTGATATTGTCATGATGATATGATTGACCTGTTGATGAGATTGCCATATTGAAATAACTGATTGCCATGATTTGTTTTTAGCAGTTTACCCATTTAGGAGTGATTTGCTTTGTCTTAAAGATATTTTGATGTGTGTGCTAGTGTAGTGCCATGAACCCTAATGGACTGACCTAGTGTGGCCTCAGGGGCTCATCGACAGATGGCCTTGCCTATGTCATACACTCAGAGACCTCGTAGTTCGACACGCCCAATGACTTTGTATTAGTGACCAAAGATTGTGCCATGATTTTATTTTGAAAAACCTAAAGGGACTAACCTAATGTCTTGGGGACTCAAGTATGAGTCTTGCCTACATAGAAAATGCGCAGAGACAACGTAGTTTGGACAAACGAAAAATACTTGACTGATTGACAGGATAGATTTTGACTCCATTTTTAGGATTTTGACATTGATTTGGATGTTTTCTTCAGGACATATTTCAATTTTTAGGTCTTTCTTTAGGACATTTTGTGATGTTTTTGGTCTTTTTTCAAGACTTTTTGCCATGTTTTTGGTCTTTTTTCAGGACTTTTTGCCATGTTTTTGTCTTTTTTTAGGACATTTTATGATGTTTTTGGTCTTTTTTTAGGACTTTTTGCCGTGTTTTTGTCTTTTTTCAAGACTTTTTGCCAGTTGCTGAAGCCATATGTGACATCCACTGCAGTTATATGATACAAATTTTTCCCCCAATCAGGTCCAATACTTAGCCAACTTTAAGGAACATGGATGGGATGCTACTGGTTTACTAGATGGACAGTCGTCGAGACTTGATGTCAATCGTTTATCAACCATGAAAGGAAGGGTATAATGTCATGTCGATTGGCGTGATAATGGCATGAAATGTCTTTCATCCTAGGCCAAGGCAGACAAAGTGACAGTAGATGGCAGATCAATGATTGATTATGCATGGCGCCTGTTTGCCAGGTTTTTACCATGGTACTTGTCCAAAGCGCCTATTTTCCAGGTTTTCATTGTTGGACAAATCATTTTTCTCTTTACTATTTTTGTCATTTTTGTCATTTTTTTGTTGTTGCCAAGATGCCTGTTTGCTAGATTTTCATCAAGGCAACTATTTTTTATCATTTTTCAAAAAAAAAAATTGTATTTTACAATTTTTAGCTCGATCCCCTGATGCTATGCGTAGAACCTTCGGAGATGTAAACTGTTGATAGGCTCCATCAGTTGTTTTCCATATGGAGTTGCCAGCTGATAGGCTCCAGAACCAAAAGCAGATATGATAATGTAGGGACCCAACCAATTTGGTTCAAACTTTCCCAACTTTTCTCTGTCAACTTGGTTCTTGGGATTTTGCATGAGAACTAGGTCGCCAATGTCAAATTTCCTGACCATAACCTTCTTATTGTAATTGCGACAAAGACGGTTCTGATATGCTTGTAGATGGTTCAATAAATTTTTCCTTCTTTCTTCTAGCATTTCCAGCTCATGTGAGTGTGATTGTCTGTACTCCTCTTAATTAGTTAAACCCTTTAGGGAGATTCATAACGAAGGAATTTCAACCTCGATGGGAAAAATGGCCTCAGTGCCAAAGACTAGGGCAAATGGAGTGGCTCCTGTAGGCATACGAATGCTAGTTCGGTAGGCCCATAGAGTAGAGTTAAGTTGTATGTGCCAGTCATGGCCAGCATCATTGACAGTCTTTTTAAGGATTTTGACAATGGTTTTATTCGATGCCTCAACTTGACCGTTTCTTTGTGGGTAGTACAAAAATGAAAAATGGTGTTGGATATGAAATCGCTCACATAACTCATGAACATCTTGGTTTTTGAATGGATGTACATTGTTAGTGATGATGGATTGTGGAAGGCCATACCGGAAAATGATCTAGTTAAGAATGAACTTGGATATTTTCTTGTCGGTTATGTATGTTAAAGGGATGGCTTCAATCCACTTCGTAAAATACTTAGTGGTGGTGATAATGAATTTGTGGCCATTAGATGAGGTCAGATGAATCTTAACCATGAGGTTGAGTCCCCATTGAGCGAAGGGCCAAGGAGAAGTGATTGGCCGAAGTTCCTGTGTTGGGAGCATGGATCAAATCACTGGGAATCTGATATTTGTGATAAGTCCTGACATATTCTATTGCATCCTTTTCAATCGTTGGCCAATAATACCCAAGTCTCGTTACCTTCTTGGCTAGAGTAGGACCACTCGAATGAGACCCGCATATACCGTTGTGTACTTCGCGTAAGATCATATATACTTCGTTGGTGTCAAGACATCTAAGGAGGGTGTCGTCAAAGCTACAGTGGTAAAGGGTGTCACTGACGATGGCATACCTTGTGGCCTTTCGGATAAAAGACTTCCTTTGGTTATTGGATAGGTTTGATGGAAGGGTTTGAGACTTAAGGTAGTCATAAATATCTTGGTACCAGGGAGAGTTGGGACCAACAAGTTCGCAAACCATCTCTAACTCTGGAATGTCATAGGCAGGGACCAATAATTGCTCTATTAGGAATTCCAACTGAGGAAAATTGCTTCGTATGTCAAGGAGAGAGCCTATTGTAGCCACAGCATCTGTCGCTTTGTTCTGTGCTCTTGGAACTTGTTCAAAAGTTACCATATGAAAGTATGTGTGGAAACTGTCAACCATCCGTTTGTAGGGCATCGACTTCTTATCTTTTGTGTCATAGTCATCATTAACCTAGTTGATGATAAGTTGAGAATCCTCGTAGACATGTAGTGCTCTGATCTTCCATTTTATTGCCATTCTTAGTCCTGTAACTAATGCCTTGTGTTTTGCCACATTGTTTGTGCATGGGAAGGCAATGCAGAAAGACTTAGGAATGGAGTCTCCTTGCGGGGTGATGAACATGATTCCTACCCCTGAGCCATGACTTGTGTGTGATCTGTCAAAGTAGAGTCGCCGAGGTGCCTTAGGTTTCATATGGAATATCGACTCATCTAGAAAATTTGTCACTAGTTGGTGATCACTCTGCAAAGTTGCGTCTGCCAGCTGGTCCGCTATGGCTTGTCCTTTTATAGCCTTTCTTTCGACATACTAAATGTCATATTCGCTCAGAATCATAACCCATTTTGCTAGTCATCCTATTAATGCTGCTCAACTTAGCAAATATTTCGGTGGGTCGATCTTTGCTAGTAATTGTGTTTGATGGTTTAGCATATAATGTCTTAGCTTTTTTGCTGCAAAGACCACAGCTAGACAAGCTTGTTCTATTGGTGTGTAGTTTAGTTCATACCTGACCAACGTCTGACTGATGTAATATATAGCTCTTTCTTTTTCTTCTTGGTCGTTCTGTGCTAGTAATGCCCCCAGTGCTGAACTAGTTGTTGAGATGTACAGGATCAATGGATTTCCGTGAATGGGAGGCATGAGGACTGGCATTGATAGTAGGTAATCCTTGATTTTTTGAAAGGTCTCTTGACATTTATCTATCCATACAAAGGGGATACCCTTGTGCAATAGATATTGGAATGGGTGACACTTATCTGCCAATTGGGCTATGAAACACCGAATAGATTGTACCCTACCTTGTAGAGTTCTGAGTTCAATGATTCCTCCGGGCGGAGGCATGTCTATGATGGCTTTGAACTTTGCTAGATCAACCTCGATGCCTCTTTGGGAAACTATGTATCCCAAGAGTTTACCCGATGTGACCCCAAAGACACACTTCTTAGGATTTAGCCGAGCCTTGTACTCTTCTAGTCTCTTGAAAATTGTGTCTAGCACCTTTAGTTGATCTTTCCTGGTTACTGATTTGGCCAATAGGTCATCTACATAATCTTCCATTATTTTGTGCATCATGTCGTGAAAGATTGTGGTCATAGCTCTTTGATATGTGGCGCCTGCATTTTTGAGACCAAATGGCATGACATTCCAACAGTATGTCCCCCATGGGCAAGTAAATGCCATTTTGTGCTGGTCTTCAGGAGCAATGCGAATCTGATTATAGCCGGAGAAACCATCCATGAGGGATAGCATATCATATCCTGCTATGAGGTAAACTATGATGTCAATGTTTGGCAAAGGAAAGTCATCCTTTGGACATGCTTTATTTAGGTCTTGAAAATCTGTACAGACACGGATTAGTCCATTTGGCTTGGTTACTAGCACCAGGTTAGATATCTATTCAGCATAGTCAATAGATCATATGAATCCAGCATCTAGTGATTTCTTTAACTCGGCCTTAACCAATAGAGAAACTTGGGGGTGCATTTTGCGTAACTTCTGCTTGACTGGTTTGGCATTAGGTAGTAGTGGCAGATGGTGCAGAACCAATTCTGAGTCCAATCTTGGCATGTCAGCATATGACCATGCGAAGTTGATTTTACATTCTGCAAAGAATTTATGAAATTATGATATCTCTTCTTCAGTTAATGATGTAGCAAAGAGGACCATTTTGGGATCTTCTGCAGTTGATATGTTATCCTCTATTGTGTCTTCGATAAGCATAGCTGATTTCTCCTGTTGCACAGGGAGAAAGTCCAGTCCTCCATCTTTGGGTGCCTCAGACATGTTTTCACCCATAGATACGTCCTTTGTTTTTACTATTTTATTGTCAAAAGGTGCCTTTTGGTTTTCACCTAGAGACGTTTCATTTTTTATTTTATTTTTATTTTTGCGACTGGAGGATGGAGCAGTCTCACCGAAGTATTTCGTGTAGTCTAAATCAATGGTGAATCCTGACTTGCGGTCCCCACTAGGTATGCCCTCACATAATCCCATAAATTTTGCAATTGCCTCATCATTCTGAAATGCGTCCAGGACTGGCGGGCCTTGTTGGTCCCAATTGACTAGCTTAGGATAAACTAAGGAAATACCATCATCAATGTTGGTGAATTGAGGTGAGGATGCGGAAAGCATGCAGACTGATTCAGTGATGTTGTAGATGAGATTATCATCGTCAAACTCTACATCGGACTCTATCCAATATTCCCCTTCACTAGTGTCATATTTGTTGTCAAAATAAGGGGTGAAGGCCTTAGAGTCCTGGTTGTCAGTGTCGTCTGATACTTCAGATGGATTGGACTGAAGGGGTTCAGATGGTGGGTCTTGTATGTCATTGGGAGTGGTAATGGGACTTTGACTATTTGGTTCCTGTTCAATTTTAAATGTTTTCCAAAATCTTTGTTCAGAGGTCATTCCCCTAGTTCAAAAATCAAATCATCAAGGCAACAGTTACTTAAGGATCATTCTGAGCCAAATTCCCACTCGTGGGAGTCAGTTTCGATGAGGGTTTCCTTAGTGTTCTCGACACTTTTCGAAGCATGTACTCGCTCCCTCAAAATTCCAATGGTACGTCGATCATCATTATCGGGCGATCCAAACCCTAATCCAAGATACTTTGGAATTTGAAAAGTTTCTATGGGCTCCCTTCAGCGAGTTTTATTTCTTCCTAGGCCACTAGTACCATCGTAGCCTTTAGCCTTCATTATGTCATAAACCTTGCCATATTTTGAACAGGTAATCGGGGTAGTGCAATAGTATCCTTATAGATCCATCCCATGATGTCAGCAAGGTCCTCATTACTCATGTCTCCCCACTTGATAAAAACTATTTTTAGTGGAACTTTGAAAGTTTCCTTGGGTTCCATTCTGAAACATGGCCGACCATATACCTTTGGAGACTTGGGTATTGTTGTTATGTTGTATATTATATGTAGTTTGAACTCTCTGCAACCGAGGTCCTAGATTTTGATAGTGGATTCAGCCTTAGGGTTTGCGGGAGGTGGTGGTGTGGCAGAAGACGTGGATGGAGCGGATGTGGAAAATGATGTGAGTGTTGATGGGTCAATGTATTTGGATGATGAGGAGCCAAGTGCTTCTCAGTTAATAGGCACTCGATTTTTAGAAATACCCCTTAGGTTAGTATAATATTGGAAGGGGTCGGGGTCTCCGTATATGGTTATTTCCATGCCGTCAAATGGAAACTTTAGGCATTGGTGATATGTGGACAGAACAGCTTTAAGGCATGAATCCACGGATGACCGAGCAAGATGTTATATGGTAGTTCCAAATCCAGGACCTGGCAAGTTGTGTCCACAATGACTGGTCCCACTCTGATAGGGAGAGATATAACACCACGTGAAAAGTGTTCTTCACCATCATATGCTTTGATCACTATACTCTTTGTCGGGTCTACACATAAATTAGAGAATCCTAGAGCTTTAACCAGTTTGAGGGAGCATATGTTCAGTCTTGCTCCACCATCTACTAAAACCCATCTGACTCTGTGCTTGTGGACAAAATTTTCTATATGCAATGCATCATTGTGGTTGGTTTTAGGTGATGAGTAATCTTGATCCGAGAAGGTGATGTGGTGAGGCGTAGTGAGGTATCCCACCATGGTTTCAAATTGATTGACATCAATGTCCTTGGGGACCAACGACTCTTGTAGGGTTTTATCTAGGATATCTTTATGCGAGGGAGAGATATGAAGCAACTCAAGTATAGAGATTTGTGCGGGTGTCTTGCCTAGCTAGTCGATAAGGTTGAATTGACTTTTGGGTTGCCACTGCTTTGTGGTCGGGACAGGTTTTGACTGTTTAGCAGATGGGCCAAGTATGATTATTTTGGGTTGTCTAGTGGGAGGTGAACCAGCTATGGTGACCTTGCCACTGTGAGTAGTAGCATTACATTGGGGTGCTCTCTTGACCATAATGGTATTGATGTATTTGTCATCAATTAAAATATTATTTATAATTAGTCCACCAGAATAGTCGTACTTGGCTCGAGGGAAGTTGGCTTGATTATTGTTCATATATGGACCTGAAGTGGAAGCCTTATGAGAACCATGGTCCTGCAGTGGATTCTTATGGATAGTATGATCTGAATTGGAGGTGAATTGTGATCCACCTACTTCAATGACGCGAATTTCAATAAGATCTTGTATTAGGTTTTTCAATTGTCAACAGTTAGAGGTTGTATGTCCTTTTGCTCGATGGTACTCGCAAAATGAATTATCATTCCACCATGATGGCTTGAATTGTCCTGGGTCATACGGTTTTGGTTCTTGAAGTATGATGACCCCATTCTGGAGACATTTCTGAAAGACTTCTTCAATGGGTTCACCCAAAGAGGTGTATGTGTGACCCTTAGGAAATTGTCTCGTCTAATGGTATTGTCCCTGATTATTTTGACTATTTTGATTGTTTGAAGGGACATTAGTAGGGGGTGTCAATTCCATTGTTGGTTTTCTTTGTTTTTGAACCCCTTTTAGGGCCAGTACAGGACCTATAATGTTTGCAGTCTTGGCATCAAAAACACCATCATTTGTAATGTGTTTATTTTTTACCCAGTATTTATTCTTGTCAGTAGGAGGATTTGCATTTGTGTTTTTGGGACCATACCTTAGTTCTCCCTTTGCGATAAGGGCTTTCTCAATCTGGACCCCTTTTTCGACTAAGTCCATGAAGTTTGTGCAGCAATGTACTTGCAATGCATATTTTAGGGGCCCCAGAAGTGTTTGAACGAACATGTCGACCTTTTCCTGTTCAGGGATGTTGAGACCAACTAGCAATGCTTCTCCATTTTTGAAAGAATGGGATAAATGTCTCACCAGCATCCTCTTGCGTGAGAGTGCACAAGCTAGTGATAGAGGTATCCATGTTGATGTTGTACACGTAATTTTTTATGAATTTTTGTTTAAGCTCATCCCATGTCTAGATATCCTTTTGAGTGGAAAACCATTCAAGGGCAGGACCTGTGAGACTTTTAGAAAAAAGTCTCATCAAGTATGTTTGTTCATAGGTGATGTCCTTACAATTGATTGCAAATTCGCGAACATGTTTAATGGGATTTGTCTTGCCTCTGTATTTTGTGAAATTGGGTGACACATATCCCGGAGGAAATGGAGGCATGTATAAGCTCATGTCAAATGGGTATATGTTTAGATCATATGATATTTTTGATTTCTTGCCTAAAATGTATATGTTTTGGATAGTTTTTTCTAAACCCATCAATCTTGTTTGGAAGGCATCCATAACAAGGTCATTTGTGTTTCCGTACATTGTATTGCTTGGTACACCATAGGTTCCCATTTGTTGTGCGTGAATAGTGGTGTATTGTGGTGGTATGGATTGTTGTGACATGTATGACATGTGCGGATTGATGTGTTGTTGGTATTGAAAATTAGGATTGGGTGTATGTTGGTGAGTATGAATGTGAGATGAGTAGGTCGGGATGTGTCCCCCAACCATGTGTGTCGTTACCTAGGGGATATGATGACCATCAACATTATGATGTGTTAGTGATGCCATGGGTTGTGTTATTTGGCCACCTTGTGCGAATTGTTGGGTTTGCCCAAGGGGAATGTTTGTATTTGTACCTTGGGAGGCAATGATATGTGACTATTTTGTCGTGTTAACGTGTTGTTGTTGTCCTTGGATAAAGATACGTCCTTTGCCTCCTCCCAAAGGATTTTGTGAAATACCAATGAGTAGATATGTCGAAGGTGTGCTCATAGTAGTAGATGTATATGTCAAGGGGGGGTTGTTGTGACTTGATGATGCCCCCGTTGCATTTACTGTCGTGGTATAGAGAGGGTTTGAATAATTTTCCCACATTGCCAAGGAGCCAAAGGTGGTTCCATCCGATTGTGACAGTATTGTGGATGTGGTGGGCATTGTGGCTGATTGGGATCCTCCAATGGATGTAGTATTTATTATATTGGAGGTGTTTGGGATGTTGGAGGTAGCATGCACTATCGTTGTGGTGTCAAAGAAAGTATTGTTCGTAGTGTTTGGAGGTTGACCACTATTTGACATGTTATGTGCGCTGTGGACATTAGGGTTGGGAGATGTTGGTCTTAATGTGTTAATATCAAATCCTTGTGGTAACTTAGCTCCTTGACTCAAGAGTATGGCTAATTAAGTATCTGTCTCTGTCATATAGGACCATTTTTTCGATGAATTGAGAGGCCTCTGGATCTTGTGCAGCTACCTCTAGGTTTCCTCAAGTATTTGACCGCAATCATCTTTTCATAAGAATGGTTCAAATGGATTGTTTGATGAGGATGGTGTTGTCGTGAGAGGTTGATTGTTTGTATTGCCAAATGGATCATCGAAAGTCCAATTTGGGTCGTATGTGGGATTGTTAACAGTGGAAGTGGGGTCTTGTCAAAAGTTTGCCATTTTTTGTTGTTGTTTTTGGAGTCTAGTTTCCACCATAAAATGAGATTGCTCAAATGAAAATGACAACTAAATGCAAGGATGACCCTATGCAAGATCTAAGTTCAAAATGATGACTAGGATGACTAATGTTTTTAGATTTTTGGGAATAGAATATGCAATGTCTAGACTTATAATGCAATTTTAAGACAAGGGTACCTAAGCACTTCTAAGCTCAATCTTTTTTTTCAATTTTGGTTACTAGAGGAATTTCTTGAAAATGACAAGATGACAAGGTCTAAATGACTAGTGAGCTTTCCTAACTAGACTTTTGAGTTGGAAAATCTCACAAAAGGGGACAATGACTGAAAAAGGGATTTGATAACTTAGTCCAAGAGAGCCTAGCTTCGAAAGCAATGACGTTGCAAATTGTGCTGAGATTTGCCTAATCCAAAGTATGCAAGATGTAAACCTAGGGACAACCTAATGCCTAATGTATGCACCTAAAAATAATGGAGGGTGAAACATGAATGCAAACTAATGGTCGAAACTTTGAGCAATTTCAAAATTGGTTTCTGATAGAATCCTTTGGAAATAGTGTTTGACAAATGATTGACAAGGTGAAGACTTCAGATTTGACTTTGTATGAAGTTTTACTTGTGACAGATGAATGTGTCATTTGAGGTTGTGAATGCATCACGGTTGTGCGAATGTGGCTCAGGTTGAGCAAATGCGACTCGAGAACTGACAAATGTGACTCGGTTTAGCAAATACATCTTTGTAAGGTTTAGTTGTGTCGCAATGCATGCATATGCGGCGTTTGAAATTTTAAATGCGGTTTAACAGAGCGATTGCGACTCAGAAATTCGAATGTGGTTTAACAAATGCGACACAGTTCTTGAAAAATGAATTTTTTTTGTTGTTTTGATGGAAAATTTGATCTGTCTGATATTGAATGTTTTTTTTCAAAACTGTAAATGTGATGAATCCAGAAAGCACTTGACAAGCACAATGTTTTGAATGTAAGCAAGTGCACATTAGATAAGTACAATCCTAGGTTAGGCCAGGACAATATTCACTAGATTCCACGTGGGTTTCCCCAACCGCATATCTGTAGGCTTGTGAATTCAGAAGCTTGGTTACATGGGCTCCCCCTTACAATGCACTATCTTCTCAGGCCAACCAAGCTTCCAACTCCCATGAAACTCCCATGGCAGATTGATCACCTCTACTACAAATTGTGAAAGTGTGGATGCCTTCACACCGACCGGTGTTGCACTAGAAAATAGAAGGTTTTTGGCTTACTACACAAAGGTGTTTAGTTTGAGACCCCCGTTCGAGTGGCCATACATGGGGCAAGAGATTAATCATCAATTAGGTGGCACTCTAGCCTGAAGAGGTTAAGCTCAACAGGGTTTAAGGGAGTACTACTCTGTTCGTATGACACATCCGCACTTGTAATCTTAGGTTTTCCCTTAAGATTCACATTTATATACCGGTCGGGGGTAGCTTGTCTTTAGCTCCATTGCCAGTTTGAGTCGCGTTGGGGGTGATGAAATCCCCAGGCAGGCCCAATTTCTAGAGTTCGTAATCGTTTCTCTTACACCCAAGATCACCCAAGAGTGCAAGGGGAGAGGATACTTCGATATACCAAGTCGTGAGGGTAAAAATAGATAAAAACGGGTCTGGTTTTCTGATCACCGAGTTTTCACAAGGTGAGAGCATACTCACCTACCGTTTTGCAAACACATTCAGACATAGTAAAAACACAGGTTCATTTTAATTGCACCAAAAGAAAATGTGTTTTATACTAAGAAAAAGACAGGCACATTGTTTTGATGTTCAGTCTTCGACGATCAAACCTACAAGACCACATGTTAGTAGTTTTAATGTTTTCCTTCAACCCTCGAATAGTAACTGCCAAATGTTGCAAATCCTGATTAGTCACACCAAACCTATGCTAGGCAGAATGTAGGAAAAAAAATAGAATAGAAAGAATACAGAAAATAGTAAATAGTAAAAAAACCGAAAGCAGATCAAGAGAAAATGATACCAGTCGAATGTGTCATGACAGAGCGATTGCGTCACTCTGTGTATCAAATGCGGCTCGGTAATTCAACTGCGGATTTCTTGAGCACGATTGCGTTGTGATAGAGTGATTGTAGTTTTTTGGGTGTGCGAATGTGTTGCGACTCATCAGATGCATCACTATTTAAAAAATATAGTTGCATCTCTCCGTACCTGTACCCGCAAAAACAACAGAAAACACACAAAAACTGTACAAAAATAACAAAAAAAAATAGAGTTGGGTTCACCAATGTAACTGAGGGTAAATTTTGGATTAGTTTATGAATAAAGCATATAAAATAAACCCAAAGACCTATCGAGTACAAAGGAAATTAAACAATAAAATAATTATACTTGTTAATCAAATTTTCCATGATTACCTCCATAGTACCTTCTACCTTGCTGGTTGACATGTTGCCCTCAGATTTGATGTGTGAACAATCCTTGACGAAGTCCTACACCAAGCTTGAAGGATTTGATCAAAGTCTAATGCCTATGACTATGCCTAAATGAGTAAGAATGTCTATGCCTAAAGATGCCAAAACTCAATGAAATATGCTAACAATTGTTGTAAATTGCTATGAAAGATCCAAGTACAGTGCAAGTGCGTCTGTGTGCATGTGTAATAATCTCTGTGTAATCAAAAAATGAGAGGAAAATGGAATTTTATAGAAAATGCCATTTTGAATGGACAGGTGAGATTGACTTCTGACTAAGACCTAAAATGAGAGGCTCAGATTAAATCCGATAATCCCTAATTAGGGTTAGGGAAAAGTCATTAATCGAGCGGTCAAGATGCCATCTAAGAAGATCGAATCGGTGGTGGAGAATAAATGAGGAAATTAATTTGAAAATAAAGATTTTTCTAAAATGAAGAAGATAAAGACTAGACTGAAGATCCGTTTTGGAGGGACCAAGAACCTGCCTGATCACCTGACTTCTAGAGGAAAGTTACCAATTTGGAATTAAATTAATTCCAAATGTGAATTTTGTGAAATAATAAATAATCAATTTTCAGATTATTTACCAAAATGAGCCGACAGTTAAGAATGAGATGACATTTTAAATAATTTAATTTATTTAAAACGAGAGGAATATCAAATTTGGCAATTAAATAATTAAATTTAATTATTTAATTTAGAAAATAAGACCAATAATTAAATAAATTATTTAATTCATTTAATTATGAAAGTTAGTGACATATTAAATAAATAAATAAAACTTATTTATTTAATAATCAGGAAGAAGTGACTGAGGAAGGGTGATTAAATAAATTAAGAAATTTATTTAATTAAGGGAAGACTTAGACAATTAATGACGTATTTAATAAATAAATAAAATTTATTCATTTAATAATCATGAAGAATGAAAGGACATGAATTAATTAAATAATTATGAATTATTTAATCAATAGTCGAATGTGGACCAAGGACATAATTAAATGTCACAATTATGCTAGGACGAAAGTGGTAAAAGTGAAGCTTGTAGTCCTAGGTCATTTTTAGGTGTCTACACATATGTGTTGAATATTTGTTTGTCTTAGAGTATATTTTTTATTGTACAGTGAACGAGTTTTTAGGTCCATATTCCTCTACCATGCAGAATAAGGTTATGTAGTTCTAAGGAAATTTTGGTGTATGTTGGATGAACCTAGACCCAAATTTTCATGTCTTTATGTCCTCTAGTATCAAAGATAATGATGATAGAGTATCTGACTTAACAATGATAGTGTTACTGATGTAGAGTACATGTTTGGAATGCTCTGCATTCCATGATGGAAGAAAATTTGGTTGTGTGGTTTTGAGGGAGTGCTTACAGGTGTTAGAATTATGAGTGGACAAAGTGGGAAGTGTTTTGGAGGTTCACATGTCAAGCAATGCATGAGGAATTGGTTATCTTATTGTTTCTTTACTAGCGGTGCTGACCTAAAAGAGTTTGGGGTTGTGTGAAGTTATTGTATGAATTGAGAAAATTTAAGGGAGTAATTATGGGTCCTTGCTGACCTATTTTGATGTGTTACAATTTTTGAAGTGTGTTTGGTTGGATCTTGAGCCGACAAGTTTATGTATTGCATTTTTCATTTAATTAGGCTGATCTAATTGATGTTGTCGGTTTTTGTTGATGTAATGCATATAAATATAAGTTCACTTTGGTATTGTAATTATGGTGTATGTGTTGTAGAAAAAGTATGATGTGAAGAAGAGTAGAGTTGGTGTAAGTGTTGAGAAACATGAAGTGTGTTAAGTCAATATATTGAGCTTCATTGGAATTGTCTCCAACATATTGTAGATATATTGTATCAATTCAAATCTTGGCAATGAGCCACCCTTTCTTCTTTCTCTCTTATTCATTAGATAAAGAGTCCTTTGGAAAGTGATCCCTCCTAGAAATGATCCTTTCTATTAGATCTTGTAACTAGTTATAATATAGTGTGATCTAATCCTCACTATGGTTTTTCCCTTCTTAGGTTTTCCATGTAAATATGATGTTCTTGTGTTATGTGATGTGATGCATGCTTTAATTTTATCTTTCAATTTATGTAAGCTTGATGAAATATTTTGAATAAATGTTTAAGTGGTTTCAGAGAATGTTGATTCACCCCTCTCTCAGTATGTTGAGTGTTCAAAAATTGGTATCAGAGCTTGGTTCCTTGGAAGAAGCTTAACCACTTGAGGAAGATCTTTGAGTTTGAACACATGGCTACTAGGAGATATCCTACTCCTTTGAAAGAAATTCCTATGGTAGGATTCATTGAAGAAGATTGTTGGCTTAATATGAATGAAGAACTCAGATTGGCCCTTGAAGATCTAGAAAGAATTGAAAGTGAGAGAAGATATCTTAAAGAAAATTTCAAGGAAGAAGATGAATGCATCAAAAAGTTGAGGGAGAAAATCAAGAAGTTTAGAGAAAGACACAAGGAGGCTAATGAGAAATTGAAGCAATCAAATGGGACAATCACTAGTCTAAAAGTGCAAGTTGTAGAAGGAAAAAGAGTTGAAGAATGCCTAAATGACAAATTGAAAAGAAAATTTGCAGAATGTTCAAGACTTGAAGAAGTGGTTGTGAATTTGAGATCAAATCTAGAGAAAGAAAAGAATCAAGAAGAAAAATTCAAGAAGAGCTCTACAATGTTTGATGATATTCTTGTAAACTAGAAGGCTTCTAAAGAAAAAGGAGGATTAGGGTTTGAAAAAGGAAAAAGTTCAAAAGTAGATTAGACACCAAGTACTAAAAAGAAGAAAAATGAACAAAAGAAGATTGGAGACAAGAAGAGCAATGGAAAGAAAGTCTGGAATCAAAGGAAAGACTTCAAAAAGATCACCTATTAGACAACCAAATGCATAGAGGTACCCAAATTTTAATGGTTATTGTTATTCCTATAATAATTTTGGACATAAGGTTGTAGTTTGTAGATGAAAAATGAATCAAAATCTTCAATCATTCCCCAATCATTCTTTTACATGCAATAGATTTGGTCATAAGGCTAGTGACTGTATAAATCAAATAATGAATGGTTACAATAATGGCATGAGGTTTTAATATTTTAATGGCTATTGTTATACATGCAATAGATTTGGGAATAATTCTAATGTATGCAGATCTAGAGTTGTGGAAGTAAGATTGCTCAAAATGTTATTATATGTCACAAATGCAATAAACTTGGACATATAGCCAAATTTTGTAGAAGCAAGAATATCAAGGTGAATCTGATAAAGAAGAATGATCCAGTGAATAAGGTTGATCCTATAAAGAGGAAGAAAGAGATGAATAAGATCTAGGAAAAGAAAGAGGAGAATGAGGTAGTAATGAGTTTGTACTAGCCTCTGGTGTAAATGGTTCCTCTACAACAAAAATAAAGAACTTTGGCTCAAGGAGAGTTTTAACAGACAATCATTAAGCCCCTACCAAAGATATGGTGTTGATTCCCTCAGCATATTGATACAAGGAGTAGGTTGACATTCTTGACCTATTGGTGGAAACATAGGTGGAAAATATTTTCTTATGAATATTTGTAGAGAGTTTGAAGGTGATTGTGTCATTACAATTAGGGTTCATCAGATTTTGACCTAGCATCAAATCAATGCATTTTAGGTCATTTAATAGGTGGTTATGAAATTTGATAAGAGAGCCCTGGCAGTCAAAAAAATTGAAGACTTGGCTATGAAATATGCATCCATGATGATTGGATATAAAATTTTCTTCACAAAAAGAGAAAAATCTATTTATATTGCTACAATTAATGTTGCATATGAAATGGTGAAGAAAGGTGTAGATTTTGACCTATGTAAATTGTTGAGGAAACAACTATTAGAGAACCTATACATAAAACTAAGGATTCTTGGTACCCTTTCCAGTATGGTACCTTGATCATATTCCTATTATTTTAATTTCTTAGAGAGTTTACTAGTGTAAGGAATGTAGTATGGTTAGACAATGTACCAATGGCTAGACAAATAAGAGATCATATGTTGAGATATCTAGATTCACCATCTAAAGATGAAGCCCTATGGGGATTCTTCAAATCATTACAATCTTGAATGCAACAAAGAGATAATATTTAAGATTTTGGTTGAGAAGTATAAGATTGATTTATTTTGATGGTGAGAAAAGATTGTTGTATGATGGAATTTGTAGAGCCAAGGACAATATGGGTTCCTGAAATGGGATATGAGGTAGAAGAGAGTGTGATCATTTATCTTGTTGATCACATGTTAAGTATGCCAAGAGATCCTAAATAAGATAGATATGGGACATATGAGGAGAAATATAGTGTTGTGCATATGGAGCAAAAATCAAAGGAGATCAAGAGGAATGTGGAGAAGATGAAGGAACAAGTAGTAGATATGATGGGACTACCAAAGGGCCTTGTTGTGAAATCCATAGGTATGTGTGGTCCTTTAGAAGGTGCCCTCAGTGCTAGTAGGTTAGGTAGGACCTCTACCCCCTCTCTAGTTGTTGCTAAGTCCTCTGAGACTAAACCTATAGTTGGTTTGAAAAGGAAAGAATCTTCCAATACCCCTGCAAAAAAATAATGTGCTCCGCAGAGGAGAAGAAAAGATAAGACAAGAAGAGAAAATATGTGAGTGTAAATGTTAATGATAAGGAAGAAGAAGGACCACAATTGGTCTAGAAGAGAAAAACTAGTGTCTCTAATGTACAGACAAGTGTAAAGAAAGAAAAAATTGATATTGTGGATACTGACAGTGAGACAAAAGTGGAGAAGGAGAAACAAGATTTCATGATTCCTTTGAGGAAGAAGAATTCTAGAAAAAAAGAGAAATTACCTAAAGGGAAAGGAAAGAAGAAGACTCCTCTAGTCCAAAAATAGAGTCCTATGAAGCTTGAGGCCTTGGTCAGCTATATTTTAGAATATGGGAACTTAGAAGAGACTATTGAGCTATACCCTACTGTAGATGATATGGACAAATCCACCATTGAAGAGGCTATTGTCAAGTATATTACTTCTTTTGATGTTAGCATGAAGGATATAGAGATTCAAAGGATTTGAAAAGTGTATTATATGTAAGAAGGTAAGAGGTCATAAATGAAGATGCAAGGTTGATGACATTTGATTTGGAGAATATTAGTTCTTCTCTTTTAAATGATGATAGAGCTAAATTAGCTCAACTATATAATAAAAAAGTTTAGGAATAAGCAGAGGGTTAGTACCCTGATTCAAGTAAGGACAAAGAAGGTATAGAAAGGTTGAGAAATGAGACAGTGGAAAAGGTTTCCAATTTGGAAAAAAAATTAGGAATGTCTCTAGACAATGAAGAATAATTGCATTATGATGTTTCTATCCCTGAAGTGAATGAAACAAAACATGCACAACATGAGCATGCTTCGGAACATGAGCATGTAGCTGAAGGATAAAATATGCAAAGAAGATGTTAATGATGATACACTATTGGTAGAAGAAAATATTGTTGGAAAAGAAAAGAATGGTGAATGCATAAGGAGGAAGCACAAAAAGAGCATAACGCACATCCTCTAAACACAAAGAAAATTGCAAAGCAAAAAGAATAATTCATACAAGACAACCTGGAGAATGAAAAGACACAAAACAATAAAGACTTGCCTCTCCTAGAAGATAAAGATTCTGATAAATAGGAGAATGATGCTAAGGAAGACTCCAACATTGGTGACAAGGAAAAAGTTAATGTGAAATTAGTTGAAAAAGAGAAGAAGATTGAAGATGAGTCTGGTAATACAGATAAGGCAAAGGATGATGGGAAAGTTGAAGAATACTTTGGTGACAAGGAAAAGGTTGATGAAAAGAAGGATGAATAAAGTGTGAAGACATTTGGTGAGTCCTTTGAAGCCTCTGAAGATTCCTTGAAATTATTATTAGATATACAACTCCAATTCCAATTGGTAGTATCAACAAAGTTGCTACAGATCCCAATGTAGCAAGGCCAAGTTGACATGGATAAGATATCTCCCTTACATAAACAACTTGGTTATGCATTTCACGCCTCTATAAGAAAGGAGATTTTGAAGACTCGCCAACAGAGTGTTGAGATGATTGATGAGGTGGTGAAAGTGTTGCAAGAAATCCTCCCCAGTACAAATATTAACAATTCTTTATTCGATGTACAAAAACTAAGGTTACTCATTGATTCTTTCAAAGAACATTCTGTTGGTTTAGAGGAGAAATTGGAAAAGTAGGTAAATAAGAAGGTAAATGAGAGAAGGTTGGAAAATGTTTCAGACAAGTGTGTTACTTCATATGTTAAGCTGCAGAACAACCTTAAGGATATTCAAAGTTATGTTGAGGAAGCAAAGATTTTGTTTCAATTTTTTTTTAAATGGCCCAGTTCCAAAAAGAACATAAAGGATGAGATGGACTCCATTTAGTCTTAGATTGATAAGGCCTCCAAAGCATATGATTCAAAAAATGGTACAAATGGAACTATAAAGTTGGCAATAGAGAATCTGTATGAATAATTTTTTTAGTTGTAGGAACAAAAGGAAAATATTATAATACAATCTGGTCATCTCAAAGACTTGATAAATGCTAGATTTACTACTCTAACCAGTGCTATAACTAATACAAAAAAGGTAGTAAGGTTGAATCTAGTACCGGGTACTCTGGATGAAGGTGAATAATTACTCATGTAGTTTGAAACTTAGTATCACATGCTTGGCTTTGTTAAGATGGATTGGGAAGATGGAAAAAGGGATTGAGAGACACACCTTACAAAATTGAATGTGTCATACAAAAGTTTTTTTGCTTCTTCTAGCTGATAGTGTACATTTTTATTTTGTTTATGCAATTTCAGATTTCATTGCATATATGTGGAAGATAGTGGATAGTATAGTAGTACAAACTTTGATCATTTTTTATGGATAGCATTGTTAGGGGAGTTACTCCCATATACATACATACATACATATATGTGTGTGTATGTTAGAGGGAGTAACTATGTATGCTTGAGCAGTGTGTCCTTTGCCATTGATGTCAAAAGGGGATAAAAGTTGAGAAAATCATTGTTTGGGGAGTATTTTGGAGAATATCTAGAGAAGAGTGTTTGGCATGTTGTCATCAATGATAAAGGGGAAGATTGTTTGAAGTTTTCTTGTCATTGATGAGATTGTTGGAAACATGAGCATGACTGTATATAGTGTTGTCATTAATGTTAACATTGATGTATAGTTGTTTGATGAGCGTGAGTGATTGTGGTTATGAAAATTCATCATATAGGTGCAAGATTTTTGATCCATATCAAAATAGATGTGTTTAATATTTTTCTAAGTATCAAAGTATAATTTTTAGTTTACAATGAACCAATTTTGAGGTCTTCATTGATCAACCATGCAAAATTAGGTAATGTGATTCTAAGTAAAAAAAATTGTATGTTGGAGGAACATAGATCTAAAGTCTCGTGTCTTTATTTCATTTGGTATCAAAATAATGATGATAGAGTATCCAACTTGACAGTGACAGTGTTACTGATGCAAAGTACATGTTTGGAATGCTCCACATTCCACCATGGATGAATATTTGGTTATGTGATTTTGAGGAAGTGCTTACAAGTGTCAAAAGTATGATTGGTCCAAGTGGGAAGTGTTTTAGAGGTTCACATGTCAAGTAATGCATGAAGAGTTGGTTATCTTATTGTTGCTTCACCAACAATGTTGACCTAAAAGAGTTTGGGGTTATGTAAAGTTGAAGTATGAATTGGGTGAACTTAAGGGAGTAATTATAGGTCCCTAACAACCTACTTTGACGTGTTACAATTTTTGAAGTGTGTATGGTTGGATCTTGAGCTAATAGATTTATGTATTACATGTTTCATCTAATTAGGCTGATCTAATTGATGTTGTAGGTGTTTGTAGATGTAATACATATAAATGCAAGTTCATTTTGGTTTTGTAATGATGATGTGTGTGTTTTATAAAATGTGTGATGTGAATTCCTAAGAAAAGTATGTGAATGTGATGTGAAGAAGAGAAGAGTGGGTGTAATTGTTGAGAAACATGAAGTGTGTTAAGTCAATATATGAGCTTCAATGGAACTATCTCTAGCATATTGTAGATGTATTGTATCAATTCAAATCTTGGTAGTGAGCCACTCTTTCTTCTTTCTCTCTTATTCTCTGGACAGTGAGTCCACCTGAAAGTGAGTCTTTCTATAATATCTTCTAATTGGTTATAATACATTGTGATCTAATCCTCACTATGGTTTTCCCTTCTTGGGTTTTCCACATAAATCTGGTGTTCTTGTGTTATGTGATGTGATGCATGCTTTAATTGTATCTTTCCATTTCTACAATATTGATGAAGTGTGTTGAATAAATGTTTAATTGGTTTCAGAGAATATTGATTCACCCCCCCTTAGCATTTTGATTGTTCAACAATACATTTTTGGAGGTTGATATATGGATTATTTATGCATGTTCATCATTTTGTCAAGAGGAATGTTTAAATGAAGGGTAGGTAAAGTAGTATTAAGGAGACTATTGATGGTCTCATCATATTTCTCCAAGATATCTTCTCTAAGAAGAGATATGTTGGGAGAAGAATAAATAGAAGATTCATCCTTTGTTGGAGGAGTATTACCAAGGGAACAAAATGGGACATCGACTAGGTATTTCAAAGAAGTCATTACAAAAACAATCAAAAATTTTGAAAGTAATTTTCTAAAAGTAATGTTGTTGTGAATTAAAGTCTTATACCTAGTAATTTATATTGTTAGGTAATTAGGGGACTTATTCACATGTTAAGTTTACTTAGGATATAAAATTCTTTCTAGAAGTCTTAGCTAGATTTTCTAGAACTTATCTTATCTAGCTTTTTTGTTGATTCCTAGGTAGTTAGTTTGTTATTTTTCACATGTCATAGGATTAAGACACATATAACAATCATGTTCAATCCTATTCCTCACCTTGCCTATATAAGGAAGGTCTTTGTACACATGTAATATAATTCATACCTCATCATCATTTTCATAGGTATTAATATCAACAATGCTCATATTCTTGCATACTCTCTTGTAGAAGGTTTTCATTATTTTTTTAGGTGATCTTGGGTATTGAGCTAATCTTTAGCTCTTACAAGTAAAACAATTTCAAATTTTGAATTCAATTTTATATGAATAATGGAAAAATGTGGCTATTACTAAGAAATTTAATATAGATACATAACATATCCAAATAGAAATCTCAGAGATGATACTATCATTAGATTTTTTATAAAAAATAATAGGACAAGGGTGAGGCTTCCCTGAACTAGAGATGATTTTTTTTTAAAGTTTAAAGATCTAGAAATGTACTATAGTGTTTAAGGATATGATATTGTACAGTTTTAGGTCTGAAAGTAGGTAGAATTCTAAAAATAAAATAAAACCTAAGTGTGGAAAATGAGTCTAGGAGATATCAACCAAAAGTGGTACTTACAAATAATCCTCAATCCAAGAGTGAACAACAAACCAAGGATGTCAACACATCTCCATTTTATGTGTCTTTAATCATTGGGAAGAATCTAGTTCACAATTTCATGATAGACTTGGGAGCAAGTAGTTTAGTTGTACCCATAGTTGAGAAACTTGGTCTTGAATATGAACCTCTTTCCAAAGGATTTGTACAACTAGATGGAACAACTCTAAACACTATAGGAGTCATCAAAATTTTGAGTCTAACATTGCATACATATCCAAACTTCTCAATCCCACAAGATTTATTAGTCATAGAACTCCCACTTTACTTTTCCTTATGTTTATCTAGAGACTTCGCAACAAAGATTGGTGGTTATTTATCATCAAATTGGTCACAAATTCTATTTAGAACTAGATATGGGACCAAAGTTACTATACAATTAGAACATGTTTACAAATATCACATTGAGCATTATGTTCCAAGTTTTGTCAATACAAATTGCACTATTTTTTACCAAGAGGAGCATCATGTTGTCCAAGAACCAAACTCAACAAAAGACATACCTTATTTGTTACTTAATGAGGGGAGCTAAAAATTATGAGGTTCATCCATACAAGAACTTGGAAGAGGTTCTTGGTAACTATTGTATTCATGAAGAGAATTCCATTGTACCTAACCTTGTGAAGAAAGATGAACGATAGTGTAATAGTGTTTGGAAAATATACTTTGATGGGTCTAGAAGAAAAAATGGGGCTGGTGGATGTGAGATGTTAGTGTCTCCAAAAGGGGAGAATTACTATTCAACTTTAAGGTTTCATTTTTGTTGTACCAACAACACAACTGAGTATGAGGCTCTTATCCATAATTTCCATTGGGCTACAAATAGGCGAATAAGTTGTCTACAAGTGTTTGGTGATAGTGAGTTGATTGTAAACAATGTAAGAGGATTGTATGTACCCAAAAATAATATTCTAAATAATTGAAAGCATAGGGAGTGAGATATTATTGAATATTTTGATGATTTTAATGTGTTGTCCATCCATAGGAAAAGAATAAGTATGTTGATAGGTTAGCTTCCCTAGTATCTCAATATGACATTCTTGATGATATAAAAAATGACAAAGTACTACAACATGTTAAGGTGGTAGTAAGACCATCCATTTCTAATAATAATTTTCATTGGAAAAAATTTTATAGTGACCAAAGGATTATAATTTTTTAGCAAAAAGAAGCTAAATTCTTAGCTAAGAATTAGGATAAATTGCAGCAATAGTATGAGGAAGAAATCATACAATTGAAGTATAACAAAATACTAAGAAGTTTATTACTTTGGAATCCATTTTTTAGTACTGATGATCATGTTAGAAATGGAAAAGTAAGCATGGAAATCAAGCAGGAATACTATGAAGAATTTTCCATTTTAAAAAAAAACTTTTCAAGCTTGGAAAGGTATGTGCACATTGTTGTTCCTTTCGCACACACACCCCACTAAAAGCAGGGACCCTCTCTTTTCTTTCATTTTTTTCCTTAGGTTCTACTTCTTTTCCATTAAGGGATAGGTCCTTTGAAATTTTGATGATGTCACCTTTTGACCCTATGAAGATTGCTTAAATCCTAAGGGTGAATAATTTGCAACATTGGATTCCATGTTCAGGTCCTTGAAACACCACTAAGTGCTCCTAATGTTAATATTGGCCCAAGTTTGAGGATTCCTTGACATCATGGATTCCCTAGATTATCCCTATTCATAGAATCCAAGCCCATTTAGAATCCTAGAGGATAGACCGATCATATCACCATAGATTTCGTGAGGACATGGATTTTGCAATGGATTCTTCCATCACTAATTCCATGTACCTTTGGATTTCATGAGACACCTCCCATTGCAAATTTCACATGAGGGAAGATTACCTGATGCTGGAGAAAGGTCAAGTCATTCGTTTAATACACTCTATAGAGCGTACAATAACATTAATGGAGATGGATTGTGCAAATTTAAGCACGATTTCAAAGCTATTTCCTCTTTTTTCTTTTGTCATTTTCATTTGAGAGATTGATATTTTGAGGATTTGAGTGCTAAAACATTTCAGAGTTAGGGTTTTGTTGATTTGAGTGTGTGGATTCCACATCAATGACTAGGGTTTGATTACTAGTTTGTGTCCCTTATTTTTGTGTTTGAGATCAAAGATAGGGACATGTAACCCTTCTCATTCAAATTGCATTTGAATTCATGAAATTATTTGACATATTTTGATTCCAAAAGTTTTTTGTTCATATTTCAAACTATTTTTATTTGATTTCTCATTACATTTTGATGTGTTTCAAACTAGGGCATCAATATGCGTGAGTATTTTGTAAACTAGGGCTAGGGTAATAGGGTTTGAACAATGCATTTTAATGATTTAAGATTGATAAAGTTTGACCAAGGGAATTGGAAAATTTGTGTGCTTATTGTGTCTTATGCAATGTAAGGGATTGAAATGGATAGTTAGGGCGAAATTCAATTGCTATGGTTGTCCAAACCTCCACGCGACCTTGTTTTGTGCTTGGTTTGATCCTCGTTTGTTATTAGGCCTTGGGAATGGTTTGAATGTGTCTGTCAAAACCCTAGTGCATCCTTCATGGTTGAAATAATGAAAATGTGAGTGTTTGATGGCTATTCAATTTTGTCAAATTCAAAAGAAGAAATGTTTTGGGTCTTTTTGTGTATGGGTCTTTTGTGTATGAAACCAATGAATGTTACCATTTTTTTCATGCTTTGTTATGAAATTGTTGATGAAGTTACACAGTATAATGATCTTCACCAAAATATCTAAATTTTAACCCATCATTGATTCATGTTTGATTTGGAAACCCCGAGTTGAATCATGTATCATGAAATCATTGTTAGCTTGGAAAACCTGACAAGTTTTCCTATTGCTAAATTTGTAGAGTGTTGCATTTCCAAAAAAATTCTTCATCATGAATTCCAAATGCCACTAAAAACTTTGACAAACTCTTCATCTCAGATTTCATGGGCCTCTGGAATTCCTGATGCACCCTCTGTCATGAATTCCACACTGTCATGAATTCCTCAGTACACAACTCCATTGCGAATTCCATGTTCCTCTAGAATTCTTGATGGGTATCTTGTCATGAACTTTTTGAGGTCTTGGGTTCCATGGATTTCACCCTTGATTGGATTCCCTGAAGCTATTCAATAGTGTTTTCTTGAATATGAAATTTCTCTGAGGTACTATTTAGGTCATGAGCTATATTTTTAAAGGGAAAAATCTTGACACTAAAATGTTCTAAGGATCAAATGATGAAATTTCATATGGTGGGTTTACACTTTTCCAAGCATCATGGATTCCCTCTCACCATGGAATTCTTTAAGAGTGTCCTATTGCATATTTCTTGAGGTCTTGGATTCCATGGATTCCCTACAAAGGCTTATTCTCTAGATTCCCTATGTGGCTTAAAATCCCGATGCTTGTTTCAAATCTTGTTGTAGGGTTATAAATTGAATTCCTTTGGCATGATTATTGATAGTATAATTTTATGTATTTCCAAATGTAGTACCTTGACTTTTCTAACCTTATATTTTAGATCTTTCAAGAATTTCAAGTAATTATGATGTTTTGGCTAATAGATGTAGGAAAAATCTAGCAAGGCTAAGGTAGGAAATGGGAAGAAAAAATCTGAGCTAGAAAAGGTGAAGCTTACCAGAGCTGAAAGGATGAAGTATGACTTCAAGGGAAGGCTTCCATAATCAAAAACTACATCTCAGTGGGGAGAGGTTGCAGACATGAACCTTGGGCACATCAACCTAAAGGACTTTAAGAAGAGGACATATTGTTATGCCCCATCTAACTTGCAAAAAATATTAGTACACATTGGACTGGCTCAAGCCGTAGGTTTTCCTCCCTCCATCCAATGCCTGAAGTTGATTGTCGAGTGTGAAAAAGATTATGATTTAGATAGGAGGATGATAATTGGTCCCCAAGGAAAAATATTGACCAACATTAGTAAGGAATCTTTGGCAGAAGCCTTTAGCATTCTTGCACACCACAAGTTGGTTAAATTTAAGATTGATATAGTGCAGAAATTCTACACCGATAACCCTAAGAAGGCACTAGAAATCATGAACACCTCGTGGATCGATAAACCAATATCAAACTTCTCCAACTTGCCTAAGTTACTACGTAGAAGTGATTTCAAGATTGAATATATTGACATGATCACTCTCCTTAGGAGAGTGATGGGACTAGAGAAGGCCTCAATATTTGAATATTGGATGTTCTATATTATGTTGAGATTAAAAAAGGAACCAACTACCACTGTTCAGGATTGATAAGTGACAATCTAGACAAACAACTAAGGGTTGTGTAGGATACAATAAATTTTACCATGACCTCCTACATTGTTTACATGCTTGCTAGAAGTTTTAAATATAGAGGATTGAGTTGCAAGGGTGTTATTGGAGAAAATAAAGTTTATGAAATCTATCCCCAATTGAATTTGTCCAACACATCACACTATATAAGGGTAAATGATGCATTCACCATGTATATTACAAGGACTTATCTATAATTCTTGAATGTAAGAATATCAGCTGAGGCAATGGAGTTGGTAAAGAAGTATGGTTATTGTTATTTTCAATTTCCAAAGTTTGCATACATTAGAATTCAAGGATTTCCCTTGGTACCTTACAAGCTACCCCAGTACCCAACTGAAGAACTGGTGGTATTGGAAGTAACTAGGTAGCTAGTAGCATTTGATAAATTTTTGAAGAATCTACACAAAATTGGAATTGGAGGGGAATTTACCTAAAAGATTAATGATTGGGAGGATTTTCCTTCTTTTCAAAGTGCCCAACACTCCACAATAGAAATGGAGTATCTTAGCATTCCTACACATACATTCAGGATTCATTTTGATCCTTATGGGACAACCCAGAAGGTGGCCACAATAGATTAAAAGCATAAGGTTGACATTGAAGATTATTGGGAAAATTGTAGAGATGAGTTAGAAGTATTTAAAAGGAAATTCTCTAGGTTTTCTTTGAAATTGATAAGATTATATAGAATCATGGAGGTCCCTAACCAAATTGATGATGATGAGGATGTAATTCAATATCATGATTACATGGAAGTTTCCAAAAAACCACTCCCTCTAATAGACTAGGAAAAAGAGAAAATAACAAACTTGACACAAGTCACTATTCCAATTATCAAATACTCCAAACAATGGGCTAAGCATAAAATTCTGGAGTTGGAAGTAGATGAAGTCAAATTTACATATGAATTGATGGAAGACCTAGAATCACAATCCTCTTCAGAGGAGGAATCAAAGAAATAAGAAGATATGGTTTCTCAAGAAGAAGATTCAAAAGAGGAGAGGTCTTTGGTCATAAAAAAACTAAAAGGTAAATAAAATGCCAAGGTAAAAATAGAAGAAGCTAAAAGAAAACCTATTCCTAAGAAAAGAAAACTCACTAAGATCATCCTCTCAACCTCCAAAAATGAAAGAGATTGGTCAGAGGTAGGGGTAAAGGTGCTTTGGATGACTCTCCTCCCAAGAAGCAGTAAAAGGGAAAGGACAGTGAGGAGGTTCCCCAAGACACAGTTGAAGGAGGGACTCAAGATGAGGCCATTAATGTTGATAGTTTAGAAGAGAGAACACATGTCCATACAATAAAAGCTTCTCCTAAATCAAGAATCCCATTCCCTAACTTGGATAACATAGAAAAGGTAGCTACCGAGCTATAAAAGGCTGCCCAAGTAGCATCATCTGATAAAGAAAAAACTATAAATAATAGAGAATGTCCCACATGAGCATCCTCAAGAGAATATACCTTCTGATAAAGAAGAGGACCTGAGAAAAAAGGAGGTTGCATTTGAAGATGTTTCCAAGGGACATATGTCAGATAGTGAAGAAGGAGAAACTCCCAAGGTATTGGATCTTAGTAAAACCTTTGATGAACAACTCAATGAAGAGGTGTCTGAGGAAGAAGGAGAGAGAGGAAAAGAAGATGGAAGAGGCCAATGTTGAATCTCCTGGAAAAGAAGAGACCCATAAAGAAAAGAAAGAGGATGAAATGAGTAAAGAGGAGGAGAAAACTTAGAATGTTTAAATGAATAAAGAAGAAGACCTCCAGGGGAAAAATAATGGGAATCTTGAAATAATTGTGTAATTTTCAACTTCCCCATACTAGCTCAAAGAGAGTGTCAAACCAAAACCAGTAATAATAGAGGAAGCAATTCCTAATTAGGATAGTTTTTTGGTTGGTCTGAATAATCCCAAGGAGAGAAAGAAGGTTAGAGTGATTTCTAGGATCACAAAGGATGATTTGAATAATAGTCTTTTGCACATTTCTACCCCTATAGTGGATAAGAATAAAGAGGAAATTACTCTAGATGACTACAATGTAAAAACTATCAATTTGGTCCATCCACTAAGAAGTGGGAAGTTGAGGACTTGAAAGGGTCAATGGATGGAATTTTGAAGAGATTAGATAAAGAAGT
Organism: Sequoia sempervirens; assembly: GCA_007258455.2. Taxonomy (NCBI): domain Eukaryota; kingdom Viridiplantae; phylum Streptophyta; class Pinopsida; order Cupressales; family Cupressaceae; genus Sequoia; species Sequoia sempervirens. The sequence goes on from VDFB02193867.1 coordinate 292,576,299, forward strand.
TAAGGCTAAGGATAAATTATTAAAGAAAGTTGAGGAGCTATATAAATATATTCAACATTTGCTGAAGCCTCTCCAAACTAAGGCAAGATCATCTGCACAACCCAACATCCTTTCTAAAGATGCAATAAATGAACTATAAAAGATGAAAACATCAGTACAAGTGGCTCAGGATTGGGTGGCTAGAATGTATGAGAAGGGAATCCCTCTCATTGAAGAGATTCAATAGTTGTATCAAAAGTCTATATCCTTTAAGGATACTATACAACAAATGGTAGCTAAATGCAAAGCATTAGATGATAAGTCTATAGTTAGATTGGTTAAGGTAATTGAAGTTCCTAGGGAAGTGTTGATTAAAGAAAATATATTTTCTCTTGAGGATATAGATAAACCTAAGGAATTGATAGAATTCTTTAAGTTCATGAGAGAAATAATGGATAAGGAAATGGAACATATTCCTAAAATATAAAGTGGTCTGAATGATGTTGTTGTTGGTTGCACTTTGTTTCTAGAGTTCATGACGTGAAAAAATCTTAGCAAGGATTATATGAAGCTTGATATGCTAAAACAGTGGGGGAAGGATACCTACACTCATGTTGAAGATGGAGCTATAAAAAAGAATCACCTGGAAGAGGCAGCCATGTATATCAATGTAATGCATAAATATCAAGATTCTAAGTTGGATTGGGATAAAATGGTGAAGAAGTATGAAGGTGAAGTGGAGTCCACTACTTTGATAATTATGTTTATCTGAACCCCCAACTAGGATGATTTGAGTAAAGTTTTGAATAAATTTCAAGAATTTTCCAAGAAGCAGCAAATGGGAAAGGGGGGTGAATAAAGAAAAAATATACCTCAAATTTTGTGCCTATCTTCATCAGCCAGCTAAAGGACAAATTGGAAACCTAGGAATCAGTGCTAGGGATAATTTATATTGGATTTTAATTGAATTTTAATGAAAAATGGATTCTAATGTTTTAATTTCAAAATTCAAATGAGCATTAGGGTTTTGTGTTGTTAACCTATCTTGGTTAACCTAATTAGGGTTCCCATGATGTGATGTAATCTAGGCCATAGATTTTAAACCCTAAATTCATGTTAGACTCTATAAATATGATGTTTCTCCTCATTTGTAAGACTAATTCTAGAATTATTGCAAATTTTTGGTGAAGCTAAAATAAGAGAAAGAAATTGGCTTGGTGTTATTTTCTTTGTTGTTTCATCCTTGTGCATGGTTCCTATGTTTCCAAGTTATTTCAGTTAATTAGTTTCAGATTTAGTTTCAGTTCTTTCATGTTGGTGATGAAGTATTGAAGGTGTTAGATGGATTTGTTTTCCATACTATTTGGGGCTTGCTGATTGTAAGTCACTTTGCATAGTTATCCTAGGCCATAATTTAATGTAGTAGTTCATCCTGTGGATGTTCATGCACGTTATTCTAATCTGGGCATATGTTTGAATGTTTTACAGTTTGAAAATCTTTAAATTCCTTTGAAGTTTGCACTATTTCTATAATATTGTAGATTTTATCTTGGTTAAGTAGGAATTGGTTTTTAGGGATTTGACCACCTTGAATGCTAAATTGTTTACATTATTGTAGTTAGGTTTTAGGTTAAAATATCTCTCAACCCTAAATATTTTTCTATTTCTTTATAAATTTGTGTTAGTTTAGGATAAAAGCATCATTAAATTGTTATATCCGATGGTTATATTGTTTCCAAACCTCAAATCTAGAAACTGTTGTAACTAAGGAAATTTTATAGTATTAGCAGATTAAATCATTAATCATAAAAACCAAAGCTAACTATGAAGCACAATGAAGGAAAATGCACAAATAAGAATGATTATACCGAATTGTCTTCAAAACCTCCATGAATCACTTCCATAGCCCTTCTCAACTTGCTACAAATGTGATGTTGCCCTCAGATTGAACGTGTGAGCAATCTAATGAATATGACCATGACAAAGAAAATGTTGAAGGATTTGAATATTGTTGCCAATGTGTGAGAAAAGACAACATGAAGTCAAGAGATAAAAAAAATTGCCTAAGATATGAGAGATGACAAAATGAGACCAAAATTGTCATTTTATAAAAAATGCAATTTTGGATGAATGGCCAAGATTGAAGATTGAAAAGCTCCCTAGAATCAATGGACAAGATTCAATGTGACAATTAGCAAATAGGGTTAGGGTTCAATTAGAAAATATGAATGGTTGAGATTAAATTAAAAATAATTTAATAAATGGTGGAGAATAGTTGAGACAAAGAGGAATATAGAAGATAAGATCAATACAGAAAAAGCATTGAGTTGGAGAGAAAAAAAAAAAATCCATTTAAATGACCAATGGCTAATTAGATAATAAATATATTATATAATTATGGAAGATTGTGATAAGGAGGAAAAATCTTCATTTTTGAATTAAATACTAATTTTTAATTCAAAAATCAAGATATGGAATCTAATTAAATAAATAAAGATTTATTTAACTAAAAAAAGGAAAAAGTGGAGAATCAAATAATTAATTTAACATTATTTGATTTATGGAGAAAAATGTTATTTTGAATTAAAATTAATTTAATTCAAAAAGGTGGGGTCATATGACAACAAAATAAATAATTTTAAATTATTTATTTGGAAAGAGGGAAATTTAAATAATGATTTTATTTAAATTCAAGGAGGAAATTGAATGAGACAATTAAATAATGAATAATTATTATTTAATTATGATGAAAAAGATAAGGTGGTCAATAATTAAATAAATTTAAAGAATTTATTTAATTATAAGAGGACATAAGATATTAATGACATATTTAAATAAATAAAATCTATTTAAATAATCAGGAAGAATAAAAGATGTGAATTAATTAAATAATTAAGAATTATTTAATTAATTGTTGAATTTGGACTATAGACGAAATGTGATAAGACATAGAAAAATATGGTTTGCAGGTCTAGGCCATTTTTATGTGTCTACATTTTTCCCCTCTTTGTCATAATGCAACCTGTCACATTGTGACAAAGAAAATAAGTCAAAAATATGCCCCAGTGAAAAATAGGATGAGGAAGAATGATGAGGAGGTAGCGGTATGCCCCCTCGAGAGGAAAATCGGGTTCCAAGAACACGAGTGTGCTCTCGAAAATGGATGAGAAGACTAGAAGATGATGGGACAAGAAAGTGTTAGTGCAAAAGATATGGATGATGAAGATGCAAACTAGATGAAATGTTAGAGGGGAAACAAAGAAGGGTGGGATGGGAAAAGAATCCTTCAACATTTTCCAAAGTACTAATAGTCATTGCTCGAATCATCATTGGGAGGATTATTGTAATGGCCAACAAACACCATGATATGACATAGATCAAGGTTTGCAAGGTCATACCATCATGTGAGACAAACAGTCATAGACAAGGATGGTCATGACTCATACTAAGAGTGCGATTGCCCCTAGTCTTTTTGTCATAACTAGCCACAAGCATAGAAAGACAAATAAAGATAACAAAGACAAGTCATGAAACATCATTGCTCCTCTAAATCCTATTGCCAGGACATCCTTGAGGAACTAGCAACATGACTGCTTGAAAAAGAAAAGACAAGCCAATCATCATGATACATCGTTGCTTCTCTAAATCTCATTATCAAGACATCGCGAGAAACTAGTAACATGACAGTCCTCATCATGATATGTCATTGCTTCTCTAAATCCCATTGTTAGGACATTGCATAGAAACTAGTAACATGGAAGTCCAAATAAAGAAAAAATAAGACAATCATCATGATACATCACTGCTTCTCTAAATCCCATTGTCAGGACATCACGAAGAAACTAGTAAGATGACAGTCCAAAAAAAGAAAAAATATGACAATCATCATGATACATTGCTGCTTATCTAAATCTTGTTGTCAGGACATCATGGAGAAACTAGTAACATGATAGTCTGAAAAAAGAAAAAAAAAGACAATCATCATGATACTTCACTGCTTCTCGAAATCCTATTGTCAAGACATCATGACAGAGAAACTAGTAACATGATAGTCCAAAAAAAGATAAAATAAGACAATCATCATGATACATCGTTGCTTCTCTAAATCCTATTGTCAGGACGTCGCGAAGAAACTAGTAACATGACAATCCAAAAAAAAGACAAAATAAGACAATCATCATGATACGTCGTTGCTTCTCTAAATCCTATTGTCAGGACATCACTGAGAAACTAGTAACATGACAATCCAAAAAAAGACAAAATAAGACAATCATCATGATACATCGTTGCTTCTCTAAATCCTATTGTCAGGACATCATGTAACATGGCAGTCCAAAAAAAGAAAAAATAAGACAATCATCATGATACATCGTTACTTCTCTAAATCATATTGTTAGGACATTGCAGAGAAACTAGTAACATGGCAGTACAAAAAAAGACAAAATAAGACAATCATCATGATATGTCACTGCTTCTCTAAATCCTATTGTTAGGAAATCGCGGAGAAACTAGTAACATGATAGTCCAAAAAAAGACAAAATAAGACAATCATCATGATACATCGCTACTTCTCTAAATCTTGTTGTCAAGACATCACAGAGAAACTAGTAACATGACAGTCCAAAAAAATACAAAATAAGACAATCATCATGATACATCGTTGCTTCTCTAAATTCTATTGTTAGGACATCACAGAGAAAATAGTAACATGACAGCCCAAAAAAAGACAAAATAAGACAATCATCATGATACATCACTGCTTCTCTAAATCCTGCAAATGCGACGTTTGAACAAGCAAATGCGATTCAACAGAGCAGTTGTGGTGTAGAATTTAGAAAATGCATTGTAAAATAGGAAGATGCGGTGTAACAAAGTGATTACGGTGCTACACTTAGAAAATGCAGTGCAGAATAAGAAAATGTGGCATAGCTGAGTGAATATGTCATGACAGATGCGGTGTAGAATGAAAAAAGTCTAATTTGTTTGTAGTTTTGATCAAAAATCTAAATTGTTTGAGGTTGACTATTTGTTTCTAGATCTGTAAGTGATGCTTGTTTGTTTGAATGTCTAGAAAACACTTAGCAAGCATAATATTTTGAGTGTGTAAATAATCACAAAGAAGACAAGCACAATCCTATGGTTAAGCCAGGACAATATCTGCTAGATTCCAAGTGGGTTTCCCTAGCCATATATTATTAGCGTGTGAATCTAGAAGCTTAGCCACACAGGCTCCTCCTTACAGTGCACTCTCTTCTCAGGCCAACCAAGCTTCCAACCCCCATGAAACTCCCATGGAAGATTGATCACCTCTACTAAAAATTGTGAAGATGTGGATGCCTTCACAATGATTATTGTTGTGCTAGCAAATAGAAGGATTTTGGCTACTACACAAAGGTGTTTAGTTTGGGACCCCCGTTCGAGTGGCCATACATGGGAAAAAATATTAAGCTCTATTTAGGAGGCACTCTAGCCTGAAGAGGTTATGCTCAATAGGGTTTTGGGGAGTACTACTTTTTTCGTATGACACTTCCACACTCATAATCCTAGGCTTTCCCTTAGGATTCACATTTATATACCGGTCGGGGGTAGCTTGGCCAAAGAGCTTCATTTCCGGTCTGAGTCACCTTGGGGTGAGTACTTTTTCCCACCAAAGAAGCCCCAAGTTCTAGAGGCAATAACTATTTCTCTTACACCCAGGATCACATGAATGCGCAAGGGGAGAGGATACTTTGATTATTGCATCAAGGTTAAAAAAAAAAAAGACACTTATAAATTTTAATTACCAAATGATAATGTGAGGACACATAAGACACTTTGTTCTTTTTAAAAGTTTAACTTGAACTATGAAAGACAAAGTTCATTTTAAACTCATGTCATGAGAATGCAAGTTCATTTTAACCATATGAGTTTCAATGCATTCTTGCGTTCATTTTAA
>VDFB02193867.1:292582312-292724729 GCA_007258455.2 Sequoia sempervirens
GATGAGTTGGCAGAGGGTACAGTCCATTCGGTGACACGTCGGCTGTGAGTCAACAACACGTCAGCGAATTATTTCCGTACACGTGGCGGACACGTCAGTTCCAGGTTGGTACGCAGTGGAAGACACGTCGACATGATTGACCAATCTATGCTTGCCACGTGGCACCCTCCTGGTGCGGCACGTGGCCCCTCGGTCTCTATCTTCCGCCAGCGGTTGGGTAATCGGTTGTTTGTTTGCATTTGTTAAAACTGTTGTTAGAGGGTTTCGACCTCCTCACCTCCCCTTCGCGCGAAATCCGGGTGGCCGTTCCGCCAAAAGTTGGCTGCTATCTATAGAATGGTGTTGTTTTGTTTTGTTATAAATATTGTTAAGGATGGCTATTAAAAGCCTGCGGTGGGGGTTGAACCCCCAACCGCCGGCTTGATAAAATATACTGTCACTGGTAAGCCAGTGAAGCCGTTTAACAATTATGTGGCATCGGTTTCTTTTGATGAGCTTTGGAAACCGAATGCCTATAAAAATAAAAACAACTTCTCCTAATTTAATAAAAACAAAATAACAAATATCACCCCAAAAACCAAATAGCCGACAAGGCTTAACAAAATCCTATTAATTTGTAAGGTTATTATAACTTGGGGGATTTTTAAAGATTTTATTATGTAAAATGGGAGATTGTTAAATATTTTTATGTATTTTGGAGAGATAAGGTGGATTTGGGAAATATTTTCAAATCAATTGGTTGGTAGCCAAATTGAGAAAATTTTATGTATTTAAAGGGGGCTTGAGGTGAGAGTTGTAAGTAAGTTTCTTTCAGGTGACGAAGTCTTGATGCTGAGGTGATAATCAAAAAGAGGGGTCTTGTTGATTCTTTCAGATCATCATTCATATCATCGAGTCGTTACGCTGCCGAAGTGCTTGGAGAATGATTGTGGTGCATTGTAATAAATTTTGGAGTTAACCGGATCGGTCTCTATTGGAGTGGACCCGGAGACGTAGTCACTTTCGTGACGAACTCCGTTATCAAGCGTTGTTTGCACTTCTCTTCTTCTCTCTCTTTTTGTCTCTCATTTCCTTTTGTTAAAATCACCTTGTTATTACTTTCATTTTGTTATTTCCTTAAGTTAATTTCGATTTAATTAACTTGAAATAATCATTGTAAAAGCATTGTAAAAGTTTAAACATTTAAACTGCAATCTAGTCTAGATCCTACATGTATCAAGAAGAGAGTGTGATCATTTATCTTGTTGATCACATGTTAAGTATGCCAAGAGATCCTAAATAAGATAGATATGGGACATATGAGGAGAAATATAGTGTTGTGCATATGGAGCAAAAATCAAAGGAGATCAAGAGGAATGTGGAGAAGATGAAGGAACAAGTAGTAGATATGATGGGACTACCAAAGGGCCTTGTTGTGAAATCCATAGGTATGTGTGGTCCTTTAGAAGGTGCCCTCAGTGCTAGTAGGTTAGGTAGGACCTCTACCCCCTCTCTAGTTGTTGCTAAGTCCTCTGAGACTAAACCTATAGTTGGTTTGAAAAGGAAAGAATCTTCCAATACCCCTGCAAAAAAATAATGTGCTCCGCAGAGGAGAAGAAAAGATAAGACAAGAAGAGAAAATATGTGAGTGTAAATGTTAATGATAAGGAAGAAGAAGGACCACAATTGGTCTAGAAGAGAAAAACTAGTGTCTCTAATGTACAGACAAGTGTAAAGAAAGAAAAAATTGATATTGTGGATACTGACAGTGAGACAAAAGTGGAGAAGGAGAAACAAGATTTCATGATTCCTTTGAGGAAGAAGAATTCTAGAAAAAAAGAGAAATTACCTAAAGGGAAAGGAAAGAAGAAGACTCCTCTAGTCCAAAAATAGAGTCCTATGAAGCTTGAGGCCTTGGTCAGCTATATTTTAGAATATGGGAACTTAGAAGAGACTATTGAGCTATACCCTACTGTAGATGATATGGACAAATCCACCATTGAAGAGGCTATTGTCAAGTATATTACTTCTTTTGATGTTAGCATGAAGGATATAGAGATTCAAAGGATTTGAAAAGTGTATTATATGTAAGAAGGTAAGAGGTCATAAATGAAGATGCAAGGTTGATGACATTTGATTTGGAGAATATTAGTTCTTCTCTTTTAAATGATGATAGAGCTAAATTAGCTCAACTATATAATAAAAAAGTTTAGGAATAAGCAGAGGGTTAGTACCCTGATTCAAGTAAGGACAAAGAAGGTATAGAAAGGTTGAGAAATGAGACAGTGGAAAAGGTTTCCAATTTGGAAAAAAAATTAGGAATGTCTCTAGACAATGAAGAATAATTGCATTATGATGTTTCTATCCCTGAAGTGAATGAAACAAAACATGCACAACATGAGCATGCTTCGGAACATGAGCATGTAGCTGAAGGATAAAATATGCAAAGAAGATGTTAATGATGATACACTATTGGTAGAAGAAAATATTGTTGGAAAAGAAAAGAATGGTGAATGCATAAGGAGGAAGCACAAAAAGAGCATAACGCACATCCTCTAAACACAAAGAAAATTGCAAAGCAAAAAGAATAATTCATACAAGACAACCTGGAGAATGAAAAGACACAAAACAATAAAGACTTGCCTCTCCTAGAAGATAAAGATTCTGATAAATAGGAGAATGATGCTAAGGAAGACTCCAACATTGGTGACAAGGAAAAAGTTAATGTGAAATTAGTTGAAAAAGAGAAGAAGATTGAAGATGAGTCTGGTAATACAGATAAGGCAAAGGATGATGGGAAAGTTGAAGAATACTTTGGTGACAAGGAAAAGGTTGATGAAAAGAAGGATGAATAAAGTGTGAAGACATTTGGTGAGTCCTTTGAAGCCTCTGAAGATTCCTTGAAATTATTATTAGATATACAACTCCAATTCCAATTGGTAGTATCAACAAAGTTGCTACAGATCCCAATGTAGCAAGGCCAAGTTGACATGGATAAGATATCTCCCTTACATAAACAACTTGGTTATGCATTTCACGCCTCTATAAGAAAGGAGATTTTGAAGACTCGCCAACAGAGTGTTGAGATGATTGATGAGGTGGTGAAAGTGTTGCAAGAAATCCTCCCCAGTACAAATATTAACAATTCTTTATTCGATGTACAAAAACTAAGGTTACTCATTGATTCTTTCAAAGAACATTCTGTTGGTTTAGAGGAGAAATTGGAAAAGTAGGTAAATAAGAAGGTAAATGAGAGAAGGTTGGAAAATGTTTCAGACAAGTGTGTTACTTCATATGTTAAGCTGCAGAACAACCTTAAGGATATTCAAAGTTATGTTGAGGAAGCAAAGATTTTGTTTCAATTTTTTTTTAAATGGCCCAGTTCCAAAAAGAACATAAAGGATGAGATGGACTCCATTTAGTCTTAGATTGATAAGGCCTCCAAAGCATATGATTCAAAAAATGGTACAAATGGAACTATAAAGTTGGCAATAGAGAATCTGTATGAATAATTTTTTTAGTTGTAGGAACAAAAGGAAAATATTATAATACAATCTGGTCATCTCAAAGACTTGATAAATGCTAGATTTACTACTCTAACCAGTGCTATAACTAATACAAAAAAGGTAGTAAGGTTGAATCTAGTACCGGGTACTCTGGATGAAGGTGAATAATTACTCATGTAGTTTGAAACTTAGTATCACATGCTTGGCTTTGTTAAGATGGATTGGGAAGATGGAAAAAGGGATTGAGAGACACACCTTACAAAATTGAATGTGTCATACAAAAGTTTTTTTGCTTCTTCTAGCTGATAGTGTACATTTTTATTTTGTTTATGCAATTTCAGATTTCATTGCATATATGTGGAAGATAGTGGATAGTATAGTAGTACAAACTTTGATCATTTTTTATGGATAGCATTGTTAGGGGAGTTACTCCCATATACATACATACATACATATATGTGTGTGTATGTTAGAGGGAGTAACTATGTATGCTTGAGCAGTGTGTCCTTTGCCATTGATGTCAAAAGGGGATAAAAGTTGAGAAAATCATTGTTTGGGGAGTATTTTGGAGAATATCTAGAGAAGAGTGTTTGGCATGTTGTCATCAATGATAAAGGGGAAGATTGTTTGAAGTTTTCTTGTCATTGATGAGATTGTTGGAAACATGAGCATGACTGTATATAGTGTTGTCATTAATGTTAACATTGATGTATAGTTGTTTGATGAGCGTGAGTGATTGTGGTTATGAAAATTCATCATATAGGTGCAAGATTTTTGATCCATATCAAAATAGATGTGTTTAATATTTTTCTAAGTATCAAAGTATAATTTTTAGTTTACAATGAACCAATTTTGAGGTCTTCATTGATCAACCATGCAAAATTAGGTAATGTGATTCTAAGGAAAAAAATTTGTATGTTGGAGGAACATAGATCTAAAGTCTCGTGTCTTTATTTCATTTGGTATCGAAGATAATGATGATAGAGTATCCAACTTGACAGTGACAGTGTTACTGATGCAAAGTACATGTTTGGAATGCTCCACATTCCACCATGGATGAATATTTGGTTATGTGATTTTGAGGAAGTGCTTACAAGTGTCAAAAGTATGATTGGTCCAAGTGGGAAGTGTTTTAGAGGTTCACATGTCAAGTAATGCATGAAGAGTTGGTTATCTTATTGTTGCTTCACCAACAATGTTGACCTAAAAGAGTTTGGGGTTATGTAAAGTTGAAGTATGAATTGGGTGAACTTAAGGGAGTAATTATAGGTCCCTAACAACCTACTTTGACGTGTTACAATTTTTGAAGTGTGTATGGTTGGATCTTGAGCTAATAGATTTATGTATTACATGTTTCATCTAATTAGGCTGATCTAATTGATGTTGTAGGTGTTTGTAGATGTAATACATATAAATGCAAGTTCATTTTGGTTTTGTAATGATGATGTGTGTGTTTTATAAAATGTGTGATGTGAATTCCTAAGAAAAGTATGTGAATGTGATGTGAAGAAGAGAAGAGTGGGTGTAATTGTTGAGAAACATGAAGTGTGTTAAGTCAATATATGAGCTTCAATGGAACTATCTCTAGCATATTGTAGATGTATTGTATCAATTCAAATCTTGGTAGTGAGCCACTCTTTCTTCTTTCTCTCTTATTCTCTGGACAGTGAGTCCACCTGAAAGTGAGTCTTTCTATAATATCTTCTAATTGGTTATAATACATTGTGATCTAATCCTCACTATGGTTTTCCCTTCTTGGGTTTTCCACATAAATCTGGTGTTCTTGTGTTATGTGATGTGATGCATGCTTTAATTGTATCTTTCCATTTCTACAATATTGATGAAGTGTGTTGAATAAATGTTTAATTGGTTTCAGAGAATATTGATTCACCCCCCCTTAGCATTTCGATTGTTCAACAATACATTTTTGGAGGTTGATATATGGATTATTTATGCATGTTCATCATTTTGTCAAGAGGAATGTTTAAATGAAGGGTAGGTAAAGTAGTATTAAGGAGACTATTGATGGTCTCATCATATTTCTCCAAGATATCTTCTCTAAGAAGAGATATGTTGGGAGAAGAATAAATAGAAGATTCATCCTTTGTTGGAGGAGTATTACCAAGGGAACAAAATGGGACATCGACTAGGTATTTCAAAGAAGTCATTACAAAAACAATCAAAAATTTTGAAAGTAATTTTCTAAAAGTAATGTTGTTGTGAATTAAAGTCTTATACCTAGTAATTTATATTGTTAGGTAATTAGGGGACTTATTCACATGTTAAGTTTACTTAGGATATAAAATTCTTTCTAGAAGTCTTAGCTAGATTTTCTAGAACTTATCTTATCTAGCTTTTTTGTTGATTCCTAGGTAGTTAGTTTGTTATTTTTCACATGTCATAGGATTAAGACACATATAACAATCATGTTCAATCCTATTCCTCACCTTGCCTATATAAGGAAGGTCTTTGTACACATGTAATATAATTCATACCTCATCATCATTTTCATAGGTATTAATATCAACAATGCTCATATTCTTGCATACTCTCTTGTAGAAGGTTTTCATTATTTTTTTAGGTGATCTTGGGTATTGAGCTAATCTTTAGCTCTTACAAGTAAAACAATTTCAAATTTTGAATTCAATTTTATATGAATAATGGAAAAATGTGGCTATTACTAAGAAATTTAATATAGATACATAACATATCCAAATAGAAATCTCAGAGATGATACTATCATTAGATTTTTTATAAAAAATAATAGGACAAGGGTGAGGCTTCCCTGAACTAGAGATGATTTTTTTTTAAAGTTTAAAGATCTAGAAATGTACTATAGTGTTTAAGGATATGATATTGTACAGTTTTAGGTCTGAAAGTAGGTAGAATTCTAAAAATAAAATAAAACCTAAGTGTGGAAAATGAGTCTAGGAGATATCAACCAAAAGTGGTACTTACAAATAATCCTCAATCCAAGAGTGAACAACAAACCAAGGATGTCAACACATCTCCATTTTATGTGTCTTTAATCATTGGGAAGAATCTAGTTCACAATTTCATGATAGACTTGGGAGCAAGTAGTTTAGTTGTACCCATAGTTGAGAAACTTGGTCTTGAATATGAACCTCTTTCCAAAGGATTTGTACAACTAGATGGAACAACTCTAAACACTATAGGAGTCATCAAAATTTTGAGTCTAACATTGCATACATATCCAAACTTCTCAATCCCACAAGATTTATTAGTCATAGAACTCCCACTTTACTTTTCCTTATGTTTATCTAGAGACTTCGCAACAAAGATTGGTGGTTATTTATCATCAAATTGGTCACAAATTCTATTTAGAACTAGATATGGGACCAAAGTTACTATACAATTAGAACATGTTTACAAATATCACATTGAGCATTATGTTCCAAGTTTTGTCAATACAAATTGCACTATTTTTTACCAAGAGGAGCATCATGTTGTCCAAGAACCAAACTCAACAAAAGACATACCTTATTTGTTACTTAATGAGGGGAGCTAAAAATTATGAGGTTCATCCATACAAGAACTTGGAAGAGGTTCTTGGTAACTATTGTATTCATGAAGAGAATTCCATTGTACCTAACCTTGTGAAGAAAGATGAACGATAGTGTAATAGTGTTTGGAAAATATACTTTGATGGGTCTAGAAGAAAAAATGGGGCTGGTGGATGTGAGATGTTAGTGTCTCCAAAAGGGGAGAATTACTATTCAACTTTAAGGTTTCATTTTTGTTGTACCAACAACACAACTAAGTATGAGGCTCTTATCCATAATTTCCATTGGGCTACAAATAGGCGAATACGTTGTCTACAAGTGTTTGGTGATAGTGAGTTGATTGTAAACAATGTAAGAGGATTGTATGTACCCAAAAATAATATTCTAAATAATTGAAAGCATAGGGAGTGAGATATTATTGAATATTTTGATGATTTTAATGTGTTGTCCATCCATAGGAAAAGAATAAGTATGTTGATAGGTTAGCTTCCCTAGTATCTCAATATGACATTCTTGATGATATAAAAAATGACAAAGTACTACAACATGTTAAGGTGGTAGTAAGGCCATCCATTTCTAATAATAATTTTCATTGGAAAAATTTTTATAGTGACCAAAGGATTATAATTTTTTAGCAAAAAGAAGCTAAGTTCTTAGCTAAGAATTAGGATAAATTGCAGCAATAGTATGAGGAAGAAATCATACAATTGAAGTCTAACAAAATACTAAGAAGTTTATTACTTTGGAATCCATTTTTTAGTACTGATGATCATGTTAGAAATGGAAAAGTAAGCATGGAAATCAAGCAGGAATACTATGAAGAATTTTCCATTTTTAAAGATAAACTTTTCAAGCTTGGAAAGGTATGTGCACATTGTTGTTCCTTTCGCACACACACCCCACTAAAAGCAGGGACCCTCTCTTTTCTTTCATTTTTTTCCTTAGGTTCTACTTCTTTTCCATTAAGGGATAGGTCCTTTGAAATTTTGATGATGTCACCTTTTGACCCTATGAAGATTGCTTAAATCCTAAGGGTGAATAATTTGCAACATTGGATTCCATGTTCAAGTCCTTGAAACACCACTAAGTGCTCCTAATGTTAATATTGGCCCAAGTTTGAGGATTCCTTGACATCATGGATTCCCTAGATTATCCCTATTCATAGAATCCAAGCCCATTTAGAATCCTAGAGCATAGACCGATCATATCACCATAGATTTCGTGAGGACATGGATTTTGCAATGGATTCTTCCATCGCTAATTCCATGTACCTTTGGATTTCGTGAGACACCTCCCATTGCAAATTTCACATGAGGGAAGATTACCTAATGCTGGAGAAAGGTCAAGTCATGAGTTTAATACACTCTATAGAGCGTACAATAACATTAATGGAGATGGATTGTGCAAATTTAAGCACGATTTCAAAGCTATTTCCTCTTTTTTCTTTTGTCATTTTCATTTGAGAGATTGATATTTTGAGGATTTGAGTGCTAAAACATTTCAGAGTTAGGGTTTTGTTGATTTGAGTGTGTGGATTCCACATCAATGACTAGGGTTTGATTACTAGTTTGTGTCCCTTATTTTTGTGTTTGAGATCAAAGATAGGGACATGTAACCCTTCTCATTCAAATTGCATTTGAATTCATGAAATTATTTGACATATTTTGATTCCAAAAGTTTTTTGTTCATATTTCAAACTATTTTTATTTGATTTCTCATTACATTTTGATGTGTTTCAAACTAGGGCATCAATATGCGTGAGTATTTTGTAAACTAGGGCTAGGGTAATAGGGTTTGAACAATGCATTTTAATGATTTAAGATTGATAAAGTTTGACCAAGGGAATTGGAAAATTTGTGTGCTTATTGTGTCTTATGCAATGTAAGGGATTGAAATGGATAGTTAGGGCGAAATTCAATTGCTATGGTTGTCCAAACCTCCACGCGACCTTGTTTTGTGCTTGGTTTGATCCTCGTTTGTTATTAGGCCTTGGGAATGGTTTGAATGTGTCTGTCAAAACCCTAGTGCATCCTTCATGGTTGAAATAATGAAAATGTGAGTGTTTGATGGCTATTCAATTTTGTCAAATTCAAAAGAAGAAATGTTTTGGGTCTTTTTGTGTATGGGTCTTTTGTGTATGAAACCAATGAATGTTACCATTTTTTTCATGCTTTGTTATGAAATTGTTGATGAAGTTACACAGTATAATGATCTTCACCAAAATATCTAAATTTTAACCCATCATTGATTCATGTTTGATTTGGAAACCCCGAGTTGAATCATGTATCATGAAATCATTGTTAGCTTGGAAAACCTGACAAGTTTTCCTATTGCTAAATTTGTAGAGTGTTGCATTTCCAAAAAAATTCTTCATCATGAATTCCAAATGCCACTAAAAACTTTGACAAACTCTTCATCTCAGATTTCATGGGCCTCTGGAATTCCTGATGCACCCTCTGTCATGAATTCCACACTGTCATGAATTCCTCAGTACACAACTCCATTGCGAATTCCATGTTCCTCTAGAATTCTTGATGGGTATCTTGTCATGAACTTTTTGAGGTCTTGGGTTCCATGGATTTCACCCTTGATTGGATTCCCTGAAGCTATTCAATAGTGTTTTCTTGAATATGAAATTTCTCTGAGGTACTATTTAGGTCATGAGCTATATTTTTAAAGGGAAAAATCTTGACACTAAAATGTTCTAAGGATCAAATGATGAAATTTCATATGGTGGGTTTACACTTTTCCAAGCATCATGGATTCCCTCTCACCATGGAATTCTTTAAGAGTGTCCTATTGCATATTTCTTGAGGTCTTGGATTCCATGGATTCCCTACAAAGGCTTATTCTCTAGATTCCCTATGTGGCTTAAAATCCCGATGCTTGTTTCAAATCTTGTTGTAGGGTTATAAATTGAATTCCTTTGGCATGATTATTGATAGTATAATTTTATGTATTTCCAAATGTAGTACCTTGACTTTTCTAACCTTATATTTTAGATCTTTCAAGAATTTCAAGTAATTATGATGTTTTGGCTAATAGATGTAGGAAAAATCTAGCAAGGCTAAGGTAGGAAATGGGAAGAAAAAATCTGAGCTAGAAAAGGTGAAGCTTACCAGAGCTGAAAGGATGAAGTATGACTTCAAGGGAAGGCTTCCATAATCAAAAACTACATCTCAGTGGGGAGAGGTTGCAGACATGAACCTTGGGCACATCAACCTAAAGGACTTTAAGAAGAGGACATATTGTTATGCCCCATCTAACTTGCAAAAAATATTAGTACACATTGGACTGGCTCAAGCCGTAGGTTTTCCTCCCTCCATCCAATGCCTGAAGTTGATTGTCGAGTGTGAAAAAGATTATGATTTAGATAGGAGGATGATAATTGGTCCCCAAGGAAAAATATTGACCAACATTAGTAAGGAATCTTTGGCAGAAGCCTTTAGCATTCTTGCACACCACAAGTTGGTTAAATTTAAGATTGATATAGTGCAGAAATTCTACACCGATAACCCTAAGAAGGCACTAGAAATCATGAACACCTCGTGGATCGATAAACCAATATCAAACTTCTCCAACTTGCCTAAGTTACTACGTAGAAGTGATTTCAAGATTGAATATATTGACATGATCACTCTCCTTAGGAGAGTGATGGGACTAGAGAAGGCCTCAATATTTGAATATTGGATGTTCTATATTATGTTGAGATTAAAAAAGGAACCAACTACCACTGTTCAGGATTGATAAGTGACAATCTAGACAAACAACTAAGGGTTGTGTAGGATACAATAAATTTTACCATGACCTCCTACATTGTTTACATGCTTGCTAGAAGTTTTAAATATAGAGGATTGAGTTGCAAGGGTGTTATTGGAGAAAATAAAGTTTATGAAATCTATCCCCAATTGAATTTGTCCAACACATCACACTATATAAGGGTAAATGATGCATTCACCATGTATATTACAAGGACTTATCTATAATTCTTGAATGTAAGAATATCAGCTGAGGCAATGGAGTTGGTAAAGAAGTATGGTTATTGTTATTTTCAATTTCCAAAGTTTGCATACATTAGAATTCAAGGATTTCCCTTGGTACCTTACAAGCTACCCCAGTACCCAACTGAAGAACTGGTGGTATTGGAAGTAACTAGGTAGCTAGTAGCATTTGATAAATTTTTGAAGAATCTACACAAAATTGGAATTGGAGGGGAATTTACCTAAAAGATTAATGATTGGGAGGATTTTCCTTCTTTTCAAAGTGCCCAACACTCCACAATAGAAATGGAGTATCTTAGCATTCCTACACATACATTCAGGATTCATTTTGATCCTTATGGGACAACCCAGAAGGTGGCCACAATAGATTAAAAGCATAAGGTTGACATTGAAGATTATTGGGAAAATTGTAGAGATGAGTTAGAAGTATTTAAAAGGAAATTCTCTAGGTTTTCTTTGAAATTGATAAGATTATATAGAATCATGGAGGTCCCTAACCAAATTGATGATGATGAGGATGTAATTCAATATCATGATTACATGGAAGTTTCCAAAAAACCACTCCCTCTAATAGACTAGGAAAAAGAGGAAATAACAAACTTGACAAAAGTCACTATTCCAATTATCAAATACTCCAAACAATGGGCTAAGCATAAAATTCTGGAGTTGGAAGTAGATGAAGTCAAATTTACATATGAATTGATGGAAGACCTAGAATCACAATCCTCTTCAGAGGAGGAATCAAAGAAATAAGAAGATATGGTTTCTCAAGAAGAAGATTCAAAAGAGGAGAGGTCTTTGGTCATAAAAAAACCAAAAGGTAAATAAAATGCCAAGGTAAAAATAGAAGAAGCTAAAAGAAAACCTATTCCTAAGAAAAGAAAACTCACTAAGATCATCCTCTCAACTTCCAAAAATGAAAGAGATTGGTCAGAGGTAGAGGTAAAGGTGCTTTGGATGACTCTCCTCCCAAGAAGTAGTAAAAGGGAAAGGACAGTGAGGAGGTTCCCCAAGACACAGTTGAAGGAGGGACTCAAGATGAGGCCATTAATGTTGATAGTTCAGAATAGAGAACACATGTCCATACAATAAAAGCTTCTCCTAAATCAAGAATCCCATTCCCTAACTTGGATAACATAGAAAAGGTAGCTACCAAGCTATAAAAGGCTGCCCAAGTAGCATCATCTGATAAAGAAAAAACTATAAATAATAGAGAATGTCCCACATGAGCATCCTCAAGAGAATATACCTTCTGATAAAGAAGAGGACCCGAGAAAAAAGGAGGTTGCATTTGAAGATGTTTCCAAGGGACATATGTCAGATAGTGAAGGAGAAACTCCCAAGGTATTGGATCTTAGTAAAACCTTTGATGAACAACTCAATGAAGAGGTGTCTGAGGAAGAAGGAGAGAGAGGAAAAGAAGATGGAAGAGGCCAATGTTGAATCTCCTGGAAAAGAAGAGACCCATAAAGAAAAGAAAGAGGATGAAATGAGTAAAGAGGAGGAGAAAACTTAGAATGTTTAAATGAATAAAGAAGAAGACCTCCAGGGGAAAAATAATGGGAATCTTGAAATAATTGTGTAATTTTCAACTTCCCCATACTAGCTCAAAGAGAGTGTCAAACCAAAACCAGTAATAATAGAGGAAGCAATTCCTAATTAGGATAGTTTTTTGGTTGGTCTGAATAATCCCAAGGAGAGAAAGAAGGTTAGAGTGATTTCTAGGATCACAAAGGATGATTTGAATAATAGTCTTTTGCACATTTCTACCCCTATAGTGGATAAGAATAAAGAGGAAATTACTCTAGATGACTACAATGTAAAAACTATCAATTTGGTCCATCCACTAAGAAGTGGGAAGTTGAGGACTTGAAAGGGTCAATGGATGGAATTTTGAAGAGATTAGATAAAGAAGTTAAGGCTAAGGATAAATTATTAAAGAAAGTTGAGGAGCTATATAAATATATTCAACATTTGCTGAAGCCTCTCCAAACTAAGGCAAGATCATCTGCACAACCCAACATCCTTTCTAAAGATGCAATAAATGAACTATAAAAGATGAAAACATCAGTACAAGTGGCTCAGGATTGGGTGGCTAGAATGTATGAGAAGGGAATCCCTCTCATTGAAGAGATTCAATAGTTGTATCAAAAGTCTATATCCTTTAAGGATACTATACAACAAATGGTAGCTAAATGCAAAGCATTAGATGATAAGTCTATAGTTAGATTGGTTAAGGTAATTGAAGTTCCTAGGGAAGTGTTGATTAAAGAAAATATATTTTCTCTTGAGGATATAGATAAACCTAAGGAATTGATAGAATTCTTTAAGTTCATGAGAGAAATAATGGATAAGGAAATGGAACATATTCCTAAAATATAAAGTGGTCTGAATGATGTTGTTGTTGGTTGCACTTTGTTTCTAGAGTTCATGACGTGAAAAAATCTTAGCAAGGATTATATGAAGCTTGATATGCTAAAACAGTGGGGGAAGGATACCTACACTCATGTTGAAGATGGAGCTATAAAAAAGAATCACCTGGAAGAGGCAGCCATGTATATCAATGTAATGCATAAATATCAAGATTCTAAGTTGGATTGGGATAAAATGGTGAAGAAGTATGAAGGTGAAGTGGAGTCCACTACTTTGATAATTATGTTTATCTGAACCCCCAACTAGGATGATTTGAGTAAAGTTTTGAATAAATTTCAAGAATTTTCCAAGAAGCAGCAAATGGGAAAGGGGGGTGAATAAAGAAAAAATATACCTCAAATTTTGTGCCTATCTTCATCAGCCAGCTAAAGGACAAATTGGAAACCTAGGAATCAGTGCTAGGGATAATTTATATTGGATTTTAATTGAATTTTAATGAAAAATGGATTCTAATGTTTTAATTTCAAAATTCAAATGAGCATTAGGGTTTTGTGTTGTTAACCTATCTTGGTTAACCTAATTAGGGTTCCCATGATGTGATGTAATCTAGGCCATAGATTTTAAACCCTAAATTCATGTTAGACTCTATAAATATGATGTTTCTCCTCATTTGTAAGACTAATTCTAGAATTATTGCAAATTTTTGGTGAAGCTAAAATAAGAGAAAGAAATTGGCTTGGTGTTATTTTCTTTGTTGTTTCATCCTTGTGCATGGTTCCTATGTTTCCAAGTTATTTCAGTTAATTAGTTTCAGATTTAGTTTCAGTTCTTTCATGTTGGTGATGAAGTATTGAAGGTGTTAGATGGATTTGTTTTCCATACTATTTGGGGCTTGCTGATTGTAAGTCACTTTGCATAGTTATCCTAGGCCATAATTTAATGTAGTAGTTCATCCTGTGGATGTTCATGCACGTTATTCTAATCTGGGCATATGTTTGAATGTTTTACAGTTTGAAAATCTTTAAATTCCTTTGAAGTTTGCACTATTTCTATAATATTGTAGATTTTATCTTGGTTAAGTAGGAATTGGTTTTTAGGGATTTGACCACCTTGAATGCTAAATTGTTTACATTATTGTAGTTAGGTTTTAGGTTAAAATATCTCTCAACCCTAAATATTTTTCTATTTCTTTATAAATTTGTGTTAGTTTAGGATAAAAGCATCATTAAATTGTTATATCCGATGGTTATATTGTTTCCAAACCTCAAATCTAGAAACTGTTGTAACTAAGGAAATTTTATAGTATTAGCAGATTAAATCATTAATCATAAAAACCAAAGCTAACTATGAAGCACAATGAAGGAAAATGCACAAATAAGAATGATTATACCGAATTGTCTTCAAAACCTCCATGAATCACTTCCATAGCCCTTCTCAACTTGCTACAAATGTGATGTTGCCCTCAGATTGAACGTGTGAGCAATCTAATGAATATGACCATGACAAAGAAAATGTTGAGGGATTTGAATATTGTTGCCAATGTGTGAGAAAAGACAACATGAAGTCAAGAGATAAAAAAAATTGCCTAAGATATGAGAGATGACAAAATGAGACCAAAATTGTCATTTTATAAAAAATGCAATTTTGGATGAATGGCCAAGATTGAAGATTGAAAAGCTCCCTAGAATCAATGGACAAGATTCAATGTGACAATTAGCAAATAGGGTTAGGGTTCAATTAATATAGTTTAAATTAAAAATAATTTAATAAATGGTGGAGAATAGTTGAGACAAAGAGGAATATAGAAGATAAGATCAATACAGAAAAAGCATTGAGTTGGAGAGAAAATAAAAAAAAATTCCATTTAAATGACCAATGGCTAATTAGATAATAAAGATATTATCTAATTATGGAAGATTATGATAAGGAGGAAAAATCTTCATTTTTGAATTAAATACTAATTTTTAATTCAAAAATCAAGATATGGAATCTAATTAAATAAATAAAGATTTATTTAACTAAAAAAAGGAAAAAGCTGGAGAATCAAATAATTAATTTAACATTATTTGATTTATGGAGAAAAATGTTATTTTGAATTAAAATTAATTTAATTCAAAAAGGTGGGGTCATATGACAACAAAATAAATAATTTTAAATTATTTATTTGGAAAGAGGGAAATTTAAATAATGATTTTATTTAAATTCAAGGAGGAAATTGAATGAGACAATTAAATAATGAATAATTATTATTTAATTATGATGAAAAAGATAAGGTGGTCAATAATTAAATAAATTTAAAAAATTATTTAATTATAAGAGGACATAAGATATTAATGACATATTTAAATAAATAAAATCTATTTAAATAATCAGGAAGAATAAAAGATGTGAATTAATTAAATAATTAAGAATTATTTAATTAATTGTTGAATTTGGACTATAGACGAAATGTGATAAGACATAGAAAAATATGGTTTGCAGGTCTAGGCCATTTTTATGTGTCTACATTTTTCCCCTCTTTGTCATAATGCAACCTGTCACATTGTGACAAAGAAAATAAGTCAAAAATATGCCCCAGTGAAAAATAGGATGAGGAAGAATGATGAGGAGGTAACGGTATGCCCCCTCGAGAGGAAAATCGGGTTCCAAGAACACGAGTGTGCTCTCGAAAATGGATGAGAAGACTAGAAGATGATGGGACAAGAAAGTGTTAGTGCAAAAGATATGGATGATGAAGATGCAAACTAGATGAAATGTTAGAGGGGAAACAAAGAAGGGTGGGATGGGAAAAGAATCCTTCAACATTTTCCAAAGTACTAATAGTCATTGCTCAAATCATCATTGGGAGGATTATTGTAATGGCCAAAAAACACCATGATATGGCATAGATCAAGGTTTGCAAGGTCGTACCATCATGTGAGACAAACAGTCGTAGACAAGGATGGTCATGACTCATACTAAGAGTGCGATTTCCCTAGTCTTTTTGTCATAACTAGCCACAAGCATAGAAAGACAAATAAAGATAACAAAGACAAGTCATGAAACATCATTGCCCCTCTAAATCCTATTGCTAGGACATCCTTGAGGAACTAGCAATATGACTACTTGAAAAAGAAAAGACAAGCCAATCATCATGATACGTCATTGCTTCTCTAAATCCCATTATCAAGACATCGCGGAGAAACTAGTAACATGACAGTCCTCATCATGATATGTCATTGCTTCTCTAAATCCCATTGTTAGGACATTGCATAGAAACTAGTAACATGGAATTCCAAATAAAGAAAAAATAAGACAATCATCATGATACATCACTGCTTCTCTAAATCCCATTGTCAGGACATCACGAAGAAACTAGTAAGATGACAGTCCAAAAAAAGAAAAAATATGACAATCATCATGATACATTGTTGCTTATCTAAATCTTGTTGTCAGGACATCATGGAGAAACTAGTAACATGATAGTCCGAAAAAAGAAAAAAAAGACAATCATCATGATACTTCACTGCTTCTCGAAATCCTATTGTCAAGACATCATGACAGAGAAACTAGTAACATGATAGTCCAAAAAAAGATAAAATAAGACAATCATCATGATATGTCATTGCTTCTCTAAATCATGTTGTCAGGACATCGCGAAGAAACTAGTAACATGACAATCCAAAAAAAGACAAAATAAGACAATCATCATGATACGGCATTGCTTCTCTAAATCCTATTGTCAGGACATCATGAAGAAACTAGTAACATGACAATCCAAAATAAGACAAAATAAGACAATCATCATGATACATCGTTGCTTCTCTAAATCCTATTGTCAGGACATCATGTAACATGGAAGTCCAAAAAAAGAAAAAATAAGACAATCATCATGATACATCGTTGCTTCTCTAAATCCTATTGTTAGGACATTGCAGAGAAACTAGTAACATGACAGTACAAAAAAAGACAAAATAAGACAATCATCATGATATGTCACTGCTTCTCTAAATCCTGTTGTCAGGAAATCGTGGAGAAACTAGTAACATGATAGTCCAAAAAAAGAAAAAATAAGACAATCATCATGATACATCGCTACTTCTCTAAATCTTGTTGTCAAGACATCACAGAGAAACTAGTAACATGACAGTCCAAAAAAATACAAAATAAGACAATCATCATGATACATCGTTGCTTCTCTAAATTCTATTGTTAGGACATCACAGAGAAAATAGTAACATGACAGCCCAAAAAAAGACAAAATAAGACAATCATCATGATACATCACTGCTTCTCTAAATCCTACAAATGTGACATTTGAACAAGCAAATGTGATTCAACAGAGCAGTTGTGGTGTAGAATTTAGAAAATGCATTGTAAAATAGGAAGATGCGGTGTAACAAAGTGATTACGGTGCTACACTTAGCAAATGTAGTGCAGAATAAGAAAATGTGGCGTAGCTGAGCGAATGTGTCACGACAGATGCGGTGTAGAATGAAAAAAGTCTAATTTGTTTGTAGTTTTGATCAAAAATCTAAATTGTTTGAGGTTGACTATTTGTTTCTAGATCTGTAAGTGATGCTTGTTTGTTTGAATGTCTAGAAAACACTTAGCAAGCATAATATTTTGAGTGTGTAAACAATCACAAAGAAGACAAGCACAATCCTATGGTTAAGCCAGGACAATATCTGCTAGATTCCAAGTGGGTTTCCCTAGCCATATATTATTAGCGTGTGAATCTAGAAGCTTAGCCACACGGGCTCCTCCTTACAGTGCACTCTCTTCTCAGGCCAACCAAGCTTCCAACCCCCATGAAACTCCCATGGAAGATTGATCACCTCTACTAAAAATTGTGAAGATGTGGATGCCTTCACAATGACCATTGTTGTGCTAGCAAATAGAACGATTTTGGCTACTACACAAAGGTGTTTAGTTTGGGACCCCTGTTCGAGTGGCCATACATGGGAAAAAATATTAAGCTCTATTTAGGAGGCACTCTAGCCTGAAGAGGTTATGCTCAATAGGGTTTTGGGGAGTACTACTTTTTCCGTATGACACTTCCACACTCGTAATCCTAGGCTTTCCCTTAGGATTCACATTTATATATCGGTCGGGGGTAGCTTGGCCAAAGAGCTTCATTGTCGGTCTGAGTCACCTTGGGGTGAGTACTTTTTCCCACCAAAGAAGCCCCAAGTTCTAGAGGCAATAACTATTTCTCTTACACCCAGGATCACTTGAATGCGCAAGGGGAGAGGATACTTCGATTATTGCATCAAGGTTAAAAAAATTGTAGACACTTATAAATTTTAATTACCAAATGATAATGTGAGGACACATAAGACACTTTGTTCTTTTTAAAAGTTTAACTTGAACTATGAAAGACAAAGTTCATTTTAAACTCATGTCGTGAGAATGCAAGTTCATTTTAACCATATGAGTTTCAATGCATTCTTGCGTTCATTTTAACCCAATGACATAAAAATGCAAGTAAATTTTAGCCAAATAAATGTAAATGCAAGATTGTTGTTTGTTGTTTGTTGATTTTTTCCTTAAGCAAATTAGGAATGTGATAAAAAAATCCACAAAAAAATGTTAGATTCCTCACCACAAGCTGAAAACTAGAATATTAGTAACCCAAAACCCTAAGCTACTTAAAAATCTAATTAAAAAGCTAATTTAAAAATCTAAAAATCTAATTTAAAAGCTAATTAAAAAAATCTAAAATCTAATTTAAAAGCTAATTAAAAAATATAAAAAATCTAATTTAAAAGCTAATTAAAACATCTAAAATCTAATTAAAAAGCTAATTAAAAAATATAATATCTAATTTAAAAGCTAATTAAAAAATCTAAAAATCTAATTTAAAAGCTAATTAAAAAATCTAAAAATATAATTTAAAAGCTAATTAAAAAAATCTAAAAATCTAATTTAAAAGCTAATTTAAAAATCTAAAAATCTAAATTAACTAAAAATCTAAGATCTAAAAAGCTAAATTTAAAATAATTTAGAAAAATTAAAAATCTTAAATCTAAATTCACATCTAACTCTAAATTAATTTAAATTAAATTAATCTAAATTAATCAAACTAAAGTTAATGAGAACTAAATTAATCTAAATTAATAAAACTAAAGTTAATATGAAGGTTTGGAAGCCGAGGGGAGACACAAAGTTTTCAGCAAATGCGGCATTCCAAACCTGTACCTGCAAAATTTTTTTAAAAAGACTGAAAATCATACGAAAATTTGCAAGAAAAATGTCAGGTTCACCAATACTAAGAAAAATTTATGTTTGTTATAGATTAAAGAATTAATCATAAAAACCAAAGCTAACTATGAAGCACAATGAAGGAAAATGCACAAATAAGAATGATTATACTGAATCGTCCTCGAAACCTCCATGAATCACCTCCATAGCCCTTCTCAACTTGTTGCAAATGTGATGTTGCCCTTAGATTGAATGTGTGAGGAATCTACTGACTATGACCATGACAAATCAAATGTTGAAGGATTTGAATATTTTTGTTAATGTGTGAGAAAAGACAAGATGAAGTCAAGAGATAATGAGACCAAAATTTTCATTTTATAAAAAATACAATTTTGGATGAATGGCCAAGATTGAAGATTCACAATTGCCCCAGAATCAATGGACAAGATTCAATGTGACAATTAGCAAGTAGGGTTAGGGTTCAATTAGAAAAGATGAATGGTTGAGATTAAATTAAAAATAATGTAATCAATGGTGGAGAATAGTTGAGACAAAGAGGAATATAAAAGATAAGATCAATACAGAAAAATCATTGAGTTGGAGAGAAAATCAAATCTTTTACCATTTAAATGACCAATGGCTAATTAGATAAAAAAAATATTATCTAATTACAAAAGATTATGATAAGGAGAACAAATCTTCATTTTGAATTAAATATTGATTTTCAATTCAAAAATCAAGATATGGAATCTAATTAAATAAATAAAGATTTATTTAACTAAAAAAAGGAAAAAGCTAGAGAATCAAATAATTAATTTAAAATTATTTGATTTATGGAGAAAAATGTTATTTTGAATTAAAATTAATTTAATTCAAAAAGGTGGGGTCATGTGACAACAAGATAAATAATTCAAAAATATTTATTTGGAAAGAGGGAAATTTAAATAAATGATTTTATTTAAATTTGGAGGAAATTGAATGAGACAATTAAATAATTAATAATAATTATTTAATTATGATGAAAAAGATAAGGTGGTCAATAATTAAATAAATTAAAGAATTTATTTAATTATAAGAGGACTTAAGTTATTAATGACGTATTTAAATAAATAAAATTTATTTAAATAATCAGGAAGAATAAAAGATGTGAATTAATTAAATAATTAAGAATTATTTAATTAATAGTCGAATTTGGACTATAGACGAAATATGATAAGACATAGAAAAGTATGGTTTGTAGGTCTAGGCCATTTTTATGTGTTTACAATTGTGATTAGGGTTTACCTTTCTCAAATTTTTCAAAACCCTTATTGTTGTCCCATGGCTCCCAACCTTTGTTTTACCACAAATACCCCTTATAATTACCAACAAATCACATCATCACTAAGCTATTTTCTGCATTGTCAAGACCTAACTTTATAAACCTTGGGGTTGTTTTCTAAAGATTTTCTAAGGAAAAACACCTTTCAAGAGAGATAGAACATTCTTTTGTTATCTTTGTTGAGCAATGCTAAAACACCCATCAATAGAATTTGCACTAGAAGGAGGATTGATTGAACAAAGTTGGATTGTATTGGGTTGTTCTCTCCTCAAATATTTTACAGAGTAACCAAATCTACTCTTGATAAAGGAGAATTCCAAGAGTTAAAAATCCCTACCAGGGCTAGGAGAGCTAGGAAAGGGGAAACTTCATCTTCAACACCACATTTCATTGCTACTCGGCCTCCAACTCCACCTTTTCCTTCATCCACATCATCCAATTCTTCATCTTCATCTTCATATCATACTCAGATTGCTATACTCCAACCATAGGTTTTTGTAACTTAGTCATTACCACCTCCAACTCCACCAATGGCTTGGTTGGAAAACAACCCATCACCTTTGACCTTCAACAACTATCATGAAATGCCCAAAAATGTTGAAGGTTTATGTTCTAAATTCTTCACCAATGACCCTTATAGACCTGCAAAAGAGCACACGAAGATCCTTGAGGTATCCCTTAAGGATAGGGTTATTGACAACAAAGATGTTACATGCAAGATTTTTCATACTCCTTAGGGGAGGAGGCATTCTACTAGTATATTCATTTTCCTGCAGGATGTTGGTGTGAATGGGGTTATTTCCTAACTAGTTATTAGTGAGGACCTATTCACATTATTATAATTTTAATTAGGAATTCATTTTTCTAGTTAACTTTTCTAGAAGCTAGTTATAATGGGACCATGTCTCATTATTTACTTTTAGTTATCTAGGCATTTAATAATTCTCTAATGCATTTAATATTTTCATTGAGGTTGTTATGACTTAGTTGTCTCATGTGATAGGATTAAGACACTTGTGATTTTTTCTAATCATATCTCTATCCTTACCTATATAAGAGAGGCTTCATATGTACAATTCATTCATCAAAAGCTCAATTGAGTGTTGTGTAAGTCCAATATATCATTGCAATCTTGAGTATTGTATATTGGCCACATCTTGCATCCATTGTTGCAATTTCATATTCTTGCTTTTCCCTCTTGTGGAAGGTTGTTGTTGGTTTTTGCAGATGATCCTAGAGGCTTGAGTCCTTGAGTGACTCAAACATGTTCTATGAGCTATATCTCAACTTCTACATGGTATCAGAGCTTCAGAGTTGCAAAATCCCTTTTCAAATCTAAGGGTGATTCAAGCTTGAGCTTTTGTAAGGTGGATATTGTGGAAAAATGGACCTCATGCATTTCATTTGGAAGGCCCAAAAATTTCCATTTTCACATATAATACTTCATGTTTTCATGCAGAAAAAAATTAGCTTTTTTCACATGATAATCTTAAAATTGACAACCAAATAACCGTCAAAAACATTGTGTTAAATTTGATGGCCAAATGACTATCGTCTGACATTGTGTTAAATTTGACATTTATTCAGCCATTGAGATTTACCATCTTAAATTTGATGGTTAAAAGGATGTCAAAAAATTGCTCAAATTGGACCCCTTCTCTATTGGCAGTTTTCATTTTGAAGGAAAACTTCAGAGGCTCATAACTTGGTCATACGAACTCTTTTCTTTGAGATTTTTTTTTTTATTATTTGGGGTAGAATTTTACACTCTACACAGTGGTGTAGTTGGTTTTTGATTTTGGTGCTTGAATTTTTCAAAAATTGAAAATTCTCACAGGTGTTGCTAAGTTGTTCTCATTTTCAAAACTTTTGGGGCTCCATTCTTACTCCTACGATAACATAATTGAGTGATTGTTTTTAAAGTGCATAATTTTTTGTGTACTTTCCAGTGGTGTGATCAGATTGATCTCATTCTTTTTTAAAATTTTACTTTGAGCTTAAGGTCAAATTTGGAAATTTGTATGCACTAAGATCAAGTCTACTTCACTAATTTTGGAAAGTGGCACATGTAATCACACTAATTATAAAGTGCAACAAACCATATTTTCTTGGGGGGTTTCTCACTAGTACACAAACAACAATATATGACTAAATAAACTACTAAAAATTGCATATAAATGACTAACTTTAGTCACGTGACTATTAGTGGTTTATTTGTAGTCATTTATAACACCACTAAATTTATGAATAAACAATTTTAGCCATTGATTTTAGTCATTAATTTGGTCATTGATTTAGTCATTGATTTAGTCATTTATTTAGTCATATATTTAGTCATTAATTTTAGTCACATGACTATTTTAGTGGTTTATTTGTAGTCATTTATAACACCACTAAATTTATGACTAAACTATTTTAGTCATTTATTTAGTCATTGATATGGTCATTGATTTAGTCGTTAATTTAGTCATTTATTTAGTCATGGTAGTGATTTGTTTAGTCATATATTTATTCATTAATTTAGCTATTGATTGTTGTTAAATGGTCATTTATTTATGTTGGATATTGTGGATATGGTTGCTGATATGTGGTTGTCATTGATGTTAACACTATTAGCATTTGGTGTATCAGAGGTTGTATATATTGAGAAAAATGTAAAACAAAGTGTTCTAGGTTCTCACTGGAACTGTGCAGGTCATGAAGGTGCTTTGTTTTGTACGTTGATTATTAGCTAATGTGGATTAAAGGGTTTATTTCTAAATTTTTATAGATCATCTACCAAAATTTTTAGAGGTCCGTGTGAAGTTTTGAGTGTGTTGTGGTCTGATAGTGTTTATGTGGTCTCTGTCAGTGTTCCTGAATGAAGATTATGTGATTTTGGTAATCTCAGTTGTTGCAGATGCTTGTTTGTTGTTTCTTGGTCTTTTCTAATATCTCTAGATCATTCTCTATCTTTGTGGTACATCCACACTACTTGGAGAGCTCATGGTTGAAGATATTTTCTTGTGCATACTTTTTTTTCATTTTATTGGTCGACATGTTAGTGGTAATGTGTTGTGGATATTCATGGAAAAATTAATTAAAGTATTTTTGTGTTGGAGATATTAATTTGGGTCTCCATTATGTTTTGGCCGACCTTGGTGGTTTTGCATTGGAAGTTTAATTGTAAATTTGGGCCGACATTGAAAATATGTTTTATTTTTCTGGCCAACTAAGATGTGATGAAATCCCATGAAGTGGATATATAAGGGCGATTGGTTGAGCGAAGTTAGCGTGTGCATAAGTATGAATGTATGCCAGAGAAAGTTTGAATGTGTGAATAGTGTCTCTATCATTCGATTGCAGAGCAGAGAGTGGAGAAGTTTGAGGAAATTGTGAAGAAGGTTTTATGAGCTTAATTGGAATTGTAATTAGGCTTGTGTAGAAGCTATTCTTCCAGTTCATACTTTGTGGATCTAATCCATATTTTTGTATTGTTGGACAGTGACTCCTTTTTTTATTTAAGTAGTGAGCTCTAGGCAGTGTTCCTAAATGCATGTTCATTCCCCTTATTATTTATCTTTATAGTTTTAACAGTGTATAATCTTGTGGACTAACATCCACCATGGTTTTTCTCCTAACAGGGTTTCCACGTAAAAAAAAAATGTGTTATTTGTCTCTTTGATGTGTTAGTTTCTTACAGTTATTTACTTATTCATTAGATCTGAGATTAAAGTTAAGATACGTTAGGAAAGTTGAAGTTTCTATCACAATTGATTCACCCCCGTCTCAATTATGTGTCCTTATTTTTCCAATAATTGGTATCATAGCAGGTTCCTCTAAAGAAGTCTAAAAGCTTGAGGTGATCCGAGATGGCAATGACATTCAAGAAGGACAGTCCTAGATTTAATGGCACTAACTATTCAATGTGGAAATTCAGGATGCAATGTCACTTAAAGTGTATTGGTGAAGCTTTCTCGAAGATTACAAGAGATCCATATACTATTCCTCAGAATGGTCCCTCCATTGCTGATGAGATCAAAGATGCTGAAAATAATGTTACGGCTATTGAAGCCTTGGTGAGTGCTCTGATAGATTTGAAGATGGCTAATGTGTTGGGTCTGGAGATAGCTCATGATATTTCGATGAAACTGGAAACTTTGTATGAAGGAGATGCATAGGTGAAGATGGCTAGGCTACAGAGCTTGAAAGGAAAGTATGAGAATTTGAAGATGGGTGAAGATGAAAATATCACTTCTTTTATGCAGAGAGTAAATGAAATGGTAATGGATATTAAAGGTGTCGGTGGTTCTGTGGATGAGGATGAAATTATGGCTAAAGTACTCAGATCCTTTCCTCCCTCCTTCAAGATGAAGGTTCATGCTATTGAAGAGTTTAGATCAGTAAACAAGATAACAAGAGACACATTGATTGGGAAGCTTGCTGCTTTTGAAATAAGTGAATTTGGTGAATCTACACCAAAGATTGAGTCTGCATTCAAGGCCACTATATCCAATAGGAAAAGATATAATCTGGGAGAGAGTTCCAGAAAGATATCCAAGTATGATGAAGAACTGAAAAAGTTTGAAGATAAAGAAAGAGAGGTAGAAGAACTGGAAGCATTGATTGCTAAGCAAGAAGGCAAAGGAAAAGGTAAGTATGAATATGTATTGCCTATTAAATGTTTTTCATATAGTAAAGTAGGTTGTTTTGCATCAATATTTGCTAAAAGAGTTCCTAGATCAAAGCCTAAGAAGTCTATATTCCAAAAGAGATTCTACTTTGCTAAAGAAGCAGTGACTGATGATGAGTTTGATAAAGATAATGGAAAAGAAGATGAATGGGCTTTCATTGCTACCATTGAAGATAATCCTGTGGCTACCGAATCTACTAAAGATGAAAAGGATCTTGCAGCCCAAGTTGAAGAAAAGGATGAGTGGGTAATTGATAGTGGATGCTCACATCATATGACCAATGATAAAATCAAATTTGTAAGTCTTGAAAAGTATGATGGTGGGGTTGCAATTTTTAGATAACAATGCTGGTGTGATTCATGGCAGAGGATCTATTTGTCTTGGTGGTAAGGATAACACTAATGATGTTCTCTATGTTGAAGGCTTGAAGCACAACTTGTTGAGTGTTGGAAAGATGGTTCACAAGGGATATGATCTTCAGTTCAAGGATGGAAGATGCAAGATATGTGGAAATTTCGGGGATATGATTGCAACAGGAAAACAAACAAAAGGTAATATTTTTCATCTAAATACTACTAATGGAAGTTGTTTAATTTCTCAAGTAGATGAGACCTGGTTGTGGCATAGGAGGTTGTGTCCTGTAAACTTTGACAACATTATCAAGATAAGTTCTTCTTAAGCAGTAAGAGATCTGCCTAAGTTGGTGAAGCTTGCTAATGTAATCTGCAAGGAATGTTAGATGGGTAAACAAACTAGAGTCTCTTTCCAGAGCAAACAATTTCATTCAAATAATTTGTTGTAACTGCTACATACTGACCTTTGTGGTCCCTCCAGAGTCAGAAGTATTCATGGAGAAAGATATTTTATGTTGGTTATTGATGTTTACTCTAGAATGATTTGGGTTTCCTTTTTAAGAGAAAAATGTGAAGCATTGGAGAAATTAAAAAGTTTCAAGGCTATGGCAAAAAATGAGAAAGGTCTAAAAATCAAGTACCTGAGATCTGACAGAGGTGATGAATTTATTTCCAAGTAGTTCAACTCTTATTGTGAAGAGCATGGTATTAAAAGATAGTTATCTGCTCCCTGAACCCCTCAATAGAATGGACTTGCAAAAATAAAGAATAGAAAATTTTTGGATGCTTCTAGAACAATGATGATGGAAGGAAATGTATCTCAAATGTATTGGAGTGAAGCCATAAGCATTGTTGTGTATACTTTGAATCGGGTAAATGTTAATGGTAATTATGGTAAGACTCCTTATGAGTTAAGGTTTGGTGACAAGCCTACTATTAAGTAATTCAAGATCTTTGGAAGCAAGTGTTATATTAGGAGAGATGATGATATAGGAAAATTTGATGCAAGAAGTGATGAAGGAATATTCCTAGGCTACTCCACTAAAAGCAAGGCCTACCGGTGCTATAACAAAAGACTGAGAAAGATGGTTGAAAGTGAAAATGTCAGAGTTGATGAGAACTCTATCAAACCATCTAGACATTGTAGTAATGATTCAAATGAAGATATTATAAGCCAAGGGAAGAATACTCAGGAACAAAATCTACTTCAGATTATTCCATATGTTCTGGTAAATCAAGTCAGTCAGGAGACATAGATAAGTGCAAGTGTAGAAGAAAGATCAAAAGAGTCAGAAGTTCAAGAATGTCCCAAAACTCCATGGTATGTAAAGATGAATCATTTTAAAAGTCAACTCATAGGAGATAAGAGTAAAGGAGTACAAACTAGAAGAAAAATTACAGAAGAATATTGTTTGATTTCCAAGATTGAACCCAAAAATGTCACTGAAGCCTATCAAGATGAAAAGTGGTTGGAAGCTATGAAGGAAGAGCTGACATAGATTGAAAAGAATAACACATGGTTACTGGTTCCAAGGCCTAAAGACAAAAATGTGATTGGTACTAAATGGGTGTTTAAAAACAAGTTGAATGAAGAAAGTGAAGTGGTCCAGAATAAAGCAAGACTGATGTGTGCAGGTGTTTGTAATCTATTTGAAGATGCAAAAAAACTTAGAAATGCAAAAGAAAACAAACACAAGACCACCTCATGATTAGCCTAGTTGAATCCAAAACAAAATAAAGATAACAAATAATCTGATTATACCTTGTCTTGGATTGATCCTTTTGTTGGCCCTTGATGTGATTCGTGATGTTGCTCCTCAGATGGAAAATTATATGAAATAAGAAAGATGGGATGCAATATGGTTGAGAGTGCATGAATAATGGATTCAAATGCTATGATGAAGAAAAAATGTGAAAATTGGATAAGTATGGCTTCAAATAGAAAAATGGCAAGAGTTTGGTATCAAAATACCTAAGGTTCCTAAATGAGAGAAAAGAAGGGGTATTTATAGAAGAATTTGAATTCTCTAGAGAAATGGACAGTTAAGATTGAGCCACCATGGCCAAGATGGAGGGCTATGGTGAGTTGAGGACTCACAAGCCCTCACATCTTGCCATGTGGCAGATGAAGTGTCACAATGACACATGAGGTGGAAGATGGCATGTGATGAGAAGGTACTTGTAAGTACCTTGGAATAAGGGATGATGTGACCTCTTAATGATCACATGGGGAAGAAGAGAATCTTGGGTGAATAAAAGTGAATTTAAAATTCACATGATTGAGAGATCTTGTGGATAAGACAAGGTTCCAAAAAGAGAGGTGGAAAGTACCTTAGATAAAACAAGGTCCTTAAAAAGGTAAGTACTTACCCACATGTGACTTGATGTGACAAGTCAAAGATTTTAGAAGACTTTGTCACATGTGATGTGACAAGTCAAAGGTTCTAGAACTTGCATGGGGAAGAGAAGATTCTTTGGAGGAATAAAAGTGAATTAAAAATTTACATGGGGAAGAGAGGAGCCTTGGATGAATAAAAAGGAATTAAAAATTCCTTGGGGGATGGGGAGAGTTGACTAAGGTACTAATTAGGCTTAACTGATCAGTAATTAGAAGATAATTAGTGGTTAATAAGGACTAGAAGCCAACTTGCAAAAGTTGGAGGATGTGACACATCATAATCAAGGATTAGGTTTGTGCACATCCCTAATGAAGAGATTAAGAGGTGGGTTAGGATTAAGGAAAAGTGATGTGACATGTGAGGAATTAAATAAATGTCATATTTATTTAATTTATTTGATGAAAGGGGGACTAAAGAGGTAAGGTATTCAATTAGTAACTAAATACCTTAGGGATTTAGAGGAATTTAAGGATATTAATTAGATAATAGCGATATTACCTAATTAATGTGGATAAGGGGATGTTTAGATGAAAAGGGACAAATTTGGACAATTGTGAGAGTCCAAATTTAGGTGTCTACATTTTTCCCCTCTTTGAGATGGTGTTACGAAGTAGCATCATTTCAAATAACTTTAAAACATAGAACTCAGAAGAAGATGGTTAGATTGGGGAAGATTCCCTAGTCATTCCTTTGAATGACTAGGAGGAAAGATGATGGGAGTGACAATGAAGATTAGGGATGAAGGATGCCCCCTCGAGAGGACATGCGAGTTCAAGAGACACGAGTGTGGTCTCGAAATGGATGAGATGATGCAAGGGGAAATGAAGAAGATGATGTAAAGGGATGGAGTGAGAGAGGATGATAAGTGATAGGAGATGGATGAAGCAAAAATGGATTTAAGGAAAAATTTGATGTTGTCCCAATCAAGCTACAAGCCAAAATGGGTTGATGATAGATAGAGTGTTGTCGATGAGGGAATGAGATATCCTGAAACAACATGAGGATAGGGAAAGATATATCTCGATGATGATGGTGATGAAAGTTTTGTTGATGAGGGAATGATACATCCCAAAACAACATGCGGATAGGGAAGGATACATCATGATAAAAAGGGTTGTTGATGAGGGAAGGACACATCCTAAAACAACACCAAAGGATAGGGAAGGATGCATATCGATGATGATGAGGATGGTGATGATTGGATCAAGGCTTGTAGCAACACTGGGAACAAGACCAAGGATGTGATTAGATGATTTGTGCTAGATTGAATGGATGAGAATTGGATTGAGATGGGAGATGTATGAAGGGATAAAACTGATGGAGGATAATATACTTAGAATAACCAATCTATATTATTCTAAGAATATTGAAGAAATGATGACAAGAGATTCAATGGATAGAGGAGGGAGAGTGATGAAGAATGAATGGATACATAGATTTGGATAGATGAGAGGATGGAATGGGAGATGAAATGCAGTCCTAATGCAATTTGTCATTTTCAGAGCATTGATTTTTCCTATAGCATAAGACACCAAGTGCTAGGGTATGTGGAACCAAGGTGGATTAGTGTCTAATGCATGAAACAAACACAACAGACAAGAAGGCTATCCCAACACCCCAAATTCATGATGACTTTGGTCAAGCCAAGAATTGGGATAACACAAGCACAAAAGGATGCCCCAGTTGAACACAAGACCACAAGGATCATTGTGGGTACAATGCGAGACAACCAAGAAGAAAACAACAAAGAAAAGATCAATATATGCCCCTATATTTACCAGTCAAAGCACACCATGATATGATGGATCAAGGAAACCATGACAAGGTATGATAGGGAGCTCAAATGATAAACATAAGCCACAAGCATCAAAATATCACAATTAATTTCAAAACATCCTTTGCCATATGATCAAGAGGATGGATGGGGTTGATGAGGTCTATTAGGAAGGATGCATCCTTTTGAGACCGATGATGGATACTAAACTAAAAGATCGATATGACGCAGGATACTTGGAACCAATTAGATCTCATGGTACTAGTGGATCTCATTTGTTAAGAACTAGCTAGATAAGGAATATCTTAAAGAAACGACACAAGAGAGATGAGACACGAGACTGACACACCCTAAAGACCTAGGGGATCAAGGGCCAATCAAAGATTAGCCTTGCCTATGTGAAAGCGCATAGCCCTCGTAGTTCGATAAAAGGTTGATGACTGACCATGGATGAAAGCAGAAAGAGGACGATGGAGACCTCGATGGTGGATGAAAAATACCAAATGGACAAAAGAAAAGATGGATGATAGACAATAAAGGATCCCAAAGGGTGGATCAAATGATTGACCTTGCCTACATGAAAGTGCAAGGGCAATGTAGTTTGACAAAAGACTAAAGACAAATGACAAATAAAGGATGATGAGATAACCTTGATAAGGGGATAAAATGATGGGACTGATATGATGGGACAAGATAGACCTGATGGATAAGATAGATGATGGTGATTTCACAAAGCTTGGGGATGAGATAGTTATCCAAATCATAAAAATGAATTGGGAGGATGATACAATAGGGGGATGAGTGAGGAGAAGTGACAGGAGATTGAAAAGATGTACAAAAGAAGCAGAAGTGACAATGATGAGATAGATGGCATTGGACTGCATGGGGAGTAGCCTATAGCTAGATACCAATGACAAGGGATTATGAGATGGGAGTAGGATAAAGATGAAGGGATGGTGAGATGAAAAGGATTGTTTGGATTGGTAAGGAGATAAGAATGTGGAGATGAAAGGGATGTTAAGATAGATGGATAGGAAGATAAAGATTTGGATGAGGAAAAGGTTACCAGATGGATAGATGAAAAGGGATGCTATGATGGATAGGAAGATGAGGATGGTATGATGGAAAGGATTGTTTGGATGAATGATGTAGATGAATGATGTCTCCAAGGACTTATGTCACAAAGGAAGAAGATGCCCTGCTCTAGATATGTCATATATAATGAGGCATGAGGGATGAAAGATGGAAAGATGGGAAAATAAGGGAGTGATATGGATATGGATATGATGCATGGATAAGGAACGGAGATTAATGGTAGCATGATGGGTGGACAAGGAAGGTAGTCGAATGCGAGTAAGGATTAGGATAGTGTGCAGATGAGGGGAATGTATGCCAAGAGGTGTCCAAAGCATGTTTATATGTTTTCCCCTATCATTATCAAGATCACAAGGAGGATGAAAGGATTTGGATAAATGGGGTATGACAAAAAGGATGTGTAAGATAGGTTAGATGGAGGAGATGGGTGAAGGGGAAGGGAGTTTCCCCCAAGTGTGGAAAAAAGACGGATGGGGATTTACACATGATGCATGTTTGCTAGGTTTTCATCATGGTACTTATCCAAGGCACTTGTTTGCCAAGTTTTAACCATTGGACAAATTATTTCTCTTTACTCTTTTTTTTTTTCAATTTTTCTAATTTTTTTAACGTATTTTTTGAATTTTTTGGATAGCATGTGGAAGGATATGGATAAGTGGATTTATAAGACATGCGATAAGGAGAGGGATGAAGGACTCAAGCATCAAGTTCCATACAAAGTATTAAGAGCCCCTGTGTGAAGTAACTATTTGATGTTGGTACAACATTATTAGGATAAATGGATTATGCAAGAGCATGAATTAGAGGGATTTGATGGGGAAGATATGTGGGATAATGGATGGGATGCTGGAAAGGGTATGGATAACATGATGGGGTTGGTGTGTGATAGGGTGGTGAGTTCAGGACCAACATTGGCACATGTGGTGTGGTGGTGTATGTGAAAGGATAGGAGGGTTAATGGATGGAGAATGTGGGGATAATGGAGGGGATGGGATAGTGAATTTTGGGACATAAGGAACCAAACCAAATTTAGGAGATGAAAGGGGTGTATGATTAGCTTTTGGATTAGCAACTTTGGATGTTATAGATTTTTCATTTGAAGGTATTGTATCTTTTTTCTTTGGGATCCACATGGTTTTGATCTTTACTTTGGTGGGCCTTTGTGGCCTATGGATTTGATTTTTATTTTCATCACCATGTCTTTTAGAGGGGAAATGAGGAGCTTTTTATTCATGTGTATGTTTAGATTTATGTATTTTTACTTTGGCATCCAAAGTGATTTTAGTAGCAAGGGGATGGGTGTGAGGAGATGGATGATTTGGAGCGATGGAGGTAGGATTATGGGGATTATGTGTAGATGGAGGATGTGTAGGTACATTCCTTTGTTAATCCTGATTAGGGGACATGTGAGTGGGATGTTTATGATGGATGACATGGATAGGTGATGAATGGATGAAAGGATGAATAAGATGAGATGGAGAAGGTGATTTTGGGATATAAGGGCCCATAATAGATGTAGTGGGTGGAGGGACATAAGGACCCAAGATGGATGGAGTAGATGAAGGATGGGAGATGGTGGATGGAGTAGATGAAGGAGGAATATGGATGGTTGTTTTGAGGTGATACGATGGAGGATGAGGGATGGCATCATATGATCTGGTGGAGTGATGGGAAGAGCTTATATTTCTTTTGGAAGAGGCTCATTGAGGACGTCTAGAGGTTGTACCAACATCTTTAGATTTTGAGTCTTGAGAAATATGTCCAAGACTTTGCATACAAATTTTTTCTTTGACCTGGATGGGCTCTAAAATACCTTGCTCATGAAGGCCTAAACCTTTTCCTTGATAGTTCATGTTCTTGAGCATTTTATCCATGATAGGATTTGTGTTATTTTGGAAGAATGATGCGATTCCATTATTAGGTGGAGGATGATGGGTGGTGTATATGCTTTGTTTTTCTTCTACAAGGAGACCACCATGGAAGAATGTGAGGGTACCAAGGGGGTACGAAAGTGGTGAGGGAAGAGTAGGTTCAGGCAACAATGGAGGATCATGGGATGGAGAGGATGGGGTAGTAGCATATAAATTATGATGAGTGAGCGATAAGGAATCAAGAGAAGGATTAGGCAATATGATAGGATCTAGATTTGTGACAGTAGGCAATAAGAGCTCATCTAATGGAGATGGAGATAAGGGGTCATGAGATGGAGCGATGGAATCTTCAATGTCAAGGGGGTCATGAGATGGAGTGGATGGAGGAGTGTGATCTTGAGTAGGACTAGATGGGATGGTAGGATCTTGATATGGAGAAGGGAATATGTTGGCATGCTTTGGATCAAGCTCTTGGCATGACTCGTGTGTGGGTGGCATGATGACAGAGTGTTGGAAGGATGGGGGATTCAAAGCATTCATGGGAATGGATTTTAGTGATACTAGGAGTAGGAGAAGTGGATTGGATTTGTGCATCTTTGATGGGATCGATAGATCTCAGAGTAGGAGATGGGGGTTGGATTTGGGTGTCTTCGATGGATTGGGTGGATCCAGGAGTAGGTGGAGTGGATTGGATTTGGGTGTCTTCAATGGGTTTGACAACTCTTGGAGTAGGAGGTGGGTGTTCAATGGATTTGATTGGTGTGTTGGTTTCAACTATTTGAGTAGTGCTAGGGGTGGTAACAACAATGATAGGATTGGGTTGGAGAAGGGTCTCATCAATAGTGACCATGGATGATGGGTTGGGATGGCATGGTTCCACAAGTTCAAGTGGTGGAGTTTGGGATGTCTTCTTTGTGATAAATTTTGGTGTGAGGATTGTGCATACTTTAGGCTTAGTTGGGGTGACAGGGATAGATGAAGGATTAGAGATTGGTGGAGGATTGGTATTACAGATTCATGAAGGAGGATTAGATTGAGGAATGGGATTGGATGGGAGACTAATATTAGATGGAGGATTAGGATTGGAGGGGGGGTTAAGGTAGGTATATTGGTATGCTAAATTAGGATGGGAAGACATGGACAGGGTATTAAGACATGAGGATGCGTCTAGTGGATTTTAGTAAGGATATTGGGGGGGAGGATTAGGATGGGAAGATTGAGATGGCGGATTGAGATAGGGAGACATGGATGTTATATTAGGATAGGAAGATGTGGATGTTGGATTAGGGTAAGTTGATGGGGGTGTAGGATTAAGATAAAAAGGTGTGGATGTGTGATTAGGATAGGTTGATTGGTATGGAGGATTAGGATAAGGGGACATGGATGGGGGATTGTAATAAGAGTATTGGGATGGCAGATTAGGATAGGGAGATTGAGATGGTGGATTAAGATAGGAAGATGTGGATGATGGATTAGGATAAGGAGATGTGGATGTTTGATTAGGATAACACGGTGTGGATGTAGGGTAAGGATAAGAAAATGTGGATGTTGGATGGGCAGACTGATTAAGATAGTATGGATATGTGGATGAAGGATTGTAATATGAGTATTGGGATGGAAGATTAAAATAGGAATGTTGGGATGGTGGATTAGGATAAGGGGATGCAGGTCCTAGATAAGAGGAAGGTGTAGATGAAGGATATGATGCATATGCAAACAAGGAATATAGTGAATATCCCTTGTCAAAGGTAGCACAAGGAGCATGATTAGGCATGGATGAAGACATAACGGGATAGCTTGAAGAGGTGATTGGATTGTGGAAAGCGGGTGGAGAAAGCTTACTAGCAATGATAATTTCAAGGGGCTCTATGTCATATACCTCTTGATCGACAAGACTTTTGTTATTTTCATCAACTTAATTAGGGTTTCCCTTGACTAATATTGATGGAGGATAAGGATTCATGATGATGAAAGGATAAATAGGATGGATCAAAAAAATTGGGATGGAAACGGACTAAAGCTCAAAGAAAGATTTAGGTCAAGCCCAGATTGGGTTTGGATTAAAGATCAGATTAGGATGATTAGATGATGTGATGAGATTGATTTCGATGAGAAAATTTGATTACCAAAGGATGATCTTGACACCAAATCTACTTCGAGATGGAAGTAGATTGATTGGGTCAAAAATTATTGGATAGGGATGTGGTTGGGGTTAGATCAGATAAGATCGATCGATGAGATGATTGATAAGATAAAATGATGGATCAGATGGGGTAATGAAAAGGATTCTAAACCCTATTTAGAGATTACCCAAAGTGACTTAGGCTATTGATTAATCAGATTAAAGGAAAAATGGATGATTGTGGCACTGAAACAACCTTGAGATTGAAAGTGAGTTGATTGGGCCGATAATGATGATTAACTGACTCAGGACAGATGACAATCCTAAGCAGATGTTGATGATGACAATCAAATTCAAACACCTAGGTCAAGTTAGATAACCACTTCAAATGAAATTCAGAGGATTTGGATTGCGAAAACAATGAGGGATGTATAACCTAGAGATGCTCTCAAATGATGTAC
The DNA here is from genome assembly GCA_007258455.2 of Sequoia sempervirens. NCBI lineage: Eukaryota > Viridiplantae > Streptophyta > Pinopsida > Cupressales > Cupressaceae > Sequoia > Sequoia sempervirens. The sequence goes on from VDFB02193867.1 coordinate 292,617,948, forward strand.
CTATATGATTCAAATGATGAATGAATGACCTTGGGAGAATGCAGATGGACCAAAGCTTAGATTGGGATTGGATCAGAGGACATGATAGGATTTATTTTAAACCAAGTTTAGGGGTTTTAACTAGAGGACTTAATATGTTGACAATCAATTTTTTCTAGATTTGGCAGTTTTCAAAAATTATCAATTTTTTCCATTTTAGGAAACTTCACAGGGATAACTTTGAGAGTTAATTTTTTCCAAAAAAACTACCCAAAACTAAAGTAGGATGAATTTCCAACCAACATCCCAAATATGAGACATGCATTCCAAGTTATTAACGAAAACAATTTTTCAAAAACTGAAAAAAAAAAAACACTAAATTGTGATTTTGAGGGTCAAGATGAAAGTTTGAAGCCTTGAAAATGTGTTGAAATAGGGACCAACTGATTGAGGGTGGGTTGGGAATCCACATGCCACCTCATAACGTAACCACCCATAAAATTTTAGCTCAATCGGACACCTGAGTCAAAATTTATGGCCTCTAGAAGTTTCTACATAAAAATTAAAACCCCTAAAATGAAGTCTAAATGATTAGGATGGATGGATGACAACTCAGAAAAGAGAGACAACAACCCATAATGGGGGTACGGTTATCAAAATAGGGAGAACGGTTAGCCGGAACAAAGGAACAGTACCCAAAATGACTGAACGGAGGATGAAAAAAGTTGTTTGAAGGGTAGGTATGCCTATTCAAGGGTAGGTCTACCCATCCAAGGGCAGGTCCACCCAACTAAAAGGGGTAGGTCCTCCTATTCAAGGGAAAGTCTTCCCATCCAAGGGCAGGTCCACCTATTAAGTGAAAAATAGGAAAAAAAACAATTATTTTGGAACTGTTTGAAGGGTAGGTATGCCTATTCAAGGGTAGGTCCACCCATACAAGGGTAGGTACACCCACCTAAAAGGGGAAGATCCACCTATCCAAGGGCAGGTCCATCCATCCAAGGGAAGGTCTGCCTATTTAGTGAAAAATAGTCAAAAACAACTGTTTGGAACAGGTAAACGGACACACGAAACAAGGAAATGGGTGCTTGAATCGAAAGGATGAACATCTGAGATAAGGAATGGATTCTCAGAACAGATGCACAAATTTTTAAAATGGGGAAACGAGTTATCAGAATGATGAAATGCGCTAAGAATGATGAAACGAGTGCTCAGAATGATGAAACAGGTGGTAAAACTAACTGTTCAAGGGACAGGTACGCCTATCCAAGGACAAGTCCACCCATCCAAGGGCAAGTCTGCCCAACTAGGGTCAAGTAAACCCAACTGGGATTAGGTACACCCCTACCAAGGCAAGTACGCCCCTTTGAAGGGGCATGTCTGCCTATTCAAGGGAAGGTTCGCTTGTTTGACAAAAATTTGGGAAAATTTGACAAAAATAGGCTGAAAAGGGACTGAGATAGAGGGAAGGTTCACCCCTAGTAGGGAAGGTTTTTCCCTCTACAAGGGTAAGTTTTCCCCTTTGAACAAATATGAACTTGATTTTCATAAAAATGACTATGGCAAAAGACCCAAAACACAACAAACAATAATTAGAGGATAAGGTTGACTTGACTAAACATAAAATCACTGGTTTTGCACAAAGAAAATAGCTCAAACAATATGATCCTAAGATTAGTAGAATGGGTATGGCCAAAAAATTCCTCTATCTAAGATAAACAAGGTGGCTAGGGAGTCCTCAATATACACCCGGTACGTGAGGCCCAAACCGTGAACACCAGCCTATCACAAGAGTTGTTAACTGGAGGTAGTCCCTATTATCTGTCATACAACTCAGTGTTATTATCCATGCATTACAATTTAACTGAAGCTAACTACATGCAACTCAAAATAACCAACATGCATGCAACATGCACTTGCATGCAACTGAAGATAACTAAACTTAACTGAACTTAACTGAACTTAACTTAACTGAACTAAACTGATTTTGAACTAAACTAAACTAAACTAAACTGATTTGAACTGAACTTAACTGAACTTCAAGCATGCAAACATCAAATCCTAACTCCTAGGATCTTTACATGCATTCAAAAGTGTTAACTGTTACTCTGTATAGTTAACTGGACACAAGGTGAGTTTCACCTTACCATGTGAGTGTCCCATGTGTCCCTATTATTTAGGAATTCACTATGGATGCCCTCAAATGCTTCTTACATTTAGAATTAATTACAAATGTCAATAATCATGATTATTTCATCAAAAATTAATCTCATCCTAATCTTAGTGTTATTGAACACATTCCAAGAATCTAGGAGATACATGAAATAATTAATGTTTAGGATTTGCAATTGAATGGCAACCTATTTCCAACATTCTCCCACTTGACATTATACATTGCAATTATTCTAAAAAAGGAATTATAAAACAAGTACAAGACTCAAGGCCAATGGCCTTCTTGCACCAACTAATCAAACCATGCTAACTTCAAATGCAACCTGCATAATCATGAAGCTTCCAAGAAAATGATTAAAACCAAGAGAACTCATCTGTATGGTTTCATAAGATAATCTGTAACATTAATTAAAGTGTTAACTTTTTCAATTAATACCTTCCCATTATCAACCAAACCATTACCTTTCCCAAGCCTCTGTAACCAAACCACCTCTTTAGAGGCATGCTAAACCACCGAGTGTGTTGAATTCACATTCAACCAAGGTGTAGACTCCTCGGTCTTTTCTGTTGAATTTTTTTTCTTACAAGTAACCATTCCAACAAATGTCTCTTACCACAAGAGAATTCCAGCATCACCTATTTCTCCAAGTATCCATGAGGACCTGTAACCAACCAATTCATGACAAACTCCAAATGCAACACAACACTTTCATGAAGTAATCAAACAAATGATTAATGTACCCAATACTTAAGAGAAACACACAAGATCAATGCCAAAGCTCCAATCATGAATCAGGAACATAAACATGACATCCATGATCTAACCATCTCCTCTTAGGATATCACATGCATCATAACATACTTATGCATCCTAGTCTCAAGAGAACCATGTAATATGCCAAACTCTAAATGCATATCAAGAGTAAACCATGACATCCATAACAAATATACTCTAAACCAAGAAACCATATCTCTAATCACATGGAGATAACCTTACCAATGATGCATCCAAGTCACTATCAACAACTCCCACTGAACCGTGGTACCGAGTCACACATGGCATCGTGACTACCATCTTCTTCATGAAGATCACTAAATCCTACCAAAGCTCCCACTGAACTGTGATACTGAGCTATACATGGCAACAAGATAAACATCAAACCATCACTTTCAAAAGCATATGGAATTTCAAATATTTCCTCATGATCATAATTATCATAACATGTATTATGCCATAACTCTAAACCGCTAATCAAGAGTATACCATGACATAATAACAAAACCATCCTATAACCAAGTATCCACATCATTTCCAAATGCTCCCACTGAACCGTGATACTAAGCAATCCCATGGCATCATGATGCACATAATCAAAACCCCATTTCTGTCATAAGCTCACACCAAACTTGTGAATCCAAGCTCTCAATGACCTCTGTAACAAACTTATTTTTTTCAAAATCAGCAATAGCAAAAATAATAAAATCTCCCACTAAGCCCAAAAACCTCCAATCTTTTAAGAGAAAGGCATCCCAATACTCTACCCAACCTCAACTTTGATACCAAATGTTGAAAAATGAGGTGTTTTCTTAGCTTAATACTCTGTAAAACTTTAATATTGCTGATCTAAGTAAGTCTTTTCTTTGTTACATATATTCTTTGTGGGTGATTATCTTGAGTAATCCATTTTACTGTTGTAGAATGTAGAGAGAAGTTGATAGAAGAACTAGACAGGATATTAGAAAGATTACACAAGATGTATCATGGAGAAACCCTTTCGGGAAAAAAACTCCACCAAGAATTATTCCATTATTCAATCTCTGAATTACAATAACTCCAATTCTTGCTTGAGAATGCTTCTTCTATCTTTACCAATCTTCTTCACACTTGCAATAACAATTATGACAACTCTATTCCACTTGAATGAGATATAGAGACAATATGCAACCTTGTAATAATCAAATGGTGATAATTACAATGCATAATCTCAAGCCCTTGAAAAGGTACACCATATTCCTTCAAGTTGAGTTATTCAGTGAAGACTAAAGCTTACAACATGTGCTTCATGCATTTGGGTGTCCCAAATTGAAGCTACAACTTATCCTTCACTTCGGTGATAATTCCAAAGCTCTTCCTCAAAGTTGGTGCCCTTAAGTAAAGCTACTTAACTGAGCCTTTAGAAATATCTTATCATGCATGAGAGGTAAATCCAATAAAGCATCTTGGGTACCCAAGTTGGCTTCAAGTGCTTTATAGTTAACTGAAACATTTACTCAACACCATTCCCAAAGAATGTCATCCCTTGTTAACTGGAGGTAGTCCCTGTTATATGTCATATAACTCAATGTTATTAGCCATGCATTACAAGTTTATTGAAGCTAACTACATGCAACTCAAAATAACCAACATGCATGCAACTGAAGATAACTGAACTTAACTTAACTTAATTGAACTGAACTGAACTGAACTGAATTGATTTGAACTAAACTTAACTGAACTTCAAGCATGCAAACATCAAATCCTAACTCCTAGGATCTTTACATGCATTTAGAAGTGTTAAATGTTACTCCGTATAGTTAACTGGACACAAGGTGAGTTTCACCTTACCATGTGAGTGTCCCATGTATCCCTATTATTTAGGAACTCACTATGGACGCCCTCACATGCTTCTTACATTTAGAATTAATTACAAATTCCAATAATCATGATTATTTCATCAAAAATTAATCTCATCCTAATCTTAGTGTTATTGAACACATTCCAAGAATCTAGGAGATACATGAAATAATTAATGTTTAGGATTTGCAATTGAATGGCAACCTATTTCCAACAAGAGTGAGTCGGGAACCTTAGCAAGATACTAAAGGCTCAAACCAACTCTTCACATCATCCCAACACTTTGCCAATAATGACGTGGCTGGATTGGGGTACAACTTTGGCCTCCCCCCTTTGTATACCCCACTGGTACACATGGTTGGGATTTTCCCTTGGGGTAATGAAATCCCCAAGTAGGTCCCCTAAAAAAAATAAAAAGGATGACTCAAGGACTTGGTAAGCTATATTTCTTATCACCCAGGATTTCCAAACAGTCCAAGGGGATTGGATACGTCAATTTCCTACCACAAACACATCACACAATGTAAATTTGACCCCTCCTAGCTAGGCTATGTGCCTAAATTAACAAAAAATGATAAGAAAACAACTAATAAAAGTTTCAAAATGAATGGCCCTACAAGAAACTTGTTAGTAATTTATTTTTTCCTCCACAAAATGCTCATCAAATTTTTGCATAGACACAAATGGCACACATTAGGAGGTCAGAAGTACTCAAAACAGTAGAAAATAGTGCTTAAAATGTTGTTTTGGGTGGGTCCACCCCTCTATTTTGGGTAGGTCCACCCCTCTATGGGAAAGTTTGTCCCTTGGCAAGGGCAGGTTCGCCCCTCCGCTAAAAGTTGGAAAAACTTGCTATTTATGGGCTCTATGGAGGGCAGGTCCACCTATCTGTGGGTAGGTCTTCCTATCCATGGGAAAGTTTTCCTATCTGCAAGGGTAGGTCCACCTCTTTGCAACTTGAACCTACAAACAGTGAAACAACATAAAACTTGAGAGCAAGAAACCTGTTTGTGGGTCCCACTAGGCATGCTAGAAATGTGTGTAGGTGTTTATAATCTATCTGAAAATGAAAAAAAACTTAGAAATGTAAGAGAAAACAAACACAAGACCACCTCATTATTAGCCTAGTTAAATCCAAAACAAAATAAAGATAACAAATGATCTGATTATACCTTGTCTTGGATTGATCCTTTGGTTGGCCCTTGATGTGATTTGTGATGTTGCTCCTTAGATGGCAAATGAGATGAAAGATGCAAGATGGTTGAGAGTGAATGGATAATAGATTCAAAAGCTATGATGAAGGAAAAATGTGCAAATTGGCTAAGTATGATTTCAAATGGAAAAATGACAAGATTTTGGTATCAAAATACCTAAGGTTCCTAAATGAGAGAAAAGAAGGGGTATTTATAGAAGAATTTGAATTCTCTAAAAAATGGATAGTTAGTATTGAGCCACCATGTCCAAGATTGAGGGCTATGGTGAGTTGAGGACTCACAAGCCCTCACATCTTGTCATGTGGAAGATGAAGTGTCATAAGGACACATGAGGTGGAAGGTGACATGTGATAAGAAGGTACTTGTAAGTACCTTGGAATAAGGGATGATATGAACTCTCAATGATCACATGGGGAAGAAGAGAATCTTGGGTGAATAAAAGTGAATTTAAAATTCACATGATTGGGAGATCTTGTGGATAAGACAAGGTTCCAAAAAGAGAGGTGGAAAGTACCTTGGATAAAACAAGGTCCTTAAAAAGGTAAGTACTTAACCACATGTGACTTGATGTGATAAGTCAAATGTTTTAGAAGACTTTGGCACATGTGATGTTACAAGTCAAAGGTTCTAGAACTTGTATGGGGAAGAGAATATTCTTTGGAGGAATAAAAATGAATTAAAAATTCACATGGGGAAGAGAGGAACCTTGGATGAATAAAAAAGAATTAAAAATTCCTTGGGGGATGGGGAGAGTTGACCAAGGTATTGATTAGGCTTAACTGATCAGTAATTAGAAGATAATTAGTGGTTAATAAGGATTAGAATCCAACTTGCAAAAGTTGGAGGATGTGACACATCCTAATCAAGAATTAGGCATGTGCACATTCCTAATGAAGAGATTAAGAGGTGGGTTAGGATTAAGGAAAAGTGATGTGACATGTGAGGAATTAAATAAATGTCATATTTATTTAATTCATTTGATGAAAGGGGGACTAAAGAGGTAATGTACTCAATTAGTAACTAAATACCTTAGGGATTTAAAGGAATTTAAGGATATTAATTAAATAATAGTGATATTACCTAATTAATGCAGATAAGGTGATGTTTAGATGAAAAAGGAAAAATTTGGACAAATGTGAGTGTCCAAATTTAGGTTTCTACAACTAGTATGTAAAGGGTATTCTCAAATGGAAGGTATTGATTTTGAAGAAAAATCTTTGCCCATGTATCTAGGATTGAAGTTGTTAGACTATTTCTTGCTTATGTTGCACACAAGAACTATAAAGTCTATCAAATGGATGTAAAGTCTGCATTTCTGAATGGAGAACTGGACGATGAAGTGTACATAGAACAACTAGATGGATTTCAGCTAACAAACAAAGAAGATAGGGTCTGAAAATTGAAGAAAGGTTTGTATAGACTTAAGCAAGCCCCCAAAGAATGGTATGCTAGATTGGAAAAATACCTACTGAAGCTTGGATTCACTAAAGGTATTGCTAACAACAACTTATACTTCAAATTAGACAATGATAAGGAGTTAATTATAGAAGTTTTTGTTGATGATATCATTTTTGGAGGAGATGATAATCTATGCATGAAGTTTGCTGATGAGATAAAGAATGAATTTGAGATGAGTATGATTAGAGAGATGAAGTTCTTTCTGGAATTGCAAGTTACTCAGTTGGACAAGGGGATTTTCATATCTCAGTCCAAATATGTGAAAGAACTGCTAAAGAAGTTCAAAATGGATGACTCCAAACCTATTGGTACCCCCATGGTGACTGGATGTAAGTTGACACATAATGATGACTCTCCTAAGGAAAATAAAATTAGATATAGGTCAATTATTGGTGGATTGCTTTACTTGACTCAGACTAGACTAGACATTATGAATTTTGTATGTATGGTTGCTAGATTTCAAGCGGATCCAAAAGAATCACATGTAATTATTGTGAAGAGAATTTTTAGGTATTTGAAAGGAACAATTGACTTTAGAATTTGGTATCCAAAGGATGATGATCTCATTTTGTGTGCATATACTGATGTGGATTGGGTTGGTGATGTAGATGACAGAAAAAGTACTAGTGGTGGTGCTTTCTTCCTAGGGAATAAATTGGTATCCTAGTTGAGAAGAAAGAAAAACTCAATTTCTCTATCTACTGCTAAAGCAGAATACATTGCTACTGCCAATAATTGTACTCAAGTGATATGGATGAAATAGATGTTGAGAGGTATCAGGGTGGTAAATGAAGAACCTGATGCTATATACTATGACAATTCAAGTGCGATAAATATCTCAAGGAATCCGGTGTTGCATTCTAAGACTAAAAATATATCAATCAAGTTTCATTTCTTGAGGGAGAAAGTGAATGAGAAAGAAGTCAGACTGGAGTATGTTCCTACCAAAGAACATATTGCAAATATATTTACTAAACCATTGTCGAAGGATACTTTTGAGTATCTCATATTAATGCTAGGGGATCACCCCTCTTGATAAGAACTAAAAGATGAATTTGCTTGCAACAATCCATGAACCTCATTGCTATATTATGATCCATATTGATGTTTCTATGGTTGCTACTCAGGGGGAGTAGTCAGATGTGAAAATATGTGGTTTAGATCATGTATATGGGAAGGTCATTGTTACCTTTTCCATTGATTTCAAAGGGGGAGAAGTGTAATGTAAAAAATCCTTTCAAGAGGAGAAGTGCAGAAGAAGTCAGTGTGTTGGGTTGATGGTATTTTTCACATCATGTGTTGCCATCAATGCCAAAGGGGGAGATTGTTGGATATTTTGGATATGGTTGTTGATATGTGGTTGTCATTGATGTCGACAATATCAGCATTTGGTGTATCAAAGGTTGTATATGCCGAGGATATTTGAGAAAATTGTAAAAGGAAGTGTTCTAGGTTCCCACTGGAATTATGCAGGTCATGAAGGTGATTTTTTTTGTATGTTGATTATTAGCTAATTTGGATTAAAGGGTTTATTGCTGAATGTTTCTAGATCATCTACTGAAAGTTTCAGAGGCCTGTGTGAAGTTTTGAGTGTGTTGTGGTCTGACAATGTTTTTGTGGTCTCTATTAGTGTTCTTAAATGAATATTATGTGATTATGGTAATCTCAGTTGTTGTGGATGCTTCTCTATTGTTTCTTGGCGTTTTCTAATGTCTCTAGATCATTCTCTATCTTTGTGGTACGTCCACACTACTCGGAGAGCTTGTGGTTGAAGATTTTTTCTTGTACATTCTTTTTTTTCATGTTCTTGGCCGACATTTTGGTGGTAACATGTTGTGGATCATCGTGGAAAAATTAATTAAAGAATTTTTGTGTTGTAGATATTAATTTGGGTCTCCACTATGTTTTTGTTGACCTTGGTGGTTTTGCATTGGAAGTTTAATTGTAAATTTGGGCCGACATTGAAAATATGTTTTATTTTTATGGCTGACTAAGATGTGATGAAATCCCATGAACTGGATATATAAGGGAAATTGGTTGAGTGAAGTTAGTGTGTGCATAAGTGTGAATGTATGCCAGAGAAAGTGTAAATGTGTGAATAGTGTCCCTATCATTCGATTGTAGAGTAGAGAGTGAAGAAGTTTCAAGAAAGTGTGAAGAAGGTTTTCTAAGCTTAATTGGAACTGTAATCAAGCTTGTGTAGAAGATATTATTTTAGTTCATACTTTGTGGATCTAATCCATATTTCTGTATTGTTGGATAGTGATTCCTCTTTTGTATTTGAGCAGTGAGCTCTAGGCAGTGTGCCTGAATGCACGTGCATTCCCCTTATTATTTCTCTTTATAATTTTAATAGAGTATAATCTTGTGGACTAACATCCACCATGGTTTTTCCCTTAACAAGGTTTCCACATAAAAAATCTTGGTGTTATTTTTCTCTCTAATGTGTTATTTGCTTGTGGTTATTTGCTTATTCATCAAATCTAAGATTAAAGTTAAGATAAGTTAGGAAATTTGAAGTTTATATCACAACTGATTCACCCCCCCCTCCTTAGTTGTGTGTCCTTATTTTTCCAACAATTTAGTCATATATTCAGTCATTACTTTAGTCATATATTTAGTCATTAATTTAGTCATATATTTAATCATTAATTTAGTCATATATTTAGTTATATATTTATCCATTAATTTAGTCATTACTTTAGTCATATATTTAGTCATTACAAATCAAATCTAACTTAATTAATCCTCACAAATTTATACATATAAACTTCAAGTATCATAGATATTCAAATGTTAAAAAACACCATCAAATGAAGACTAAAATGCTTGAACAAATATGATTGATCAGACACAAACACAAACAGATTACAAATCAACAGAAGCCACAACACAGTATTTATGAGTGGAGAAAAAACTACTCTGAAAATTTACTTCATTAAGCCTCATTAGGAAATCAAAATCTCATTGGTTACATTCAATGTCTTAGTCACACTGTACAACTTACAAACACTATATAAACATAATACTCCTATTTTCATATGCTTATACTATTTTCCCCTTCCTTAACTGCAATCCTTTTGGAAGGGCAACAACCTCCTATAGGGGCTTGAACCATTAAATCCCCTTGCAAATCCACAACTTTCCTGTTGCTATTTGTTTTGGCTCCTCCAAACTCTTCCTCATTGGTATTCACCTTTCACTTCTCCAATTTGGAGTTGCATCCTGAAAATAAGGTTTCAAAATTTGCACATCAAAAACTCAGAAAAGTCAATATTACAAGAGAAAATCTGTCATTATTTCTCTGCATAGTGTTGTTTTATTAAGATGGCATGTTATTGAATAATTGATCTAATAGTTGATTTATATATGAATGCAAGTATTCTTTTATATTCCACACCTTGTAAATTTTCCACAGGTTATAAATAAAGGGAAACCTCCCCTATTGATTTTAACAAAAAGTATAGGATGTTGCACTTACATGAAGTATGTCCACTAGGTAGAAAGCTTTTGTGACCTTCCCTCATGACATGTTCATTTCCATGACACTCAACCCTCCCTGTAATGTTATCAAATTTTTGGAACAACCTCATACCAGTTAGAAGGCTAATTTGAATCATCAATGATAAAATAATAATAATAAATAAAGAGCTTGCCACCAAAATGATCATTAATTAGGAAGAGAAAAAAAGCTAAGACTAAAGTTTAGTACTAGAGGTTGATAAGTTCTCAACTGATATGCCATCTAGAAAACACCACCAAAAAAAGTCAGGGTGAGGTCGGTCAACTGCATCTTTCACAACATTAGTTACAAAAATAATTTCAAGTACTGAGAACAAAAGCCCTATCATAGACTCAAATCAAGAATTTCAATTTATTAGTAGCTGTCCTAAATCAACTGAAATAGAAAACAATTTATACAAAGACAAAATGCAAAGAAAATAAGAATGTTACCTAGAATAGCATGGTGTAACTCATTAATATTTCTGTGAAAAAAATAGTAGATACAAATTACAATGGATGGTACAACTACTGCAAGTATCTAATAACAATTGACACCCTTCTTGAGCACTCAATCTATTTGTAACCTAAGATGATTCACTATGCTTTGGCTATCTTCTTGTTATATTCAAGCAACTGGAGAATATTTGTAGAATGTGCAACCCTGGTGTTAACATAGAACCAAAAATCAACTTCTAATACCATCTACAATCTGCACTTTCAAGGTATAAAACTGGAAGTACGTTCAATTTGATCACTCTCTTTGAGACTAATACTAGTCATTTTTGCAATTGTTGGAACACATCGAAATTAAATAAGTCAACTAAAAAAAGAATAGAACAACAACCTAACATGGGTGTGGATCAACAACACCCTTATAACTAGTGTAATTAGGGTACCTACAACCATTGATAGGTCCAAGATATTTAAAATCATTGATGTAAGTGTACTAAAATCTTTTGGTAACTCCCTCACAGGTAATGGTACATTCCAATCATCGATGTGGAAGATCTTAGTTGTTTTTTGATATCATGTTAAACTATGGTCTATAGATTGCAGTATTGCAGGATATGCACAAAATGGATTTGTTGAAAAGGCTTTAGAAACTTTCAAGAAAATGCAATTGGTAGGTGTAAAGCCAGATTCCACAAGCTTTTCCAACATACTCCCTGCCTGTAATAAAACTCATCAAATGGTTTATTCTTAGCATCATAAAATTGAAAAACAAATGATTGACCTGAAGCAAAAAAAAAAACAATTAAATAGCACAAAGTGAATGAGATGCGAAGAATTGTTACGATTAACATCACTTGGAAATTGGAATTGTTGCACTGCTTTCGCAATAGAGCAACATATGATAAGGGGTTCTCCTCATAAAAGATTTGAACTCATCCATTCATGAAAGAATCTCAAAGAATTTCCCATAAATCACTACAAAAGATACATGAAAAATCCTTACCATAAATCATGTATTTTGTGTTTTAGTAATGGACCATTTTTTTCTCAAGGCCACACCATTTTGTTGGAGACTGTAAGGAGTTGTGGATTCTTCTTGGAAAATTGAGAGTATGCTCCCATTTGAATTGAGACTAACCACCTTATTTTACAATATCAATTGGACCACCACCTTTGTTCTCTCTAGGAGAGGAGACCAAGGAGCATTTTTTTAGTGTCATGTCTACCATGAAATCCATGGGAGGCACCAATTATTATATCATAGTTACCAAACTCAGACTTAACATAGACATTGGGCTCAACCTCAAACTCAAATGGTTAGCACTAACTCAAAAATTTGAAAAAAACATGATATATAGAGATTTTTTAAGGTACATATTTTCCTATGTGTTCCTCCCTAAATCAATTTTAAAAATTATAAAAACCTAATCAATTGCAAGCTAATTTGAGTATAGAATGCTTGAAAGAGATGCCATCTCATGGAATACGATGATTATGGGATATGCACAAAATGGATTTGTTGAAAAGGATTTAGAAATTTTCAAGAAAATGCAATTAGTAGGTGTGAAGCCAAATTCCACAACCTATGCTAGCATCCTCCCTGCCTATGCCAAAATGGAAGCTTTGGAGCAGGGTTTGAACATCCATTAGAGCTAGATGGGGGATTTCTGTTAGATATTATGGTTGGAAATGCTTTGTTAGACATGTATGCAAAATGTGGAAACGTACACAAGGCACGCGGACTATTTGATGGAATTCCTCAAAGAGATGTCATCTCATGGAATGTAATAATTGCAGGATATGCACAAAATGGATTTGTTGAAAAGGCTTTAGAAACTTTCAATCAAATGCAATTGGCAAGTGTAAAGCCAAATTCCACAACCTTTTCCAGAATAGAAGATCATCAGAGAGAGTGATAAGCATCGACAGGACTCAATGCATTGTCCCACTGATGCCTCGATAGTACTTAGGTGCAAAATTCATCGAGAAGAGAATTTAATATCAATGGGAGCTAGCTCAATGTCTCCCCGATACAATGATATACATCAATCTCCATTGGGGACAATATGATTTGTCGATGGGAGTCATTGGTAAGTTCCTCCAATGGTGTGAAAGGATAAGTCAAAATGGAAAGGTAAAAATCCATCAGCTAAAGAAACACCTATCGATGGAACAGAGGAGCCAGTCCCACTGATAGCCCGAAAAGAATGAAAAGAGTAAAGCAATGGCAAGAGAAGCATCAGAGAGACTCTCCAATATTGGTGGGAGTAATTTTGAAGTCTCACTAATTGCCTGGCAACACTTGAATTGGAGAAAACTTCACATCTACCTACTCCAACACAAATTCTTCAATCTGAATCCAAAAGATTGGACAACTCACCAACTGTGTACATATTAGAATTAAAGAGCATATCACTAAATTAAGAGGCTTACCTGTTCTTGAACTCTCCCATTTTGATGTTTCACACGTAAACAGAACCTCCCTCTTTTCAAGTTTTCTTCTAATGTAGCTAGGTTGTGAGGATAAAATGAATTTTGGTTCATACCATAAATTTTGAGTAGAAACTTTAGACTGCTTGTTGGGTTGCAAGGGGTAGCTTATAGAGATTTTCTCTATTTTTTCCCTAGTGGGTTGTGACTGCAATCAATTTTAGACCTTACTTATTGTCTGTATGCAACACATAAGCTTTTTATAAGAAATCCTAAAAGTATTTGCTGCATCCCTATTGAGAATGTCCAGTTATGTTTTAAAGAATGAAACTGCAAACATAATGAGGCATAACATTGATTGTAGCTAAAAAAATGCATACATTAAGGATTACTAATAATTGTTCAGATCATATAAGTAGAAAAACATCCCCTGCTCCTCCATTCCCACCCATGAACATGTTTTGTGGGATGGTCAATATATGGTTGTAGTACCCAAGAGTTATTAATTGTTTTCCCTAATCAGAACATTGGTTTTCAATGAGATCATCTTGTGCTCGTACAGTTCACAAACCCTTGCAAAGGCCTTGCTACAATCAACAAAGTATTTGTATAGACTCTTCTCTTAGAATGAGAGTGTAGAAAAACACTATTTTACTCTCAATTTGATATTACAAATAAAGATTATGCTATGTACTACTATAAACTATGACATCAGGTGCACATATTGCACAAAATATGTTTGGATCAATGCAAAGGGATCCAAATTACCAGAAGATTTTTTTAGCTTTTATGTAGTCTATTTATTTTAAGAACAAGATCAAATGCTTTGTGCAAACATTGTCCTGTCTGTAGTAGGTGGTAGTTACTTTGATGTGTATAAAATGGAGCATTTGTAGAAAGGACCCTTAGTGGATCAAGGCCAGTAATGGTAAATTCCAATTTCGTATATTGTAGTCACCTTATAATGTATTTAGAAAATGTAGGCATCGGTAGAGAGAAATTCTAGTTAATACGAACCAATTTTAGTGTCAAGGTTTGCAAATTATAGTCACCTCCTAATTTATGTAGAAAATGGAGGCCTTGGGTGAAAGCTTTGAATCTTGAAAATAGTTTCTGGTGGATTGGAAAAAAAATTCTATGTTTCTCAACCATTTCTCTATTCTGGGAATTTCAAGAAATTCATCTGGAGAGGTTGAAACTTTCAGAAGCATTTCTGATTTTTTTTAAAGAATTTGCAGCAATTTCCTGCTATTTTCTAAGGGTTTGTGGAAGTTTCTTGCATTAGAATTCATGTTTCCAAAATATTCCTCAAGTTTCTAATAATGTTTCTTGGAGTTTTTAAAAGATTTTTCTATATCACTTCCAAAAATTTCAAGTTTCCATAATTTTTGATACTGGGTTGTGCTAAAATTCCATTCCTCGAGTTTCCTTATCTATTTGGCCTAGTTACATGTTCACTATTCTTGGTGCAACATGGATATAAAGAGATTTTAGTGTTAGGTTTTTAATATTAGATAATACAAGAAATGTTACTTCCAAGGTGGTTCAAGTGTTTTAACCAAAATAGACTTGAGATTTTAATGAAATATTTCTAGCCAATATATACTGGAGACATTAATGAAATATTTCCCAATTTTTTGTGCAATAAGATGCATCACAAAGGAATATAATAGTCATCAAACAAAGAAAATCAAGTGCAAATAGTAGTCAGTGTCAAAGGATTCAACGTAATAAGAATCCATCAATTCTTCGTTTTGCAAAAGTGTTCAACTTGTGACTACTCATTTACTTTTTAGATTTCCAAAAGTCCAATTGATTGTAGCTTCACTTGCCTCTACATGGCCTTATATATTAATGAATTCCAATATCCTTTTTGAAGCCCATGATTGTTGCATCTGGATATATAGGAAAAGATAGCAGAGACAAATTCATATCTGCTTAAAATTGATAGCTGCTGAAAACTTGGGTAGGGCCTGTACATTGGTCCATATGCCAAGTCGGTGTGCTAGTTAGGCGAGGAGTCAAAAAAATACTTTACCATCACAAACACACAAACAAAAGAACATATGTTTAAATGTAGTAATATTGAATAAAATATAGCAATGATAATGGTAATATTAGATTAAAGGAGTTTTTTGTGAACATTTGTGAGCTTCATGATTCCCTTTCCCACCACATCTTTTGCAAGACACATTTAGTCTATCATATTTGACTTTGCCTCATCTTCTTTTGTTTCCTTGATCTTTTCTTTTTTGTAATTCTTCTCCTCTAATAGGCATCATTTGGGCAATAGGTTGCCTTTCTTTTTTATGGACATGGCAACGTTTTCTCTCTCATTATTAGTTATTCTTCCAAAATATTTTTCTTTTTCAACCAACTTATCAATCAACTAATAAAAGTGGGTGACTTTAGTTGATTGCTTACTTGAAATGACTCCAAATA
This sequence comes from Sequoia sempervirens, assembly GCA_007258455.2. Lineage (NCBI taxonomy): Eukaryota > Viridiplantae > Streptophyta > Pinopsida > Cupressales > Cupressaceae > Sequoia > Sequoia sempervirens. The sequence goes on from VDFB02193867.1 coordinate 292,634,214, forward strand.
GGTTGAAAATGTGGGAAGGAGATTGGGTAAAAGCACAAACTATGTCACACTTTATAAAGGAAAAACCAACACTAATCCAACTTTTAAAATTGTATCACTAAAAAGTGGCATATATGTTTTGAATTTTGAAATGGTATAAACTAGTAAAATATGTATTTTTTAGTATATTTTATGTTTGTATTTAAATAAAAATAATAATAAATTAACACTATAATTTAGTTGTTGATAAAACATTGAAAAATGAAGTTGCATGAGATGTCAAACTTTTTATAATAATTCTTTTTTTCTTTCAAATTTTTTGTGTGCGTTTATAACTTGAAACTTTAGTGCATGGATATATTTTTTTCCCAATTTTGATAAATATATATATTTTTAAATAAATATTAAAATGTGTGTGAATCAAAACATAGTTGTTTCCATCGGAAGTCAACTTTCATATTAAATATTTAACTAAAATGGAAAAAAAATTATACCATCTTGAAATAGATTATTTTATCTAGTGCATCATATATTTTTCATTTTTTTTAATAAGTTTTAGTATTTTTCCTTGGCATGCTAGTGAACCTAATATTTTGTGCTCATAACCTACTTTTAGTAAAAATAAAAAATAAAATATAAGTAATAATTAAACTATTAAAATAAATATATTTTTAAAAACTAAACTTATGGATCTACAAAAGGGTATTTTTTATATTTTTAAAAAATGTTATTTACATTCATAGGATTTATTGAAGCTTCAAGTTTTTCAAATAATTATTTTTTTTGGTAAATTGGACTCAAAGTGGTGCTCCATATATTTTTAGCCAACAATTTTAGTCGAAAAAATTGTAGAAGTATCTAACTTAGCTAGAATGAATCTTAATAGATCATATATTTGACCAAAATTGTTTTTTAGTTAGAAATACTTAAATTTAGTTGTGCTGATAAGTTGGCTGAAAGTGTGACACAACTTTGTACTTTTACCCAGATATTTTATAAAGGTTGTCATATATACACTAATTTTTCCACCAGCAACATTAATATCATGTTTGATTTCCCAAATTTTAGAACTAGACTTGTTAAATCACCATTTTTCAACTCAAAACTAAATAATTTCAACTACAATTCAATGGATTTTAATTCTGAATGGAAAGCATACAATTTGTAATGTCCCTTTTCATTCCTTTTAAAAACTCTGTATTTTTCTGAGATTCCTATCTACACAATACTTGAATATATATAAATAGTAGAATTGTGTCTTGAGGAATGTTTGTAGAAATTGTATAATGACCTAGTCCTAGTTTCCTGAAGTGCCTAAATCTATACACAAATTAGATCTGTTGAAAAGGCTTTAGAAAATTTCAAGCAAATGCAATTTGCAGGTTTAAAGCTAGACTCTGCAACCTTTGCCAGCATCCTCTCTGCCTGTTCCAAAATGGAAGCTTTGGAACAGGGTATGGAAATCCATCAAAGAATAATAGAAAGGGGATTTTCATCTGATATTATAGTTGGAAATGATTTGGTTGAAATGTATGCAAAATGTGGAAGCATGGAGAAAGCATGTGAAGTTTTTGACAGAATGCCTCGAAGAGATGTCATCTCTTGGACTGCAATTATTGTTGGATATGCACAAAATGGATTAGTTGAAATTTCTTTAGAAAGTTTTAAGTAAATGCAATTGGTAGGTATAAATCCAAATTCCACAACCTTTGCCAACATCTTCCCTACCTGTGCCAAAATGGGGGCTTTGGAAAAGGGTATGAACATCCATCAAAGCATAAATAATAGAGGAATTTTGTCAGATGTTGTAGTTGCAACTACCCTAGTAGACATGTATACAAAATGTGGAAGCATAGACAAGGCATGAACTACTTGACAGAATTCCTAAAAAAGATGCCATCTCATGGAATACAATGATTGCAGGATATGCACAAAATGGATTTGCTGAAAAGGCTTTAGAAACTTTCAAGCAAATGCAATTAGTAGGTGTGAAGCCAAATTCCATAACCTATGCCAAAATGAGAGAATCAAAGAAGGGTATGAACATCCATTAGAGCATAATAGATGGGGGATTTTTGTTAGATATTATGGTTGGAAATTATCTGTTAGACATGTATGCAAAATGTGGAAATGTACACAAGGCACGTGAACTATGTAAACTTGATTCCCCTAACTTGATTCCTCTTTACATAGCCCTCTGATGTAATTAGGGTGGAGATGGTTCTTCCAATCTCACAAATGTTCACAAATGATCAAACAAAAACAAGGAATCAATTCTTCAACTTTATTCTCTCAACTTGACCCAAACATGCACCTATTAGGCTTGTGGTGCAGGAGCACCTACACCCTTAATGCAAAATTTGATGTGGTGAAATGTAACTAGGTGGATTTGAGTGAGTCTAGGTTAGTAGAGGGGGTGATAAAAAAAAAAATATATGTTTAATAAGGTCTAAAAAAAACCATATGTTATGTATTTAGGTGTCCAGGAGTTATTGGAGTTCATGTCAAAAAAATTGCAAAAAATGTAATGTTGTTAAGCAAAATTGTTAAAAATTCAACATTGTGGGAATATGAAGGGACAAGGGAGTTCAAAAGGTGGTTATGGATGTTTGGAGGGTATTTTTTATTGGAAAATGTATTTAAGACCTCTTCATGGGTTGAACAAAGGTTGTTGAAGAAATTATTGAAGATTCCTAACAAGAATACAATGTTATTTCTGTGTTTTCTCTGTTTTTATTAACTTATCAAGTTTTGTACGGCCCATATAGATTCAGTTAAGCTTTAAAACTCATGGTAATCTATTGAATTATGTTTTAAATTTCTTTTTAAATCATTTTGAGAGGTTTCTATTAATTTTAGAGGAAGATCTCATTGATTCTCTGAATCTGACTAGTAAAAACCAATGAAGTTTAGTTTTGTGATTTAAATATGTAAATGGCCATTCCTCCTACTGTAAAACCATATTGGTTGGAGGAATGTCATATTAAGGGATAGAGTTATATTTTTTCTTGTTTTGGTAGGTTGTGGAGGCTGGTTATGTGATTGGGAGTGTTGCCCTAGGGTAAATTTGAATGAATTCTATATGAAAATGGGTTACCAAAATATGGATTTGAAGAAATATTGAGGGTATGGTTCTTGTGTGGGATTATTGAGTGTGTGTAGGCTATAAGTGATCTATTATAGGCATTGGTTCAGTTGGGAAATCCTGAGAGTTGTGTTTTTCATTAAACCCTAGTGTTTATGCATGGTAATGGAGGGTTTCATAGATCAACATTGAGGAAGCCTTGAGTCTGGAAACAAATGTTTGAATTTGATGTTTTGGAACATGACTAATGACTGTTTGATGAATTTTTGTGAAGTGCAGGTGAATAGAAGGGACCTCCTTTGTAAAAGAGGGCTAATTGAGAAACCTAGAGCAGGGGTAAGGTATTAAAACTCCATGTTGGTGTAAAGAAGTCACTGTTGATCTTTTGGTATGTTGTGTGAGCCCTTAAATGGTATCTAAATCAATTGTTTAGTTTTCAAGTCCTTTGGGAAGTTAGGGTGGCAAAGCCCTTAAACCGGTTCATGAGTGCTACTAGGGTAGACCTAGTTGAATGTTGATAAATGAAGAGGTAAAATGTTTTTTTAATTTGGGAGATTGTTTGATATTAAATCAATTGACATCTTGAGTGTGTTGACACCCCCTATATTGCATCAGCTTGTAGCCTCAAAACTCAAATTTTCCCAATAACTACAAGTGTAGGTCGTACAAAGACCTAGCAAACATCATTTGAGGAACTCTTCAACCATAGAAACAACATACCAAAAGAACTCACAAGGTTTATGAATCTCAAATTGGATTTTCAATAACCTACCCTTGTTTGGGCTACTAAATTAGCCCTATTTTCCAAAGGAAGTCCCACCTAAACTTCTAGTTTCCACTCAATCTCTTAAATAGTACTAAATGTGATTCAAAACTCCAAATTTCATTATTAGTTCAAGGATTTAAGACTGCTAGGGCACTGCCCCAACAAACCCTCACTTTTCATGCAAAATAATAGGGTTTATTCAAACTACTAACTCCTGGACTTGTACAACTCAAAAAATGGCTCCAACGCATCGTACTAAACATGCACAAACTCAATCTGTCATAACTTTGAAGGTTCCAACATCATTTTGCAAAAACCTAACCTTAACACCTCTTTTTCACAAGGAAAATGCCATGTACAGCATTAGGGAAACACTCATCTCCTTTAAACTTGATTCTTCTAAATTTATAAGCCTTCAAGACATCTACTCTATCATTTGCAAAGGAAATCCACTAATTCACAGCCTCCTATAGAAGGTGGATTGTCTGATACATTATAAAATATTCAAAATTGGACCTCATTGGCCTATTACATGCAAATTTCAGAAAACTACCAAGTTCTCACTCAAATCTTAAAGAAAGACTCAAAATTAATGCAATGGAGAGCTATAACATGCCTACAAAAAATATTGAATATTTCAAAGCCTCACAATTATTGTGCAAGCCATACAGTGCTGGTGAAGTTCTAAAAACACAAAAATATAGTGAATTTTCTGATAAAACATTGTTTACAGACTTGTATTTTCAATAAAATCTTCAATATCCATTGTTCAAGCCTTTTTCAGGCTTTTTTAAAACATTTTTCCATTAGTTAAAAATTTTAATTCGAAAGGAGGAGCATGGATTCTCCCATTACAAGCAAAAATTGTCTTCTTGTAGCTATTTTTAGCAATACTGCAAAAGCTGACAAAATGAATCTGCCAATAACCTTAAATGGTTTGTAAATGACCTAATTGCACTTACATGCACTCAACCAACACTAAATGACCTTATTCAAACATTTACTACCATTTGATCTTGAACTCCTAAAACCTTGCATTTGCAACTTTTGGGTTTTACAACAATTTTGCAACAAAATGCAATTTTTTGCAATATCAAAATTATTGACTCCTAGACACCTAATTACCACCAACTTATGACTGATTGCATAATTTAATGGTCTTCAAGACCTTATTTACTACAAAAATTTCTTCCTCCTAGAGCTTGCTCTTTAACAACCTGAATTACCTAAAGTTCTTCAATGGTGCCCCTGCACCACCCTCCCTATACAGATTGGTGGATGCAACCAATGTTATCAAAATTCAACATATTCCTAGAAAGGCCAATAAGTTATGTGCAAATGATATTCTCTCTGCAAATAGGCTTGGGAGAAATTATTTGATTGATCTTGTGAAAAGTGGCAAGGAACTTGCAGAGAATGAGACATTGATTAGAGAAACATTGGGTAGTCTGGATGCATTTGAAGGGAGCTTGGAGTGGAAAAAAATAGTTTTTGGTTCAATTGTTGAGTTTTCATGGAAATGCATGTGAGATTGTTTTGAAAATCTCAAAGATTCTATGGGATGAAACAAATAATAGCTGATGGATTTGAAGATCTGGGTGAGAGAGTTAAGGCTGGTAAATGCCTTGAAGCCATAGTTACATCTCTGGCAAGTTACAAAGATGTTGAAACCCATTTGCACAAATTAACTCCTAGTGAGGGTTGGATTGTCAAGAGAGGGGACCTAAAAAGTATCAATTTACTTGGGTTGAGTTTTAGATTTATGATGACAAATGATGAAGATTGGTTTGGTCGCCTTAACGCTTATTTTGGAACTGAGGTTAGTCAAATAAAAGATACCATAGATGAAGGGTCCAAGAATATTCAGGAAGACCTACTAAGTTTTATTCATGCACATAAATCTCCTTCAAGGATAAATGATTTAGCACCTTATTTGTAAGAGAAATGCTTCCATTTTATCTCAACATTGATTGTTGAGATTAAAGAACATCTTGCACATATTTCAAAAGCTCTCTATCAAGAAATTAAAAATGAGGAGATGCCGGAAAAAATGAACAAGGAGACACTAGAACCGACAATTATAGTGGAAAGGAAACTTTTCATTGGAAGCCTTTTAGTTTCTCTCAAGTAGAAATTGGTATTTCTAAATACTATTTTTACCAATTTGACAAAGAGGGAATTGTTGGATCCATGTTGAGAGGATACAACATTGAACAACTAGTAGCATATAACCAGTGAAATGAATAAAGTTAGAACATAAGAGACTGCTCAGGCCAAAGGTATAGAATCATAACTGCATACTTCACACTTTTCACTATCTGTTCTTGCACTCTTTTGGGTCACTCAATCATTATTTCTTCTCATTTTTCTCATTTCTAGTCCCAAATCTCATCACAGGTGTGCCAAGTCACTCAACCTAATATCCATTTTATTGTAAAACTTTGTTCCCATCTTTCAAATGTCTCTATTCCAAGGGCATGTGCTAGTGTCTAGTTCAAATTTAAATTTAAATTCCCTCCAAACCCATGAATGGTCACCCTAGTGAGTTTTCTAATAGCTGGTCACTTTATAAAAGAAAACTTGGCACTCATTTGGAACCCTAATTTCTCTCTCTAACATCTTGATCCTCCTCGAATTCCTCTACTCCTTGAAAACCTTCATTTTTCCTTTTTTTAAAGAACATGCACCCTTTTATGCTCTGAAAGGTTCTTGGTGGAGCACATGATGTTTTTAAAGCATGTATAGACATTTTACAAGCAAGTTTAGAGCATATCAATTGGAATCAATATATAATCATATAGACTCTTGATTCATTACACAAAAGTAATGAGACATTCATGCTTTATTATTCAAATATTTCCATGAAGCAAATGCAGTTGATTAAGAAGAATACACACCTGATTGAAGATCTATCATTTGAATAAGCATGAATGTTATGTTTACACTAGCTATAGAAAATGGGTATTCCCACACAAATATATCACCTACCTACTTTTGAAGCGGACGCTAAAATGATCTCTACAAAAAATGTTTGTAGAGAATTTCATGTCATGCTTGAGGATTTCAATGAAAAATTATTCTACCTTCATTGTTACATATAATATTCAACATAGAAGAGACAATGACAGTTAAAGTTGAAAAGTGAAAACTATAAAGTGTGCAGTTAAACTTAGAATCATGAACCATTAAGTTAAAACTTGAAACCATAAACCATGCACTTAAAACTCACAACCATTTAATTGTGCAATTAAAATAAAAGACCATAATGAGAACTACAATTTTGGATGAGAACCAATTTTTTTAAGGCTAAACATATCAACAACAAGAGCCCTATATGCCTATGTATTCCATATCTTTATAAGTTTGAGACACATCACATTAACATATGCAGGATTCAATGTTCTCAAATCACTTTGAGAGAATCCAAAACCAAAACCTTTGAGGCAAGAATAAACAAATTGAAAGTTATAGCTCTCAAGTATAAGAAAAAACTCTAACCATTTTTCTCATCGGCATCATTGACAACACAACACAACTTGTGCAAAATATTGAGGTAAGTCACTTGCCATGATTTCAATGAATTTTTTTTGGAAATCTGTACACAACCAAATCACTTTTAGTTTTTGTTGTGTTTTAATTCATTCTAAAACAGGTTTGTTGTTATCTGGTAAATGAAGGCATTAGTTTTGTGGATGTTTTCATATATAAAATTATTGTAATATAAAGTGTTAGACCCTTGTTTGTTTCTCCACATGGAGATATTTTGAACTGCTAAATGATCATTTGGTGGTTTAAATTTTTTGTTTATTTTGTTTTCCTTTCCCATGAGGTTATTTTTGTGACAATTTTCTTGACAAAATTATTTAGTATTGAATGTATAGTAGCTACTGCTGAAGCTGTAAATGCAATGGTTGTCAGAGCTATTTTCATATAGAGTGAATAGTAGATATTGGATCATCTTCATATGTTAAAATTAATACATTATTCTTTACAAACCTTATACATTGTACAATACATGTTTCTCCACAGTTTTGTGCCATTCTCAAAGACCAAATGTTACAAGGCAAGGGATTGGCATGTCACAAATGACTAAAGTTTTAAAAGATTGTATTCATAAGTGAAAAAAAACTTGGTTTTCCAAATGGATACATCCTCTCACATGTAATGAGTAAGTGACAAACATCTTGGTTTTCCAAATGGATGCATCCTCTCACATGGATGGTTAGGACTAAGTGGTCCAATTTGGTAACAATATACTTTTTGATATTATTATATTCTTTTCTGAAACCACATGTTTGTTCCTTCAAAAAAATAGGGGTGCTACATATGAGAGATCATCTTCCCACAAAAAAGAGAGCTAGCATCCCTACATTACATCAAAATCCTCTAATTACAATGGGTGTTGAGTGGACCATTCATTATGAGATCTGGGTTCTTGTGAACCACTACTCATGAAACATGGATCAATGAGTTTGACTAGTAAAGTTACACGGTTGAATACGATTCAATCTTGATAGAAATATCACTGTGGAAAATGCCTCCTTATCATTCAAACTATAGGAATACAAGTTACAATATTGTAAATCCAATGGTATCCCAACTAGAAAATCATCGCATAAAAAGTAGTAACCCTACAAGTTGTAAGGGTTGCAAAATTGCCACCAACCCTCACTGCATAATCTAAAAGAATAAGAAGTCACATACTTTAAGGATAGTGGAATTAAAATTCAATTGTGACTGATGAAGCAACAAGGTATACACATACATACATATATATATAAGATTTCCTATCAAACATATTGTACAGGACAGTGTCCATGCTCTCAACCTCTTTGAAATGAATCTACACCATACACCATTTTGAGGGAAAGTTTTGATTAGCCAATTAGGCTACATTTAGTAGCACCTTTCACATGAAAATTTGTCTTGCACCACACAAGAAAAATTCCAGATAGTTGAAACATTCCTCACCTCACATCTAAAAAAAAATTTCAACTTGCAACCAATATTTTTATTTAAAAGGTTGCAAAAATCTTGTCCCAAGCTCAAGAATTTAGCAGCTCTAAACCTCAATATTTTTAGGCCTACTTTTTGTTTATTATGAATAGATTGAAGCAGCAGTTGTATGGAGAATCATTTTGGTTCATTTCATTTTTTCTTAAATTCTGCTTTGGCAGTGTTTCATAATATTTTTTCCTGCAAATTCTAACCATTTTTCTCATCGACATCATTGACAACAAAACACAACTTGTACAAAATATTGAGGTAAGTCATTTTCCATGATTTCAATGATTTTTTTTGTAAATTTGTACATTTCCAAATCACTTTTGGTTTTTGTTGTGTTTTATTTCTTTCTAAAACAGGTTTGTTGTTATCTAGTAAATGAAGGCATTGGTTTTATGGTTTTATCTGTGGATGTTTTCATATATAAAATTATTGTAATACAAAGTGTTAGACCCTTGTTAGTTTCTCCACATGGAGATACTTTGAACTGTGAAATTATCTTTTGGTGGTTTAAATTTTTTGTTTATTTTGTTTTCCTTGCCCTTGAGGTTATTATTGTGACAATTTTCCTAACACAATTATTTAGTATTGAATGTATAGCAGCTACTGCTGAAGCTGTAAATGCAATGGTTTTCGGAGATATTTTCATATAGAGGGAACAATAGATATTGGATCATCTTCATATGTTAAACTTAATACATTCTTCTTTACAAACCTTATACATTGTACAATACATGTTTCTCCATAGTTTTGTGCCATTATACTGGCTCTTGTACTTCAAAGACCAAATGTTACAAGGCAAGGGATTGGTGTGACACAAATGACTAAAGTTTTAAAAGATTATATTCATAAGTGACAAACAACTTGGTTTTCCAAATGGATACATCCTCTCACATGTGATGAATAAGTGACAAACATCTTGGTTTTCTAAATGGATACATCCTTTTCACATGGCTGGTTAGGATTGAGTGGTCCACTTTGGTAACAATATACTTTTTGATATTATTATATTCTTTTTTGAAACCACGCATCTATTACTTCAATAAAACAGGGGTGCTACATATGAGAGATCATCTTCCCACAGACAAAGAGAGCTAGCATCCCTGCATTACATCAATTTTCAATAATTCAACATCCTCTAATTGCAATGGGTGTTGAGTGGACCATTCATTATGAGATTTGGATTCTTGTGAACCACTACTCATGAAACATGGGTCAATGAGTTTCACTCATAAAACTATATGGTTGAATACGTCTGAATACATTTAAATTTGAAGATTTTTTTTATATTTGAGTGCACACCTATCTTAAGCCAAAGTGTGTGTCACTTTTTTCATGTATAGAGGTGTGCATGTGAGACAAAGAAAAAAGATTTTAGTTCCTCAAAAGGGTGTCTTTCCATTTATAGGGGTATATCTCTTTATATGAGAAATTCAAAGCATAAAATTCCTTGCGAAGTGCACAATCAACAAAGGCATTTTTTCACTTCAAACAAGCAACATATTCCATTAATAGGAACATGCTAATGTGAAGATAAAGTCGTTATAAGAAAAAGTTCCAAATTGTTATTATAAGGTGCATGCCTAATCAAGTGGGATAAGTGTTTCAAATCATCAAACACTTTACCCATTTATAGGCATGAACCTCAATACAGAGTGTTGCTTTCAAATTTGATATGACAAATTTCTTGTATAGATGGATCTTGGAATGAGAATAAGGGAGAAAAAAAGTCAAAAGCTGAAAATACAAATCATAGGTGCATGCCTCTTATTGGGAACTAAGTAATTTTTAAAAGGAAAGCATGTCTAGTGTAAATGATCCTGAAGATACCTTTCACCCATTAATTTTTTGTTAAAATAGGCAAGCCCATAAAATATTAAAATACCCTTCCTCTATTACTAACCTAGAGCAGGGATTTGAAGCATGCAAAACCACCCTCCACTTCTTGGGATTTGAAGGCCTCTGTAACACAAACACTTGTTCAACATACCTATAAGCAAAAAAATATAGGAAAAACACTCACAGCAAAACTTACATTGACAATACTTGGAGAATTGTTTAAAATTACTTATAAGGCTCAACATTTAATGCTTATTTTTAAAAGTTCTGAGATAAAAAACAAGTTCTAGTTATGGTCTTTTTTCACTCTATTATAGTTCTGCACCTAAGGCATGCTCATTGAAACCAAAAAATGTCCATCCTAATTGTGATTTGTTTTCTTGTCTTGAATCTATCAAAACATGTCACAATTTTTAACATCAAAATTTTATGGGCATGGAAAGGGCATAAATTTTTATTTCTTAAAGAGTGTGGAATACAAAAACTAAGAGAAGCAATACATACTTTTTATTTTGGTTGGCAAGAAAGCTTCTATTAAATTTCAAGAGGTTGCAATGAAAAAACTAAATCATAAAAAATAGGTGCCTCTGATCAAGGAATACTTTGTTCTCATTGTTGGTGTTTTTTTTCCATGCACCTAAGGAATCTCTAAGGGATAGCCAATTCCTATGTCCAAGATCCCTAAAATGACTGGCCAACTAACAAGATTCAGTCAAAGACTAAGATCTTCTACACTTTAGGCTCTGTGGGGCCAAGGAGGGTGTTCCTATTGTGTTCATTTGGTAATATGCTTTATAGAACACATCATTTTCACAAATCAGTTTGAGTGAAGGATAATTATGCAACAATTACCACAAGATTGGCTAATCTTTAAGTAAATTGCTTACCCATTCATCAAAACAAAGACATCCTACATGATAACTAACACATACATGTGTTAAGATAAATGAATCTTAAAGTGAATTTGAATCCTGACTTTGAGTCGGTCATTAGACAATTGTTTGATTAACCCTTTAGGTGAATCATTAAGGAATAGAACAATGCCTTGTTACATTGGGAAATGTAGTCACATACACAAGAACCAGTAACACAGATTTGACCTTAGAATTTGATGGAATGGAATACTCTCACAAAAAAATTGCATTATGGAGCTCACTCTTTTTGATACATAACTGCTTATCAAATCCCTTGCAAATAACTATAAATTTAAGACCCCATTTAAGCATTTAATTGATTTGCTTGACCCAAAGTAGAAAAGGAGACATACATTCAAACAAATATTCGAAGAAGAATGAAAATATCATTAACATTTCATTCAAAATCCACACAAATTCACACAAGGAGATAAAATATATCAAAATTATCATTTACTCATATTTATCACTCATATCTGCAGAACAATTTAAGATAATTGCACATGTTCTTCCAAAAGCTCAAAACAAGATATCTATTCTATTCCTTCTTTTCTATTTCTAGCGTTCTACCCATATGCACCTGACCCAAAACCTAACCAAAATCTTTCATCCTTTGCAAATGAGCTTTGAATTCCCTTTTATAAGATAAGGGAGCAAAACAAGCCACCAACTCAAATGCAATTCTGATACAATTTTTTCATTTTATTCCTCATTTCGACTGCATTTAACAAAATCCCCACATGACAATTCTATTAGACATGGGGAAAATCCACCAGGAAGAAGAAGCAAAGTACCTCCAAAATCTTCATCCATCGCTAGGTGAGCAAAAGTACCAAAACCCGCAATGCCACGAGGGCACACCGTCACCTTCCAACATCTCAAAATTATGCCACACATGTAGGAGAAGCAAACAACAACCTAGAAATCATTTATCAACACAAAAAATTATTTGCCATCACCTTCATTTCACACACCAGTAGACCTTTTTCCATCAATGCACACACCCTAATACTCATGGATGCTCCAAGTAATAGCAAGGGTAAGAGAACAGATGTCAACACCTTCCTCGACTTTGTCCTTGTCTGCCATAGCAATGCCTCTTCAACTCATAGTTTGAACTACCAGAGGAGGGATAGACAACATTCCCACCTCAGATGACATAGCTTGGCCCATACTCGCTGGATACTAGCGGTAGTTGGAGTCAATCTCCATCTCAGTTTCTAATGGGCTATCGATAAGGTTGATAGGAGAATTTTGTCAACTAAATGAACCACAAACATATCAGAGCTTTCATCAAGTTCTGCTGGAAGGCCCAACAACTTCATCTCTTTTTATCTCCATCTCCTTTGAGCTCCCAACCTAGTTCTGTAGTTTGTGGCCACATCTAACCATCATTGGTGAAGGTTCTCTCTCCACAGTATCCACATGAATACTCTGTTCATGTCTAGGACCTTCACTGCAAGGCTTCTAAGAGTGAAGCTTAGAAGATCTTCACATTAGAATCGACGTGGAGCCAAACCTACTCATTTTGCAATCACAAGCACACTCTTGATCTTCGCTCTCTACAACAATCTGAGGACTTAGCTACTTAGTTTTAATGATAAGAATAGCAACTCAATCACTTATATTTAATGAGAGAGATGATGCTATCAATTGCCAATACTGCATGAGAAAAATCACACGCACAAAGTGGGCAATTTGTTGGGAGGCGTATTATCACCATTTCATTTTCAAGTGCATGAAAGTCTAAAGATTGCACTTCAAGATTTTTTGCAATTAAATATTCACATGCATGGAGATAAATTTGATCACTCCTGCAAAAATTTGGCCATTAATGCGCGATGGTTGTAGAGTAAAATGGCTATCACATGCCATTGATCGACTTTGAATATAGGCCATTGATCTTCTGCCTAGATGGCAAATCAAGTGGCCGACATTAGGTTGACCACCTTTGAATTCCAGTGGTGCTTCGTTGATGTGTCCTTAGCTAATGAAGTTCATCCATCTCAGATGATAGTTTCTCTGTCAGTGGGCTCCACCCATCACACAAACTGAATAGATCAAGACAGATGTTGAGATCTCGTTGATCTCGCTAATCTTCACTGGCGTTCACTTTATCCCAGCTAGCCAGTAAGGAATGGTGAAGATCATTCCCCATATTTTATCTCGGTCATTTGTTGATGGCATTGGACCATGGGCATGGTAGTTGGGAGTGGCTCACATGATTGTACAAGGACACACATCCTTATTCACCAGCCTCGTTGCTTTTAACCCGATGGCACTTACTGCCTGCGAGCTAGTGGGGTACGACTGAGATCTCATCTCGAATACTCGAATCTCAAAAACTGAACTCCATATAATGTTAGCATTTAATAAAATGGACTAGGTTAAGCTGATGGTGACAAGACCCTTGCAGGTGAATGACTTAAGTTTAAGTCAATGGGATAATTTAAGACCTGACTTTGGGAAAAGGCTAAATTCGATGGAAAAATTGATGATCGGTGCTTCGAGCCAGAGGGGCCAGTTAACCAACATGCAAATATGGATTAAAAGGTCACTTAAGAAATCAATGATCAACAGAGCAATTCAACACATGATTATAACATTTGCATACCTTTGAAAATAAAACCCTACTCATTCATGGGGATAAGGGTTTAAAAATGGAGACTAGACCCATGGGGAAATGAGAAAATTCTGCAAAATTTTAGAAGCTCCATCAGTGGCTCATGCTCGGGGACATATACCCCTAGTGGGTATGTCAAGGATAAAATCTTCAGTTGAATCATACCAGGGTAGAAGACCAAAACCAAGGAACTCACCCGAACTAGGCAAGCAAATCCAATAGGAAGCAAAAAAACTAGACCAACATATGTACAATACTTACATAATATACATTGTGAATTATTTCCACAAGATGGATGCCCCAGGCCCCCAAAATTTAGGGACAATTATTTCCTCTATCAAAGACCTTGGCCTGATCTACTTGTAGTAAGTTTACATGAGCATCATGTAGTCCTAGATTATCAGCATCATCATGATCAACACTGCCTATGATACTTGAAGTAACACTGCCACATTTTTCCCTCTCACTTACAGGCTCATCAAACTGAACAAGGAAATTGAATCCCTCATATTCTACACTAGCATGTAGTGTACCATCATATTCTACTTGCTCATAAAACTTAAAAACATCATAGACACTCTAGCTCAAACTGGGCCAGTCCTTAGTGAATTCGGGAAAGAAAGCATGACCAAGTTTATTGTCAGCATGCTTACCACCAATGTTAACCTCATGAGATGAAATAAGTTCCATAATCAAATCCATTAGATAAGGAGTGTCTACAAAGAACTCCACTACAACTTCATACTTCCCTGTATTACTTTCATAGTTATCCATGTCTTTGGATTTCCCCTCACATGGGTGAAAAAATGTTGCAATATTTGCAAATT
Organism: Sequoia sempervirens; assembly: GCA_007258455.2. NCBI lineage: Eukaryota > Viridiplantae > Streptophyta > Pinopsida > Cupressales > Cupressaceae > Sequoia > Sequoia sempervirens. Next base: position 292,649,251 of record VDFB02193867.1, read on the forward strand.
CTGCATAATCATCAAGTAATTCCTTCTTCTTAACATAAGACAATGTTGTTGGAATATCTATACAATCATCCTGTGCAACATGAGTAACTAACATTTCAGTTGTCTTTTGAAGTACACAACCCTTCACCATAGGAGAATCAATGCAACCGTGTGCATCCTCTTGGATATCCACACTATGTCTGGGGCTGACATCACATTTATGAGCTTCTACACCATGCAAGCCATTGTCACACTTAGGATCCAAGAAATATGAAGAACACTTGTAAAGTAGAATTTATTCAGTCACATACTGACATATATCTTTATTGATATCGACATCTCCACAACCTCCATGCAGTTGGGAATTGAACAAGTTATAAGTGGCATCTTCATTGACAAAAATACCTACATCAACAACACTTTTATCTTTATACAGACCATCCACAACACATCCATTGGTAGTACTTGTTAGATACTCATTAGAGGTGTCCTCAAAAAGAGGATTGCTCCTCCACCAATGGGGGTTGTTAGTTGCAACCTTAATATCTAATTCATCTTCATCAAATAAAATATTTTTCCATACATTAATTGGATGTATCTCATCATCTTTAAAATCGGGATGCCAACAATTCAAATTATCAATGTATTCAAAATCAATGTAGTAACTTAAGGAACAAAGAGAGGCAATTTCAACATCCTCCTCATTATTTTTGTTTGCAATAATTGATCCATACTTAGATAACTCTTGACATGAGGAGAATTTCTCACTACCTAGGAAACCAAAACCTTCAAGGCTATTAACATGCCCCCTACTAGAAGCAAGGGATTCCATCTCCACTTCATATGAAGAATCATATTCAATAGTAGATTTCCCAAATTTGATCTCCTCACTTTGGTTCCTTATTTGTACCATATCACTGAGAACAAGTGTATTCCCTTTACTGACTGGTGCATGATGGCTTCTAGCTGAATCAATTTGTGAGGTTTCACCTTGCACTTCTTGTGTTTTCTCGTAGCCTATGACATCTCAAGGAAGACGATTAGGCACCACCTCCTTGTTTTCATATTTTTTCTCTTCATCCTCTTCACTACTACATGCATCTACTTTTAGGTGGCTAGAGAAATGACAACATTCAACATTTAATTGTTCTGACTCTAATGCTTCTCTTGGATCTAACAATCCTAGCATTTGATCTTCTTCAACATGGCATCTATTACCCCTACTCTGGGAAGCAAATAAGAGCTTATGACCATGCTTAATGTTTTCCACAACATTTATCCAATCTATTCCTTGATCAAGGCCATGAGGCTTCTGATCCTCAGACCATTGGCTTGATCCTGATATGTATGCCTCAAAAAACAAATTGATGCACATTAGATCACTAGGCTTGAAACTCTTGTGTATCTCCATCAAAATATCCAAGAATCTTGAATATAAGTCATATGGTGACTCATTTGCATGTCTCTTTATCTCATGTAGCTTCCTAATAGAAAGAGTTATATCAGGCCTTCTCTTACTTGGTTGATGTGAAGTTGATGCCTGACTACATTCTGCATTTCTCAAGATTAAAGTGGTTATGACATCTATGATATTTTCTTGACAAACCCTTTTACCTTTTGATCTACTTGGTTCAATATTTTGAACATTGCTATAATTACTCCTAGCAATCACAGGTCCTCTCATCATTGAGTATCTAAAATTCTTCTCAATGTCAATAGCAATTTGGTATGCATGGTGTAGGGTTGTGTGCTCCTTATCTCTTAATAAGAAGCTCATCTTCTTGTGAAATGCTCCTAGATATACAACCAAACATTCTACATCACTTGGCCTTATATCTTCTAGAATTTCCCTGATTTCCTTTGCAAATCGAAGGTTGAAAATAGGAACTAACTCACCTTCACTTATATGGATTTCCATAAAAAATTTCCTTACCACACTTGGATTCACCCTTTCACCGAATTGCTCAACAAATCTTGTCATGAGTTGATTCCATGAAGCTATGGAACCCACTGGAAAATATGAATACCTATCCTTGGCATCATCCTTCAAGGATTGAATAAAAAAAATCATAACATCTTCATGATTCACATCATAATCCCCCATAACATCCATGAATGTTTGAAAATGTTTAGAGGCTTCTTTCCAAATTTTCCCTATGAATTTGGGAAAATATTTCCTAACATTTTTAGGAAATAGATATGGGAAACCGCTACTGCCATTTTAAAACCAGTGGCATATACCTTTCAATAATAAAATCCCTTTAAGGGCATGATACAACTTCTTCACCCTGCATACCTTTATTGGATGCTTTGCAGGGAAATCTTCTAAAAGGTAGGGCTCAAAAGAATGGCATACTTCTCAGATAATTACAAACTTTGCACATAAGAAGTATGAAAAGGACTACTATTATTCCCTATCTTAATGAAAATTCATCTAAGAGGGAATCACTTATGATCTCAAGTCTTGAATATTTCTCATAAACTTCCTTCAAACAGAGTAATATGCTTTCTAGATTTATGAGAATACCTGAAAATTTGTAGCAGTTGTTACCATTTCCTCCTGACTACAAATCCTACAAATCTAGAAATCTTCTCCACAATTGGACTGGTTCTTTGGATAGAGTTACCACCTCCTTGTACAAAGGAATCAACTTCAAGAGCATGAATCTCTTTTAAGGGTAAATTTCATTCTAGATCTTCTCCAATAGTAGAATCACACTCAAATCCTTTGATCTTCACTGCAACTAAATCATTTCCAGGTCCAAGAACTTCTCAATTTTATGAAAAAAGGTGCTCAAACATAATAAATTCAGGATGGAAAATGATATGACTCTATGTAATGAGTCTTAAGGCTTGATCCTTCAAGATCTGAATTATTTTATGACAAGGCAATTTGCAACAACACATCTGAGTGTATCCCCAAAGTAGTCGCCATTTTGTTCAACAAGAAACTAAAAAAAATTATTGTGTATCTAACCTACAATAAACAACCTCCCAAATCAACAAAACTGATTGTGAAAATAAAAAATAGTGTCCATTATCCAGTGGCCATTTCAACATCTATCTATAATTATTTGGTCTTTTTTTTGGTTACCACAAGCTCCCATTGGCATCGATTTTTGTTCAATCAGTCCCTAGTTGGGATGTTAAAAATATTTTATGATGTATATCTGATATTCCAAGTGGACATTGTTGTTGTTTATTAAATATTGTCGTTAGTTTTACAATATATCTGAATATGACATGTCCTACTTGTTAGGTCTCAAAAACACAAGTTTGAACCACCAGAGGTTGCCAAGCTCTCACAAAAGATTTGGCTAATGTACAAGGAAAAATGATTAATTTGAACCTTCTTCTCTTCAGGTTCTACCAGACCTAGGTGGGTATACCTATATGGATGAGCAGATTTAGGTGATGTGTTTCCTATTTTGGAAATTTATCCATGATGGAAATTGGAAGTGGAGAGATGTAGACTTATTTGGTGTAACTTGTATAAGCAATATTAAATTATGAAGTTTATGTTCAGTTAACAGATGTAAAAATAAAATGGATGAAACTAAATGATGAAATGTATGAGACCAATGCCTTGTTGGGTATATGGAGTCCAATGAAAACCTAGAAAATGTGACCTTTAATGGCAATAACTCAAACTATTTGGCACACTAATATGGTTTTATAACTTGTATAAACATACAGGTAAATAGTTGACAAACTCTACTTAAGACAAATTCACAACCCTAATTATATGGTTCTTCTTATTGATCCAATTAACACTTCCAAATTACTATGATTGACTAGATGGATTTAATCTTTACTTGAAAGAACCAATTAATCATATCACACAAGTACAACAAATGTCCATTGATAAATTGAATATATACTTGATATATTAGTTTAAATAACAGAGAAGCATTAAAGTGGATACAACCAAATAATTGAATAATTCCAACAAACAGTTGATACCAAGATAGGGTGCAAAATTAGATATCTTCATTAACTTCTTCAAAATTCATACATGCATCATAGTCTTCACTATATAAAAAATTTTAAAAGTATTTCCTATGTATTTCCTACCTAACTCCTAATTCCTAAAAATGATCCCTCTTCATTTGATTTTATCTAATATATATACATTATATCGTCAATAGTTGTGCCCTTTCACTGTGTGTCTGCATCTCTTCATTATATTTCGATTAATTTCCTTCAATAAATTAAAATATTTAAATCTTCATCACCTTCATTTCCCATGAAATTTAATCTTGATTTACTCATTAACCTTCTTTGCTGGAAATTTTCACCCAATTGAATAATAAACTCTTCGGGTAAATTAATCACCCATTCTTTTAATCCCAAAATTCTCCACTTCTAGTGAAAATACTTTATGTTTTTTACCCTTTATGCTTTTTGTGGGTAAAATAGACATCCACCTTATAACTCCTTTTGATAAAAAATTTCATATCTTGGCTGAAATATTTTACCTCATAAAAATATTCTACCTTTCCATTTCCACTTTTATTCACCTTAATACTCCCACAATTTAATATTTAAATTTCTTCTTTATTTTAATCGATAGTATTTATTTTAATGTTTTGTGTACCCTCAAATTTTTGGTGTGACATGCTTCATCATAGAGACTTTATTTTTTCTCACCGATTTCAATTCTCTTGTCAATGAAGTTTCCATCGGTGTGACAAACATATTCCGGTGTGACTTAAAAAACTCGCGCCAATCATGCATATCTCACCAATGCATTTTAGGGTTTTTTTCCCTCACTTCTTGCAGGATGTAGGAGATGCCTGGATCATCTATCCTTTCCTTGAGAGCACTGTAGTATCTCCAAAAATCACAAACTATGATTCACTATATTCAAAGACAATCCCAACCTCCATGGTATTTGTAATGTAACTATCAAAACATCACACGTTTCATTTGAAGGATCATTGTGCAAAACTCTTGGGGCCATTTGCTTAGGAATTCTAACTGTAGACTTTGATGATAGAAATGTATCGCATTATGCAATCCAAAGTCATAGATCCTGACCGTCTAGTTTTTATCAATGAAAATATTTTGGAGACCCCAATCTTCAATGAGATATTGTAGGGATGCAAGAGAATTATCAACTATTAACTTGTTGTAATTATTTATTACTTTTGAGAAGGCTAACAAGTTGAATGAACAATAACTTTTCATGAGGGTCAATTTCTCCTTAAATTCGATGTGCATAGTGTAGACAATTTCGTTGCCTCTTTGAGATCCCGTCTACTCAATGTCTGTCTCTCTGGATTGTTGAGGATGTTTCGTATGGTAGACCACAGGGCGTCTGGTGTAACCCTTATGTTTACATCTTTGATAATCCCAATGGAACATGGTTTGTTGTTACTTCTTAGCTTATGTCTAATTCACTTGAGATTTTGAGACTCAAACCAGCCTTGACATATCCTTTTGATGCTCCTATTCAAGAATATTTATTTCTTAAGTGCGCCCCTGACATTGCTTTGGCTGGATCACAATTCAAGCCTAAATCATGGCTACATGAAGTAAATATGCTTCTCATGATCAAGGAGCTTGAATTCAATATTAGCCTTCTTTTAGTCGATGGAATTCCATCTCCTTGGAGTGCACAAAGAAAACTATAGAATTATTACTAATGCTTTTATTTATGAGTTCAACTCAAATGCCATTTCCTGATGCTTTCATCAATCTCATTTGGGTACTGATCAATCATTATAGAAAATAGCCACTTCTCTACTTGTGAGCTTTTAATTGCTTGAGCTTCATCTAGAATCATATACTGTCACTTAACTCACTTCAAGTAATGTTCATCACTAACAAGAATCTGGTAATTTGTGATCAATGCATGGAAGTTTGAATCATCTCTATAAAGCCCTTTTGGATTTATGTTTTTCATTTGAACTATCCTTTATGGACCCTAATAAGGAAGTATTATCAAATCAAGGCAGAACTTGGTCTTTTCATCAGCTCAATTAGGCACAACAGAAGCTGGTGCAACAACCAAAAGGGTCCCCATTTGTTCTTCTCCCTCTGTTAGATTTTCCTCTGAAGCAAAAGCTTTATCTCCCTAATTTGGCTGTAAAAAATGAGCATATATATGTGATTGGGCTAATAATAAATTAATCCCTCATTGATGTCTTTTCTCTTCCATAGGAGCTTCCTCATGCTTGAGGGCTTTTGCTACTTCTGATACTTTGCACTGTGATAAAGATGGGTCAAGTGACCTCCAAGACTGCCTTATAAAATTGATCAAATGACCTTCAAAAGCCATGAAATTCATCAGGATGTTAATTGGTCATAGGGAAATGTAGTTACAAGATGAATTTACATGAACTCATCTGGTTTGCAAACTATCAACATTCAAAATTGCTCATCTGGCATTTTCTGCAAAATTGCCACTGTCAAATTCAGTCGAAACCCATTACTTGCCCTCCTTGAAAAAATATTAAATCTCTTCTTGTGCAGCTATAACTTTGGAAATTAGTTCATTTAGGTGAGATGAATGAGTGTGCACAATGGTTTTCCATCATTTTATTTTCTTCACCAAATATCAAGCATCAAAGTTGACCTCTACAAAAGATTTCTTGAAATGTAGTCTTTAAACTGGGTAAAATCCATTTGGAATTGATTCTGAAAAATTGACATGGAAGTAGATTTTGGTGGAGAGAATCAAAGGTACCAATTATTTTGTGATGAAACTCTCTTGGTTTCTTACTATTTCCTTCCAAAGTTGACCATTTTAACAGATTTCATTGTGTGTAGACAACAAACTTTTGTAGAATCCTTTAACTTGGCCTTTTGAAATCGTGTAAAAACTGATCATACGAAGCTGAAAATTGGCGTGCACACTCCCATGTGGTAGATGAACATCTGTGCAAGGTGGTTTGGCATGAAAATGAACAAATCCAAAGTTATAATTTTTCAAAATGTGCTCCTAGGGTTGATTTTACAATTGAGTTTTCTAAGTGCTGTATAAATTTTTTGACATGGAACCTTCAAATTTTGCCAAAATTTGAAGGTTCCAATAGTGGCTCTGTTTGGGGATGTATGCCCCCTGGGGGAATAACAAGAATCTAGGTCTCTGGGAGAGCAAACCAAATATTTTACCCATTGAGCAACAGATTCAAAACCCCTTTTTTGTCATAAGCGATATGTTTTTTTGAAGAAACCACACCACAACTGATGGCACAAGGCCACCAAAAAGAAAGTCCCCTTATTTTCCTCTATCATATACCTTGTTCTGTTTTGAATTTGTTAGATTCCTATTGAAAACATTCATGCAATCTCCACTACTAATGTTATTGAAAACTTTCAAAATCACTCCATTTTCATCGTTGTCCTCAATATCATATATCATAGAATATTTTTTTAGCTGGTCTAAAAATCCATCATCTGAATGCTTATCTTGTAAGTCTTAAAATTTTGTCACACCAATATCTTTTCAAATAATCAGATCTGAAGTATTTTCTACTTCTTCCATATCACTAATTTGTAGTGACAAAAATTCTTGATCCATACAGTCATCATCATGCACATTTGAATTAATCAATTCATCATTCATGATATGCAAACCGATATCTTTCTCATATGAGGAAAAGATCTTCAAGTTTGATTTATGTATTTCTTCATGAAAAGAGGTGAACATGGAGTCATGATTATCTTCAAATTTTCCCTCATCACTGTTACACACAGTACTTTCACTATCAAAGCAAAAGTAAGTTGGAGATGAATTTTTTGTATTATTTTTGTGTAAATCTTAGATATTCCACTATCAGCAGATTTGAAATTTGTTCACTATTGAGTGAACATGCTTCTTCATCCACCACATTGTTGTTGTGTTCTTCATTCTTCTCACCATCAAAAAATGGTAATTCAGATGTGTTGATCTCATATTCATTTGTTTCACAAATTGGTACATCACTTTGATTATCAGAAAATACTCATCTTCAACATAAAGTGGATTTGGATATACATGAAATTCAAACTCTGGCACACCTTGGAAAAATGCCATTTTATCTTCTCCTATCTTTTCATCATACAATGGATTTGAAAAAAAATGAAAGCCATTTTCAGGTGTACAAATTTCTTCCTCTTCAAATGTGTCTTTATGGTACTCAACTGTAGTTGGAGGTATTATTTGTTCACTGTCAAATGAATTTTCTTCTACCATTGGTTCTTCCTCCTGATCTCCATAAGAACTGCAAGAATCACTTTATTGTAGATCAAGATCCATAGGTTCATCTTCACCATCTAAATATTCAATGGATCCCTCATAACATGCACTATCACAATCGGTTATGCAGGAGAGACCCTCTATATCTTCTATTCACCTACACCTATTTCTCTATTGGCTCCTTATCATGTAATGCATATCTTACATTTTCTGGAATTATTCATACACCTAGTCAAACTATGAAGGTTTCCTGACTCAGGTCATTTGTCTGAATGAGGCACATATATTTTCATGAATGTTTCAATGCATATGGATTTATTAGGCCTAATTTACCAGGTATTTTCATATAAATATTCAAATTCTCTTGAATAAAAAAATCCAAATTCTGACATTCTTTGTCTTCCCTTTTGAAGACACTCTTTATTTTTCTCTTTTAACTATACATGAACTTGTTTTCCAAATCATTCCATGAAGTTATGCAAAGCATAGGAAGGCTGCAAAGACAATCTTTAGCATCCTTTTCTAATGTTTCCACAAAATGCTTCATGATAACATCCTCTCCATTGATTTTCCAATTCACCAATAAATCAATGAATTGCTTCAGGTGCATATCTGTTGATTCTTATTTGTATCCACTAAATTTTGGAAAATGATTTTTAATATTTAAGGGAGGAGGAAGATTTGGGTAACCCTAAATATTTTTGAAATCAAGGACCCATCATAATTCATTCTTTGATTTGAAAATATCCTTTAAATAAAAACTAGGATGATTTATGAGACTAATTTGAGGTACTGTTCACAAGTCAGTTGCAATATACTCTCATTTGAAAGAGAGATATGAATATACTCCATCTAGCTTAAAACTTGATAAATTGAAAAATACTTGATATATTAGTTTAAATACCCAATCAAACAAAAGATAAGGCCACTATAAATAAAAGGTATTCCTAACTAATTAGAAGAAAAGTATTTGAAATATGTAATATCACAAGTATGTTGATTCAAAAGAACATGTACACTAACAAGCTCTTCAATAATTGAATGCTTCAAAAAATTCTCATGTTTAAATCTTTTGCATGAAGCATGAAATTAAGAATCATAGTGAAAGCTGATCTTTCTGCAAACTCACAAATTCAAAAAAAAACCCTGATCAACCCAAAATGACTAAATAAAGTGCAAATGAACTGTCCCTAAAAATCACCTACTGATATCAAATATACCTCAATGAGTAACATATAGCTACCAGTTTGCTCCAAAAGACTTTCAAGATGGAACTTAGTTTCATCTATTGTCATTTTGGAGGCACAACAAAATAACACTATATGCTCTCCAAAAGAAGAACTTCCTATGATATGAATTATTTCTCAACTAAATGCAAAAGATTCTACCATGAGCATAAAACAATAACAAGAAAATAACATGTTGTTATCCTTTAATACCAAAAACTTGTTTTAGACTTTAAAGTCAAGATTACTCTAAGAATGTATTCACTAAGGTCGAGGGATTAATTAATTTCTTGCGAAGTTTAAATACTAAAACAAAAATACTTTAAAATTGCGTCGACTAAAAAATTAGGGTAAAACACTAACATAAAACTAATAGCAAGAAATGCAAAAACATTTCATTTCCTCTGCCTTTTTATTTTTGGAGTGCACACATCCACCAATGTAGGGTTTGATAGAACTTCTTAAAGGACTTCATGGCATATTTCACAGTCTCTGGTGGAATTTTCCTTTGCAGTTTTGGTCAAACACTGATCTTCAAATTCTGGGTAAGTACCTTTCAGAGCATTTTTTTTTCATTTTTGTTTCAAATTCAGGGTATGCTACAGAGTGCTTCATTAATTTAGAGTGTGCATAGAGTGCTTCATTTCTAGTTTATTTCTGCAACTATTGCATTCCATGACATAGTTTTTCTTTTAGATATTATGTCAAACAGTGATCATGCCTTGTCTATGCTTTCGCATTTTGCATACATGTCTAGCAGAGCATTCCAAACTGTAGTATCTACTGACCGTCACAAATTGTATCTACTTACAGTTTTCTATTTTTGCATTATCTTTGTGTTCTCTTCAAGCGGTATAGCACAGTGTCTTCTAATATCTCAAAATTGTACTGTCTCCAACTCAAAAGCCCGCTTTAAAGAACCCTATGTATCTTGGAAAATGACTAAGTTCTATTGAAATTCGGCTATTATTCCTTTCTTGTGTAAATGGTGCCATTTCCTCCTGACAAGTTATCATCATTTCTCTCATGTTGCCATCACCATAGTACTCAACTCTCATTCATAGTTATTTAGCAGCCTTGACTGTTTTTCCCTATATATATCAATCACAAAAAATATGTTGCCTTGAGATAAATACTGATTATAGTTTCAAACTTAGTGACTGCTGTTAAAGTTCCTAGCGAAGTTTATGAAAAGAATGGCTTGCTTGTAATCATGGTTTCACCTTGAGTCTTTACATAATTAACTACCTCCTTTATTCTGTAGCATTCCAAACTTGTATTTTTCGTTGTATTTCCCATACTTTATAATTGCTTCCATAACCATAGTCTCATGCAAATGTAGAGATATGAATTTGAATATCAAAAACTTGACAAGAAGTTCATTTTGGTCTTTTATGAATAAATTCAAATGTTATCTTAAAAATAAAACATATTTCTTCGCTCTCACAAGATTGCCTCTTTTATTTGGAAGACCACTTTAATATTTTCACTGTGCATATTACTTTAAAATGCTGGTAAATTTCCTGCATTGGACTGTCCCTGTTTGTGATATTTACCCTTCTGAGGTATGTTGTGTCTTGATATTGCAACTATGTTTTAGTAGGAAGGATTGACTTTTAAAAAAAAAATTGCTCAGTGTGTTCCTATCTCAGATGATCACAATGCCTTCTATCTCTTGCTTTAAGATACACATTCATTCTTTTCTTGTTTACTTACTATCAATGCATTTATCACACATGGCCCTGTTGTTTTTAACATCTTCTCGTGATCTAATATACAATGGGTGTGCCCTTTATGTATGACATGTTTTACCATTGTGTTTGATGGAATTTTCTTTTATGACATTGCTTCACTTTATGTACCAAGACTTCATTCATTAACATCTACTGACATATCCATCCTTTCATAATGTAAGTGTCCTACTTTTGATCTTTAATGGAAAATTTTTCCTCATGGTTATATTATGAGTGTGAATAAAATATCATTGTGATGTTCAGCCAATACACTGTTAATGGATCTCCCTTCTTAAAGTGACTGTCCAAAGTTGACTTTCCACTACAGTTCATGCTATTACGATACCTGTTGAATGATATTGAATATACCTGAAAGATCGTGCATGAACTATGAGCTGGGCTCAACCCTTGTGGGAGCCACATTTACTCCACTCATATTTAATCAGATTGTTTGTACCTGTAGTTGCACATGGAACAAACAGTTAGAAAAACATGACATGTTTCAGATGTATTTGATCATCATTTCCTCTCTCTTCTCTGAACATGAGTGACTATCTTGTTTGATGCATACAAAAATGGTCTATACATTGATGGGTGGGTGTATATGTAGGATCAAAGACCATCATTGTTTAGAACTCTATTCTAACCATTGCAATTCTTTCAAATGCAGGATATGAAGACCGAGAATTGCAGAGGACACAAAACAAGCAATCTAGAGTTGAAGAACATGCAAGATGATGGACCTAAACTAGTCATCAGGCAATGACTAACCTTTCTCTCTATATATGCATCTTTTTTCTTTCAATCCATTCTTGTATATATTGTATTTTATTCACATTGGACAATCTATATTGCACGGCTTGTGTGAGATAGATCTTTACCTTTGAATCAATAAAGATATTTCTTTCAGCAATATTCTATATGAATCTTTTCAATATTGTATACATCTATATAAATGCAACAATCCATTGCTGAAAATAAAAGCTTCTTGATTCTTCTGTTTATACATCTGAATGTAATATAGGAAAGAATTAATATAAAATGCACCTCATACTTAAATCTCACTCAATTTGATCTAAGAAAAAAAAATGAGTAACATCTCTGGCGACATCTGCTGCATGTTTTTCTGCTAAACACTAGGACCAGTTGCCTAACCTATCCATTGGGCATGGGGTCACTCAGAAACTCATACTAGGTTTGAAAACAGCTTGCTTCATTGTTGTAACTCAATCATGAAAACGCAAAACTCCCTGGAGTTCAAAACTAACTAACTGTGTTGAAAAGCACTTAGGGAAACTAAAAACAACAACTATTCTAAGACGTGCAACAACACTTATTGAAAGCATGAAATGATTGAAATGATGTAGATCAAACCTCAAAGTAGCGCTTGAGGTGTATCCCATTGATAGGGATAGGCAAAATTTCACCATCCATTTTGGACAACTGGAATGCATTATGCTCCTTGCATTCTGTGATGAAAAATGGACCACTCCAAAAACTATCAAACTTTGTATGCTTCCCCGACCTACTTTTTAACTCATCCCATTTCAGCACAATGTCACCTTCTCTGAAAACTCTAGCAGTTGCCCTTTTTTCAAAAACTCTTTTAGTTTGGAGCTGATGCTACTCTAAAGACTTCATGGATTTGTCTCTAGTCTCTTCCAGCTCCATAAGCTGAGCAAATCTAACTGCTAAGGAATCTTGTCCTTTAAACATTTCCAACTGATGCATTAAATCAAGAGCTAGTAACTCTACAGATATAGGCAGTCTGGCTTCCTTACCATAAACCAACATGTATGGAGAATTTCCAACAAACCTTTTAGGAGTTATCCTAACTGCCCATAAGGCAGATTTCAGCTTGGTGTGTCATGCTCTCTGATTGTCCTCCATCATTCGTTTAATGATCCTGATCAAGTTCTTATTAGTGCTCTTGGCTAATCCATTGCCCTAAGGGTAATAATTTGATGAACTGTTCAAATATATACCATTTTTCACTACCCAATCAGCCACTCTGATTCCCACAAATGCCAAAGCATTATTGAAATGATGGAATCTGGAACTCCAAATCTAGTTATAATCTCATCATAGAAATTTAATACAAAGGTCTCATTGGCTTCCTTCAGGGCTACTGCCTCTGTCCATCTTGTAAAATAATCCATAGCAGTAAGAACCCACTTATGCCCAGCACTGGAAGGTGGGTTTATAGGTCCAATGAAATCAATGCCCCATTTCATGAAGGGCTGCTCTAACTGAATTGGCTGCAAGGGTAGTGCTGGAAATTTCTCCTTTCCAACAAAAATTGCACATTTCACACATTTTCTGGCCCATGCATGGGCATCTTTAAATATGGTTGGCCAGTAATAACCAGCCCTCATAATCTTCCATGAAAATGACCCCCTGAAGTTCCATCATGGAACTCATGAAGCACTTTCTCAATCTGATTATAATCAATACACCTTAGCAAAACACCATTGAGATCTTTCTTGAATAAAACATTGTCAATCAGAACATATGGAATGGATTGTAACCTGAAATATCTCCTCTTGGTTCTATCTAAGTGTGGTGGACATTGACCAGTTTGTAGAAAATGAATCATATCCTGAACCCAGCTTGCTGCTAGCACAGGTACAACATTCTGATCCTGATCATCAGTAACTAAAACAGCTTTTGTCTCCTTTTCCTATATATTTTGTGAAGTTGAAGCCAGTTGTTCATAGAGTCCCTTACCCCTTACCAATTTTGTGATCTTGATCTCTATATCAAACTCCATGACTCTAGTAATCCACCCAACTCTTTTTTCATTAAGATCCTTACTGAGTAAGAATTCCTTCACGCTTGGATGTGCTACCATTAAGTGAATCTTGTTATTAGAAACCAATGGTTTGAATTTCTTGAGGCTTCTAATGACAGCTAAAACATATTTTTCTACAAATGAGTATTTCTGCTCATAATCAGCCAATCCTTGGCTAAAGAATGCAATAAGTTGTTTTGAGCCTTCACTGTTCTGTTGAACCAGCATTGCTGAAATAGAATCAATGCTACCAAATGCATACAGGACAAAATATTTTGTAAAATATGGATTCACCAATGTAGGGTTTGATGCTAAGGCCTCTTTAATGGCTTCAAAACTACATTTTGCCTCCTTAGTCCAGCTGAAAACTATGTTTTTCCTCAATATATCAGTCAAAGGCTAAACAAGATTTGCTACATCAGGTATAAATCTCAAAAAGTTGATCCTGCCTAAGAAACTTTGCAGCCCCTTCTTATGATTGGGCAAAGGTAGCTCCATAATAGCTTTGACTCTCTCAGGGTCAATTGTGATTCCCTGTTTTGACACTATGTGTCCTAATAGCTTACCCTCATGAATAGAAAAAATACTTTTCTTGGGATTAAGGGAGATTCCATATTCCCTACATCTTTAAAACACTAGTTTTAAATGTTGGAGATGTTCATCAGCATTCTTTGAGAATATGGTAATATCATCCAGATATATCAGCACTATTTTATTGATCAAACCTTGTAAATCCATGTCTATATCCCTTTGAAAACTGGCTCCAGCGTTGGACAGACCAAAAGGAATTCTCTTGTAGGCCATAGTGCCCCATTTTGTTGTAAAGGCAGTCTTATATTGGTCTTCTTCTCTGACCAATACCTGGTTATAACCAGAGTAACCATCAAGCAAAGAGAATCTTTTTAAACCAGCAACCACTTGGAGGATATGCTCCATGGAAGGTAATGGATAATGATCTTCTAGAGAGGCTCTGTTAAGATCTCTAAAATCTACACATAACCTGATTTCACCATTTTTCTTTCTAACCGCAACTAGGTTAGAGACCTAGGAAGTGTGCTTAATTGGAAATACAATAACCACCTCGACTAACTTGGTCAGCTCTTTGATCATTAAAGGTTCGAGCTTAGGGTTCAAAGGTTGTTGCTTTTTCCTAATAGGCTTAGCGTCGAGTTCAAGTTCTATTGTGTGTTGAGCAATTCTAGGATCAAAACCTCTCAAATTAGAATAGTCCCAAGAAAAAATATCCTAAAACTCTTGACATAAAGTAATGAAAGTCTATTTATTGGATTCATAACAAATTTTCCCAACCTTGAGAAGCTTACCTTTTAAAATTTCCAACTCCTCATAATGCTCCTCCTTAACCTGAATGCTAGTTTTATTCTTTTTCAATTGATCATCAGTACTGAAAATGGACTCTAAAGTAACCAAGCCCCTAGGCAACTTATTTGTTCTCAGTTGGATAATTTGATCCTCATATTGTTGTTTCAGTTTTTCCTGATTTACAACATAAAACTGATCTTCCCCAAGTAGAAAGCTTAGAATCTACTTGTCACTTTCAAAGACTTTCCAGTTAATGTTGTTATCTAGAATAGATGGCCTAACAATTATCTTAACGTGAGGCTATACCTTTTCTTTTATGATCTCATTAGGGATGTCAAATTGTGCACCAATTGCAACCAATCTGTCTGCATGTTTATTTTGACTCCTAGGGACTGAAACTAGATTGAATGCATTGAACTCCTCAATCATATCCCATACTCTATGCTTGTAAGATTTCAAAGTGGACATCATTTTAGCTACATTCAACCCTCTTACTTGATTAACAATTAGTTCGCTATCCCCAAATACCTACAAGCAGTTGATTCCTCTTCTCCTTACCCACTCTAAACCTTGTATCAGTCCTTCATACTCGGCAAAGTTATTGGAATAAGAGAAAGAAAATCTAAATGCAGCATAATATATGTCACCCTATGGAGAGATTAACACTGCACCTCCACCAACTCCATTTCTGCTTCTAGAACCATCAAAGTACATTTTCCATAACTCATCTTGCTATGATGACTGTTGTTCTACCTTATTTTCAACATTTGGGATCTCTGTTTCAGGTTTGTGAAGAACATAAATGCCTAATCTAGCCTCTTGAATAAGTTCACTTGGCTTATCTATGATGTTTTCTACTTCTCACTCATTTAGCAGCACCTCAGGTATACATTCATTTTGTAATTCTTGAACTGTAGCAAGCTCACTATCTTCAAGAATCACAAAATTAGCATTAATTACACTTGGCACATAAGGCTCGATGTGATCCTTAGCCAATGACTCAGATTTAATTGTTACTTTTTTCCCGTATCTGGTCCTGAAAAGCATATGGGACCAATTAGATGATAAATAACCCCCAATCTTTGCAGTGAAGTCCCTTGATAGGCACAAGGCAAAGAAAGGAGGTAAGTCAATAACAAAAACATCTTGAGGAATAGAAAAAATTGGACAAGCATGTAATGTGAGTCCTAGATCCTTGTCGACACCCACAGTGTTAACTACTGTTCCATCTAGTTGAAGCACTCCTTTCTTAAGGGGCTGGTATTTTAGTCCTAACTGATCCACAATTTTCTTTTGCATAACTGAACTACAGACTCCACTTTCAACCATGCAGTTGTGAACTAATTTGTCTCCCACAATCAATGTCACATAGAAAGGAGGAGGCTTAACACCCTTCCCAGACTCCTTTCCTAGCAGTTTACTTTGTGAAACATCACTTTCTTTCAGTTCATTTGTGAAAATAACTTTAACTGTATCAATTGAAGGTTCATTTGTTGTTGCCTTTTCAATTAAGGCAGACTAACAATTCCTTTTGACCTAGAATCACCAAGGAATCCCACATAGACATTTTGATGTTCAACTTTTTCATACTTTCAACAATATTAAAAGGCACTGTAGAATTTATCTTATGTTGTACTCTTGCAACAACAGGATTAGTCTGCAAGTGAGATTGCTCTTTAGCAGTTGTTTGTGGATTTCTCTGCAAAATGCAAGGTACTTGTGATGTAGATGATTCATTAACTATTGCTTTTCCTTTATCAGCTGCCTACTCAAGTTCAAAGGCTCTTTTCTTTGATCTTGTGTTCGCAACAATTGAGGAATCATTTTCATTTAATCCACAGGACTCTTCACCTTGCTAGTTTAGGAGTGGCTTCACTGGTAGGCTGATCTTGCTGCTGTAAGGATCCATCATTAGGTGGGTTTTGTTGTGTTTTTGAAACACTCTATACCATCAAGGTTTGATTAATGATTCCATTTGAACAAGTGGCCTGATTATGAGGTTGGTTGCAAGGGTATCACCATTCATAATCTACAGCCAGGTTATTCTAAACATGAATAATATCCTTGGCTGCACTAAGAGGAGCAAGATTATAAACCTGAAATGGCCTTGAGTTAATATTCTGCCTTGTACCTTGATAATGGCCTTGGTAAGGCTGTCTATTTCCTTGATACTACTATTGTTGACCTTGGTAAGGCTGATTTACAGCTTGATTCTATGGTTGGTAAGACCTATTGTATGACTATTGTTTTTCTAAATTCACTAGTTTATTGCCAAAAGTCTGTAATAAACTCTTAATCTCTTGAAGCTCCTGAGATGAGCTTGCTGAGGCATTTTCCTAATTTGCAACTATTGTGACAACAGCTGGAACAATAGCTGACAACACTGGTGCAGCTGGTAGGGGTGTAAAAGGTGGTACTTGAAGTAGCATACTAGGTTGTATCTCAAGAAATATTGGTGTTGGTGGCCTAGGGGCAATTTTACCTGCCTAAATCAAACAATTTTATGCTCTTATTGCTACTTCATAAGCATCTGGTAGGGATACCCATCCTATTGACTGTGTCATTACTGCTATCTCACTATTTATGGCTTTCAAATAATACAGAAAAGCATGTTCAAGAGAAGGCCTCACGGTAGCTGGAATCCTATACCAAGTTCTCTAAAATCTGAAGTTAAAATCTAACATTTTCTCTTGAGGAGCTCCTTTTTATGGTTGTTAACTGTTCAACCAGTGGTAGGTGATCAAACTTGTCCTAAAATTGTTTATCTAGCTTAGCCCCTAATTCATCCCAAGTTGCAACTGACCCGACTTGTAGACCTCTAAACCATTGTAATGCTTTTCCCTTAAAAGAGGCTACAAGCAATCTGACAACTACATTCTCTTGGGTTATATGGTGAACCCCACAAAGAGAGGCCATGTCTATGATATGTTCTATAGGAGTTGTTTGATCCTCTCCTATAAAAAAGGGTAAGCTCTTCAAAGCTGCTATAGGAATATCATCATGTTGGTCCAAGTTCAATGGACTACCTCCATTGAATGGCACAAAGGGTTGATTTCTGGCCATTTGCACAACTTGAGGTTGATTAACTAGAATTGAGAAAGCAGAAGCCAAGGTTGTGACCACAACTAAAATAGCTTTGAAGATTGGTCTAAAACTTGGTGGGGTTGATTGAACCTCTTGGAAATGGACACTCTCTTAACAGACCTACTTCGTTTTCTAGGTGGAGATAACTACAAATATTCAAAAGATTCAGAACTTCTTGTCTGAATATTTTTCATGTGAAACTATACATCACTGGTTTTAAATTTTTCCCATAGTGAAAGTCGCCAGATATGCAAAAAATTTCCTCTCAAAGGCTTAAAAATGCTGGCAGCAAATCAAAACTAGCAATACATGGAAAAGTTAAAAATTTCACAAGTATGTTGATTAACTTCAAAGAACACATACACTAACAAGCAAGTGATGAGCAAGTGACTGAAACTATTACAAATTCTCAATGAAAAAACTTACAGTTTGCATGAAAGCATGAGTTACAAAATCACAGTGAAAACTTAGGATGAACAATCTCCAAAACCCTGTTAATTCAGAACTGCTTACAATGATCAAAAAAATGACTAAATAAGCAAGCTTTGAATGAAGTCCCACCAAAATAGGAATGGAAACTTCCCTTTCTCGGATGGCCTACAAAATCCAAAAATATAGCTACCAAATTTGCTCCAAAAGACTTTCAAGATGGTTGAAAAAGTCAATTCTAACATAACAAACATGGAGGCACAACAAACTAATGCCTATATGCTCTCCAAAGTAATAAAAGTTCCTATTTTTGCTCCAGATGTTTTCAAACTAACTCCTCAATGCTTGGCACCTCAATACATGCTCACAATTTTGCATTTAAAATAACACTTGATTAAAAGGCATATAACTTCACCATTTTAAAAAATTGTTTTAGACTTTAAAGTCAAGCAAAACTTCATAATCAAGCTACGACCTTCTTAAGAAAATAAAACAAGAGGAAAAAATTAGGGAATATCCCTAATCACCAAATGTATTCACTAGGTTGAGGGATTAATTAATTTCTTGCAAAGTTTAAATATAAAGCAAAAATACTTTAAAATTGCGTCGGCCAAAAAATTAGGGTAAAACCCTAACATAAAACTAATAGCAAGAAATGCTAAAAAATTTCATTTCCTCCACCTTTTTATTTTTGGAGTGCACACTGCCGCTAATGTAGGCTTTGATAGAACTTCTTAAAGGACTTCATGGCAGATTTCACAGTCTCTGGTGGAATTTTCCTTTGCAATTTTGGTCAAACACTGATCTTCAAATACTGGGTAAGTACCTTTCAGAGCATTTTTTTTTTCATTTTTGTTTCAAAGTCAGGGTATGCTACAGAGTGCTTCATTAATTCAGAGTGTGCATAGAGTGCTTCATTTTTGGTTTATTTCTGCAACTATTCCATTCCATGAGATAGTTTTTCTTTTAGATATTCTGTCAAACAGTGATCATGCCTTGTCTATGATTTGGAATTTTGCATACATGTCCAACAGAGCATTCCAGACTATAGTATCTACTTACCATCACAAATTGTATCTACTTACAGTTTTTTGTTTTTGCATTATCTTTTTGTTCTCTTCAAGCGGTATAGCACAGTTTCTTCTAATATCTCAAAATTGTACTGTCTCCAACTCAAAATCCCACTTTAAAGAACCCTATGTATCTTGGAAAATGACTAAGTTCTGTTGAAATTCGGCTATTATTCCTTTCCTGTGCAAATGGTGCCATTTCCTCCTGATAGGTTATCATCATTTCTCTCATGTCGCCATCACCACAGTATTCAACTCTCATTAATAGTTATTTAGAAACCTTAACTATTCTTCCCTATATATATCAATCACAAAAATATGTTGCCTTGAGATAAATATTGATTATAGTTTCAAACTTAGTGACTGATGTTAAAGTTCCTGGTGAGGTTTATGACAAGAATGGCCTGCTTCTAATCATGGCTTCACCCTGAGTCTTTACATCATTAACTACCTCCTTTTATTATGTAGCATTCCAAACTTGTATTTTTGCTGTATTTCCCAAACTTTATAATTGCTTCCATAACCACAGTATCATGCAAATGTAGAGATATGAATTTGAATATCAAAAACCTGACAAGAAGTGCATTTTGGTCTTTTATGAATAAATTCAAATGTTATCTTAAAAATAAAATGTATTGCTTTGCTCTCACAAGACTGCCTCTTTTATTTGGAAGACCACTTTAATATTTTCACTGTGCATATTAATTTAAAATGCTGGTAAATTTCCTACATTGGATTGTCCCTATTTGTGATATTTACCCTTCTGAGGTATGTTGTGTCTTGATATTACAACTATGTTTCAGTAGGAAGGATTGACTTAAAAAAAAAAAATTGTTGAGTGTGTTCCTATCTCAGATGATCACAATGCCTTCTATCTCTTTCTTTAAGATACACATTCATTCTTTTCCTATTTACTTACTGTCAATGCATTTATCACACATGGCCCTGTTGTTTTTAATGTCTTCTCATGATCTAAGATATAATGGGTGTGCCCTTTATGTATGATATGCTTTACCATTGTGTTTGATGGAATTTTATTTTATGACATTGCTTCACTTTATGTGCCAAGACTTCATTCATTGGACTGTCCCTGTTTGTGATATTTACCCTTCTGAGGTATGTTGTGTCTTGATATTACAATTGTGTTTCAGTAGGAAGGATTGACTTTTAAAAAACAAAACTGCTCAATGTGTTCCTGTCTCAGATGATCACAATGCCTTCTATCTCTTGCTTTAAGATACACATTCATTCTTTTCCTGTTTACTTACTGTCAATGCATTTATCACAGATAGTTACATTGTTTTTAACATCTTCTCGTGATCTAATATATAATGGGCGTGCCCTTTATGTATGACATGTACCATTGTGTTTGATGGAATTTTCTTTTATAACATTGCTTCACTTTATGTGCCAAGACTTCATTCATTAACATATGCTAACATATACATCCTTTCATAATGTAAGTGTCCTAATTTTGATCTTTAATGGAAAATTATGCCTCATGGTTATATTATGACTATGCATAAAATATCACTGTGATGTTCAGCCAATACACTGTTAATGGATCTCCCTTCTTAAAGTGACTATCCATAGTTGACTTTCCACTACAGTTCATGTTATTATGATACCTGTTGAATGATATTGAATATACCTGAAAGATCGTGCATGAACTATGAGCTGGGCTCAACCCTTGTGGGAGCCACATTTACTCCACTCATATTTAATCAAATTGTTTGTACCTATAGCTGCACATGGAACAAATAGTTAGAAAAACTTGACATGTTTCAGATGTATTTGATCATCATTTCCTCTCTCTTCTCTGAACATGAGTGACTAGCCTGTCTGATGCATACAAAAATAGTCTATACATTGATGGGTGGATGTATATGTAGGATCGAAGACCGTCATTTTTTAGAACTCTGTTCTAACCATTGCAATTCTTTCAAATGCAGGATATGAAGACCGAGAGTTGCAGAGGACACAAAACAAGCAATCTAGAGCTGAGGAACAAGCAAGATGACGGATCTAAACCGTTCATCAGGCAATGACTAGCCTTTCTCTCTATATATGCATCTTTTTTCTTTCAATCCATTCTTGTCTATATTGTATTTTATGCACATTGGACAAACTATATCTCACAGCTTGTGTCAGATAGATCTTAACCTTTGAATCAATAAAGACATTTCTTTCAGCAATATTTTGTATGAATCTTTTCAATATTTTATACATCTGTATAAATGCAACAATCCATTGCTGAAAATAAAAGCTTCTTGATTTTTCTGTTTATACATCTGAATGCAATATAGGAAAGACTTAATATAAAATGCACCTCGTACTTAAAACTCACTCAATTTTGATCTAAGAATAAAAAAATGAGTAACAAATGCTTTATATTTTTTACCCTTTATGCTTTTTGTGCATAAAATAAACATCCACCTTATAACTCCCTTTGATAAAAAATTTCATATCTTGGCTAAAATATTTTACCTCATAAAAATATTCTACCTTTCCACTTTCACTTTTATTCACCTTAATACTCCCACAATTTAATATTTAAATTTCTTCTTTATTTTCACCAATAGTATTTATTTTAATGTTTTATGTGCCCTCAAATTTTTGGTGTGACATGCTTCATCGTAGAGACTTTATTTTTCCCCACTGATTTCAATTCTCTTGCGAATGAAGTTTCCATTGGTGTGACAAACATATTCAGTGTGACTTAAAAAACTCGCATCGATCTTGCATATCTCACCGATGCATTTTAGGGTTTTTTGCCCTCACTTTTTGCGGGATGCAAGAGATTCCTAGATCATCTATCCTTTCCTTGCGGGCACTATAATATCTCCAAAAATCAAAAACCAATATTCATTTTGTTCAAAGAAAATCCCAACCTCCATGGTATTTTGCAGTGTAACTATCAAAACTTCACGCTTTTAATTTGAAGGATCATTGTGGAAAAATCTTGGGGCCATTCACTCAAGCATTCTAACTGCGGATTTTGATGACAAAAATTTATTGTATTATGCAATCCAAAGTCACGGATCCTGACTGTTTGGTTTTTATCAATGAAAATATTTTGGAGACCCCAATCTTTGATGAGATATTGTAGGGATGCAAGAGAATTATCAACTGTTAACTTGTCGTAATTCTTTATTACTTTTGAGAAGGCTAACAAGTTGAACGAACAGTAACTTTTCACGAGGGTCAATTTCTCCTGATATTCGATGTACATAGTGCAGACCATTTTGTTCCCTCTTCTAAGATCTCGTCTGCTCAGTGTTTGACTCTCTGGATTGTTGAGGATGTTTCGTATGGTAGACCACGGGGTGTTTGGTGTAAGCCTTATTTTTACATCTTTGATAATCCCAATGGAGCATGGATTGTTGTTACTTCTCAGCTTATGTTTGATTCACTTGATATTTTGAGACCCAAACCAGCCTCAACACATCCTTTTGATGCTCCTATTCAAGAATATTTATTTCTTAAGTGCGCCCCTAACATTGCTTTGGTTGGCTCACATTTTGAGCCTGAATCATGGCTACATGAAGTAAATATGCTTCTTATGATCGAGGAGCTTGAATTCAATATTAGACTTCTTTTAGTCGATGGAATTCCAACTCCTTGGAGTGCACAGAGAAAAATGTAGAATTAGTACCGAGGTTTTTATTTATGAGTTCAACTCAAATTCCATTTCCTGATGCCTTCATCAATCTCATTTGGGTATTGATAAATCGTTAGAGAAAATAGCCACTTCTCTACTTGTGAGCTTTTAATTTCTTGAGCTTCATCTAAAATCATATATTGTAACTTAACTCACTTCAAGTATTGTTCATCACTGACAAGGATCTAGTAATTTGTGATCAGTGCATGGAATTTTGAATCCTCTCTATAAAGCCCTTTTGGATTTATGTTTTTCCTTAGAACTATCCTTTATGGACTCTAATAAGGAATTATTATCAAATCATAGTAGAACTTGATCTTTTCATCAGCTCAATTAGGCACGATAGAAGTTGGTGCAACAACCAAAAGGGTCCCCATTTGTTCTTCTCTCTTTGTTAGATTTGCCTCTGTTCAAAGCAGAAGCTCTATCTCCCTAATTTGGTTGTAAAAAATGAGCATATATATGTGATTGGGCTAATAATAAATTAATCCCTCATTGATTTATTTTCTCTTCCATAGTAGCTTCCTCACACTTGAGGGCTTTTGTTGCTTCTGATACTTTGCACTATGATAAATATGGGTCAAGTGGCCTCCAAGATTGTCTTATAAAATTGATCAAATGACCTTCAAAAGCCATGAAAACTCACCAGGATGTTAATTGGTTGTAGGGAAATGTAGTTACAAGACAGATTTACATGAAGTCATCTGGTTTGAAAACTATCAATGTTCTAAATTGTTCATCTGGCATTTTCTACAAAATTGCCAGTCAAATTTAGCTGAAACCCATTACTTTCCCTCGAAAAAATATTAAATCTCTTCCTATGCAGTTGTAACTTTGGAAATAAGTTCATTTAGGTGAGATGAAAGAGTGTGCACAATGGTTTTCCATCATTTTATTTTCTTCACCAAATATCAAGCATCAAAGTTGACCTCTGCAAAAGATTTCTGGAAATGCAGTCTTTCAACTAGGTAAAATCCATTTGGAATTGATTCTGAAAAAATATCAAATGATATTCTGAAGCTCTAAAAAATTGACATGGAAGTATATTTTGGTGGAGAGAATCAAAGGCACCAATCAATTTGTGATGAAACTCTCTTGGTTTCTTACTATTGCCTTCCAAAGTTGACCATTTTAATAGATTTCATTGTGTAGACAACAAACTTTTACAGAATCCTTTAACTTGGCCTTTTGAAATCATGTCAAAACTGATCATATGAAGTTGAAAATTGGTGTGCACACTCCCATGTGATAGATGAACATTCGTGCAAGGTTTTTTGGCATGAAAATGAATAGATCCAAAGTTATGATTTTTCAAAATGTGCTCCTGGGGCTGATTTTACAATTGAATTTTCTGAGTGTTGTATAATTTTTTTGACATCGCACCTTCAAATTTTGCCAAAATTTGAAGGTTCCAACACTACTTGTAGAAAATTGATTAACATGGTATTGGCTGTCACTGAATGATAGTTAAAATTTAATAATTTTTCTAAATGCACAAAAGTTTAAAACCTACATTTCTTAGTTCGAACCCATTTTTGGGAGCATAGATAAATTGTCCCAATTCCTGATTATTGTCCTTGAGAATACCCAGTCTTGGTTTGATTCCTTTCTCTTCATAGTATGGCTTATGATTTTGCATTTTCTTATCCTCAACCAACTCATGCCCATAATCACTGTCTTCCCTCGCAGCTACTAGAGATTACTTCATCTTGTTTTTCTATGAATGGTTATACTTCCTTACTTACATGAAGTTTTCATTGACTCTCATTTTGATTATCTGATTCATCAAAGGCTAGAGAGTGTTGATCAAATATAGTCCAATTAATATTAGGAGAGACATTCCCCTCCTATTAAATTTTTGAGTACCTTTCCTGTATTCAAAATGTATGCTATATAATATATTTTCTTTCCCATTTTGATATCGCAATAGTTTTTTTCTGTTTTACATCAAAATTTTGTACTTGATGTTTAATATTTGCTTATTTTTAAACAAAATGTCAAAATACAATTTCATCCCAAATAGTGATGATCTAGATGCATGATCCTGCACCACAATATTTGTAAACAACAGTGAATTGATTTTAAATGATTATGTTTTCTACATGCATTGTTGATGTAATGATGAAAGTTCTATCTAATGCTAAAGGGGAGAAACGGATATTGGCTCTTTTTCAGGACATTACAAGCTACCTACTTCTTGATTGTGGTGTCGTATATGTTATTGGTGACTGCATTTAGTTCCCACTTATGCAAATTTGTATTGACAATTAAGCTATTGCTACAATGTAAGTATATTCTACTATTGCTTACAACTTCATTGGGATTTTTAATGTGATAGGGACTACTATGTTGTGGGTCTTCTGCAATCCAAAATTAGGCACTTTCACCTGTCCATTTTGGCAGGCATTGAAAATAAGGTCTTGAGGAAGGTTTTAGAGTATGTTTATTAAAATGAAAATTATGGCCATTTTAATAATGAGCACATTTTGAAATGTTATATATATTACTAGCAATTTCACCTTGGTGTGCAATAGGTACGTCGAAGAGGTATGAAAGGTCAATTAGAGAAAATTTTGGTGTATTTTTTCAGACATATGTGTAGTACATGAGGTCAATTGGTAGGTCATTTAGAAAATTATGTTTATGTAACAAAGGTTTCAATTAGCATTCACTCAATAAATATATATTTTAAATTATGAAAAATTATATATTTGTAATAGTAAATTTATTACAAGAGTTTAGTTTATTTTTTCTCTATCCACCTCTCTATATCTTATCTATATCTCCCTCTCCATTTTATGTTTGAGTAAGGGTTTAATTAGGGTTAGGTTTTATTATAAACCTTGGGTTTAGGGTTATAGTTCGAGTTCAAATAGGAGTACAATCAAAGTTACAACTCGATTGGGGTTATGATTCAACTAAGGTTTCAACTCAATTAGGGTTACGATACAATTAGGGTTAGGGGTCAATTAGGACTTTAGTTAGGGTTTAATTAGGGTTAGGTATATATTTCAATTAGGGTTACTATTAGGGTAAGGATTAGGGTACAATTTAGGTTAGGGGTAGGGTTAGGGTTAGGGTTGAACTAGGTTTAGGATTAAATTAGGGTTAAGGTTACAATTCAATTAGGGTTACTATTCACTTAAGGTTACAATTAGGGTTAATTAGGTTTTGGGTTATTGTTCTATAATTAAGCTTGCACTTCGAGTTACAATTAGGTTTCATATAAGGTTATGATCAAGATTATTATGATTGGGGTGCAATTAGGGGTTAATTAATATTAGGGTTACATTACAATTAGGGTTTAATTAAGATTGAATTATGGTTATGACTAGGATTCAATTATTCTTATCATGATTAGGGTTAGAAAATGGTTAATGTTCAATTAGATTTTATTATGATAAATGTTAGGATTCAATTAGGGTTAGGTTTCAAATAGGATTAGACATGAATTAAAGTCACAATTAGAATTTGAGTTCAATTAGGGTTAGAGATAGGATTAGATTTAGGGTTCAATTAGGGTTAGCATTCAATCAAGGTTTAATTAGGGTTAGAGGGTATGTGCAGGATCATCGTGCAAAAAACAGGCCCTTAAGTGGCAAAAAAATCAGAAAAATCAGTGTTAGGCAACTTGACGTAGATATTTGAATAAGTTATCTATATTATTTCAAAAATATGTAAGAATAGAATTTGTAGAAAATTGAATGTAGTTTCTAAAATACTAGGTTTATTTAAAAATAAATAAAATCTATTTGGTGAAAATTTGAAATTTCAATGCAAGAGTACTTAAATTTGGAAAAATAAGTAGGTGTCCCCAATTCACCCTAACCATAATAAAATGATAATATTTTTTGTAATATTTTATATATAAGAGGACTCATGTCGGATGTGATGCATATTTTTTGTAATTTTTTCCAAGTAAATAATTAATTATGAATTTTTATTACAACTTTTAGAAAATATAAAACTTCATTCAATTAATTAACTTGGTCAAAATTTCATGAAATTTAATTTTATTTTTTTTAATTATATTATGTGAAGCATAGAATGTGACACATGTTTCGATTCAAAAAATATGATACCGCTTTGAAAGTTATAGATGTTTTCAATCAGCCTATCGATCAGACTTTGTCGTAATTCTAATAGAAAATGAATAATAATTATTTATTAAATTCAAATTAAATCATAATTTATATTTTTGGAAATCTGAGAATCTCCTCTAAAAACCCTTTTCGTTTCATTAATTTTGGGTGAAAAAAAAGTCGTCAGCCACATACCCCCATAATATTGCCACTTTTTGGCGCACCATGATCCTGCACATACCCTAGAGTGCAATTTGGGTTAGGATTTAATTAGAGTTAGAATATTACATTAGGATTCTGCAATTAGGGTTAGAATTAGGATAAAGCTTAGGGTTAAAGTTCAATTAGGGTTATTATTAGGGTTATGTTTAATCTTAAGATTAAAATTCAATTAGGGTAGGGTTTAATTAGGGTTCTAGGATAAATCTTGGGGTTAGCATTAGGGTTAAAGCTAATTAGGTTTAGGGTTCTAAAATAAATCTCAGAGTTAGCATTAGGGTTAAGGGTCAATTAGGGTTTGGGTTTAGTTAGGGTTAGGGTTCAAATAGGATTATACTTAGGGTTTAATCAGGGTTAGGTATATAGTTCAATTAGGTTTACTATTAGGGTGAGGGTACAATTTGGGTTAGGGGTAGGGTTAGGGTGAGGGTTGAATTAGTTTTATGATTAATTAATTAGGGATAAGGTTACAATTCAATTAGGGTTAGTGTTCACTTAAGGTTATAATTAGTGTTAGATTTATAGTTTCTTCAATTAGGGTTAGGGTTTTGTTAGAGTTAGGGTTAGATTTTAAGTAGGGTTAGGATTAGGATACAACTAAGGTTCAATTTGGATTAGGGCTTAATAGTAATTCCAACTCTACCCTTAACACTAACCAAAACCTTATTCCTCACCTGAAACCTATTATAATTATAATCCAAACCCTAACTGTAACCATAATTCCACCCCTAACCCTAACATAATTCTCACACTAAAATGAAATTTATGGCCAAGATTTTAATAATGAGCACATTTATTTAGTCATTTAGTTGTGATTTTACCCAATGACCAAATTAGTCACTTACAAATGACCAAATTAGTCATTTATTTTTCAAATACTACTAGTGCTAGTCACATGACTAAAAGTTTTAGTCACGTAGTCATTTATTTACCAAATTATACTAGTGTCTTGATTGAGTGATTTGGGGGAGGGGGGTCTCTTGGTGTATTTCTTTGATTTGTTTGCTTTTTCTCTCTTCATTTTTCATGGATCATTCTAAGGTTTCTTTGCTGACATCATATAACTATTCAACATGGAATCAACATGCATGGATTATAGTAATGAATGAGGTTCACTCTCTATATGTTGAGAATAAGGTACCTAGACTTACTAATGATGAAAAAAATTGATTAAATGGATGATTGAGAATACTAAAGCTCTTGGATGTCTTCGTAAACTAGTTTCTTAAGATTTTTTGTTCCAAATTGAATCATGCAATAATTCTCATGAGGATTGGAAAAAATTAAAAAAATTATATGGTTCTATAGATGAAGTTATAGGCTATCAACTTGATAATGAATTGATGAGCCTTGATCCTAAAAATTTTTACAACATACAGGACTACATCACTAAGGTTATTGAAATAAGGGAGCAATGTAAAGCATGTGTTGTTGATAAGGACATTTGGTTGGAATACAATTCATTGAACAAACTTGGTCCTAATTATGTTGCTTTTGTTTCTAGATTTCATACTCATAAGTTGACCATGGGGTTTTCATATACTATACTATCTTGATGGATTTCATCAAGTATTCTAAATCTCTGGCATTGTTGGCTATTTAGGTGAAAGAATCAGATACCACTAATAAGAAGCAAAATAATTCAAAGAACAAGCCACATTCTAATCAACCAAGGGATAAATCCTCTTCCTCAAATAAATCATCTAAGGAGAAGTCTTCTTTTTCATATTGCAAGAAGCTCAAGCATGATGAATATTCTTGTTATAGGAAGGATATTGATGAGTTGAAGCATCTTCTCACAAAGAATCAAATTGATTTTCCTTCTAGAGTGTCTGAGTCCCCGCCTTCTTCTTCATCATCTTCAAAATAGTCTAATAAGGGAAAAGGTCATGCTGATTTGGCTACTACATCAGGAAATAAAGGGAAAGCTCTTTTTTATTTTTTAGGTCTAGGATCAGGGAGATGGCTTCTAGATTCGGGAGCTTCTTATCATATGGCATCTTAACATTCTATTTTCTCTTCTTTTGAGTCATGCACTATGTCTCCTATTTTGATGGGAAACAATGCATACATGAGTGTACTTGGGAAGGGATCTATTAGATTTGGGGAAAACACCTTCTAGGATTTTTTGTGTGTTCCTCATTTGACGAACAATTTTCTTTCCATATATCAGATTACACATGGTGGAGATGGGAGGAATGTGGAGTACACTCGTAATTCAATCATCATTCGAGACTTGGAGAGTAGAGAGATCATTGTTGTTGGTATTGTTGATCATTCATCTCAATTGCATACCTTTGCAAATTTTTCTCCCGATGGTGACATTGTTCCTTTAGTTGTTGATCACACTTCTAATGTGAACCATGAACTTCAAAGGATACATTTGGCTTCTTGAACATGGGTGTTCTCACATCCAATCCTGTTCTTGAGACTTGTATTTCTTCTCCTCCATCTACTATTTCATTTGATGATGCTCATATTGGCATAGGTTTGGCCTCTTGTGATTCAATGTATCAAGGTCTACATCATCTTCCAAATACATCCATTTAGGATAAATACTTGATAGACATTGGTGGGTTGTTTGTTGAGTCTCATATTTTAGATATGGGGACATCATTGATTGGATGCATCTTCTCTTTGATGGGGGTGATTCTTCTTCAATTGTTGTGAGGAAATTCTCTAACCCTCTTATGTATTCTCTACATGATCATTCTTTGTAGTTTGATATGAGTGTGAATGATTTTGGACAACATTTGGAGGATGCTTCATCAAAAGATATTTCCTTGTCTTTGTATTGTGTTCTACAATAGTTTCTAGGTGATTCTAGATTATGTTCTTCAGTAATATGTCCTAGAACACCTATTTGGAGTGTGACGCCTTTCGGCATCAACATGGAGACACTTGAGAATTCTTCAAATCTTGGCTATGTTTCTTCCTAAGGGGAGGAATGTTGTTTGGTGAGATTGAATCATCTTTAGCATTCAATGTCAATTTTCTGCCATCATTGCAGGAAACTCAACATTGAGGCAGGGTTGCATGGTCTCTCTTTTACTTCTCTCTTATGGGGGGGGAATTTTTCCTCGCATGGGGTTTTCTCCTTCTCATTGTTCATTGAGAGCGTTTTGTTTTTCATCTCTCTTCTAGAGGGGAGTTTTCTCCCACTAGGTTTTCTCCTTTTCTCCATTTGTGAGAGATTTCTTTGCATTGCATTTGTACATGGGTACCTAACATGGACTCATATTTTGGACCCATCCTTGCATCATTTGCATAATAACTACACTCCCTAAGTTGCACTTACGAGGGGGTTTTGGTGTGAATGGGGTTATTTCCTAACTAGTTATTAGTGAGGACATATTCACATTATTATAAGTGTACTAGGATTTAAGTTTCTTAGTTTTTTTTTCTAGAATTTAGTTATAATGGGACCATGTCTCATTATTTACTTTTAGATATCTAGGCATTTAATAATTCTCTCATGCATTTAATATTTGCATTGAGGTTGTTATGACTTAGTTGTCTCATGTGATAGGAATAAGATACTTGTCATGATCTTGTCTAATCCTATATCTCTCCTTTCCTATATAATCAAGGCTTCATATGTACATTTCATTCATCAAAAGATCAATTGAGTGTTGTGTAAGTCCAATATATCATTACAATCTTGAGTATTGCATATTGGCCACATCTTGCATCCATTATTGCAATTTCATGTTCTAGCTTTTCCCTCTTGTGGAAGGTTTTTATTGGATTTTTTAGATGATCCTAGAGGCTTGAGTGACTCAAACATGTTCTAAGAGCTATATCTCAACTCCTACACAAGGTCAATCAGAACTTGGGATGCTTTGAAGAGGACTTTTCTTATGAAATTCATAGTTCCAATAAGCGCTTCCCAATTGTACAAAAAAAATTCCTCCATTAAAAGAGAAATAGACGAGCCAATAAATACTTTCAATAACAGGTTTCATCATGCTTATACCAAGTTACAAGATCCCTACAATTTCAATGATGCTTCTACTAGATTAATGTATTATGAGGCCCTAGACTGTCTTACCTCAACTTTAGTAAAAAGAGCCAACCTAGCCCCACAAGACTTAGTGGCTATGTATGTAGAAGGAGTTAAGGAAAGTGATGACTTGGGACAATACCTCACTGGCCCACTACCTTCATTAGACCAAACTGCAATTCTAAGAAAAGTTCAGGGACTGACTCAAGCCTTGGCCAATTAGGCTCATTTGTTGAATCAGGTGCCTCAACTGCCATTAGTACCACACTAGGGTCCTCCATTGAATCAAGCCCCATCTATTCCTAGCTACTTACAGAATTCTAACCCACCGTCTTATCCTCAAAATTCCAATATACCATCATATCTATAGAATTTAGAAGTGCCTTCAAATTTGTAGAATTATTCTGCAACACATCTGATGTATCTACAGAATTATGTTCCAAATAAAACTTCAACAGAAAAGGAGTGAATTGATGAGCTAGTAGAACAAGTAAAGAATTTTTCAACTGAAGTCACTTATTTGAGAAATCAAAACAACTAGTTGTAGGTTTCATAGAAAAAAAATGCAAGCCAACTATAGTTGTGACAATCGTGATCCAGGTCAAAGCTCAAGACAAAATTTCAAACAAGGACAAAGTTCATGATAGAATTTTGAGTGAAAACAAGGGTTGAGACCAAAAAAAAAAAAACCACTAGGCCCAACAATGGAGGATTTCCCACACCTCTTGATCCACCAAGCAATCCAAAAAAATCATCTAATGGAGTGTACTTGGTTGAGGCTGTACTTTCGGGATGGTGTAGAATTTACAACACCAATAAACATTTTGAGGTTGACTGCCCAAAATTTTAGACTGTTGTTGCCATATTCTAGATGGAGGTGTAGAATTTTGTAGGCAGTGATGGCTCCACTAGACATAAATTAGTATCTTCAGAACCATATGATTCAGTCTTGGTGGTGAATCAATCACACTTTCCATAAGATAAAGAAAATGAACCTAAAAAAGATTTAGCTTGAGGTGGCACTAAAGCAAAAGATGTATGCAATGAAGAGACACTATCTTAGCTAGTTGGGAAACTTGTGTCAATGGTCCTAGAGATGAAGAAGATCAAAAGGAAGAAGAAGTTCACATGTTCCACCAATGTGCAACACTTTATAACCTGTGAAACAGACAAGCTAGTGGCTCGTTCACTACTTCTATACCACCAAACAAATTTGACATACCTCTTGATCCAAATGCCAATAACAATCCCTCTTTCTCAAAGGTGCCAAACCAGTATTTTACTAAGTGTGGACAAGCTAATCTCATTAAGGGTGGCCATTTTGAAGCTAAAGTGGATCAAATGGGAGAATATGTAACAAAAGATCTGAAAAAGGTAAAGGGTGGGATTTTTTCTTTTGAGTTATTAAGAGTGCCATCAATTAGGAATGCATTTTTAAGATTTTTGAACATGACTACACCTTCAAAGTCTTCAAAAGATATGACTGCAAAGAAATTTTCATTTATTACACCTAAAAACTAGCCAGTGATCTAAGAAATCATGAAGAAAGGTCAAGGAAGGGAACCAACCAAGGACCAAAGTCAAGTGCAGACTAAAGATAAAGACTAGGAGAAGGATAAGACTCAAGTTTCCCAAGCGGACACTCCAATAAGTATATTCCAAGGGATACCTAAGACACCTCCTTTCTTGCTAACCATTCATTTATTTGGAAAGAACTTGCACGATTGTTTGTTAGATTCAGGAGATTCCACAAACATTATGACATTCTCAATATGTAAAGCATTAGGAATTACTCCTACTCCATCTAAATGAAAGGTCACCCAATTGGATAAGATAGAAATGAAAGTGGTTAGAGAATTGAATAAAATTCCCATGTAATTTGCATCAAACTTGAGGGTACAATAGATAATTAATGTTGAGATCATGGATGCATAGTCCCTAAAGCTCTATAATATTCAATAAAGGACCTTTTCCATGAAAGATATTCAACCACAAAAGAAAGTGTTTTAACTATGGAATGCTGAATAAAGATTCTATATTGATATGATATGATTTGATGATATGTTACAAATGAACAAAATGCCTGATTATATAGGCAAGAAGGAAAACCTAAGATGCAAGAGATGTTGCCATGTGTAATGATCTAACAACATGTGACAACATGTGAACCCTATCTAGGAAATTATTAAATGTTGAGATAAGTTCTAGAAGGACAACTCATCTTCTAGAAGGAATATTATCCCTACAAATAAGGAAGGGAATATTATTCCATTTATTAAATGATTTATTAAAATCTAACCTAGGACTAAATGATGCATGACCTAAGTTAACTTATGCTAGTGTAATAATTAATTAATTAATTACACTAACAATTAATATCCAAGTAGCAAATATTCCTGATGCATATGGAATGATCTTGGGTAGGGACTTCACAAGAGCACTCAATGGCTATATTTCCATTGAGCATTCTCACATGTGGTTGCCATGGAAAGGGTTTCCAAATCAGATTTGTATAGAGTGTGAGCCAAGAATGAAATTTGTGATCACTGAATACAATAATAAAAAAAATGAGTTGTTATTTTTAGAAACTAAATTAGGAAATTATGTCCCTATGGAAATTACAAATGAAGAAGAAGAAGTGGATGAGGTTTTAACACTACTTGATGTACCTAGAGACTTGACCCAGCTTACCAACAACTCATAAGTGGCCATTGAATCAAATAATGAAGACCCTCAAATTGATGGCAGCATTGATCTACTAAAAATCTTCCAAGAATTCATGACGAAAGGTGCTCAAGACCAAGTTAGTCTTGGGAATAAAATAGACTTCAAGGAGTTGTTGTTTCCCTATTGGTGCAGAATACATGATGCCTCTTATTCTGAGTTCAAATGTTTCCTTTTCCAAACTATTGTAGATGAAATTGTTAGAAACCAAGATCTGATTGCAAACCAGAAAAATCACCTTCCACAGAAGAGAAAAACAAAAAAGCATAGATTTGCAAAAGATGTGCAAATTGATATAGTCGAAGTACCAAATAATACAAGAGATAATTTGCTTTATAAAAGAAAATATTAATAAACCTAATCTTATCTTGAGCAACAAGATAGCTCAACAAGATAAGGATAAAACCTATAACTTAGGAATTAAATAAAGCCTATGTAAACTTATGCAAATGTGTAATTAAATATTAATTACACCAACACCCCCCCATAAGTGCAACTTAGGGAGAAGCAAATTATTATGCAAATATGAGTCCCAAAAACAAGGCCTGATCAGGTAATCATGTACAAATGCAAAGAGAGAGAAAACCCAGTGGGAAAAACACCCCCTCAGTGAGATGAACTACTGCAAAGAATCACTGGAAGAACTTTGATGAAGCAACACTGGAACCCCAAATCTAGCAAGCAAGGAAAGATAATTTTGTCTACAACTGAAACCAAAAAAAAAATCACAAATGTAATTGCAGACCTGATGCCAAGGAACACTGGAAACTCACATACTGGATCAACCCTGGAATCTATAAGCAATAGTGGATGAAAGGATGAAAGGACCCATAATGATGAAAAATCTAGAAGTTGTGTCTCTCAAAGCCAATGCCAAACTGAAACTAAAACTTCCCATAGGACGAGTACTATGAAGATTCTGGAACATTAACCATAAAACATGGACCTCAAATGAGAAATATCTGAACCAATGTGGATCAAGAACTATAAAATCCCAATGTGAAGTGTGAACCGATGCAAACCAACGATATGTCCAGCTAAGCAAGAAAGAAGCTAAAAAGAAACAACAGGAAACCAGACAAACTCATGTGAGTTTTCACCAATACATAGATGGATGCAAGAACCCCCCTTAATGGAACTTTATATTAGTTCATTATTACAATACCCAATGATTGCAGAAGCAGAGACTGCAAAACTACAGAAACATAAGCAAAAATGCAAACCTAGCACATGAAACAAAAATGAATGCATGCATAAAATAAGGTAAACTTATTCTATAAATGACCTCAGATCTGCATAGAAGTTTAGACAATACATCTTGAGGAATAAGGTGTTCACAATTGTTTCAAATCTAGCTATCAAGATCCTCTTGATTTGAATGAATTGGCTAAGAAACATGCTAAATGGGTGATGATGTTGCAAGAGTACGACATGGAAATAAAACCCATGGAACTAGTTAGGGGAGAAGCTCTCACTCCCACAATGGAAAGAGTTAATCCAGAACTCACTACACAACAATACAATCTTGAGGATGTTTCCCATCATGACTGGTATGAAAATATTGTGTACTACTTGTTGAATCATAAGTGTCCATCACACTTGAGTACTATGCAGAGACATACCCTATGCTTGCAAAGCAATAGTTACATGCTAAAAGGAGCCATACTATATAAGAAAAATCATGAAGGGTTTTATCTTCAATGTCTTGGGAAGCAAGAAGTAGTTCGGGTGATGAATGAATTTCATGAAAAATTTGGGACAAGACATGGTTGAGCTTCATTTACCGCAAATCAGATCCTTCAAGTTGGGTACTATTGGCCAACATTGTTCAAATATTTCCATGCACACATATGTTCTTGTTGCACATGCCAAACTACTGCTAGCAAGGAGAAATATGCTACCACCCTGCTACAATAGGTAGCTAAGGTGTGTCCCTTCACACTGTTGGGACTAGATTTCATTCGTATGTTCAACCCACCATCTTCTGCAAGCCACATGTATATTCTAATCATGATTGGTTACTGCACTTGGTAAATAGAAGCAACCCATGTAAGCAATGTATGGTCGATGTTGTTATTAAATTTCTAGAAGATTGTATTATTACTCATTTCGGTTGTCCATTTGTATTTTTCTATGATAATGTCCCTTCCTTTGCATCTCTATTTTTTTTGTGTGGGATTTTAATTATGGGATCATACTAAAATTTGCCTCTAATTATTATCCTCAAGGTAATAGGTTGGTTGAATCAACAAATAAAAATATGTTAACAGTTATTTATAAACTGCTTGATAAGAACTCAAAAGTTTGGCATACCCAATTATGGTTTCCCCTATGGGAAGATTGTGTAACTAAAGATCAGTGCAGAAATTCCTTCCAAATGCAAAATTCTCAAGAGAGAAGTGTAGAAAATTCTTTTAACTCGAGTTACAAATTATTAAGATGCAGATTAATAGAACAACAAAATAGATAATTTAACAATACATAATTGAACACCAAATTTATGTGGGAAAACCTTTACGAGAGAAAAGCCCACACACCAAGTAAAGACACTTTGTATTACAATAAATAGATTACATACAAAGTTATAGAAATTCACTTCGAGGTGTTAATTCATAGCAACATATATTTCCCTGATCAACCTCATACACAAATTATGATTACAGTTGTTCTCTCACATTGTTACAATTCTTGCATAGCATACAATGTAAAACATCACTGTAACCCACGATCTAAAGTTCTAATCCTTTTCAATCTCATGATATTTCCATAGCTTTGGGTCCCACCATAGTTATCAGACCATTGAAGGAATTGTGAACAAGGTCCCTTTGATAATGAGCTGTCAGCCTGATAAAGGGAAGAATATAACACTACTCTAGAAAGACAATCAAGCCAGTAAATCTGAGGCACCTTTTCCAACATTCTCCCACTTGAGAAAGGACTTGCTAGCTTCTTCCAAACTCAAAGTTATTGAAAAACATAGGCCCCAAGGCCCATCAAAATAGCTCACCACCTATACTTGTTTGTGCTCACAGGCTTTGTCAATGCATCAACAAAATTCTTCAGAGTATCCACTTTTTCAAGATTAACCTTTCCATCTTCCACCATATCACAAACAAAATGATACTGAACATTGATATGCTTCATCCTGGCATGGAAAGTGGGGTTTTTTGCCAAAAAAATAGCACTCTGACTATCACACCAAATAGTAGTCTACTCTACAATAAACCCAACATTAGAACACAAACTTCGAAGCCAGATGGCTTCTTTATAGGAATGTGTTGCTTCCATATACTCCACCTCAGTAGTAGATAAAGTGACTACAACCTATCGCTTGCTCATCCAACTAACTGTACCACCAAATAACATAAAGATGCATCCACTAGTGGACCTTCTACTGTCAACATCCCCTACCCAATCAAAATACACATACCCAC
The DNA here is from genome assembly GCA_007258455.2 of Sequoia sempervirens. NCBI lineage: Eukaryota > Viridiplantae > Streptophyta > Pinopsida > Cupressales > Cupressaceae > Sequoia > Sequoia sempervirens. The sequence goes on from VDFB02193867.1 coordinate 292,687,191, forward strand.
AAATGCTAAGAGGTCTCATTGATCCAACCGAGTTGCCATTATAACACAAAACATACTTTGAAGTACCCTTCAAATATCTGAAAATTATTTTCATAGCATCACAATGTGGCCTTCCTAGATTAGCCATAAACTGACTAAGTACTCCCATTGCTTGGGAAATGTCTAGCCTAGTACAAACCATTATTTACATTAGATTTCCAACTACACTTGCATAAGGCACCTTGGTCATGTCTTCCATCTCAATAGGAGACTTTAGACAATCTTCAATAAATAGCTTCATTCCCTGCAACACTGTAACAACTAATTGCTTGCAATCTGTCATACTAAATCTCTTAAGGACAATATTAATATACTTTTCCTAGTTGAGCCAAATTTTTCTACTTCCACTATGCCTTTTTATTTCCATACCCAAAATATACCTTGCTACACCTAAATCTTTCATTTCGAATTGTGCTGACAACTGAGATTTTAAATCAAAAATCATACCCTTACTATTCCCAAAGAATAATAGGGAATAACATATCATCCACATACAGGGAAATAATAAGTAAATGATTATTTTTTAGTTTTGTAGTACACACAATGATCTAATTTTGACCTTACAAATCCCAATGACAATACAAAAGTGTCAAAATTTTGGTACCACATTCTAGGTGATTGTTTTAAACCATACAAAGATTTCTTTAACTTGCAAACCAATCTTTCTTTACCTTTTTCAACAAAGAGCTTAGGTTGGGACATATAAATCTCTTCCTCCAAATTTCCATGAAGAAACATTCTCTTCACATCCATCTGCTCAACCTCTAAGTCATATGCAGTTGCAAGTGACAATAGAAATCTGATAGATGTCAACTTAGCTATAGGAGAAAATATTTCTCCATAATCAATTCCCTCCACCTAGGAATAACCTTTTGTGACCAACCTAACTTTATAATTTTTAACACTACCATCTAGACCAATCTTATTCTTAAATACCCATTTACAACCAACAAGCTTTTGACCTTCAAGCAAGGGTACCAAATCCAAGGTTTCATTCTTTTTTAATGATTCCATTTCCTCATTCACAGCTTCCAACCAGGAATCTGAATTAGACATATTAATAGCCTCATTTATAGTCCTAGGTTCATCAGTGCTAGTAATCAAAGCATAGACATAGTTTGAATCCATCATGGAAAATCCATACCTATTAGGTTGTTTCTTTTCACATGTAGACCTCCTCATAGGCTGAGGCTGATGTTGTGGTTCTTCTTGTTCAAAACTCTCAAAGCTGCTAGAGCTCTCCTTAGTTTTAGGTGTAATTTGAATTCATAGTTCCTCTTTATCTAGAGTTAGAGAAATTTCAACTACATTCTTCTTTTATTTTTCTTCTCTCTGACTACAAATCAACTATAGAAGGTTTCAACTCACAAAAGATTACACTTCTATTGTATAACACCTTATTAGTAATGAGATTTCAAAGCTTGTATCCTTTCACACAAATTCCATAGCCAATGAAGATACATTTGACAACCTTGTTCTCCAACTTGGATATTTTCACATTTGACACATATGCATATGCCTAACAGCCAAAGACACGAATATGTCTCAGAGAGGGCTTCTTACTAGACAACACTTCCAAAGGTGTTTTGTCAAAAGGAGTTAAACTAGGTGAATGATTAATCAAGTAACATAATGTAGCCACAACCTCAGCCTAGAACTTCTACTCCAAACCAGCACTGCTCAACATACTTCTCACTCTTTCCATTAGTGTCCTATTCAACCTCTCAACAACTCCATTCTACTATTGAGTATAAGGTGTAGTTTTATGCCTTTTACTCCCATAGTCTTTGTAATATCTTTCAAATTTTGTAGAACATAATTCACCACCATTATCTATCCTTAAGCATTTAATTTTCCTTCCAGTCTAATTTTCTACCAAGTTTTGAAACTATTTAAACTAACTATACAATTCTGATTGACTTTTAAGAAAATACACAAATACCCTTCTCGAATAATCATCAATAAAATAAACATAATATTTAGACTTTGATAACAAAGGAACATTCATTGGAACAAATACATCAAAGTGAACATAATCCAATATGATAGAATACTTATAAGGACTCAAATAAAAAGAGACACAGTGTTGCTTTCCATAAATGCAATGTTCACAAAAATCAAACTCAAGGTTACAATCAATAAGCCCTTCTACTAGGTTTTTAATTTTTAAGGCTTTTAAGCCCTTTTCTCCTTTGTGACCAAGTATATGATTCCATAGCATGGTTTTCTTTGCTAGGAGTTTCACCTCCAAAGAGTTTTCACTCAGAGGAATGTTTTTCTCCTTCCCTACAAGAGAAACTTTATATGACTTTACAAAGAAATTGTTACACTAAACAACACATGCATCCAAATTGTATAGTGCCTATGTGTGCACTCTTAGCCAACACCATTGAACTTCTAGTCATTTTCTAGCCTCCATTCTAGAAATAAACTTGCACACCAACATAATTCAGCTTACTAATAGAAAGTAGATTACGAGCCAGACTTGGTATGTGCATTATGCCATCAGATTTTGATTCTTCCATTAAGAAATTGGATTTTGGCTCTTCCACAACCAATAATTTCAAGAGAGGAATCAATTTCTAGGTACACCTTTCCACTAGCATACTTTTCATACTTTGTGAACCAATCTCTATGATATGTCATGTGAAAAGATTCTCCTGAGTCAATTAGCCAGACATCATCTGATGCATGAGTCACCAAGGCTGTAATGAAGGCATCTACATCACTCTAAGAAGAATCATTGTCAGAAGAGTTTCTATTGTTCTTCTTTTTTTCCTATTTAAAATATTTCTATATATGACCATTCTTCCCATAATTCCAACATTTCACCTTGGAATTCTTGCATGGAGACTATGATCTCCCTTCAAATTTGGTTTTACACTTCTTGTATTTCTTCTTTTCTCTCTCCTTTGATCTACCCCAAATAGCAAGGGCCTCCTTAGCCATCTCAGAAGATATCCTCTATATTTCTTATGACAACAACAAAGCAACCATATCCTATCTTGAAATTGGTTGTACTTCCAATAGCCATCACCAGATGATCCCATGTGTCAGGTAAGGAACATAACAGTAGCATATAGTGATCCTCCTCCTCTATCTTCACACCCACAAAGGCCAACTAGGTAATAATCATGTTAAATTAATTCAAATGGTCTACTACGGATGCTCCTTCTTCCATCTTCAAAGAGTATAACTTCTTCCTCAAGAATAACTTGTTTACCAAAGACTTTCCCTGATAGATATCACCAAGTTTCTTCCATAAACAACATGCAATCTTCTCCTCATGGACGTTCAGGAGAAAAGAGTCTACCAAAGTCTTTACAACCCTTTGGCTTTTCTATCTATGAGATCCTAATCTTCTTGCTTCATGCTTGAGGGTTTAGTTCTAGACACAACAATCTAGAGATCTCTATCTACCAAAAGGTCTTCCATTTTGATTTTCCACAACTCAAAATTTCCATCATTGAACTTTTCAATTTCTACTCTTCCTGATGTGCTTTTCATCTCAATCTATAATCAAGACAATCAGTTTTCTCTATAAAACTCCCACTGAACATAATTACCACAAAAAACTAGCCATTCCCACAAGGATAACACAACTGGCCAAGATTTGATACCACTTGTAAGGAAATCTCAGTGTGGAAATTCTTTCCAAATGCAAAATTCTCAAGAGAGAAATGTAGAAAATTCTTGTAATTTGAGTTACAAATTATTAAGATGCACATTAATAGAACAACATAATAGATAATTTAACAATACAAAATTGAACACCAGATTTATGTGGGAAAACTCTTACAGAAGAAAAAACCCACACACCAAGTAAATCCACTTTGTATTATAGTAAATAGATTACGTATAGAGTTACAAAACTTCACTTCCAAGTGTTAATTCACAACATGTATTTCCCTTATCAACCTCATACACAAATTTTGATTACAGTTGTTCTCTCACATTGTTACAATGCTTGCATAGCATACAATGTAGAACATCACTAAATTGATATAACCTACTCTCATTGCAAAGTGTTATAATGTATATTCAACATCCATCCATGGTTGCCCCACTTCCAGGAAACCAACCGTTTCAATTCATGTACGCAAACCATCACAAACACATAACTATAAAAACTGCTTCAAGCCATCGAAGAGACTCCTTCCACTCTCTATTTGATAACACCTAGTTCCTCTAATGTTTGTTCATTTTCCAAGTCAGTCATCAAACAACTGTCAACAATCTCTAACCAATTATTGCTTAGCCACAACTTTAGCTTCCTTTAAAAGTTGTTTAGAAGTTGTGGGTTTCAAAATTCTTGTAACCTAGTCATCAGTTCTTCAAGTTCCTTAACCAAGTCACAGAGTTCTTAAATTTCTTAAACCCTTAATCCCTGACTTGGAATTTCTTACATTGAGTTTCAAACCGTCATCTGGTTGTCTTTGTGGTCAGTAAGTCTAAGGTTTCCAAAATTTTATAACCCCCAACTTGTGGTTCTAAAGTTCTAATCCTCTATGATCTTGCAATATTGCCACAACTCCGGGTCACACCACAATTATCATACCATGGAAGGAACTATGAACAAGGTTCCTTCGATAATGAACTATCAACTTGATAAAGAGAATAACATAACACTACTCCAGAAAGATAATCAAGCCAATAAATTTGAGGCGCCTTTTCCAACAAATTGTACTTGAAAAAAGGTTGCTTTAGGGACCTCTCCTGACCATTTGGTCTATGGACAAGAGCTTGTCTTTCCCATCCAATTGAGGATCCCCACTTTGCAATTCATTAATGAATACTATGAGGAAGGGGAAAAGTTTGAAGCCTGTCTAGTTGAACTTCTCCATCTAGAGGAGAAATGGATTGAAGCAATTGAAAAATTTACTAAACACCAGGGTCCTGTAAAGTGTTGGTTTGATTGGTGTGCTAAATTCAAGGCCTTTAAGATTGCTAACCTAGTTTTGTATTGGGATAAGGCCCATGCGAGAAAGGGAGAACATGGAAAATTCGACAAGATTTAGCTCGACCCCTTTGAGATCTTTGAGATCCTAGGAGATAATGCATTTCACCTAAAGACTCTCACTGGATAGGATTTCTCGCTACCTGTCATAGGAACTATCTCAAACATTATTTCCTTTCTTGAGCTATTACAACTCATCCTTTTATATATTTAGTTTAGGTAGTTTTTTATAGGTTATTTTTCTTTTGGTTTCCTTTTTCTTTCCTTATTTGGTTAGTATAGGTTTGGTTTCCTTTTACTTTGCTCATTTGGGGTCCCTTTGTTTTCTTCTAGGAATGTTTGTGAGCATAGCAATAATGTATGTATCTATTTTTCTTAGGATTGTTGAGTGTTTCCTTGACAAACACCAATTATATGGTGTAGGGGTACCTAGGTTCTCAGGCCTCCAAGAGGAGTCAAAGTTGATGTTTTGGTTTGTGTGAGTTATTTTCATGAAATAAGGTTTTCAATGACCCTTTCATATTTGTTGGAGTTGGTCTTGAGTCATTAGAGGTGATTTAGAGGTCAATTGCAAATGTTGTCAAGTTGCTTAACTATTGTTAATGCAACTTTTGCATTTTCTTGTAAAAAGTGATTAGGGTGATGTTTTGTTAGTTTGTAATTGGAAAATTAGTTGGAAGTAGTTGGAAAAGGGTTGTAAATGTTCAGAAAGACCTTTTTTGGTCGAAGGAATGGTTGGAGAACATGCAATGAAAATTTTGATGAAGAAATAAACATAATTTTTTTAGTTTTACCACATTTTGCTTGTTCTCTTAATTTTATACAATATATACAAAAAATTTATGACTTACACATGATATTATCTTGTAGAGAAATGAATCATCTTTCATTTTCAACTGGTTTGGTGCTTTTTCATTGAATTTGGAGAAAGTTATAGATAATTTACTAAAAATTGTGCAAAACTTTGGCTAGGGTTTCTAGTGGGCTTCAAAATGTAATTTCTCACCATTCCCACAATGGAAAAATCTGAAATTTTGTGAGATGGATTATTTTTGTGTTTATTTACTTATTCCAATATTTCAGGTTTTCAGGGTTTTGGTTTGCATATTTTTTGGTGATGTCCTAGGTCCAATTTCTTTATTTTTTGTTTAATTGGTAGAAGGACAATCAATTTTTGAAAGGTTTCGTACAAAGTAACCTACTTTGATTATGAATTATGTTGTATAAAACCCAAATGGGTATCTAAATATATATTTACAATCTATAGATCATGTTTGCACTAAAATTTATGGCCAAAAAATTCAATTTTCTGTCATCATGTTTCTAAGCTTCAAGGAAGGATAGTATAAGTTTGAGTCTTGTGTTAAAAAACAACCATACCTAAGTTTTGGATATGTTCAATAAATTAAAAAAGGGTACTCAAAATAGTTTTTATATTGTGGGTTTGAGGTCTTCTCTGCAAGTTATGTCAGAAAAAGTTAATTTGTTGTCCTATTTGGCCTAGGGTAAATTTAGCAATATAACAATTGAAGTGTGCTAGCCATAAGTTTTTGTGCATTTATAACACTTATTATTTTTCATCCTCATTCTATTGAGAGTCCTCTTGGTGTTTATTTACCTATTTGAAACATGAATGACCCATTTAGGGTTGAAACAAAGTTTGCATTCACTAAAGACTATGAGCAAGAAACACCAAATATTGTTGTGAGACATTGAAATCTTGAAATTTCCCCCACTCTACATCAAATTGGTATCAAAGCCTAAAAATTTTGGAAAAATAAGATTAAAGCTTTGGTTTTTTCTTTTTGTATGTTGAAGCAAGACCTTTGATGCCAAAAGAATAGGTAGTGAATAAAGGAGAAAACCTAGGTGAGGTATCACAAAGACAAGAGGAAGCAAGGTGAAACATACTTGTTTGAGAAAAAAGAGTGAAAATGTTGAGAATATTTTTCCATGGAGATTTAAAAAGCAAGGAGGTACCAAGCAAGAAACAAGTGATGAGAAAAGAGAAAACTGAAATGAAGAAGAAAAATGAGAAAAAAAATAGCAGATAAAAGTGCAACAAGAAATAATGGAGTTGAAACACACATTGGAAGAAATGCAAAAAGAGATGGAACTTGAGATGCAACAATTTCTTGAGAGAGAAAACCAAGAAAAAGGTTGGCATTGACCAATAAGGAAGAAGGTTAAATGATCTATCAAGAAGATCATTTAGAGGAGAAGGCAAGAGGGGACAGTAGAAACAAACATTAAAGAATCTTTGATAATAATAGAAGAGCGTAAGCCATCTAAGGAAGATGAAAAATGTAAAGATAATAGGTCCCTTGAGACTCAAAATGTTATTTCTAACAATATTTGTGAGTGTGTGTTTACAAGTGTAGTAGATGAAAATGAAGATGGAAAAGGGTATAAAGAAAAAAGAGAAGTGAATGCAATGTATGCAGATTGTTATGCACCATATGGTGAAGAAGATGTTAATAAAATAACAGAGGTAATGGTTACATTTTTTGACTTTATGGATGATGAATATGCTAACATATTGTGTTTGAATGATGAAGATGAAGACATAAATGGTGGTACTAAGGCATGTGAATGATAACTCAAATTTTGGTACCTTGAAGTTGAAAAGATGCTCCATAAGAGATGGTACAAAAACAAGAAAAAGGATCTAGAGAAAGTTGTAGAAATAGACAAGTTGTCGTAGAGTTGGAAGACCAGAAAGAGAGAGAAAACTTGCACTCAAGTGGACTTGAGTTTTTCTTCCCTTTGGGAGTATGATGCAGGGGCACCTAGGTTCTCAGGCCTCTAAGAGAGGTCAAAGTTTATGTTTTGGTTTGTGTGAATTATTTTAATGTAACAAGGTCTTCAATGAACATTTCATATTTGTTAAATTTAGTCTTGAGTCATTAGAGGTGATTTAGAGGTCAATTACAAAATGTTGTCAAGTTGCTTAAATGTTGTCAATGCAACTTTTTCATTTTCTTGCAAAAAGTGATTAAGGTGATGTTTTGTTAGTTTGTAATTGGAAGTAGTTGGAAAAGGGTTGAGAATGTTCAAAAATACATTATGTGGTCAAAGGAAGGGTTGGAGAACATGTAATAAAAATTTTGATCAAGAAATAAACATAATTTTCTGAGTTTTACCATGTTTTGGCCTATTTTCTTGATTTTGTATGATCTGTATGAATTTTTATGACCTGAACATGATTTTATCTTGTAGAGGATTTAATGACCTTTCATTTCGAACTAGTTTGGTGGTTTTTCATTGAGTTTGGAGAAAGTTATAGGTGATTTACTAAAAAATTTCCAGAACCCTGGTTAGGGTTTCTAATGGACTTCAAAATGTAATTTATCACTATTCCCAAAGTGGAAAATTCTAAATTTTTTTGAGATGGATTATTTATGTGTTTATTTACTTATTTCAATATTTTAGGTTTCTAGGGTTTTGGTTTGCATATGTTTTGGTGATGCCCTAGGTCAGATTTCCTTATGTTTTTTATCTAATTGGTAGAAGAACAATCAAGTTTTGAAAGGTTTTATACAACGTAACCTACATTGATTTAGAAATATGTTGTATAAAGCCCAAATGGGTATCTAAATATTCCTTTACAATCTGAAGATCATGTCTGCACTGAACTTTATGGCCAAGAAACTCATTTTTTTGCCCTCATGTTTTTAGGCTTCAAAGAATGACAATCAAAGTTTGAGTCTTGTGTTACAAAACAACCATACCTAATTTTTTTATATATTCAATAACTCCCAAAAGGGTACTCAAAATAGTTTTTATATTGTGGGTTTTAGGTCTTCTCCGCAAGTTATGTGAAAAAAATTAATTTGTTGTCCTACTTGGCCTAGGGTAAATTTAGCAAGAGAACAATTGAAGTTTTCTAGCCCTAAATTTTTCTATATTTCTAACACTTATTTTTTTCATCCTCATTCTATTGAGATTCCTAGTGTTGATTTACCTATTTGAAGCATGAATGACTCATTTAGAGTTGAAACCTAGTTTGCATTCATTAAAGGTTATGAGGAAGAAACACCAAATCTTGTTGTAAGATGTTGAAATATTGAAATCTCCCCTGATCTACATCAAATTGGTATCAGAACTTAAAAGGTATGGAAAAATAAATTTGGAGTTTGTGTTTTATTTTTTTGAAGTTTGAAACAAAAACCTAGATGTCAAAAGACTAGGTAGTGAAGAAATGAAGGAACCTGGTTGGGGTATCACGAAGACAAAAGGAAGCAATGTGAAAGAGACTTACTTGAGAAAGAAAAATAAAAAAGTTGATAAGATTTTTCCATGGAGATTTATAGAGAAAGAAGGTACCAAGCAAGAAACAAGTGATATGAAGAAAAATGAGAAAGAAAAATAGATAAAAGTGTAGCAATAGATAATGGAGTTGAGGTACACCTTGAAAGAAATGAAAAAAAATGAAAGAAATGGAAAAAAAGATGGAACTTGAGATGCAACAGTTGCTTGAGAGAGAAAACCAAGAAAAAGGTTGACATTGGCTAATAAGGAAGAAAGTTAAATGGTATATCAATAAAATTATTAAGAGGAAAATAAGAAAGAGGGGATAGTAGAACCAGACATTAAACAATCTTTGATGACAATGGAAGAATCTAAGCCATTTGAAGAAGAGGAAAATGTAAAATAATGGGCCCTTGAGACTCAAAATGTTATTTCTAACAATATTTTAGAGTGTGTGTTTATAGATGCAGCAGATGAAAATAAAAATGGAAAAGGGTATAAAGAAAAATAGTAAGTGAATGCATGTATATAGATTGTTATGCATTGTATAGTGAAGAAGATGTTACAAAAGCAACATAGATAATAGCTGCATTTTCTAATTTTATGGATGATGAATATGTTGACATATTGTTTTCGAATGATGAAGATGAAGACATAGACGGTAGTACTAACGCATATGAATGAGAACTCAAATTTTGGTACCTTGAAATTGAGAAGACATTATGTAAGAGATAGTACAAGAAGAAGAAAAAAGATCCAATAAAAGTTGTAGAGATGGACAAATTCTCGAAGAGTTGGAAGACTAGAAAGAGAAAGAAAACCTGCACTCAAGTGGACTTGAGTTTTTTTCCCCCTTAGAAGTATGGTGCGAAGGCACCTAGGTTTTCAGGCCTCCAAGAGGAGTCAAAGTTGATGTTTTGGTTTGTGTGAGTTATTTTCATATAATAAGGTCTTCAATGACCATTTCATATCTATTGGAGTCAGTCTTGAGTCATTATAGGTAATAAGGTCTTCAATGACCATTTCATATCTATTGGAGTCAGTCTTGAGTCATTATAGGTGATTTAAAGGTCAATTGCAAAATGTTGTCAAGTTGTTTAAATGTTGTTTGCAACTTTTGTATTTTATTACAAAAAGTGATTAGGATGATGTTTTGTTAGTTTTTAATTGAAAAATTAGTTGGAAAATGATTGTGAATGTTCAAAAGGACCTTGTGTGCTTGAAGGAAGGGTTGGATAACATGTAATGAAAATTTTGATGAAGAAATAAACATAATTTTCTAAGTTTTACCATATTTTTGTCTATTCTCTTGATTTTTTATAGTCTATATAGAATTTTTATGACCTGCATATTATTGTATCTTGTAGAGGAATGAATCACCTTTCATTTGCAACTGGTTTGGTGGTTTTTCATTGAGTTTGGAGAAAATTATAGGTGATTTACTAAAAAATGTTCAGAACCCTGGTTAGGGTTTCTAGTGGACTTCAAAATGTAATTTCTCACCATTCCCACAATGGAAAAATCTGAAATTTTGTGAGATAGATTATTTTGTGTTTATTTGATTATTACAAGATTGCAAGTTCTAGGGTTTTGGTTTGCATGTGTTTTGGTGATGCCCTAGGTCATATTTTCTTATTTTTTTGTCTAATTGGTAGAAGAACAATCAATTTTTGAAAAGTTTCATAGAAAGTAACCTACCTTGATTCCAAATTATATTGTATAAATCCCAAATGGGTATCTAAATCTTCCTTTACAATCTAGAGATCATGTATGCACTGAAAGTTATGGCCAAAATCTCAATTTTCTGCCCCCATGTTTTTTAGGCTTCAAGGAAGGACAGTCTAAGTTTGAGTCTTGTGTTACTAAACAACCATAACTAATTTTTGGATATAATCAATAAATCCTAAAATGGTACTCAAAATAGTTTTTATATTGTTATTTTGAGGTTTTCTCTACAAGTTATGTTAGAAAAAGCCCATTTGCTGTCATACTTGGCCTAGGGTAAATTTGGTAAGAGAACAATTGAAGTTTGCTAGCCCTAGGTTCTTGTGCATTTCTAACACTTTTTTTTTTATTATCCTCATTCTATTGAGAGTTTTCTTGGTGTTGATTTACTTGTTTGAAGTATGAATGACTCATTTAGGGTTGAAACTCAATTTGCATTCATTGAAAGCTATGAGCAAGAAACACCAAATCTTGTTGTGAGATATTGAGATCTTGAAATCTCCCATGCTTTGCATCATTATATTTCTAGTATTGATGGTGGCAGTCCTCTATTAGTGTCGAATGTTCTGAATGCATGATAAGACATTGGCCTTATTTGGTCTGAAGTATTCTGAAACTTATGCATTTTACATCATAATAATCCTAAGGTTATTGTGGGTTCCTTTGTGAAGTCATGTTAATTGAAAAATATTAGATTTCTACTTCAATGCCACTATGATTCTTAGCCCTAATTGTGAGCTTCATTGCTCACAGGTTGAAAATGAGAAAAGAAAATAAAATAAAAAATGAAAAATAAAAAAGGGAAATCATGAAAAGAGTATGAAATTTCAACCTTCAAGAGGATTCGAATAACTCTACCAGGGCTATGGATGTCTAGTGTAGGTGCACCTTATTCACTGAGTTCCTTCAAAAGGAAAAATTGTAAAATTTGAGTTTTCAAATGTAAAAGAATGTAATTGGGTCATGTTGAGATTAATTTCAATGTATTTGAGTCTTTTATAGGTCTATAGGTGGTCAAAATGATGAGAAAAGAAAAACTTGCAAAAGTTGCCAAACTTGTAAAATGCAAAAAAAACACAAGAAGTTGAAAATTCTTTTGTGGGGAAATGAAGGGATAGGTTGTTGTAAATGAAAAGGAAGTTGCCTAAATATTGTAAAATCTCTATAGAGCATGTAGAGGATGAGAAAAAGGCACATTTTATATCTTGGGTTGAATTTAGTAAATCAACCAATTTGTTTCTATAATTACTATGTTTTTCTCTCATTTACCAGTCCTTGTATAGACTGTACAACAATGTATAAGTTTTCAATTTGTTTTGTTTTCATAGGGTAGTGAGTTAACAATCATTTAAAGTGATTTGAAGAGGGTTTATCAATTTTAGTAGGTTTAAAAACAAGAATACATTGATTTGCCTGTAAACCCTCAAACAAGGGTTTGAGAGTCAATTGAAGAATCAACCCACCATCCCACCAATGTAGGATTAGTTGGTTGGTGGGATGGGCTAAATAGAGTGTATTTATTGTGTGTCTAGTGTGTGTGTGTGTGCAGATGCAAGAAGATGGAAAAGACTAAGTCAAGTTACTGCCCTATAGAAATCTTAGAGTTTTCTTCAAGAATATGATGGTTACAAGTGAGCATTTGATGAAAGTGCATTCAAGGAGGTTGGGAGTTGATTCCTAAGGCATATTTAGATGTAATAAAACATGATTAGAGTAGTGATAGGTTGGAAAGAGGTTTGGAAAGTGGGTTTTTAATAAACCCCTATTCTTTTAAGTCTTCAATGGCATATAATGAGGGTTTTATTATTTGAGGAAATGTTGAACCTTTTTTATCTCCAAAATTTGATGATTTGAAGGTTTTCTGATCTAACTCAAGGATGTTCAGGGTTGTTAGTTGATTTCAAGTTGTTTCAATGGTGGTTGTTTTGTATTTTTGACCTAATTTGATGCATTTACCAGCGAACAGTCTATTGGTTCTCATACATTTTGGAAAACAAGTATATTGGATCTTGAGGTATGTTAATCTAGGCTGAAATGGGTTCCTAAAGGTGTGTTTGATTCCTAGAGATTCAATGTGGGCTCGATGGTATACCCGTTTTTCTTGTCTTGCAATGTTATAAGGGTTTTGGGTCTATGATTGCAAGAAAGCGTAATTCTATGAATGCAAAGATCTAAGTGATTGTTTTTGTATTTTAATTGATTAAATAATGATGGTCAAGGTGCATCTAAGGTTTGGGAGAGGTCTGGGTGCAATGCTTCTTGATTTGATGTGTTTGAGAAAAGTTAACTCTATGTGCAAAATGGTCTTTGACTGCAAGAAAGTGAAATTCTCTGTAAACAGAGGTACAGGTGATTGTCTTTGTGTTGTAACTATTAAAGTGATGATATTAAATGTGTATTGATGGTTTGGAAAAGGTCCTAAAACAATTTTTTTTTTTTGGTGTATTTGAACAATGTGGAGTCAAGGTGGCTTGGGTGAGAAAGTTGATTGATTTTAGAGTTTACTAATGTGGTTTTGTAATTGTTTCAGTCAAGTTATGATGTTCAAATGTGTTACAAGGTTTGGTAACAGGTTTGAAGCAAGATGGAGTGAATGTTGTCTTTTTTCCTTAATGAAACAAGTTGAAATTTGGTGAATAGTGAAAATTTTGTTTGGTTCAGTGATTTTCAATGGTGTTACTATATTGGTTCAGTCAATTTGATGTTGATTAAGGTATGTTTAAAGGTTTGGAATACTGGTGTGGTGATTTGGCTTATTGGAAGCCTTGTAGTTCAGAGTGAATTTGATGAATTTTGGTGAAATAATAAGTGAGTTTTAAAGGATTTGTAACTGATCTTCTCAAGTTGTGAATAGGGTCAAAAGTACCCTTGATAGTTTGTTGGTTTTGGTAGATGCTCTGCATCAATGTCCAACTAGCAGTAGAGCTATGTTTGAGAGAATCGTAGTGATAACCTCGTCGGGGCTATGGATGCCTAACTAGCAGTGAGGTAATGTCCAGGTTGCTTTTGGGGTAGAATCATTCGTGTAGCTTAGCATGATGAAGCATAGGTTCTTGTGGTCATCCTAAGGAGGGAAATAAATACACTTGCACAAAATTTTGTTTTTAGTATATATGAAGGACTAGATCTCCCAATGGTTTTGATTTTTTTGGATAAGTATTGACCTAACATGATGATTGCAACCAAATATTTTAGGTTCATGATTCATGTTTGTCATTGAAATGCTTCAAAGCATTTTCCCAGTAGAGTCACCATTTGTTGTTCCTTTCACACACACGCCCCGCTAAAAGTAGGGACCCTCTCTTTTCTTTCATTTTTTTACCTTAGGTTCTACCTTTTCCCCTTAAGGGATAGGTCCTTTGAAATTTTAATGATGTCACCTTTTGAACCTATGAAGATTGCTTAAATCCTAAGGGTGAATAAAGTTTGCATCATTGGATTCCATGTTCAATTCCTTGAAACACCACTAAGAGACCCTAATGTTAAGATTGGCCCAAGTCCGGATATTTCTTAACTTCATGAATTCCTTGAGTTATCCTGATTCATGGAATCCAAGCCCAGCTAGATTCCTCGAGCATCTCTTTTGTGTGGATTCTATAGTGTGTTAGATTGCCCAACCAATCATATCATCACAAATTCTTTGGGGACATGGATTTCATGACATATTCTTTCATCACTAATTTTGTGTACCTTTGGATTTCTTGATGCACCTCCCATCATGAATTTCACATGAGAGTAGATTACCCGATGTTGTAGAAAGGTCAAGTCATGAGTTTAATGTACTATGTAGTGTGTACAATGACATTAATGGCAATGGATTAGGTGCATTTAAGCACAATTTTTATCTTACTTCCTCATTTTTAATTTTTCATTGTCATTTGAGAGATTAATATTTTGAGGATTTGAGTGCTAAAACATTTCATAGTTAGGGTTTTGTTGATTTGAGTGTGTGGATTCAACATCAATGACTAGGGTTTGATTACTGGTTCACGTCCCATATTTTTGTGTTTAAGATAAAAGGTAGGGACATGTAACCTTCTCATTCAAATTGTTTTTTGAATTTACAAAATGATTTGATGTCTTTTGATTCCAATCATATTTAATTCACGTTTCAAACCATTTTTATTTGATTTCTCATTGCATTCAGATGTGTTTCAAACTACGACATCAATATGCGCGAGTAGTTTGCAAATTGGGGTTAGGGTAATGGGTTTTGAACTAGAATACATTTTAATGATTTTAGATTGATAAAGTTTGACCTAGAGAATTGTGAAACTTTTGTGCTTACCATGTCTTATTCAATCTAAGGGATCCAAATAGATAGTTAGGGAAAAATTAGGGCTTGATTCAATTGCTATCATTGTCCAAACCTCCATTGTAACCTTGTTTTGAGCTTGGTTCAATCCTGGTTTGTTATTAGGCCTTGGGAATGGTTTGAATGCATCTATCAAAACCCTAGTGCATCCTTTGTGGTTGAAATAGTGAAAATGAAAGTGTTTGATGACTATTCAATTTTGTCAAATTCAAAAGAAGCGATGTTTTGGGTCTTTTTGTGTATGGGTCTTTCTATGTATGAAACCAATGAATGTTACCGATTCCTTTCATGCCTTGTTATGAAATTGGCAATGAAGTTACATGGTAAAATTATTTTAACCAAAACATTTGAACTTGAAACCATCATCGAATCCCATTTGATTTGGAAACCCCGAGTTGAATCACTTATCATGAAATCCTTGTCAGCTTGGAAAACCTGACAAGTTTTCCTATTGTTAAATCTACAAAGTGTTGCATTTCTCAACTTTGGCTTCATCATGGATTCTACATGTCAGTGAAAAATCTAACAAACTCTTCATCATGTATTCCACGACCCTCTATAATTCTTAATGGACCCTCTATCACGAATTCCACACTTTCATGAATTCCTCGGTACACATCTCCATCACGGATTATACATTCCTCTGGAATTCCTAATGGGTATCCTGTCATGGATTTCTTGAGGTCTTGGATTCCACAAATTTCCCCCTGCTTGGATTCCCCATAGCCATTCAATATATTTTTCCTTAATATAGAATTTCTCTGAGGTAATATTTAGTGTAGTGTAGGAAAATGCATACCCTTACATTTTCACAATTGTTTGGGCCAATCTTGCTTCATTTATGCTTCTTTATGGCTTAATTGGTCCTATTTTGCATCCACAATCCCTATAAACTATATATTTTTATGGAAAACCCCAACAAACCTCAAGATATAAATGATCATTTAATGTTTTTCTCTATCCCTGATTTGTAGACTGGGACTAAAACACCACCTAGGGCGTCTTTGTCCTCCATGGGTCTTGGGACCCTGATATTGAAAGCACCTAAATAGGTGTTTTTTTGGAGTCTGTGCCTCAAGAATTGAGCCTTGGGACTAAAACTCCACCTATGGAATCTTAGTCCTCCTTGGCTTATTTTTGGGATTCAATTTCAAATTTGGGCAAGATTTTTTCTCCTTTATTTAATGATTTCATATTTCGGCTTGTTCTGGTGTAATTTTGGGATACTAAGCATGAATAAGTATAAATACAAGGTTCCTTCACTGATTTCAAATCAATAATTTTTTTGAGAACATTTTTAATTACAAATTAGAGTCCACATGAGCATTCAAGAGCAGATTTATGAAGCATTTGGCACCATCATCAAGATTCAAGCATCATGTCAAGGGTTTAGCACATTCATTCATGTTGTTGAGCCAATATTGTGGATATATCATTGAAGATCTATTTGCAACCATTGTTCACATCATATTCCAAGATCCAAGATCTATATTCTTCATGGCCACTAAATGGTAGATTTCATATTTTCTTCACAAGACCTCAGCCAAGGTGATATCATTTACATATTTCATGTTTCATGCTTCATTTCATTCATTTCATCATTTGGTCTAATTACCTACAAGGGGTTTGACCAAGGAAAACCCCCATTTACTAATAATCAACAAGTTTTTCCTCTCTTGCATGTTTGTGATTACAGATTTAGGTTGAATACTTGAAGATCATTTGGAGTGAAAATTTGTTAGATCATAGAGTTGCATTCCAAAGTTATCTTCATAGATACACACCTACAGGCTAAATCTGGAAGTTTCAGAACCTAAGATCGAAAGAGAAGCAAGTGCAGACCTTGGAGCTTAGGATCTTGTTTAAAGTTTGTAGAAATTAAGAATGGGACTAATATGCCACCTTGGGAATCTTAGTCCTCCTAGGCCTACTTTTCAAAAAAAAATTGAGATCCAGTTCCAATATCGAAAGACTCTGTATTTGCCTCAAAAAACAATAGTAGGACTACTACGCCAGTTTAGGCATCTTAGTTCTCCACAAAAAAATTTGACAACTTCTTCACATTCATAGAATCATCACAGTATCTCTAGACTTCCCAAGTGCACACATACTATCTCCCTATTGCATAACTAAATCATTTGCATCTTTCATTTAGCTTACATTTCTAGTTATAGGTCATTTTGCATATCATACTGTGTTTTCCAACATTTCCTTTTCCAAGCATTTTATTGGTGGTGAACACCTTAGAACTCAAAGAACCCCCTACCAAGTCCTCCTCATTGTGAATTGACTCACCTTGTGAGGTTGATAGTCAATCTAATTAGGACTCCTAGGACATTAGTGAATGATTGAGTGGAGAAAGTATGATATCTCTAAGAGGTATCCATTTTCCTATTCATAATTTTGGTGAACCTAACCTTGTTGATCATTCATTTTCTGATTTGGAGTTCATTAAAATCTTAGATCTAGATTGCATTCATTCTTGCATTGCATCTTGCATTAGTGAAATTGCATATAGGGTTTCTCATATTTAGTGAAAGTGCATCTAGGGTTTCTCATATTTGCATTAGTGATAGTGCATATAGGTTGTATAATTACTTTATTGCATCATTTCATTTCATTGAAAAACTAAAAAGTGCATTATTCTTCATCTTCAATTGCATTCTTATTGCATTCAAAAGTTAAAAAAATTGCATTCCAAATTGCATTCAATTGCTTGCTCCTAGTTACTTTTTCTTGCACTTATTTGCAGATTTTTCCATTTCTAAGCATCAATATCTTGCATAGGCAATCTATAAACATTGTTGACATTCCAAAATTCATTTTTTTTCTACAAAAAACCTCTACTGGGACTAAAATTCCCTTCCTGGCATCTTAGTCCTCCTCGGGATTTTTGCTTCAGGAATCTTTCTATTGTTCGTTGTCTGTTTCATCCTCTGGTACTTCAGAATCTCACCAAGAGGACCAAGATGCCCTTCCTAGTGTATTAGTCCTTGTTGGCATTGATTCTCTAGTTTTTTAGGATCTACAATTTCTTTTCTATGTTTCTGTTGGTTGCCTTCAGTTTTCTATTTTAGTTTCCATATTTGTTGTTATTCCATTTTTTTTCATTTCAACTGCATTTTTTTCAATCTTGAATCATAAATATATGCGTTGGAAAATTGTGGATGTCCTTGAAATCTTTGGTAGATGTATCAAATTGTTCCTTTGATAATGACCCTAACGAAATTCAACTCAATCAAGCTCACTCAACTCCTAATGCATGTCCTCCTCATGATGTTCACATCATTGGAGAAGATGATGACAACATGAATAAGTTCCTAAATAATTGTCTTGACAACCTTGAAGCTAATGCATCGTTCTATCCATCCATGAAACAACCAGATCCTCCAACAATACCACCTCTTGAGATGTTTGGTTACTTACATCCTAAAACCAAAGTGAAATTTGTACCTAAGTTCCCTACAACAGGTGAACCTAGTTCCTCTAAACAAGCAAACACTCAACCCTTTTAAGATAACAAAGTAGCAAACACTCCAATGAACCTCAAAGAAACATATGGAAATGGATTCATAATCTTGAGAAAACATGGTTGTGAAACAAGTGAACATGAAATTCATCAACTCTTAGAGCAAAAACCAACTAATGAAAATACAAAAGGATTAGGATACCAAGATCCCTCTCATAACAAAAAGCCTCCTAGAGGATATATAAGGCTTTGTAGTGATGGTATGGTGATCTTTGATTATCACCCTGATTTGAATATCCTTCTTCCTAAATAACAACCAATAGATCATAACAATGGCAAGGATGATATGATCACCTTAGGTCCTCCTCCAACTTATTCAATTACAGAAGTTGGAGAATCTAGCTGGAGCAAAACATCTCATAGAATAAAGAAACCTTAATACCCTTGTCCACCATCTTCAACCGAGCAAACTTTACATATCCTTTTAAGTCAAGGACTTATTACATTACCACCCATGCCTAAAAATGGATTTCCAAATCCTAAGAACAAAAACACATCTTATTGCAAATATCATAGAATTTTTTGTCACAATATCGATGCATGCGCACCTTAAAACAAGAATTTAAAAGGCTTGAGATTATAGAAATAATCCCTTAAAGTGGTATCCTTGTCATGTAATAGTCATAAAATACTCTATTCTCACTATTACATGATCCTTCTCATCACCTACCTCAGCCCATTCTTTTCTCACACTTAGTGGGGACAAGAGGCAGATGGCCTTGTCCCAGTAAGGCATTTGTTTTTTTCCCTTTTGTTCATTATCTACCTTTCACTTATATAAAATTAGATTGGGGAGGTGAATGACTTGATTTAGGTTGACTCGTTTATGCCTTAATAGTCTTTTACATTTTCTTTTTCTTTGCAGTATTGATCTCTCTAAAAATATTGTAGCAAAGAACATACTAACCCCAAATCCATCGATCCCTTATGTTTTTGGTGTTTTCATTCTGGGGGCAACCCCTTTCTTTTCATTTTCTCTCGCATGACGTAGCTTTACTTGGAAACATATCACTTGGAATATAGCTTTCCAAGTTGGTTCTCATGTCTTCCTTCTTATTTCCATTTTTCATTTTCTACTTTAAAGTAATTTCTCACAACATGGTGTTAGCAATTTCTTTAAAGTGGGGGCATATATTGGCATTATTTTA
Organism: Sequoia sempervirens; assembly: GCA_007258455.2. Classification (NCBI taxonomy): domain Eukaryota; kingdom Viridiplantae; phylum Streptophyta; class Pinopsida; order Cupressales; family Cupressaceae; genus Sequoia; species Sequoia sempervirens. The sequence goes on from VDFB02193867.1 coordinate 292,707,155, forward strand.
GCATGATTTTGCTTGCATTTTTCCTTTTCATGTTCTTTGATGTTATTTTCTTATTTCACATGACATGTTTTCCTCTTTGTGGTGACATTGGGAATAATATCCTTCAAAAGCATGATCTATCTTAGCATATTATATTCCCCTTAGTGGTGACGCGATGCACTACATCCCTTAAGTGGTGAATCTTTTATTCTTTGATCGGTCTTGTACCATAGAAAAAAGACAATTTTCTTGATTTGGGGAATAATTGATGATAAATTGGAGTTAATGAGGCCTTCATTTAGTGTTGTGAGGTTTTTTTCACATCCACACTATGTCTTGGACCCTTTCAAATGCATTTAGCAATGTATTGTAAAGGTGTTGTAAAAGACTTTCACGCCTCTCTAGACTTAATGAACCCATTTCCCATTAATTCAATATTATAAAATGTATTTAATGAAGGCTTGTAAAATAAACTTAATGTTAATCTAGTATTGTAATGTGTCCTACACATTCACTTTGGATTTGGTGCCTTTCTAGGCTATGTGGACCTCATTTTAATGTTGTAAAGTGTATCTAATCACACTTTCACATTGAATTTTGTGTCCCATGCCCTAATTTACCTTTACAATCACTAATAGGCCCCTATTACCCCATATTGTGCATCTCGAGACATAATTTGATGAAATAACTGACAAAGTCATCATATAAATCTAATTTATGCATTCCCCAACAACCCAACTAGCAAATGAACCCCTCTAGGACTAATTCACCATCTATGGAAAATGAGTCCCTGCCAGGTGGGACTAATTCACCCAAGGTGGCGACTAAGTCCCATTTGGGCCATTTTTGACTTTTGAGCATTAAAAATTAGGTTTTAAGTTTAATTTTTCTTCATGTCAGCCTTAGGGATCCAATTTATGGGAAAATAAGGTGAATTACCTATAAAATCAAGTCTCTAAACCCTAATTTATACCTCATAACTCATTTACACATCTACCATCATTCATTCATCATCTATCTTCTCTATCAAGTTAAGCAAGTTAGGGTTTCATCATTGCAAGTCATCAAGATAGCTTCATAAGACATTCAAGGGTAGATTCTTCATGTTTTGTTGCAAAAATTCAAGATCAATCTTCATGGAAACATAATAACTCCATTATTTCATGCTTCATTACATTATTTTTTCATTTTGGTTTAATTACCTAAAAGGGGTTTGACCGAGGAAAACCCCCATGCCCTAACAGCCAACATTTCTCTTTCTTTTCTTGTGTGTTTGTAGATTTAGACATTTTGGAGGCTTAGGAATCATTGAATATTGAATTGAAAAGTTTTTCAAATCATCTCTTCATTGGATAAGGCAAAACATCAACAAAAAGTCACCTTCGGGCCTGAATTTCATAGTTTCAGAACCAGACACTTGGAGAAGTAGAAAGTGTAGATCGAAGGCTCCTATTTCCACCTTTGAATATGTATAAATTCAAGAGTGGACTCATTCAACATGGGTGGAAAATGAGTCCCACTTCTAGGCCTAATTCTGGTTTTCTGCATTTTTGGATACCTATTGTCTGAAACGGGCTCCGAAACAGTTTGACAAAACTGGGATTGATTCACCTAGAATGGTGAATGAGTCCCACCAGGCCTAAAAATCAAGATCACCAACATTCCAAAAGTCATTTCCAGTATTCATCAATATCTTAGGTGCACACTTTCAGTTTCATCCATTTCTGTTGCAATTTGCATTCATTTCTAGTTCATTTCTACATATCACACTGTGTTTTCAAAAATTGCATATTTCATTAGTTTTACATTTATAATAAATCCATTTTATTAGTTTATTTCATTCAAAAATTGCATCTATGTATATTACATCCATATTGCATCCATATTGCATTGAATTTGAGTGTAACATTGCCCATTTTGGCCTTTCTTTCTCCTTTTAGGTGAAAAATGCTACAAGCGCTAGAAAGGATTAGTATGCCAAAATATTTGCTACATTTTGGTGAACCTACTTTTCAAATATCTCCTTGTCTGATTTGGAGTACACCCCCATCCTAGAATTAGCTTTGCATTACATGTTGCATTGGCTAAGTTGCATTCTAGGGTTTCAAAATTTGCATTCATGAATAGTGCATTTAGGTTGCATTTTTGGCATCTAAAATCATTAAAATTTTCTAAAATTTTGCATTTTCATCTTAGTTCTGCATCTTATAGCATAGAAAACATAAAAATCCCTTAGAAAATTTTGAAAAATCTAAAAAAAATCTCCATTGGGACTCATTCGCCACCCTAGGAGAATCAATCCCTTTCGACCCCTGAATCTTCCTTTTACAGAGCTGAAAACTCTAGTTTTATGCTTTTGTTTGCTACCATCAGTTATTTGTATCAGTTGGCTGACTTTATGTATCATGCATTTCATTAGATTTAGATTACATTAGCACATTTTCTGCATTGTTAAAATTCACATTTGCACTTCCAATCTTTCATCTTTCAGATTATTGCATAGTGTCATCAGTAAATTCCTTTCTTTGAAATCTCAAAAGTTGCATTTCATCCTATTTTTACATTAAATTTTAAGTTTGCATAGCTTCTCTTACATTTAAATCATTATAAATAAGCATTATTTACATTCATGGCACTTAGACTTTTGCAATTTTCATTTTCAACATTAATTCCTAGTTCATTTAGATCAGATTCATTAGCAAATGAAAACAAAAAACAAAAAACATCAAATGATCCAATTCAAAAAATGATTGAATTTCAAAAAACCATAACATCCAAGCCCCTTAGTAGTGATGATTTAGACATGTTAGATGAAGCCCTTAAGGACTTCCTCTCACTAAGATCATCCACTAAATATTTGACACAAACAGATGCATGCATCGATAATCATGATAATCATAATTGTTCTTCTCCTAATATCTCTCCCATTGGTGATGAAGGTATCTTGATGAAAGAAGACAATCATTGAAGACCATGAAATTATTGCTTGTCTTCCTTCTCCTCCCCCTTGCAAATACATTATGACAAACAAAGCTGAAATTATTGCCACTACCTTACTTAGTCCTCATTCATCTCCCAACACCTCCCCTACTTGTGAAAATCCTTTCGTGAATAAGGATAAACTCATGAACGACCATGAAAAACACATTTTGTGGAGGATATTATTGAGAGCTATGACAATCCTACCTCTCCTACTCAAGACGAAATTCTAGGACATGAGGATGTAAGTATAGATAATCATGACAATCAACCCTTTTCTTCTCCCAATATCTTCTCTACACATGAAGAAGATAGTTTAGTGTTAGAAGATATCATGATGGAAGATCTATTTGAAAAAAAAATTCCAATCATTAGTAACCATAAAAATCCTACTTATCCTTCTCTTGATGCCTTATCCCTGCATGTCACTTGTCATTGTCTCTTTTGACTAACCGTTAACCTTTCATGAACATATAAGATTAAGCTTGGGATGTGGACGACATGTCTTAAGATTGATTCAAATGTGACATACTCCCTTTCTTCATGATGCAAATTATCGAAAACATATGACTTGGCATAGGGCTTTTCAAATAAGCTCTCATACCCTCTTCTACTTTAAAGCAATTTCTCACAGTAATGGTGTAGCAATAGCTTTAAAGTGGGGGAATACATAGACAAAATATTTTTACAAATTTCATGGTGTGATTTACTTTTTCTTGTGATGTGTCATCTCATTGGTGGTTTCATTTGGTTTGATGCCTTCCAAGAGTGCACGATCAATTGAAGTGGCATAATGCGAACAAAGCATCCCATGGATAATAATCTTATAAGGGAATAACGATAAACTGAAGTGGCCTGATGTGAACGAGGCATCCCATGGATAATGATCTGACACCTTGAATTGTCCTCTCTTGGAGACATTAGGCACAATGCTCCCTAAGAAGACCTTACATGAACAAAGAAAAATCCCCTTTAACAAATTTTTTACATGACATTCAAAAACATTTACAAAAAGCATTTTCATTATGGTGCCTTATCAAAGTTATTAGGAGGATAACTTTGGTATGGTTAGTATAATGGGAAGCTGACACACTGGCATGAATTTCTCATTATATAGTGGGAAGTCAACACACTGGCATGAATTTCTCACTAAACCACTTCTTTGGGACATCTCACCCCATAGACGACCTGATGTTCTATCACCCCATAGTGAGCATAATCTTTTCCACCTCATTTTTCTTGCCATTGCATGATTATGTATCTTGATGATTTGACTTAGGATCTTGGATCCTGGGGGCTTGACTACCTTCTTGATCTTTTTCATTCCTTATCATTTTCATCTGTACACTCAAAACTCTCTTGAATGTCTACTTTAGTGTGAGTTTGAATCAAGTTCATCCTCTCACTAAAGTGGGGGCTACATGTGCCATAAAAAAGGCAACTTGCTTGATTTTGGGAATAATTGATGATAAATTGGACATAATGAGGCCTTGATTTAGTGTTGTGAGGTGTTTTTCACATCCACACTAGGTCTTGGACCCTTTCAAATGCATTTAACGATGTATTGTAAAGGTGTTGTAAAGTGTTGTAAAAGAATTTCACACCTCTCTAGACTTAATGAACCCATTTTCCCTTAATTCAACATTATAAAATGTATTTAATGAAGGCTTGTAAAATAAACTTAATGTTAATCTAGTGTTGTAATGTGTCCTGCACATTCACATTGGATGGGTTCCTTTCTAGGCTATGTGGACCTCATTTTAATGTTGTAAAGTGTAACTAATCACACTTTCACATTGAATTTTGTGTCCCAAGCCCTAATTGACCTTTACATCATCACTAATAGGCCCCTATTACCTCATATTGTGCATCTTGGGGCATAATTTGATGAAATAACTGAAAAAGTCATCATATAAACCTAATTTATGCATTCCCCAACAACCCAGCTGGAAAATGGACCCCTCTAGGACTAATTCACCATCTATGGTGAATGAGTCCCTGCCAGGTGGGACTAATTCACCCAAGGTGGTGAATGAGTCCCATTTGAGCCATTTTTTTACTTTTGAGCGGGAAAAATTAGGTTTTAATTTCAATTTTTCTTCATGTCAGCCTTAGGGATCCAATTTATGGGAAAATAAGGTGAATTTCCTATAAAATCAAGTCTCTAAACCCTAATTTATACCTCATAACCCATTTACACATCTCTCATCATTCATTCATCATCTATCTTCTCTATCAAGTCAAGCAAGTTAGGGTTTCATCATTGCAAGTCATCAAGATAGCTTCCTAAGACATTCAAGGGAAAATTCTTAATGTTTTGTTGTAGACATTCAAGATAAATCTTCATGGAAATGTAGTAACTCCATTATTGCATGATTCATTACATTCTTTTCTCATTTTGGTTTAATTACCTAAAAGGGGTTTGACCAAGGCAAACCCCCATGCCTTAACATCCAACATTTCTCTTTCTTGTCTTGTGTGTTTGCAGATTTAGGCATTTTGGAGGCTTAGGAATCATTGAAGATTGCATTGAAAAGTTGTTCAAGCCATCTCTTCATTGGATAAGGTAAAACATCAATAAAAAGTCACCCAAATTTGACAGTTTCAAAACCGGACACCTAGAGAAGAAGAAAGTGCAGACCAAAGGCTCCTATTTCCACCTTTCAATATTCAAAAATTAAAAAGTGGACTCATTCACCATGGGTGGTGAATGAATCCCACTTCCAAGATTGATTTTTGTTTTCTACATTTTGGATACCCATTTTTCTAAAACAGGCTCTAGAACAATTTCATAGAACTAGGACTGATTAACCCAGAATGGAAAATGAGTCCCACCAAGCCTAAAAATAAGAACTAGTAGCATTCCAGAATTCATTTCTAGTATTCATCAATATATTAGGTGCACACTTTCTGTTTCATCCATTTATGTTGCAATTTGCATTTATTTCTAGTTCATTTCTACATATCACACTCTGTTTTCAAATATTGCATATTTCATTAGTTTTACATTCATAATAAATCCATTTTATCAATTTCTTTCATTCAAACATTGCATCTAGGTATATTACATCCATATTCCATCCATATTGCATTGAATTTGAGTGTAACATTGCCCATTTTGGCCTTTCTTTCCCCTTTTGGGTGAAAAACCCTACAAGCGCTAGAAAGGATTAGGATGCCAAAATCTTTGCTACAAGTCCTCTCTTGGAGACATTAGGCACAATGTACTCTAAGAGTAATACCTCACATGAATTAAGAAAAATCCCTTTGAACATCCCTCTTTCTTGTTGGATTTTCCTTTTTTCCTTATTAATTCATGGAGGTATGGCTTTGATATGGACTTTTGGGGACTCACCTAGTGAACACCTAGCTTCACTAGCCCATGTGAGCATTAATTTTTGTACCTTATTAAAGTCATGGAGGTATGGATTTAATATGTTCCCCTAGGGCTCACCTAGTGAACACCTAGCTTCACTAGCCCATGTGAGCATGCATTTTTGTACCTTATTAAATCCATGGAGGTATGGATTTAATATGGTCCCCTGGGGCTCACCTAGTGAACACCTAGCTTCACTAGCCCATGTGAGCATGCATTTTTGTACCTTATTAAAGTCATGGAGGTATGGCTTTAATTTGGTCCCCTAGGGCTCACCTAGTTTACACCTAGCTTCACTAGCCCATGTGAGCATGCATTTTTGTACCTTATTAAAGTCATAGAGGTATGAATTTGATGTGGTCCCTTGGGGCTCACCTAGTGGACAACTAGCTCCCCCTAGCCCTCATGAGCATGCATTTTGTTTGCATAGTGGACAATGAATTCCACTTGTAAAATATTTTTTTGGACAAACAACCTAGACCCGATTCATCATGTTGGATAGACAATAGAAGCTTGATTTGTTGTAGTTTTTTCCTTTTTATTTTGTCTTTTACCTGTCTTTGATGGTGTATATTTATGATCTGGTTATGGCTTCATATATCATCCACAAGTGTGTTCCTTTGTGCTTATGTTGGTTTTTCCATAGGATCTTGATCTTGGGGGCTTGGCCACCCTCTTGATTATTGTCATCCTATCCTACTAACATTTGTGCATTTGAACCCCTCTTAATTGTGTGGTTGGCTACTTTAGTGTGAGTTTGAAGTAATTTCATCCTCTCACTAAAATGGGGGCTAAATGTAGTGTACGAAAATGCATACCCTTGCATTTTCACACTTTTTTGGGTGCGCCTTGCTTCATTTATGCTTCTTTATGGCTTAATTGGTCCTATTTTGCATCCACAAGCCCTATAAACTATATATTTTTAATGAAAATCCTAAAAAACCTCAAAATATAAATGATCATTTAATATTTTTGTCTATGTGTTCCTAATTTGTGAACTAGGACTAAAATTCCACCTAGGGCGTCTTTTTCCTCCATGGGTCTTGGGACCCTTATATTGAAAACACCTAAATAGGGCCCTTTTTGGAGTCTGTGCCCCGAGAATTGAGCCTTGGGACTAAGACACCACCTAGGGTGTCTTAGTCCTCCTTGGCTTATTTTCAAGATTCAATTTCAAATTTGGGCAATATTTAGCCTCCTTTAATTAATGATTTCATATGTCAGCTTGTTGTGGTGTAATTTCAGGATATTAAGCATGAATAATTATAAATATAAGGTTCCTTCACTCATTTCAAATCAAGATTTTTTTTTAGAACATTCCTAATTACAAATTGGAGTCCACAAGAGCATTCAAGAGCAGATTTATCAAGAATTTTGAGCCATCATAAAGATTCAAGCATCATGTCAAGGGTTTAGTCCATCCATTCATGTTGAGCCAAGATTGTGGATATAGCATTGAAGATCTATTTGAAACCATTGTTCACATCATATTCCAAGATCCAAGATCTACATTATTCATGGCCACTACATGTTAGATTGCAAATTTGCTTCAAAAGACCTCATCCAAGGTGATATCATTTACATATTTCATGTTTCATTCTTCATTTCATGATTTGGTTTAATTACCTACAAGGGGTTTGACCAAGGAAAACCCCCATTTACTAACAATCAACAATTTTTTCCTCTCTTGTATGTTTGTGATTACCGATTTAGGTTGAAGACTTGAATATCATTTGGAGTACAAAGTTTTTAGGTCACAAAGTTGCATTCCAAAGTTTTCATCTTCATGAAAACTCACCTACAAGCTGAATCCGATTGTTTTAAAACTTGAGATTGGAAGAGAAGCAAGTGAAAACCTTGGAGCTCAGGATCCTGTTCAGAGTCTACATAAATTCAAAACAGGACTAATATTCCATTTTGGGCATCTTAGTCCTCCCAGACCTTATTTTTATAGTTTTTCTGAGATCCGGTTCTGAGATCTGAAGACTCCATATTTTCCCTAAAAAATAGCAGCAAGACTAATATGCCATTCTGGGCATCTTAGTCCTCCACAACATATTTTGGCAGTTTCTTCACATTTCCAAAATCCTCACAACATCTCCAAACTTCCCAGGTGCACACATATTATCTCCCTATTGCATAATTTCATCATTTACATATTTCATTTAGCTTACATTTCTAGTTATAGGTCATTTTGCATATCACACTATGTTTTCCAACATTTCCTTTTCCAAGCATTTGCTTGGTGGTGAACCCCTTAGAACTCAAAGAACCCCCTCCTAGGTCCTCCTCATTGTGAATTGACTCACCTTGTGAGGTTGTTAGACAATCCAATTAGGACTCCTAGGACATTAGTGAATGATTGAGTGGAGAAAGTGTGATATCTCTGAGGTATCCATTTTCCTATTCATCATTTAGGACATGAACTATGTATTTAAAGGGAAAAATCTTATGATACTAAAATGTTCTAAGGATAAAAAGATGAAATTGCATATGGTGGGTTTACACTTTTCCAAGCATCACAAATGCCCTATCACCAAGGAATTCTCGATGAGCATCTTGTCGCAAAATCCATGAGGTCTTGGATTCTACAAATTCCCTACAGAGGTGGATTCTATGAATTCCTTGTGTGACTTAAAATCTTGATGCTTGTTTCAAATCTTGTTTGAGGGTTATAAATTGAGTTCCTTTGGCATGATTATTGATAGTATGATTTTATGTATTACCAAATGTAGTACGTTGATTTTGCTAATCATGTATTTCATATCTTTTAAGCATTTCAAGTAATTATGATGTTTTGGCTAACAAATCCAGGTAGAATATAGCAAGGCCAAGGTAGGAAAAGGGAAGAAAACATCTAAGCTAGAAAAGGAGGAGCTTACTAGAGCTAAAAGGATGAAGTATGACTTCAAGGAAAGGCTTCCAAAATCAAAAATCACATCTCATTGGGGAGATATTGGGAACACCAACCTTGGGCTCATCAACCTAGAGGAATTTAAGAAGAGGATGTATTTTTATGCCTCATTTGACATGGAAAAAAGATTAGTACACACTAGATTGGCTCAAGCCGAAGGTTTTCCTCCCTCCATCATATGCTTAGAGTTGATTATGGAGTGTGCAAAACATTATGATATAGATAGGATGATAATTGGCCCCCAAGGTAGAATATTGGCCAACATTACTGAGGAATCTTTGGTAGAAGCATTTGGCATTCCTCCACACTACAAGTTGGTTAAATTTAAGATTGATACAGTGAAGAAATTCTACACAAATAACCTTGAGAGGGAACTTAAAATCATGAACACCTCATGGATTAATAAACCAAGATCACACTTCTACAAATTTCCTAAGTTACTACATCGAAGCGATTTCAAGATTGAATACAATGACATGATCACTCTCCTTAGTAGAGTGATGGGACTAGAGAAGGCCTCAGTATCTAAAGACCGGATGTTCTATATTATTGCTGAAATTGAAAAAGGCACCAACTACCACTGTGTAGGATTGATAAGTGACAATCTAGACAAACAAATAAGGGTTGTACAGGATACAAGAAATTTTACCATGACCTCCTACATTTTTTACATGCTTGCTAGAAGTTTTAAATATAGATGATTGAGTTGAAAGGGTGTCATTGGAGAAACAAAAGTCTATGAAATATATCCCCAATTGCATCTATCTAGCACATCACACTATAGAAGGGTAAATGATGTTGGCAACACAAGGGAAGACAACTAAGAGGGAGGTTGAATTGGTTGTCATGGAAATTATACTTATTAAAATTATTTTCAGATCTGATAAATAAACATGAAAGCATAAACCATCACCACATCAGAAACACACATAACACCAATATTTTTTATGTTGAAACCTTGTTAGGGGAAACACCACTGTGGAGGTTAATCCACAAGATTATACTTCGTTAAAGTATAAAAGAATTGTAAATAGGGAATGCACATGCATTCAGGCACACTGCCTAGAGCTCACTGCTCAAATACAAAAGACTTACTTCCCAAAGGAAGACTCGCTGTCTTACAGAAATATTCGGATTACATCCAAAAGATTTTGAACTGAGAAAATAGAATCTACTAATGCTTGATTATAGTTTCGGTTAAGCACATAAACATTTGATTACTCTTCTTCACACTTTACTTATACCTTCAAAATATTATATCATTATTCACACACAACACTTGCACACTTTGTACACCACTCACACGATGCCTTCAAATGGTATAAACAATCGATCATTTATATCTACAACTAGAGATTAAAACAACTACATGTTGGCCAAATAAAATATAAAATGAGTACAAACTGTAGGCCCAAATCAATAAAAAATTATTAATTTGCACCAAACAATGTCAGCCAAAACATAGTAAGGACCCAAAACAACATCCTCAAACATGAAACACCTTAAACAATTATGCCTCGAAGATCCACAACATGGTACAATCACCTTGTCGGCCATGATCATGAAAAACATGAACACGCAGAAGAAAATCACCAATCATGAGCACAACGATCAATGTGGATCAACAACACAGATAGATCATGATCTAGAAATATCCACAAGCATCATGAATCAATATGGAAGCATTCACAATAACTCAAATTACTAGAAACACATTATCTTCTTTCAGGAACACCAACTAAAGCAACAAAACAACTGTCAGAACATAGATACTCATAACTCAATCAAATCTTCATGCTAAACTCTAAAAATTCTTGTTGATAAACTAGATGTACTCATCAAAAAACCCTTTAATCCAAAACCTCTTATCATCAATATACTGAGCTAGCCATGGGTATGGTGGCAATACTAAACTTCACTGCATCACCGACAACCCACAACTTATTTTATTACAATTTTCTCAATATCCTCAACATATACAACCTTAAAGACAATAATTCCAATATTTTTGACATCAATGACAGCCACACATCAGCAATATCCAACAATCTCCCCCTTTGGCATTGATGGCAACACATGATGTGAAAAACACCATCAATGCAACTTTCTCTTAGCACTTTCTCCCCTTTAGATTTTGACTCTTTTCTCCTTAACTTTTTCATAGTTTTTCACATGAATTTTCTCCCCCTTTGACATCAATGAAAAGGATACACATTATCTCTCTCCACACAAGCTTTGAACCACATTTCTGAACATCTGACTACTCCCCTTGAGTAGTATCCACCACAACATCAATATAGATAATAAGATATGACTATGAAATGCATAGATTAATGCAAGTCAATGCATCTTAATTATGATTAGGAGGGGTAATCACCCCTAGCTTCCCTCTAAGATACTCAAAATTATCCTTAGGAAAGGGCTTAGTAAAGATATCTGTGATTTGTTCCTTAGTGGGCACATACTCCAATATGACTTCTTTTTCACTCACCTTCTCTTTCAAAAAGTGAAACTTGATAGGTATATGCTTGGTTTTTTAATGCAACAATGGATTCTTAGAAATATTAATTGCACTTGAATTATCACAAAATATAGCAATAGGTTCATCATACACAAATCTGATATCTTTCAACATCTGCTTCATCCACAATAGTTGAGTACAACTATTAGCAAGAGAAATGTATTTTTCCTCTACAGTAGATAAAGAAATGACATTCTGCTTCTTACTTAACCATGAAATTAGCTTCTTTCCCAAGAAAAATGCACCACCACTAGTACTCTTTCTATCATTCACATCTCCTTCCCAATCAACATCAGTATAAGCACTCAAAGTAAGGTCATCTTCTTTAGGATACCATAGGCCAAAATAAACTATCCCATTCAAATACCTAAAAATCCTCTCCACAACTATCACATGAGATTCCTTAGGATCATCTTGAAATCTTGCAACAATGCATATGACATTAATGTTATCAATTCTATTTTGAGTCAAATAAAGAAATCCACCAATCATGGATCTATATCTAGTCTGATTTGTTTTAGGAGAATCATCATCTTGTGTCAACTTACATTTGGTCACCATAGGTGTACCAAATGGCTTTGAATATTCCATGCCAAACTTCTTTAGCAATTCTTTCACATACTTAGACTGAGATATAAAGATCCCTCTATCTAGCTAAGTAATTTTCAATCCCAAGAAGAATTTAATTTCTCTAATCATAGACATCTCAAACTCATTATGCATCTCATCAACAAAATTCCTGCACAAACTGTCATCTCCTCCAAAAATGATATCATCAACAAAGACTTCAACAATCAACTCTTTAACATGATCAATCTTGAAATACAAATTACTGTCAATAGTACCTTTATTAAATCCAAGCTTCAACAAATACTTGTCCAATCTAGCATACCATGATCTTGGGGCTTCCTTGAGTCCATACAATGCTTTCTTCAACTAGAAAACCATATCTCCCTAATCAATCAATTGAAATCCATCAGGTTGTTCAATATACACTTTTTCTTCTAGTTCACCATTTAGAAATGCTGACTTGACATCCATCTAATAAACCTTGAAGTTTTTGTAAGCAACATAAGCAAGAAATAGTCTCATAGCTTCAATCCTAGAAACAGGAGCAAAAGTTTCTTCAAAGTCAATTCCTTCCATCTGAGAATATCCTTTACACACCATTCTTGCTTTGTTTCTAACAACTTCACCTTGCTCATTCAATTTGTTCCAAAATACCCATTTAGTTCCAATTACATTTTTGTCCTTAGTTCTAGGAGCAAGAATCCATGTATCATTCTTCTCAATTTGCAGTAGTTCTTCTTCCATTGCTTCCACCCAATTTTCATCTTTGCATGCTTCATTTACACTATTAGACTCAGTCTTTGAGATCAAACAATATTCTTCTACAATTCTTCTCCTGGTTTGAACACCTTTGTTCTTATCACCAATAATCTAATCTTTTGATTGATTTAGTCTTACATACCTTGGAGTCTTAGGGTGTTCATGAACTTCAGGCTCTTGTGATCTTACTTCTATACTTTCACTAGTTCCTTCCTCTTGATTTTCCTAATTCACTGGAATGATCTGAACTTTCTTTCCTTTATCTAAACTATCATTCTAATCGTCTAAATCATATCCACAAGTTCTAGATGGTCTAATTGTGTCTTCATCAACCTTGGCATTAGCACTCTTAATTACTTTCCTCAATCTCTTATTGTAGCACTGGTAGGCTTTACTTTTAGTAGAATAACCAAGAAAGATTCCTTCATTACTTCTAGCATCAAAATTTCCTATATATTAATCTCTTTTGATATAGTATTTACTCCCAAATATTTTGAAATATCTAATAGTAGGCTTATGACCATACCATAGCTCATAAGGAATCTTACTGGTATCACCTTTGATTTGTACCCAATTGAGATTGTAAATGGCAGTACTCACAACTTCTCTCCAATAGATATGCAGAACATTTTATTCTGGCATCATAGTCCTAGCAACTTCTTGAATTGTCCTATTCTTCCTTTCCTCAACTCCATTTTGTTGAGGGGTCTGTAGTGTAGATAATTGTCTCTTTATCCCATGCTCTCCACAAAAAGAATTAAACTCACTAGAAGTGAATTCACCACCTCTATCTGATCTCAAACATTTAATCTTCAGACCTATCTCTATCACAACCATAGCCTTAAAAATCTTGAATTTCTCTAGAGCTTCAAATTTTTCCCTTAAGAAAGTAACCCACATCATTCTAGAATAGTCATCAATAAGTAACATGAAATAATTGTATCATCATAAACTTCTGACTCTAGAAGGACCACACAAGTCAGTATGCACAAGCTCCAACACTTAATTTGAACAATGTTGTTTGCCTCGGAATGAAACTCTAGTTTTCTTCCCTAACTGACATTCCTTGCATATAGTATTAGTAGGTTTTATCAACTTAGGAAGATCTCTCACTTCCAAAGTAGAACTTATCTTGATAATATTATCAAAGTTTACATGACACATTCTCCTATGCCACAACTAGCTTTCATCAACTTGAGCAATCAGACAACTTTTACTACTAACATTCAAGTGATAGATATTACTTTTTGTTTTTGTACCAGATGCAATCACATTTCAAGAACTCCCCAATATTCTACACTTTCCATCCTTGAATTGAATATTGTATCCCTTGACAACCATCTTTCCAACACTTAAGAGATTATGCTTCAAACCTTCCACATATAGAACATCATCAGTATTATTCTTACCATCAAGAGAAACAGATCCTCTGCCATGGATTACTCCAGCTTTGTTATCACCAAATCTTACAACACCACCATCATACTTTTCCAAGCTCACAAATTTACTTTTATCACTTGTCATATGATGATAGCATCCACTGTCAATCACCCATTCATCTTTTTCTTCAACTCTAGTAGCTAGAGCTTTCTCCACATTTGTGCAACTAGCAAATTTAGTAGGTACTGGATCATTTTCCTTGATAGCAATAAATACCCATTTTCCCTCACTTAAATTCCCTTTATCAGATTCATCATCTTTCACACCTTCATCAACAACAAAATAACACTTTCTTTGGAATCTAGGCTTGTTAGGTCTTGGCTTATGAACTCTTTCCGGACACCTTGAGGCAAAATGACCTATCTTATTGCAAGAAAAACATTTAATAGGAAATTTCCCTTTATACTTACCTTCTCCTCTGACTTCCCTCTTCAAAATAAGTGCTTCAATCTCATCTAGTTTTCTCTCTTCTTCAATCTCTCTCATTTCTTACTCATACTTGGACATTTTTCTAGAAGAACTTTCTCTCAGATCATATATCTGCTTATCCTTTCTGGAGATAGTAGCTTTGAATGTAGATTATATCTTAGGAAGAGAATCGCCAAACTCACTTAACTCAAAAGAAGTAAGCTTACCAATCAACATGTCTTTGGTTACATTTGTCACAGTCTAGATCTCCTCAATAGTAGTAGATTTGGCTTTGTATGTAGCAGGAAAGGATCCGAGCACTTTAGCAACAATCTCTGATTCTTCCAATGTTCCACTAGCACATCTGATACTACACAAGTTCATTCACTCTTTGCATAAAAGAAGTGATGTTCTCATATTCACCCATTCTCAACATTTCATATTTCCCTTTCATACTTTGCAGCTTAGCAATCTTCACATGGGTATCGCCTTCATACAAAGTTTCCAACTTTTTCCAGATCTCATAAGCAATCTTCATCTCTATTACATTTTTCATCTCAGAATTAGTCAAAGCACTCAACAATGCTTCCT
This sequence comes from Sequoia sempervirens, assembly GCA_007258455.2. Taxonomy (NCBI): domain Eukaryota; kingdom Viridiplantae; phylum Streptophyta; class Pinopsida; order Cupressales; family Cupressaceae; genus Sequoia; species Sequoia sempervirens. Next base: position 292,722,692 of record VDFB02193867.1, read on the forward strand.
TAGCCCTGATATTTTACTCGGCTTCCTTAATCTCAGCTATATTAGAAGGACCATTATGTGGGATGATATACCTATTCTTTATAATTGTCCAGTAAGGTTCACCAATGCATCTTAGATGACACTCCATTTGAGTCTTTCATAGAGAATAATTAGTTCTATCAAATCTTGATCTATCCTTCTTATATGTTGCCATCCCGGATCACCTCAAGCTATTAAACTTCTTCTGAGGAACCTGCTCTAATACCAATTGTTGGCAACACAAGGGAAAGCAACTGAGAGGGGGGGTGAATCAGTTCTCACAGAAATTATACTTATTAAACTTATTGTCAGATCTGACAAATAAACATGAAAGCATAAACCATCACCACATCAGAAACACACATAACACCAAGATTTTTTATGTGGAAACATTGTTAGGGGAAAAACCATGGTGGAGGTTAATCCACAAGATTATACTTTGTTAAAAGTATAAAATAATTGTAAATGGGGAATGCACATGCACCTAGGCACACTGCCTAGAGATCACTACTCAAATACAAAAGGCTTACTTCCCAAAGGAAGACTCACTGTCTTATAGAAACATTCGGATTACATCTGGAAGATTTTGAACTGAGAAAATAGCATATGCTAATGTCTGATTACAGTTATGATTAAGCACATAAATATTTTCTTACTCTTCTTCACACTTTACTTCTACCTTCGAAAGATCATAACATTATTCACACCCAAAACTCACACACTTTGCACATCACTCACACCATTCCTTCAAATGGTATAAGCAATCGATCATATATATCCACAACTAGAGATTAGAACAACTACATGTCGGCCCAACAAAATATAAAATGAGTACAAACTGTTGGTCCAAATCAATAAACAACTATTAATGCACACTAAACAATGTCAGCCAAAACATAGTAAGGACCCAAAACAACATCCTCAAACATGAAACACCTTAAACAATTATGCCTCAAAGATCCACAACACGCTACAATCACCCCATTGGCCATGATCATGAAAAACATGAACACACAGAAGAAAATCACCAATCGTGAGCACAACGATCAATGCGGATCAACAACACAGATAGAGCACGATCTAGAAACATCCACAAGAATCATGAATCACTATAGAAGCATCCACAACAACTCAAATTACTCGAATCACATTATTTTCTTTCAGGAACACCAACTAAAGCAACAAAACAACTATCAAAACACAGATACTCATAGCTCAATCAAATCTTCATGTGAACCTCTAAAACTTCATGTGGATAAAATAGATGTACTCATCAACAAACCCTTTAATCCAAAACCTCTTATCATCAATATACTAAGCTAGCCATCAGTATTGTGGCAATACTGAACTTCACTGCATCACCGACAACTTGTAACTTATTTTATTACAATTTTCTCAATATCCTTGACATATACAACCTTAAAGACATTAATTGCAATAGTGTTGACATCAATGATGACCACATATCAGCAATATCCAAAAAATGATGCATTCATCATGTATATTACAAGGACTTTGGAAGAATCCTTGCATGTAAGAATACTAGTTGAGGTAATGGAGTTGGTAAAGAAGTATGGTTATGGGTATTTTCAATTTCCAAAGTTCACATAGATTAGAATTCAAGTATGTACCTTGGTACCTTATAGGATTCTCCGGTACCCAATTGACAAAGTGGTGCTATTGGAAGTAACTAGGAAGCTAGTAGCATTTGATAAAGTTTTGAAAAATCTGCACAAAATTGGAATTGGATGGGAATTCCCCTTAATGATTTATGGTTGGGAGGCTTGTACTTATTTTCAAAGTTCCCAACACTCTGGAACAAAAATGAAGTATCTTATCCTACCTAAACATACATTTAGGAGTCATTTTGATCCTTATGGATAGTCCAGGCATAAGGTTGACATTGAAGATTATTGGGAAAATTGTAGAGATGAGTTAGAAGTATTTAAAAGAAATTCTATAGGTTGTCTTTGAAAATGATAAGATTATACAAAATCATGGAGGTCCCTGACCAAAATGG
>VDFB02193867.1:292724829-292795846 GCA_007258455.2 Sequoia sempervirens
GAACATTTTTAATTACAAATTAGAGTCCACATGAGCATTCAAGAGCAGATTTATGAAGCATTTGGCACCATCATCAAGATTCAAGCATCATGTCAAGGGTTTAGCACATTCATTCATGTTGTTGAGCCAATATTGTGGATATATCATTGAAGATCTATTTGTAACCATTGTTCACATCATATTCCAAGATCCAAGATCTATATTCTTCATGGCCACTAAATGGTAGATTTCATATTTTCTTCACAAGACCTTAGCCAAGGTGATATCATTTACATATTTCATGTTTCATGCTTCATTTCATTCATTTCATCATTTGGTCTAATTACCTACAAGGGGTTTGACCAAGGAAAACCCCCATTTACTAATAATCAACAAGTTTTTCCTCTCTTGCATGTTTGTGATTACAGATTTAGGTTGAATACTTGAAGATCATTTGGAGTGAAAAGTTGTTAGATCATAGAGTTGCATTCCAAAGTTATCTTCATAGATACACACCTACAGGCTGAATCTGGAAGTTTTAGAACCTAAGATCGGAAGAGAAGCAAGTGCAAACCTTGGAGCTTAGGATCTTGTTTAAAGTTTGTAGAAATTAAGAATGGGACTAATATGCCACCTTGGGAATCTTAGTCCTCCTAGGCCTACTTTTCAAAAAATAAATTGAGATCCAGTTCCAATATCGAAAGACTCTGTATTTGCCTCAAAAAACAATAGTAGGACTACTACGCCAGTTTAGGCATCTTAGTTCTCCACAAAAAAAATTTGACAACTTCTTCACATTCCTAGAATCATCACAGTATCCCTAGACTTCCCAAGTGCACACATACTATCTCCCTATTGCATAACTAAATCATTTGCATCTTTCATTTAGCTTACATTTCTAGTTATAGGTCATTTTGCATATCATACTGTGTTTTCCAACATTTCCTTTTCCAAGCATTTTATTGGTGGTGAACACCTTAGAACTCAAAGAACCCCCTACCAAGTCCTCCTCATTGTGAATTGACTCACCTTGTGAGGTTGATAGTCAATCTAATTAGGACTCCTAGGACATTAGTGAATGATTGAGTGGAGAAAGTATGATATCTCTAAGAGGTATCCATTTTCCTATTCATAATTTTGGTGAACCTAACCTTGTTGATCATTCATTTTCTGATTTGGAGTTCATTAAAATCTTAGATCTAGATTGCAGTCATTCTTGCATTGCATCTTGCATTAGTGAAATTGCATATAGGGTTTCTCATATTTAGTGAAAGTGTATCTAGGGTTTCTCATATTTGCATTAGTGATAGTGCATATAGGTTGTATAATTACTTTATTGCATCATTTCATTTCATTGAAAAACTAAAAAGTGCATTATTCTTCATCTTCAATTGCATTCCAAATTGCATTCAATTGCTTGCTCCTAGTTACTTTTTCTTACACTTATTTGCAGATTTTTCCATTTCTAAGCATCAATATCTTGCATACGCAATCTATAAACATTGTTGACATTCCAGAATTCATTTTTTTCTACAAAAAAACTCTACTGGGACTAAAATTCCCTTCCTGGCATCTTAGTCCTCCTCGGGATTTTTGCTTCAGGAATCTTTCTATTGTTCGTTGTCTGTTTCATCCTCTGGTACTTCAGAATCTCACCAAGAGGACCAAGATGCCCTTCCTAGTGTATTAGTCCTTGTTGGCATTGATTATCTAGTTTTTTAGGATCTACAATTTCTTTTCTATATTTCTGTTGGTTGCCTTCAGTTTTCTATTTTAGTTTCCATATTTGTCGTTATTCCATTTTTTTTCATTTCAACTGCATTTTTTTCAATCTTGAATCATGAATATATGTGTTGGAAAATTGTGGATGTCCTTGAAATATTTGGTAGATGTATCAAATTGTTCCTTTGATAATGACCCTAATGAAATTCAACTCAATCAAGCTCACTCAACTCCTAATGCATGTCCTCCTCATGATGTTCACATCATTGGAGAAGATGATGACAACATGAATAAGTTCCTAAACAATTGTCTTGACAAACTTGAAGCTAATGCATCATTCTATCCATCTATGAAACAACCAGATCCTCCAACAATACCACCTCTTGAGATGTTTGGTTACTTACATCCTAAAACCAAAGTGAAATTTGTACCTAAGTTCCCTACAACAGGTGAACCTAGTTCCTCTAAACAAGCAAACACTCAACCATTTTAAGATAACAAAGTAGCAAACACTCCAATGAACCTCGAAGAAACATATGGCAATGGATTCATAATCTTGAGAAAACATGGTTGTGAAACAAGTGAACATGAAATTCATCAACTCTTAGAGCAAAAACCAACTAATGAAAATACAAAAGGATTAGGATACCAAGATCCCTCTCATAACAAAAAGCCTCCTAGAGGATATATAAGGCTTTGTAGTGATGGTATGGTGATCTTTGATTATCACCCTGATTTGAATATCCTTCTTCCTAAATAACAACCAATAGATCATAACAATGGCAAGGATGATATGATCACCTGAGGTCCTCCTCCAACTTATTCAATTATAGAAGTTGGAGAATCTAGCTGGAGCAAAACATCTCATAGAATAAAGAAACCTTAATACCCTTGTCCACCATCTTCAACCGAGCAAACTTTACATATCATTTTAAGTCAAGGACTTATTACATTACCACCCATGCCTAAAAATGGATTTCCAAATCCTAAGAACAAAAACACATCTTATTGCAAATATCATAGAATTTTTTGTCACAATACCGATGCATGCGCACCTTAAAACAAGAATTTAAAAGGCTTGAGATTATAGAAATAATCCCTTAAAGTGGTATCCTTGTCATGTAATAGTCATAAAATACTCTATTCTCACTATTACATGATCCTTCTCATCACCTACCTTAGCCCATTCTTTTCTCACACTTAGTGGGGACAAGAGGCAGATGGCCTTGTCCCAGTAAGGCATTTGTTTTTTTCCCTTTTGTTCATTATCTACCTTTCACTTATACAAAATTAGATTGGGGAGGTGAATGACTTGATTTAGGTTGACTCGTTTATGCCTTAATAGTCTTTTACATTTTCTTTTTCTTTGCAGTACTGATCTCTCTAAAAACATTGTAGCAAAGAACATACTAACCCCAAATCCATCGATCCCTTATGTTTTTGGTGTTTTCATTCTGGGGGCAACCCCTTTCTTTTCATTTTCTCTCGCATGATGTAGCTTTACTTGGAAACATATGACTTGGAATATAGCTTTCCAAGTTGGTTCTCATGTCTTCCTTCTTATTTCCATTTTTCATTTTCTACTTTAAAGTAATTTCTCACAACATGGTGTTAGCAATTTCTTTAAAGTGGGGGCATACATTGGCATTATTTTAGCATGATTTTGCTTGCATTTTTCCTTTTCATGTTCTTTGATGTTATTTTCTTATTTCACATGACATGTTTTCCTCTTTGTGGTGACATTGGGAATAATATCCTTCAAAAGCATGATCTATCTTAGCATATTATATTCCCCTTAGTGGTGACGCGATGCACTACATCCCTTAAGTGGTGAATCTTTTATTCTTTGATCGGTCTTGTACCATAGAAAAAAGACAATTTTCTTGATTTGGGGAATAATTGATGATAAATTGGACTTAATGAGGCCTTCATTTAGTGTTGTGAGGTTTTTTTCACATCCACACTACGTCTTGGACCCTTTCAAATGCATTTAGCAATGTATTGTAAAGGTGGTGTAAAAGACTTTCACGCCTCTCTAGACTTAATGAACCCATTTCCCCTTAATTCAATATTATAAAATGTATTTAATGAAGGCTTGTAAAATAAACTTAATGTTAATCTAGTATTGTAATGTGTCCTACACATTCACATTGGATTTGGTGCCTTTCTAGGCTATGTGGACCTCATTTTAATGTTGTAAAGTGTATCTAATCACACTTTCACATTGAATTTTGTGTCCCAGGCCCTAATTTACCTTTACAATCACTAATAGGCCCCTATTACCCCATATTGTGCATCTCGAGACATAATTTGATGAAATAACTGACAAAGTCATCATATAAATCTAATTTATGCATTCCCCAACAACCCAACTAGCAAATGGACCCCTCTAGGACTAATTCACCATCTATGGAAAATGAGTCCCTGCCGGGTGGGACTAATTCACCCAAGGTGGCGACTAAGTCCCATTTGGGCCATTTTTTACTTTTGAGCGGGAAAAATTAGGTTTTAAGTTTAATTTTTCTTCATGTCAGCCTTAGGGATCCAATTTATGGGAAAATAAGGTGAATTTCCTATAAAATCAAGTCTCTAAGCCCTAATTTATACCTCATAACTCATTTACACATCTCTCATCATTCATTCATCATCTATCTTCTCTATCAAGTCAAGCAAGTTAGGGTTTCATCATTGCAAGTCATCAAGATAGCTTCCTAAGACATTCAAGGGAAAATTCTTAATGTTTTGTTGTAGACATTCAAGATAAATCTTCATGGAAATGTAGTAACTCATTTATTGCATGATTCATTACATTCTTTTCTCATTTTGGTTTAATTACCTAAAAGGGGTTTGACCAAGGCAAACCCCCATGCCTTAACATCCAACATTTCCCTTTCTTGTCTTGTGTGTTTGCATATTTAGGCATTTTGGAGGTTTAGGAATCATTGAAGATTGCATTGAAAATTTTTTCAAGCCATCTCTTCATTGGATAAGGTAAAACATCAATAAAAAGTCACCCAAATTTGACAGTTTCAAAACCAGACACCTGGAGAAGAAGAAAGTGCAGACCAAAGGCTCCTATTTCCACCTTTCAATATTCAAAAATTAAAAAGTGGACTCATTCACCATGGGTGGTGAATGAATCCCACTTCCAAGCTTGATTTTTGTTTTCTACATTTTGGATACCCATTTTTCTAAAACAGGCTCTGGAACAATTTCATAGAACTAGGACTGATTAACCCAGAATGGAAAATGAGTCCCACCAAGCCTAAAAATAAGAACCAGTAGCATTCCAGAATTCATTTCTAGTATTCATCAATATATTAGGTGCACACTTTCTATTTCATCCATTTATGTTGCAATTTGCATTTATTTCTAGTTCATTTCTACATATCACACTCTGTTTTCAAATATTGCATATTTCATTAGTTTTACATTCATAATAAATCCATTTTATCAATTTCTTTCATTCAAACATTGCATCTAGGTATATTACATCCATATTCCATCCATATTACATTGAATTTGAGTGTAACATTGCCCATTTTGGCCTTTCTTTCCCCTTTTGGGTGAAAAACCCTACAAGCGCTAGAAAGGATTAGGATGCCAAAATCTTTGCTACAAGTCCTCTCTTGGAGACATTAGGCACAATGTACTCTAAGATTAATACCTCACATGAATTAAGAAAAATCCCTTTGAACATCCCTCTTTCTTCTTGGATTTTCCCTTTTTCCTTATTAATTCATGGAGGTATGGCTTTGATATGGACTTTTGGGGGCTCACCTAGTGAACACCTAGCTTCACTAGCCCATGTGAGCATTAATTTTTGTACCTTATTAAAGTCATGGAGGTATGGATTTAATATGCTCCCCTAGGGCTCACCTAGTGAACACCTAGCTTCACTAGCCCATGTGAGCATGCATTTTTGTACCTTATTAAATCCATGGAGGTATGGATTTAATATGGTCCCCTGGGGCTCACCTAGTGAACACCTAGCTTCACTAGCCCATGTGAGCATGCATTTTTGTACCTTATTAAAGTCATGGAGGTATGGCTTTAATTTGGTCCCCTAGGGCTCACCTAGTTTACACCTAGCTTCACTAGCCCGTGTGAGCATGCATTTTTGTACCTTATTAAAGTCATAGAGGTATGACTTTGATGTGGTCCCTTGGGGCTCACCTAGTGGACAACTAGCTCCCCCTAGCCCTCATGAGCATGCATTTTGTTTGCATAGTGGGCAATGAATTCCACTTGTAAAATTTTTTTTTGGACAAACAACCTAGACCCGATTCATCATGTTGGATAGACAATAGAAGCTTGATTTGTTGTAGTTTTTTCCTTTTTCTTTTGTCTTTTACCTGTCTTTGATGGTGTATATTTATGATCTGGTTATGGCTTCATATATCATCCACAAGTGTACATTCCTTTGTGCTTATGTTGGTTTTTCCATAGGATCTTGATCTTGGGGGCTTGGCCACCCTCTTGATTATTGTCATCCTATCCTACTAACATTTGTGCATTTGAACCCATCTTAATTGTGTGGTTGGCTACTTTAGTGTGAGTTTGAAGTAATTTCATCCTCTCACTAAAATGGGGGCTAAATGTAGTGTACGAAAATGCATACCCTTGCATTTTCACACTTTTTTGGGTGCGCCTTGCTTCATTTATGCTTCTTTATGGATTAATTGGTCCTATTTTGCATCCACAAGCCCTATAAACTATATATTTTTAATGAAAATCCTGAAAAATGTCAAAATATAAATGATCATTTAATATTTTTGTCTATGTGTTCCTAATTTGTGAACTAGGACTAAAATTCCACCTAGGGCGTCTTTTTCCTCCATGGGTCTTGGGACCCTTATATTGAAAACACCTAAATAGGGCCCTTTTTGGAGTATGTGCCCCGAGAATTGAGCCTTGGGACTAAGACACCACCTAGGGTGTCTTAGTCCTCCTTGGCTTATTTTCAAGATTCAATTTCAAATTTGGGCAATATTTAGCCTCCTTTAATTAATGATTTCATATGTCAGCTTGTTGTGGTGTAATTTCAGGATATTAAGCATGAATAATTATAAATATAAGGTTCCTTCACTCATTTCAAATCAAGAATTTTTTTTAGAACATTCCTAATTACAAATTGGAGTCCACAAGAGCATTCAAGAGCAGATTTATCAAGAATTTTGAGCCATCATAAAAATTCAAGCATCATGTCAAGGGTTTAGTGCATCCATTCATGTTGAGCCAAGATTGTGGATATAGCATTGAAGATCTATTTGAAACCATTGTTCACATCATATTCCAAGATCCAAGATCTACATTCTTCATGGCCACTACATGTTAGATTGCAAATTTGCTTCAAAAGACCTCATCCAAGGTGATATCATTTACATATTTCATGTTTCATTCTTCATTTCATGATTTGGTTTAATTACCTACAAGGGGTTTGACCAAGGAAAACCCCCATTTACTAACAATCAACAATTTTTTCCTCTCTTGTATGTTTGTGATTACCGATTTAGGTTGAAGACTTGAATATCATTTGGAATACAAAGTTTTTAGGTCACAAAGTTGCATTCCAAAGTTTTCATCTTCATGAAAACTCACCTACAAGCTGAATCTGATTGTTTTAAAACTTGAGATTGGAAGAGAAGCAAGTGAAAACCTTGGAGCTCAGGATCCTGTTCAGAGTCTACATAAATTCAAAACAGGACTAATATTCCATTTTGGGCATCTTAGTCCTCCCAGACCTTATTTTTATAGTTTTTCTGAGATCTGGTTCTGAGATCTAAAGACTCCATATTTTCCCTGAAAAATAGCAGCAGGACTAATATGCCATTCTGGGCATCTTAGTCCTCCACAACATATTTTGGCAGTTTCTTCACATTTCCAAAATCCTCACAACATCTCCAAACTTCCCATGTGCACACATATTATCTCCCTATTGCATAATTTCATCATTTACATATTTCATTTAGCTTACATTTCTAGTTATAGGTCATTTTGCATATCACACTATGTTTTCCAACATTTCCTTTTCCAAGCATTTGCTTGGTGGTGAACCCCTTAGAACTCAAAAAACCCCCTCCTAGGTCCTCCTCATTGTGAATTGACTCACCTTGTGAGGTTGTTAGACAATCCAATTAGGACTCCTAGGACATTAGTGAATGATTGAGTGGAGAAAGTGTGATATCTCTGAGGTATCCATTTTCCTATTCATCATTTACGACATGAACTATGTATTTAAAGGGAAAAATCTTATGATACTAAAATTTTCTAAGGATAAAAAGATGAAATTGCATATGGTGGGTTTACACTTTTCCAAGCATCACAGATGCCCTATCACCAAGGAATTCTCGATGAGCATCTTGTCGCAAAATCCACGAGGTCTTGGATTCTACAAATTCCCTACAGAGGTGGATTCTATGAATTCCTTGTGTGACTTAAAATCTTGATGCTTGTTTCAAATCTTGTTTGAGGGTTATAAATTGAGCTCCTTTGGCATGATTATTGATAGTATGATTTTATGTATTACCAAATGTAGTACGTTGATTTTGCTAATCATGTATTTCATATCTTTTAAGCATTTCAAGTAATTATGATGTTTTGGCTAACAAATCTAGGTAGAATATAGCAAGGCTAAGGTAGGAAAAGGGAAGAAAACATCTAAGCTAGAAAAGGAGGAGCTTACTAGAGCTAAAAGGATGAAGTATGACTTCAAGAAAAGGCTTCCAAAATCAAAAATCACATCTCATTGGGGAGATATTGGGAACACCAACCTTGGGCTCATCAACCTAGAGGAATTTAAGAAGAGGATGTATTTTTATGCCTCATTTGACATGGAAAAAAGATTAGTACACACTAGATTGGCTCAAGCCGAAGGTTTTCCTCCCTCCATCATATGCTTAGAGTTGATTATGGAGTGTGCAAAACATTATGATATAGATAGGATGATAATTGGCCCCCAAGGTAGAATATTGGCCAACATTACTGAGGAATCTTTGGTAGAAGCCTTTGGCATTCCTCCACACTACAAGTTGGTTAAATTTAAGATTGATACAGTGAAGAAATTCTACACAAATAACCTTGAGAGGGAACTTAAAATCATGAACACCTCATGGATTAATAAACCAAGATCACACTTCTACAAATTTCCTAAGTTACTACATGGAAGCGATTTCAAGATTGAATACAATGACATGATCACTCTCCTTAGTAGAGTGATGGGACTAGAGAAGGCCTCAATATCTAAAGACTGGATGTTCTATATTATTGCTGAAATTGAAAAAGGCACCAACTACCACTGTGTAGGATTGATAAGTGACAATCTAGACAAACAAATAAGGGTTGTGCAGGATACAAGAAATTTTACCATGACCTCCTACACTTTTTACATGCTTGCTAGAAGTTTTAAATATAGATGATTGAGTTGAAAGGGTTTCATTGGAGAAACAAAAGTCTATGAAATCTATCCCCAATTGCATCTATCTAGCACATCACACTATAGAAGGGTAAATGATGTTGGCAACACAAGGGAAGACAACTAAGAGGGAGGTTGAATTGGTTGTCATGGAAATTATACTTATTAAAATTATTTTCAGATCTGATAAATAAACATGAAAGCATAAACCATCACCACATCAGAAACACACATAACACCAATATTTTTTATGTTGAAACCCTGTTAGGGGAAACACCACTGTGGAGGTTAATCCACAATATTATACTTCGTTAAAGTATAAAAGAATTGTAAATAGGGAATGCACATGCATTCAGGCACACTGCCTAGAGCTCACTGCTCAAATACAAAAGACTTACTTCCCAAAGGAAGACTCGCTATCTTACAGAAATATTCGGATTACATCCAAAAGATTTTGAACTGAGAAAATAGAATCTACTAATGCTTGATTATAGTTTCGGTTAAGCACATAAACATTTGATTACTCTTCTTCACACTTTACTTATACCATCAAAATATTATATCATTATTCGCACACAACACTTGCACACTTCGTACACCACTCACACGATGCCTTCAAATGGTATAAACAATCGATCATTTATATCTACAACTAGAGATTAAAACAACTACATGTTGGCCAAATAAAATATAAAATGAGTACAAATTGTTGGCCCAAATCAATAAAAAATTATTAATTTGCACCAAACAATGTCAGCCAAAACATAGTAAGGACCCAAAACAACATCCTCAAACATGAAACACCTTAAACAATTATTCCTCGAAGATCCACAACATGGTACAATCACCTTGTCGGCCATGATCATGAAAAACATGAACACACATAAGAAAATCACCAATCATGAGCACAACGATCAATGTGGATCAACAACACAGATAGATCATGATCTAGAAATATCCACAAGCATCATGAATCAATATGGAAGCATTCACAACAACTCAAATTACTAGAATCACATTATCTTCTTTCAGGAACACCAACTAAAGCAACAAAACAACTGTCAGAACATAGATACTCATAACTCAATCAAATCTTCATGCGAAACTCTAAAAATTCTTGTTGATAAACTAGATGTACTCATCAAAAAACCCTTTAATCCAAAACCTCTTATCATCAATATACTGAGCTAGCCATGGGTATGGTGGCAATACTGAACTTCACTGCATCACCGACAACCCACAACTTGTTTTATTACAATTTTCTCAATATCCTCAACATATACAACCTTAAAGACAATAATTCCAATATTTTTGACATCAATGACAGCCACACATCAGCAATATCCAACAATCTCCCCCTTTGGCATTGATGGCAACACATGATGTGAAAAACACCATCAATGCAACTTTCTCTTAGCACTTTCTCCCCTTTAGATTTTGACTCTTTTCTCCTTAACTTTTTCATAGTTTTTCACATGAATTTTCTCCCCCTTTGACATCAATGAAAAGGATACACATTATCTCTCTCCACACAAGCTTTGAACCACATTTCTGAACATCTGACTACTCCCCTTGAGTAGTATCCACCACAACATCAATATAGATAATAAGATATGACTATGAAATGCATAGATTAATGCAAGTCAATGCATCTTAATTATGATTAGGAGGGGTAATCACCCCTAGCTTCCCTCTAAGATACTCAAAATTATCCTTAGGCAAGGGCTTAGTAAAGATATCTGTGATTTGTTCCTTAGTGGGCACATACTCCAATCTGACTTCTTTTTCACTCACCTTCTCTTTCAAAAAGTGAAACTTGATAGGTATATGCTTGGTTTTTTAATGCAATAATGGATTCTTAGAAATGTTAATTGCACTTGAATTATCACAAAATATAGCAATAGGTTCATCATACACAAATCTGATATCTTTCAACATCTGCTTCATCCACAATACTTGAGTACAACTGTTAGCAAGAGAAATGTATTTTTCCTCTACAGTAGATAAAGAAATGACATTTTGCTTCTTACTTAACCATGAAATTAGCTTCTTTCCCAAGAAAAATGCACCACCACTAGTACTATTTCTATCATTCACATCTCCTTCCCAATCAACATTAGTATAATCACTCAAAGTAAGGTCATCTTCTTTAGGATACCATAGGCCAAAATCAACTATCCCATTCAAATACCTAAAAATCCTCTCCACAACTATCACATGAGATTCCTTAGGATCATCTTGAAATCTTGCAACAATGCATATGACATTAATGTTATCAATTCTATTTTGAGTCAAATAAAGAAATCCACCAATCATGGATCTATATCTAGTCTGATTTGTTTTAGGAGAATCATCATCTTGTGTCAACTTACATTTGGTCACCATAGGTGTACCAAATGGCTTTGAATCTTCCATGCCAAACTTCTTTAGCAATTCTTTCACATACTTGGACTGAGATATAAAGATCCCTCTATCTAGCTAAGTAATTTTCAATCCCAAGAAGAATTTAATTTCTCTAATCATAGACATCTCAAACTCATTATGCATCTCATCAACAAAATTCTTGCACAAACTGTCATCTCCTCCAAAAATGATATCATCAACAAAGACTTCAACAATCAACTCTTTAACATGATCAATCTTGAAATACAAATTACTCTCAAGAATACCTTTATTAAATCCAAGCTTCAACAAATACTTGTCCAATCTAGCATACCATGATCTTGGGGCTTCCTTGAGTCCATACAATGCTTTCTTCAACTGGAAAACCATATCTCCCTAATCAATCAATCGAAATCCATCAGGTTGTTCAATATACACTTTTTCTTCCAGTTCACCATTTAGAAATGCTGACTTGACATCCATCTAATAAACCTTGAAGTTTTTGTAAGCAACATAAGCAAGAAATAGTCTCATAGCTTCAATCCTAGAAACAGGAGCAAAAGTTTCTTCAAAGTCAATTCCTTCCATCTGAGAATATCCTTTACACACCAGTCTTGCTTTGTTTCTAACAACTTCACCTTGCTCATTCAATTTGTTCCAAAAGACCCATTTAGTTCCAATTACATTTTTGTCCTTAGTTCTAGGAGCAAGAATCCATGTATCATTCTTCTCAATTTGCAGTAGTTCTTCTTCCATTGCTTCCACCCAATTTTCATCTTTGCATGCTTCATTTACACTATTAGACTCAGTCTTTGAGATCAAACAATATTCTTCTGCAATTCTTCTCCTGGTTTGAACACCTTTGTTCTTATCACCAATAATCTAATCTTTTGATTGATTTGGTCTTACATACCTTGGAGTCTTAGGGTGTTCATGAACTTCAGGCTCTTGTGATCTTACTTCTATACTTTCACTAGTTCCTTCCTCTTGATTTTCCTAATTCACTGGAATGATCTGAACTTTCTTTCCTTTATCTAAACTATCATTCTAATCGTCTAAATCATATCCACAATTTCTAGATGGTCTAATTGTGTCTTCATCAACCTTGGCATTAGCACTCTTAATTACTTTCCTCAATCTCTTATTGTAGCACTGGTAGGCTTTACTTTTAGTAGAATAACCAAGAAAGATTCCTTCATCACTTCTAGCATCAAAATTTCCTATATATTAATCTCTTTTGATATAGTATTTACTCCCAAATATTTTGAAATATCTAACAGTAGGCTTATGACCATACCATAGCTCATAAGGAATCTTACTGGTATCACCTTTGATTTGTACCCAATTGATATTGTAAATGGCAGTACTCACAACTTCTCTCCAATAGATATGCAGAACATTTTCTTCTGGCATCATAGTCCTAGCAACTTCTTGAATTGTCCTATTCTTCCTTTCCTCAACTCCATTTTGTTGAGGGGTCTGTAGTGTAGATAATTGTATCTTTATCCCATGCTCTCCAAAAAAAGAATTAAACTCACTAGAAGTGAATTCACCACCTCTATCTAATCTCAAACATTTAATCTTCAGACCTATCTCTATCACAACCATAGCCTTAAAAATCTTGAATTTCTCTAGAGCTTCAAATTTTTCCCTTAAGAAAGTAACCCACATCATTCTAGAATAGTCATCAATAAGTAACATGAAATAATTGTATCATCATAAACTTCTGACTCTAGAAGGACCACACAAGTCAGTATGCACAAGCTCCAACACTTAATTTGAACAATGTTGTTTGCCTCGGAATGAAACTCTAGTTTTCTTCCCTAACTGACATTCCTTGCATATAGTATTAGTAGGTTTTATCAACTTAGGAAGATCTCTCACTTCCAAAGTAGAACTTATCTTGATAATATTATCAAAGTTTACATGACACATTCTCCTATGCCACAACTAGCTTTCATCAACTTGAGCAATCAGACAACTTTTACTACTAACATTCAAGTGATAGATATTACTTTTTGTTTTTGTACCAGATGCAATCACATTTCAAGAACTCCCCAATATTCTACACTTTCCATCCTTGAATTGAATATTGTATCCCTTGACAACCATCTTTCCAACACTTAAGAGATTATGCTTCAAACCTTCCACATATAGAACATCATCAGTATTATTCTTACCATCAAGAGAAACAGATCCTCTGCCATGGATTACTCCAGCTTTGTTATCACCAAATCTTACAACACCACCATCATACTTTTCCAAGCTCACAAATTTACTTTTATCACTTGTCATATGATGATAGCATCCACTATCAATCACCCATTCATCTTTTTCTTCAACTCTGGTAGCTAGAGCTTTCTCCACATTTGTGCAACTAGCAAATTTAGTAGGTACTGAATCATTTTCCTTGATAGCAATAAATACCCATTTGTCCTCACTTAAATTCCATTTATCAGATTCATCATCTTTCACACCTTCATCAACAACAAAATAACACTTTCTTTGGAATCTAGGCTTGTTAGGTCTTGGCTTATGAACTCTTTCTGGACACCTTGAGGCAAAATGACCTATATTATTACAAGAAAAACATTTAATAGTAAATTTCCCTTTATACTTACCTTCTCCTCTGACTTCCCTCTTCAAAATAAGTGCTTCAATCTCATCTAGTTTTCTCTCTTCTTCAATCTCTCTCATTTCTTACTCATACTTGGACATTTTTCTAGAAGAACTTTCTCTCAGATCATATATCTGCTTATCCTTTCTGGAGATAGTAGCTTTGAATGTAGATTATATCTTAGGAAGAGAATCGCAAAACTCACTTAACTCAAAAGAAGTAAGCTTACCAATCAACATGTCTTTGGTTACATTTGTCACAGTCTAGATCTCCTCAATAGTAGTAGATTTGGCTTTGTATGTAGTAGGAAAGGATCCGAGCACTTTAGCAACAATTTCTGATTCTTCCAATGTTCCACTAGCACATCTGATACTACACAAGTTCATTCACTCTTTGCATAAAAGAAGTGATGTTCTCATATTCATCCATTCTCAACATTTCATATTTCCCTTTCATACTTTGCAGCTTAGCAATCTTCACATGGGTATCGCCTTCATACAAAGTTTCCAATTTTTTCCAGATCTCATTAGCAATCTTCATCTCCATTACATTTTTTATCTCAGAATTAGTCAAAGCACTCAACAATGCTTCCTTAGCCCTGATATTTTACTCGGCTTCCTTAATCTCAGCTATATTAGAAGGACCATTATGTGGGATGATATACCTATTCTTTATAATTGTCCAGTAAGGTTCACCAATGCATCTTAGATGACACTCCATTTGAGTCTTTCATAGAGAATAATTAGTTCTATCAAATCTTGAACTATCCTTCTTATATGTTGCCATCCTGGATCACCTCAAGCTATTAAACTTCTTCTGAGGAACCTGCTCTAATACCAATTGTTGGCAACACAAGGGAAAGCAACTGAGAGGGGGGGTGAATCAGTTCTCACAAAAATTATACTTATTAAAATTATTGTCAGATCTGACAAATAAACATGAAAGCATAAACCATCACCACATCAGAAACACACATAACACCAAGATTTTTTATGTGGAAACCTTGTTAGGGGAAAAACCATGGTGGAGGTTAATCCACAAGATTATACTTTGTTAAAAGTATAAAATAATTGTAAATGGGGAATGCACATGCACCTAGGCACACTGCCTAGAGATCACTACTCAAATACAAAAGGCTTACTTCCCAAAGGAAGACTCACTGTCTTACAGAAACATTCGGATTACATCTGGAAGAATTTTGAACTGAGAAAATAGCATATGCTAATGTCTGATTACAGTTCTGATTAAGCACATAAATATTTTCTTACTCTTCTTCACACTTTACTTCTACCTTCGAAATATCATAACATTATTCACACCCAAAACTCACACACTTTGCACATCACTCACACCATTCCTTCAAATGGTATAAGCAATCGATCATATATATCCACAACTAGAGATTAGAACAACTACATGTCGGCCCAACAAAATATAAAATGAGTACAAACTGTTGGTCCAAATCAATAAACAACTATTAATGCACACTAAACAATGTCAGCCAAAACATAGTAAGGACCCAAAACAACATCCTCAAACATGAAACACCTTAAACAATTATGCCTCAAAGATCCACAACACGCTACAATCACCCCGTTGGCCATGATCATGAAAAACATGAACACACAGAAGAAAATCACCAATCGTGAGCACAACGATCAATGCGGATCAACAACATAGATAGAGCATGATCTAGAAACATCCACAAGAATCATGAATCACTATAGAAGCATCCACAACAACTCAAATTACTCGAATCACATTATTTTCTTTCAGGAACACCAACTAAAGTAACAAAACAACTATCAAAACACAGATACTCATAACTCAATCAAATCTTCATGTGAACCTCTGAAACTTCATGTGGATAAAATAGATGTACTCATCAACAAACCCTTTAATCCAAAACCTCTTATCATCAATATACTAAGCTAGCCATCAGTATTGTGGCAATACTGAACTTCACTACATCACCGACAACTTGTAACTTATTTTATTACAATTTTCTCAATATCCTTGACATATACAACCTTAAAGACATTAATTGCAATAGTGTTGACATCAATGATGACCACATATCAGCAATATCCAAAAAATGATGCATTCATCATGTATATTACAAGGACTTTGGAAGAATCCTTGCATGTAAGAATACTAGTTGAGGTAATGGAGTTGGTAAAGAAGTATGGTTATGGGTATTTTCAATTTCCAAAGTTCACATAGATTAGAATTCAAGGATTTCCCTTGGTACCTTATAGGATTCTCCGATACCCAATTGACAAAGTGGTGCTATTGGAAGTAACTAGGAAGCTAGTAGCATTTGATAAAGTTTTGAAAAATCTGCACAAAATTGGAATTGGATGGGAATTCCCCTTAATGATTTATGGTTGGGAGGCTTGTACTTATTTTCAAAGTTCCCAACACTCTGGAACAAAAATGAAGTATCTTATCCTACCTAAACATACATTTAGGAGTCATTTTGATCCTTATGGATAGTCCAGGCATAAGGTTGACATTGAAGATTATTGGGAAAATTGTAGAGATGAGTTAGAAGTATTTAAAAGAAATTCTATAGGTTGTCTTTGAAAATGATAAGATTATACAAAATCATGGAGGTCCCTGACCAAAATGGTGATGTTGAAGATGTAATTCAATATCATGATTACATGGAAGTTTCCAAAAAACCTATCCCTCCAATATTTTGGGCAGAAGAGGAAATCATAGACTTAACACAAGTCACCACAATTATCAAATACTCCTAACAATGGGCTAAGCATAAAATTTTGGAGCCGGAAGTAGATGAAGTCAAATTTATATATGAATTGATGGGAGACCTAGAATCACAGTCCTCTTTAGAGGAGGAATTAGAGAAAGAAGATAAGGTTTCTCAAGAAGAAGAGCTAGAAGAGGAGAGGCCTTTGGTCATAAAAAGAACAAAAGGTAAACAACAGGCCAAGGTAAAAATAGAAGAAGATAAAAGATGGCCTATTACTAAGAAAAGAAAACCCACTAAGATCATCATTGAGGAAACATCCCCTCAATGTCAAAAAAGATGGAGATTGGCTAGAGGTAGGGGTAAATTTGCTTCAGATGACTCTCCTCCCAAGAATCGACAAAAGGGAAAGGACAGTGAGGAGGTGCCCCAACACACAGTTGAAGGACAGACTCAAGATGAGGCCATTAATGTTCATAGTTTGGAAGAGAGAAGTCAAGTCTATACAAGAAAGGCTTCTCCTAAATTAGGAATCTCATTCCCTAACTTGGATAACATAGAAAACATAGTTGCAAAGCTAGAAAAGTCTTTCCAAGTAGCACCATCTAATAAAGAGAAAGCCAAAGAAGAAGAGATAATAGAGAATGTCTCACCTAAGTAGCCTCAAGAGAACATACCTTCTGATAAGGAAGAGGACATAGAAAGAAAGGAGGCTGCATTTGAAGATGTTTCCAAGGGATAGATGTCAAACAGTGAAGAAGGAGAAACTCCCAAGGAAGGGGATCTTAGCAAAACCTTTGATGAACAACTCAATGAAGAGGTGTTTGAGGAAGGAGAGAAAGAGGAAAAGAAGATGGAAGAGGTGAATGTTGAATCTCCTAGAAAAGAAGAGACCCATGAAGAAAAGAAAGAGGAGGAAATGAGTAAAGAGGACGAGCAGGTTCATAATTTTGAAATGAATAAAGAAGAAGACCTCTAAGGACAAAATAATGAGAATCTTGACAAAAATGTGGAAGTGTCTACTACTCCAGACTAGCTCAAAGAGAGTCTCAAACCAAAACCAGTAAGAATAGAGGAAGAAGTTCCCAATTGGGAAAATTTTTTGGTTGGTATGAATAAGCCCAAGGATAAAAAAAAGGCTAGATTGATTTCCAGAATCACAAAGGATGATTCCAATAATAGCGTGTTCCACATCACTACCCCTACAGTGGATAAGAATAAAGAAGAAATTACTCCAAATGAATACAATGTGCAAACTATGAATCTAGGCCCATCCACTAAGAAGCAAGAAGCTAAGGACTTGAAAGGGTTAGTGGATGCAATTTTGAAGAGATTAGATAAAGAAGTTAAGGCTAAGGAGAAATTGCAAAAGAAATTTGAGGAGCTACAAAAATATATTCAACATTTGGTGAAGCCTCTCCAAACTGAGGCAGGATCATCTATACAACCCAACATCCTTTCTAAAGATGCAATAAATGAGCTAGAAAAGATGAAAACATCAACACAAGTGGCTTAGGATTTTTTGGATGGAACATATGAGAATGGAATCCCTCTCATTGAATAGATTATGTAGTTGTATGAAAATTCTATGTCATTTTAGGATACTATACAACAAATGGTAGTTGAATGCAAAGAATTGGATAATAAGTCTATAGTCAAGTTGGTTAAGGTATTTGAAGTTCCTAGGGAAGTTTTGATTAAAGAAAATATCCTTTCTCTTGAGGATATAGATAAACCTAAGGAATGGATAGAATCATTTAAGTTTAGGAGAGAAATAATGGACAAGGCAATGGGATAGATTCCTAAAATGCAAAGTGATTTGAAGGATATTGTTGTTGCCTGCACTTTATTTCTAGAGGTAATGACTGGAAAAACTCTCAGGAAAGATTATATCAATCCTGATATGCTAAAATAGTGGTGGAAGGATACCTACACTCATGTTGAAGATGGAGCTATAACAAAAAATCACCTAGAAGAGGTGGCCATGCATATCACTATAATGCATAAATATCAAGATTCTAAGTGGATTGGGATAAAATGTTAAAGAAAGAAGATGAAGTGGAGTCCACTACTTTGAGAATTAAGTTTATCTTAACCCCCAGCCAAGATGATTTGAATAAATTTTAAGAATTTTCCAAGAAGCAACAAATGAGCAACGAGGCAAATAAAGGACACATCTACCTCAAATTTTGTGCCTATCTTAACTAGCCAGCTAAAGGAAAAATTGGCAACCTAGGAATTAGTGCTAGGGACATTTTATATTGGATTTTAATGACATTTTAATGAAAAGTGGATTCTAATGTTTTAATTTCAAAATTCAAATGGGCATTAGGGTTTTATGTTGTTAACCTTTCTTGGTTAACCTAATCAGGCACCCCATGATGTGATGTAATCTAGACCATTGATTTTAAACCCTAAATTCATGTTAGACTCTATAAACATGAGGTTTATCCTCATTTGTAAGATTGATTCTAGAATTGTTACATTTTTTTGGTGAAGCTAATATAAGAGAAAGACATTGGCTTGGTGTTATTTTCTTTTTTGTTTCATCCTTGTGCATCATTCCTATGTTTCCAAGTTATTTCAATTAATTAGTTTCAGATTTAGTTTTAGATCTTTCATGTTAGTGATGAATTATTGAAGGTGTTAGATGAATTTGTTACCCATACTTTTTGGGGATTGCTAATTGTAAGTCACCTTCCATAGTTATCCTAGGCCATACTTTAATGTAGTAGTTCAATTATGGATGTTCATGCATGTTATTCTAATTTGGGCATATGTTTGAATGTTTTACAGTCTGAAAATCTTTACATTCCTTTGAAGTTTGCACTATTTTTCTAATACAGTAGATTTTATCTTGGTTAAGCAAGAATTGGTTATTAGGGATTTTTCCACCTTGAATGTTGAATTGTTTGCATGTTTGTACTTAGGTTTTAGGTTAAAATCTCTCTCAACCCTAAATCTTTCATCATTTCTTTATAAATCTATCTTAGTTTAGGATAAAAGCATCTTGAAATTGTTATATCTGATGGTTATATTATTTTCAGACCTTAGATCTAGAAATTGTAGTTAAGGTTTACCTTTATCTTTAGATTTTGTAAAACCCTTGTTGTTGTCCCATACTTCCCATTCTTTGTTTTACCAAAAATACCCCTTGTCATTACCAACAACTTACATCATCAATGAGATACTTTCTGCATTTTCAAGACCTGACTTTATAAACCTTGGGGTTGTTTTTTGAAGTCTGTCTAAGGAAAATAACATTTCAAGAGAGATAGAACATTATTTTTTATTTGTGTTGAGTAGTTATAATACACCCATCAATA
Source organism: Sequoia sempervirens (assembly GCA_007258455.2). NCBI lineage: Eukaryota > Viridiplantae > Streptophyta > Pinopsida > Cupressales > Cupressaceae > Sequoia > Sequoia sempervirens. The sequence goes on from VDFB02193867.1 coordinate 292,744,983, forward strand.
CACATGAAGAAAAGCATTCTTTCATTAAGCTTTTTCAAGAATATAGTGATATATTTGCATGGGATTATATTGATTTAAAAGGTTTTGACCCAAGATTAGCACAACATACCATTTAGTTAGAGACTAATTCTAAATATGTGAGGCAGAAACAAAGACCTTTGAATCCAAAACTTGAGCCCCTTATGAATAAAGAGTTAAAAAAATTGATAGAGGGCAGCATTATGTTTCCCATCAAAAACACGTCATGGGTCTCCAATTTAGCACCTACGAGGAAGAATAATGGAGAGATAAGGTTGTATGTGGACTTTAGAGACTTGAATGAAGCCTATTTGGAAGAGCATTATCATTTTCCCTAAATGGTACAAATAATTGTAAGATTTTTTAGGTTCAAAACATTTCTCCCTCCTTGATGGTTATTCTAGTTATAACCAAGTTTTAGTGAAGGAAGAAGACTAATTTAGAATAATATTTACTACTAAATGGAGAAGCATGGCTTATATTAAGAGGAAAGATCCATTAATACCTATATACCTTGATGACATTACAATATTTTCAAAAGATGCTAAGGAATATTTTTCTCACCTAAAGTGGGATTTTGATAGCTGTAAGCAATTTGGAGTCCCAATTAATCCAAAGATGTGCATTTTTATTGTTCATGAAGGTAAGCTCCTTGGTCATGTTGTATCAAAAGATGGAATTTCTATTGATCATAGTAAAGTGAGTGATATATTATCCTTACCTTTTCCTAGCCATAAGAAATGATTGTAAAGGTTTTTAGGAAGGATTAAATTCATAAGTTTATTCCCAAAATTGCAAGTCTCATTAAACCACTAACCTCAATGTTAAAAAATAACATGCCTTTCAACTCTACTGTAAGGGAAGGGAAAAGTAGTTTTGAATCCATAAAACAAGCTATAATAGAATCTTCGACTCTTGTAAATCTTAATTTTTCCAACGATTTCATTTTTATTCTAATGGGAGTGTGGATACCATCTCATCCATATTGGTATAGCAGAATGAAGAATGTTTGGATTAGCCAATAGCCTTCTTCAGAAAATTTTTGGAGGGATATGAGGAAAGGTATTCATTTGTCAAAAAAATTACTTGTTGCCAAAAGAACTTTGAAGAAATTTAGGAATTTTATTTCTAATAATAAGATTCATTTGATGGTTTCTCACCCAAGTGTTAAAGAATTTAATTTAAGAAAATATTTAAATGAGAAAAGAGTGAGTTGGATAAAAAAAGTAATGAAATATGATGAGGAAATCAAGGTTACAAAGTTAGTTAGAGGTAAATGCCTATGCGAAAAGCTAGCTATTGGTTTATAAAATGATAAGGATGTTTTCCTAGTACTCCAAAATGATACACAAATCGTTTCACCTTCGTCTCTCACAATTTGGACACTAGATATGAAACACTTCCTTCAAACAAGTGAGTTCCCACAAGGATTGAACAAAGAAAAAAATGTATTTCAGAGTTCAATCCATTCCTTATGTGCTTTTGGATGGTGTGTTGTTCAAAAAATACTTTAATGGTGTTTTTTTAGGTGCATTGAAACTAATTAGAGTGATAATATATTGCAATAATTTCATGATGGGATAGTAGGAGGTCATTTTCCTCCAAGGACAACACTAAAAAATAATGAGGGTAGGTTATTATTGGGCTAGATTATTCAAATATTCTCATGCATGGGTAATAAAATGTAGGAAATATGCATTTTTCATAGGTAAATAGAAGCTTTTGACCTTTTGTTTGTAACCAATTCAAGTAGAATAGTAATTCATGAAATGGGGTTTAGATTTCATAGGATTCATTAACCCAAGTTCAAGTGTAGGCCATAAATGGGTGTTAACAACCATTGATTATTTCACAAGGTGGATAGAATCCATAACACTTAAGAAGGAAAATGAAATTTGAAGTCCTATATTTCTATGAAGATATTGTCACAAGGATTGGAAAACTTGATTATATTATATCAGACATGCAATATATTTTTTGGGAATCAAGATTAGTGATTAGGTATTTAAACATGATATTAATTTGAGTACATCCTCTAATTACTACCTCCAAGGAAATAGACTAGCTAAGTCCACCAAAATGAATCTAATCATAATTATCAAAAGAAACATAGAGGATAATAAAATATCATGCCATATTACCAAGTTGAAATCAGCCTTATGGGTTCATAGGATTACCCCTAAGAGGTCAATTGGTAACTAACCATACATGTTTGTTTATGGTATAGAGGTAAGGTTCCCAATATCTCTTGAACTTCCAGCTCTTGAATTAGTTAATCAATTAGAGATGATGGAAGGATCCAATGTCAATTAGATTTAGAGAGTTGATGGAATTGGAGGAAACAAGAAATAAATCAATAAAAACAATGGAGCTTCATCAAGCTCGGGTGAATAAATCATTTGATAAGAAGGGATTCTAAAGGAATTTCAAGGAATGAGACATTTTCCTCAAGTGGGATGAGCTCAAGAGTAGACTTGGGAGGCATACTAAATTTGAATCCATGTGGAGTGGGCCTTATATTATTGCTTATTGCAAACAAAAAAGTGTCTCTCAGTTGTCTAAGTGAGGAGTTTCCTATCACGGTCAATGGAATACACCTCAAGCATTATTATTGAGGTGATGATTTACACTTGTACATAGTGTTGAGGTGCCAAGTTGACACATGACATGAAGGTAAGATAAAAGTAAAAGTATCTCACCTCTCCTGAAAGAGACAATCAATAATCAAACTGATCACCTCCCAAGGTCCTTGATGTTGGTTCACAATGTTGTTGTTTCACGAAGTGGTCAATATGGTTGTAATATTCAAGAGGCCTGCTAGTTTTGAGCTTTTGGTTGTTGCAAGATCAAACATCTATCTAAACCTACTTTAACCATGGGTTTTAAAGAAATAGAAAAAGATAGATCAAATTTTTTGAACTAAAAATCATGTTGATTCATTCAACTAATCATACTTGTTACCTTCCAAGGAATTCCTAAACTAGAACTGCAAAATAAAATTAACCTGTAATTGATACAAAGTTTCATTCATTCACAGTGCAAACTTTAATAGTAGATTGCAAATCATCATTCAAACAAAACATAAGATAAAATTCCATTCCTTTAAATCTTTTCAAATCAAATGATTAACCTAAAATGAATACCATTCTAGAGCATAATATAAAGTAGGTTTAAGTCTGGCTGCTCCTACTATCAATGAAATAGATAAGTGGCATTTACAAATATGGCAAGATCACCAGTGTATAGAAACCCATGTCTTCAAATTATCTCCATCTATGCTAAGAAAATCGGGAAGATACATCACCTCATCCTCCTACTGAACAAGAACACAATGTCTTCAGTTGTATTGAATCACCAAAGATAGCAACAATTCGAGTCTTTTGTATTACAGCGACTGCTCAGAATAAAAATAACTTCTAACTCCTACTCTACTTCTAGATTTTTCTCTACCCTATGAATCCCCCAGCTTGCTAATTAATCCACTAACTTTTTTTTCTAACCTTTTCTCACCCTTACAAAAGAGGCGAAACACCTTATTTATAAAACCCGCCAGATGTGTCGGCCCAATTAGGGCTTACAATAAGTTGGTCACAGAACAAGTCAGCCCTAGAAGAATTTGAAACAAATTCAAACATTCATTCAATGCATGGGCACCAACCAGATCGGCCTAGGATCTCCCACATAACTCAGACCAAAATGCATGAAGAAGAGGCAAAGTGAAATAATGAGGAAGCATGACTTTCGATGCAACTTTGCATTAACTGCTTCCCCCACTTCACCCATACCTTGTTCCATTTTGGCCTTCATCACCAAGGACGTCCTCTGCAAGCTATCCACAAGTGGCATAGGTGAAACACTAGTTTTCCATTCAATAGCATTAATATTATTCTTGAGCTACCCCATCATATTGTCCTAGTCTCTCTTGTTGGATTGATATTCATTAATGATTGCACTGTAGGTAACTACATCATCCAGATGGTGCCTAGTTACTGTATCCCATGATAGCCTTAGTCCTTTGTAGTAGGGTGTTCATATTCATATCTAAAACCTCTAACCATACTGATGTCATCTTTCCCTCAAGAATCCTACTCTTTTCGTCCAGCTTCATTTTTATTTTTTTGCTTCAGAGATGGATGATCCCTTTGTGTCCTTTAGCCTCTCCAGCCACCATCGTCCTGCCAGACTCAACCTACATTCATCAAACACCAATATGAGAATCCAAATGTTAGCTTAAAATCATGATAAGACCATTAAATTAGCCATTAAGCATTGACACTATGAAGTTCGGGATTTCAAGTTAACCGGGGAAAAACAATCTGGAAAGAATTCTAGAAAATTCTAAACCAGCTAAATTCTCCTAATGAAGCACCAATGTCAACAATGGATCATCAAAATGAACACAAGTAGCATACAACCGTGAAATTCATCAAGCTAAAGCAAGATATGTTTAAGCATTCATCATTAGATTCATCAATTTTATCCAATTTCTTAAATTCCACAAAGCATAGTAGAGAATTCAAAAAAATATGGCCGAACTGGAATTCTGTAGATGACCCAAATATCCAAACTCAAAGCACACTTTCGAGAATATGAAGGAATCTGGGAAAATATGGAGACATGGAAATTTTGCGGAGTCTTCAGAATCCCGAAAAGCCTTCATCACACTCGACTTTTCATGAAGTGATCAAAACTCGACAAATTCTGAATCTCTTGAGGTCGACTTGAATCTAATTCATGATTTCTATTTATCCCTTTGGATCTAGACTACCTGAGAAGTCAAATAACAAAATTTCACAGAAAACCAGTGATGCCCTAGATTCAACTACTAAGACCTCTACCATGAACAATAGGGGCAAGCTCAGATTACCTAGATGGAACTCGGATACACCCAATAAGGTTCGCAATGGGTTTTAAATGAATAATGGACCATTCCTGAGCAAGCTTTGATTAAAACAATAAAGGAAAAACTCACCAACCAACTCAGAGCGCATCAAATTGAACTGGGCTTCGTAAAACCCCACCCAAATCAAACTGAGGCATTGAAAAACAAGGCAAGGCATGGAAACCATTCAGGAAGACACATCAACAAGAGATCCACCTGGACAGAGAGAGTTAAGAAACTCACAGTGACCGGTAAGTCTCAGCGACCCAAAATTCGGAAACCTAACGGCGAAGCGAAATCCAGAAAAATCCGGTCGAGGCGGAATTCCGCGAAGAGCCCCAAACTCTGAACTTCCAACGTTGAAATTATTTTTCCGTGTTTACGATGGAATCCAAGAAAATCTGGATGTGTCAAAAAATCCCGAAACAGGGTGAAAACAAAAACTTTTCCTTAAAACTTAAGTTTTCAACATGCAACCTAGGGGAACGACTTGGATGGGCGAGATGAACAACTAAGGACCTCGAAAGAAATCAAAGCAATAAAATCCATAGGCCCAAAAGATTTCAAAATTTAGAGCAAAAGAGGGGGGAAGGGGTCCCATTTTAATCAAATTTAAAATGGGGTGGTTATGCAAGGAATAACAGTTGGCGACTTGGCTGGGAAAATGGTTTAACCATTTTCAGGAAACTAAGGGATTTAATTACCCAGAACTCCTAGTTTATGGACATCACAATTCCAGTTAGGTTAGTTTCAATAAACAAGGATGAGCTAGAATCTCAAATGTAAATCAACACTGGCTACCCCTAAATCTATGTGTGTGTTTGATGGTGCATCACCCTTTTACAAAGTTTTCCCTATCTTTTGAACAATTATGCGCAGGATTTGAACCACATGAGTTGATTCCCTTTAACTGTTGTGCAATGATATCTTGGGCATTGCTCCACTGCCAATCAAGCGTCCATAGCTCCAACGGAGATACCTCTAGTTTTCTCACAACATTACTCTACTGCTAGTCAGGCGTCCATAGCCCCGGTAGAGATACTGAAATCACCCATTCAATATTGAGTTCTCTTTTTTTAGATAGTTCTCTTTTCTTTTTCTTTTTTTTGAAGTTCCTTCATTCAATTCCTTCTAAATATGTTAGATGTCCAACATCTATACTAGGTTGAAAACTACCATGGACCTCATAACAGCATCTAGGGAATCAGATTTTTCACTCAAATCTTGCAACACCATCATCCTAAGACAAATATACCATTACAAAAGGAGATGTTTATGATGATTTGTGACAGATTCAATCGTAGTTACTGAATATTTCTTACTTTACACCTTGTTCTCAATGACTTTCCACAACTCTAATTGACAATGGACATAAAACAATAAATTTAGAACAAAATCATCCAATTAGAAAACCTAAAAATATCTAAACCAACTTCTCTCCTAGTAACCAAAGTATACTTTAGATAACAACCCCCTTACTCAATTGAATAAAATGAAGGTACCCACAAAAAAAAACAAAGGAACAAAAAGCAAAAAAAAAACACAAGGAAAAGGGAAAACCAACAAAACAACAAACTATTTACATATATGCAACCCAACAAAATACCAAACCTTTTACGGCCCAAAATAATGTTTGAAAAATTGTCCATTGACAGGCAATGGAAAAGGTTCTCCTATTAAACTACTCAGCCGAAAAACATTTTCTCCTAGGATTTCAGCAATTTGATAGGGACCCAACCAAAGCTTATCAAACTTCTAGTCACCCTTTTTTTCATTGGCTTTATCCCACAGTAAGACAAGGTCTGATATCCTAAAGGTCTTGACTTTGGATCTTTTGTCAAACCAATGTTTGACAATAGCCTGGTGCTTAAAGAATTGTTGCAAAGCAACATCTCTTTGCTCTTCTAATTTGAGCAAGCCAGCTAACCTTACTTCAATCCTATCATCACTAGAGTAAAATTCCTGCATAAATTTTAGGACAGGTATTTGCAAGTTTATAGGGAACAAAGGCTCTTAGCCATACACTAGCTTAAATGGTGAAGTCTTCAACACAACCTTGATCCTAGTCCTATCTGCCCATAACACAAATATTAACTGGGTATGCCAGTCTCTAGGATTGTTCTCTAATAGTTTTTTGATTACTCCTAGGAGATTCTTATTAGTTGATTCTACAACTCCATTTCCTTGCGGATAATAGTTTGAAGAATACTTTAAAACAATCATATGATCATAAGCTCATGAAATGAACTTGACAGAAGAAAAGGCAGGGCCATTGTCACATACCAGTGCAAAGGGTACTCCAAACCTGGTTGTGATGCATTCAGTGAGGAACTTGATTACTACCTCTATTGTGCTATTCTTGCAAGGTATAACTTATGTCCATCTTGTGCAGTAATCTGTGGCATTCAAAATGAATTTATGTCTTATAGAAGAATTTGGGTTAATTACCCCAATAAAATCAAGTGCCCATTGGGAAAATGGCCTTACCTCATAAACAGGATGCAATGGCATGGCTGGATGACTATCTCTTGATGCAGAATTTTGACATAAATGACATGTCCTTACATGTTGGTGGGAATCCTTAAACACACATGGCCAATAATAGCCAGATCTGAGGATCTGATGTGCTAAAGAATCTGCAGAACCATGACCCGTGCCATGTTTCCCATGAAATTCAGCAATTGTGTGCTTAGCTTCTTGTTGATCAAGACATCGTAAATAAACCCCCTCAAAATTCTTTTTGTATAACAATCCTCCTTTGAGCATATAATGGGAGATTTTCATTCTCAGTGCTCTCCTCTAAGTTGTATTCATTCCCTCTAGGCACCGATTATTGAGCATGAAATAAATAATATTAGCGTACCAAGAGTCATTAGAAAAGGACTATGTTGTGTACTGCTGACAAGTAATGTTCTTACCAACATCCGCCATTTCTTTAGACAGGCCTTGACCTTGGAAAAGTTTCATAGGGTGAATCTCCAGATCGAACTCTTGCCAAATAGCCATCCATTTCCCCCTTCGTTCTCCCAACTCACTCTACATAAGTAGAGACTTCACAGCAGCATCAGGAACCACAACAATGATCTGACTTCAAAGGATATAATGCCTGAACTTCTTGAAAACTCTAACCAGCACAAAATCTTGTTTCTCAAGAGGTGGGTACTTGACTTAAGCATTCTTAAATGAAGAGCTCATGAAGGAAATTGGCCTTTCATCCCCCTCCTCTCTTCGTTGTGTCAGGGCAGCTGCACATAAGTGTTTAGAATCAAAAAAATAAATATAAAATGGCTTCAATCAGTCAGGACTGGTGAGGACTGGTGCCTCTGAAATGGATTTCTTAACCTGAGAAAAAGCAGCCTTTGCCTCATTACTCCATTCTATTCTAGCATCTTTCTACATCATTTTGTTCAAAGGTTTAACAATTTCTGCAAAACCTGTGATAAACTTCCTCACAAAGTTGATCTTTTCGAAAAAAAGATCTCATCTCCTTCTTACTTCCTAGCATGGTTAACTTCATAATAGCCTCAACTCGGTCTGGATCTATCAATATCCCTCTTTCCAAGATTATGTGTCCCAAAAGTTTCCCTTCAGAAACCCCAAACACACACTTTTTAGGATTCAGAGAAACACCATATTGGATACATCTTTCAAGAACTTTAGCCAAGTCTGCAACATGGTTTAGTCTATCTTTAGAGAATACTGTCAGATCATCCATATAAATGATGATGCACTTACCAATCAAATCTTTGAACAATACGTCCATTGCACGCTGAAAGGTTGCTCTAGCGTTTATCAAACCAAATGGCATCCTCCTGTAAGCAAATATTCCTCACCTAGTAGTGAAGGTTGTCTTCATTCTGTCTTCATAATTAATGATCACTTGATTGTACCCAGAATAACCATCCAGGAATGACATCATTTGAGACTCATTGACAATTAGCAATACTTCATCCAAAGAAGGGAGTGGGTAGTTGTCTCTTTCTGAAGCTCTATTCAAATTCCTGAAATCTACACAGCCTAATCTCCCCATTCATTTTACGAACTAGAACCAAGTTAGCCACCCATGTTGAATGTCGTACAGGGAAGATTATTCTTGCAGGAAGAAATTTTTAAACTTCCTTAAAGATCAGTGGTTCAATCAAGGCGTTGATAGGACGTTGTTTCTGCCGAAATGGTCTAGCTTCAGGCTTCAAAGGAATAGTATGAGTTATCACAAAAGTATCAAATGTTTTTAGATCTTCATACCCCCAAGCTATTTTAGCAATATCTTTCTTTAGTGCCCTCAATATATCTTCTCTAATTGCTTCAAGGCAGCTATGTAAACATTCCTTTCAGGGCCATATTCACCTAAGTTAATAGTTTCATATTCACCTCCCTTATCTTCCGTTGATACCTTTTCTCGAGCCCTTGGATCTAAATCAAAAATTCTTTCTAAGGCCACCATTCCATTGGGAATGCTATTACTTTCTAAATTGAGGACACCTTCTATATCGCAGTCTTTGGGGTTCCAGTCTCCTTGATCCCTATTGGACTCATCGATGATCTGTCCTTTGAAAACATCTGAGCTTGCTAGAAAAACAAGGATATGTCGATCATCGTCGAAGACTTGAAAGTTCCTGACATTATCAGGGACAGCCAGGGTGGATATCAATTCTACTGAGAATCTCTTGAGCTTGGAGCCTTGCATGGGGTCAAAGTTACTTGCGGAAACAACTAATGAATCAGCTATTTGATTCTCCCCTCTAGGGATTAAACTAATCCCAAAAGCATCAAAGTCTTCAATTAGGTTCCACACCTGATTTCTATAAGCTGCCATTCTTTTATTGTGACATGTGTACTGGCTGCGTACTTGCTTGATAATCACTTCTGAATCTCCTTTAACCATCAAGGCAGTAACTTTCTTCTAATGTGCAAACATCAGTCCCTGAGCTAATGCTTCATATTCTGCTATATTGTTAGTGCATCCAAACTATAACTTGTAAGAAGCAAAAAATGTTTTCCCTTTTGGATTGGTTAACTCAATTCTAGCACCACACCCTATTTTAGATTTGGCTCCATCAAATGTGAGGGTCCATAGCTAATTATGAGCTGGGGTTGATCTCTTTGAGCTTGTTTTGGGTGCTTGGATAAGATGAACCATAGGTGGGGCCACTTGATCTTTTGCATCAAATATTGGGAATGGGTGTTCAATAGGTTCACCAGGTGCAATATCTAATTCCCACTTAGATATATCATGTAATCCTAGGATATCTTTCTGACAGTTATTTGTATCTTTGATTAACCCCTTGGGTTTTGGTATACTTGTGAGTGCAGGGGTATCAAACAAACCCTGGGGTTGTTCAACATAACTATGTTGGTCTGGTATTATGACCGGGGTAAGTCCAGTTTGAGGAGGGACTTCCTCTGAAGGTATATTATCCCTGGTTAACATTATTGCATTTTTGGATTCAAATGAGAAGTGATCTAAAATGGTCTCAAGGTGACTTGGGCTAGTTTCTTTAGTTTGGAAAACATGATTTAGAACACTGATGCAGGGTTGGCAGGTAAATTCTAAATGATTTTGGTAGTGCACCCTGCACCAATTTGGTAGTAGAAGACTCCAAAAATCAATATCTTCCCCTAAGACCAGCTGATCCTGTTGCAGCTTCTTGATCAATACCTGTTGGTTTACACTAATCATGGGATCAGGGAATTCTTGCATTGACAAATCATTAGAATCAAGAACCGAAAGAGTCAGAATTTCCTCTCTTTTGTAAACCCCTACCTCGGTTTTAAAATAAGCTACCTTGTTGGGATAGTCATACTTAGTGATGATATGTTTGAGGTGAGGTTCACTCTCAATCCTAATCTGGATAGGCATTCCCCTCTATGGTAGCCACATATGTGAAAAGTCGAGGGAGAGATATCCCCCTATACTCTTCATTAGATCTTTGCTCAAAAGCATACTGTAAGTCTCAGGAATATCTACTACCTGAATATCCATATTGGTTTGAATCCTAGGGTCATACCCTACTTGTACATGTATATTTCTCAATTCTCCAACTACATTAACCTCTATTTTATCAAGTTGGATGACATTTTTTGGACAGGACTCAATCCCAATTTCTTGCATAAAGAAAATGGCATAACATTGCCAGAAGCCCCTGAATGTAGCAAAAAATTATGCAGATTCTTCCCATAGATTCTCAAACTTAAAAGAAATGGTGGGGTCCCTACCTTGTTTATGAACAAAGTTGTGTTCATGTCTGCAGCAGGTACCACCTTGGTTTTCCCTTTTGATTTATCAGCTTCTTCCAAAGCTTTCAGCGCTATATCTCATTGGGAAGGGCACCATTTTAGGATGTCAAAGTATGATAAAGAGGTTTTTTTGTTTTTGCATCTCAGAAAAAATATCAAATTATGTGTTATAACTTGCATTATATTTGAAAACACCAGATGAATTACCTTTGCTAGGGAAGTCAGGCGGACCCTTCGGTGGAGGAGGGTTGTTATCAGCACTTTGATTCAGAGGCACCATGTGATTAGGTGGTGCTGATGTAGTGAACATACCCTTATTCTATTTTCTTAGGAAGTGTCCTCCCTTTGTCTGAAAGGCTTGGGCATCATACACATCTTCCTTTGGCTCATTCTCATTTTGCATTGGGAATGAAGGTTCTTCTTCAAAGAGGTCATAAGACATTGTTGGATCCACTGAGCCACCTCCTTTATTTGAATTCCCTTGGAATGTTTGAGCATCTTCCTATGACATCTTCACAACCTTCTCCATTTCAGAACAATTCACCTCAGAATGAGTTGCGGTATCATGCAGCCTGCACTAGTTAGTCATAAAATTGAGGTCAGCCACATTTGTAGTATGTGGCATGTCCTCATTAGCTTGATAATTGTGAGAAACCCCACCATTATTTGGCCCTATGTTCCATTGTCTATTGTTATTAGGCCTCTGGTGATATCCTCTATTCTGATTTTGATAGCCTTGGTTAGGGAAGTTTTGGCCTTGATAATTTCTTTGGTTGTGATTGTTGTTGTTCTGATAATTACCCTAATTATTATTATTCTGATTAGGTTAATTACCTTGGTTCTGAGAGGGGTTCAATTTAATCTGAGCCATGTCATTTGTGACTTGAGACAGAGTTTTCTTTAGGGTATCCACCTCGTTTGTGAGTTGAACTTTCCTTTCACTCTCAACATTCTTAGCAATAGGTGGCTAACCGACAAGATTTGGTATTCCAACTTGATTATGATGACCATGTGGACTATGATGAGCCTGTGATTGTTGAGAGAAGTCAGGAGATCCATTGGCAAAGAATGGAATAGGAGATTGAATCTGCAACTCAAAAATAGGTCCATAATGGGAAGGAGACATCCCTGGGACAGTATTGAATAAAGGGGTTGGATTAAGCATCTAATACCCCATAGAAGGAAAACCTCCTCCCAAGTTCCCTTGTTGAGAGCTAGTTTGTTGTTGTAGCTTGATGGCTAGATGATAAACTTTAGACAGAGAATCAATATCTGTTAGTTGATAAGTCCTTTGTAGGAACAAGCCAAGCAAAGGGTCTATAACTCTAAAATATGCCTGAATGGCACTATTCTCAGCAACTAGATAGGGGTCCTGCAATCTCCTATACATTCATTGAAACCTTGTATTAAACAAGGGCAATGATTCATGTGGCTCCTTCCTAATGGTAGAAAATTGATGGAACAAAATGGCTGGATCCACATAAACTTTGAACTGATTGATGAAAGCATTCTCCAGATCTGTCTAGCTCAGAATAGAACCTTGTGGAAGATTTAGGTACTAGTTGTACGCCATATCCCCTAAGGAATAAGGGAACAACCTACAAACCACATCATGGTGAGCTATTTGGGCTCTGGTACAAGCATCCTTAAAAGCTTGTATGTGCTCCTCAACACTCCTTGATTCGCGATGAATATATTTGGGACAAAATTTCTCAGGATTCTCAGGCATATCATGAAAGCCTCTAGGAATAGTCCCCAATGAAGAAGGATTATTCACAAAAAATGCCATTGGTGGCGGTGGTGGAGGTTGAGCCAGCTGTTGGATGGGCTAAACCAGCTGTAATGGCAATTGAGGTCAATTTGGCGGTGGATTCACGAGTATCAACTGGGGTATTGGTGAAAATCCTGGTGGAGTGAGTGGAGCTAACAAGGGTGGTAGAATGGTTTCCCTGCGAATCTTGTGTCTTGTTGGGGTCTTGATTTCTATCAAAGGTGGTGGGTTTTTAGTTGATCGAAGAACTCTATAGGACCTCTCTGGTGAGAAAGACCCAATGTTATCCAACTTGCTCTTCTAGACCTCCTTCTAGCACCAGTTCTGTTGAGGTGCCAAGTTGACACACGACATGTAAGTAAGATAAAAGTAAAAGTATCTCACCTCTCTTGAAAGAAATAATCAATAATCAAACTGATCACCTCCCAAGGTCCTTGATGTTGGCTCACAACGTTGTTGTTTCACGAAGTGGTCAATATGGCTATAATATTCAAGGGGCCTGCTAGTTTTGAGCTTCTGGATTGTTGCAATATCAAACATCTATCTAAACCTACTTTAAACAGGGGTTTTAAAGAAATAGAAAAAGATAGATCAAGGTTTTCGAACTGAAAATCATGTTGATTCATTCAACTAATCAGACTTGTTACCTTCCAAGGAATTCCTAAACTAGAACTGCAAAATAAAATTAACCTATAATTGATACAAATTTTCATTCATTCACAATGCAAACTTTAACAGTAGATTGCAAATCACCATTCAAACAAAACATAAGATAAAATTTCATTCCTTGAAATCTTTTCAAATCAAATGATTAACCCAAAATGAATACCATTCTAGAGCATAATATAAAGTAGGTTTACGTCTGGCTGCTCCTACTGTCAATGAAACAGATAAGCAACATTTAAAAATCTGGAAAGATCACTAGTGTACAAAAACCCATGCCTTCAAATTATCTCCATCAATGCTAAGAAAATCAGGAAGATACATCACCTCCTCCTCCTGCTGAACAAGAACACAATGTCTTCAGTTGTATTGAATCACAAAAGATAGCAACAATTTGAGTCTTTTGTATTATAGCAACTGCTCAGAATAAAAATAACTTCTAACTCCTAATCTACTTCTTGATTTTTCTCTACCCTCTAAATCCCCTAGCTTGCTAACTAATAAGCTAACTTTTTTTTTGCTAACCTTTTCTCACCCTTACAAAAGAGGTGAAACGCCATATTTATAAAACTCGCCAAATGTGTCTGCCCAGTTAGGGTTTACAATAAGTTGGTCACAGAACAAGTTGGCCCCAAAATAATTTGAAACAAAGTCAAATGTGCATTAAATGCACGAGCACCAACCAAATCGGCCCAAGATCTCCCACATAACTCAAACCAAAATGTGTGAAGAAGAGGAAAAGTGAAACAATGAGGAAGCATGACTTTCGATGCAGCTTTGCATTAATTGCTTCCCCCACTTCGCCCATACCTTGTTCCATTCTAGCCTTCATCACCAAGGACATCCTCTGCAAGCTATCCGCAAGTGGCATAGGCAAAACCCTAGTTCACCATTCAATAGCATTAATATTATTCTTGAACTGTCCCATCGTATTGTCCCAGTCTCTCTTGTTGGATTGATATTCATTAATGATTGCACTGTAGATCTTTGTATCATCCAGATGGTGCCCAGTTACTATATCCCATGATAGCCTTAGTCCTTTGTAGTAGGGTGTTCATATTCATATCTGAAACCTTGAACCAGACTGATGTCATCTTTCCCTCAAGAATCCTACTCTTTTCGTCCAGCTTCATTTTTTATTTTTTTTGCTTCAGAGATGGATGATCCCTTTGTGTCCTTTAGCCTCTCCAGCCACCATCGTCCTGCCAGACTCAACCTACATTCATCAAACACCAATGTGAGAATCCAAATGTTGACAACATTTTCATCCAGGTGTTAGCATAAAATCATGATAAAACCATTAAATTAGCCATTAAGCATCAACACTATGAAGTTTAGGATTTCAAGTTAACCGGGGAAAAACAATCTTGAAAGAATTTCAGAAAATTCTAAACCAGGCGGATTCTCTCGATAAAGCACCAATATCAATAATGGATCATCAAAATGAACACAAGCAACATACAACAGTGAAATTCATCAAGCTAAAGCAAGATATGTTTAAGCATTCATCATTAGATTCATCAATTTTATCCAATTCCTTAAATTCCACAAAGCATAGCCGAGAATTTAGAAAAATTCAGTTGGACCGGAATTTCGCGGATGACCCAAAACTCCAAACTCAGAGCACACTTCTGGGAAGATGAAGGAATCCGGGAAAATCTAGAGACATGGAAATTTTGTGGAGTCTTCATAATCCCAAAAAACCTTCATCACGCTCGACTTTTCATGAAGTGATTGAAACTCGACGAGTTCTGAATCTCTTGAGGTCAACTCGAATCTAATTCATGATTTCTATTTATCCCTTTGGATCCAAACTACCTAAGAAGTCAAATAACGAAAGTGCACGACAAACTAGTGATGCCCTAGATTCAACTACTAAGACCTCTGCCATGAACAATAGGGGCAAGCTCAGATTACCTAGATGGAACTTGGATACACCTGATAAGGTTTGCAGTGGGTTTGCAATGAATAATGGACCATCCTGAGCAAGCTTTGATTAATACAATAAAGGAGAAACTCACCAACCAACTCAAAGCATGTCAAATTGAACTAGGCTTCGTAAAACCCCACCCGAATCAAACTGAGGCATTGACAAACAAGGCAAGGCATGGAAATTGTTCGGGAACACACATCGACAAGAGATCCACCTGGGTGGAGAGAGTTAAGAAACTCATAGCGACCGGTAAGTCTCAGCGACTCAAAATTTGGAAACCCGATGGCGAAGCAGAATCCAGAAAAATCCGGCCGAGGAAGAATTCTGCGAAGAGCCCCAAACTCTGAACTTTCCCGAAACTCTGAACTTTCAACGTTGAAATTACTTTGTCGGGTTTACAATGGAATCCGGGAAAATCTAGATGGGTCAAAAAATCCCAAAATAAGTTGAAAACTCGAACTTTGCCTTAAAACTTAAGTTTTCAACATGCAACCTAGGGCAATGACTTGGATGGGCGAGATGAACAACTAACGACCTCGAAAACAATCAAAGCAATAAAATCCACATGCCCAAAAGATGTCAGAATTTAGAGTAAAAGAGGGGGGGAAGGGGTCCCATTTTAATCAAATTTAAAATGGGGTGGTTATGCAAGGCATAACACATATTAGGGTAGGTTATTCATGATTGAATAAGTGTTTTTTCACATTTTTGTAGGTGTCTCTTTTTTTTTTAGACTGCAGGAATTGGTCAAGTATCTATCCCCTTATAAACTGTAGTGTGCCTCATAAACTTTTTTCATGTGACCGATGGTGCTAGTGTGACACACCCTCTAGTACCAAGATTTTGGGGGGAGACTAGACCTCATGACCTCCTTACTGCAACAAGATGCTTTATCCAATCAAGCTAGGCCCCATGCTCCTTTTGTAGGTGTCTTTTTATTCCAAGTGTTGGTGCATAGTTTTATTTTCCATTAGGGGCCTACATTTTTAGCTATGTTTAAGTGTCTAGTTTCTTATCTTGAGAGGTATTAAATTGTTTTCAATTCTTGGATCTTCTTTTTTAGTTTGTTTCAGGCCTTCCATAACTCCTTTCCCAATAAATATTCTAAGTCTACTAGTCTAAAATTCTTAGCAGGAAAGCATCCTGCATAGGTCACTAATCATGCTAGTATTGTTGGTCTTACTCTCATTTTTACAACCAATGTAAGGTCCTGTTTTATATTCTAGGTGTTTTAGGATTCTTAAGTCATGGTAAAAAATCCAATTCATTTGTAAGAGGGGTCTTAGGCACTCAATGCCTCCTAAAAAATTCACTTTCCATTGAGGAGGAAAGCCTTTATTTTTAAAAAGTCAAATTCTTTGAGATTTTTAGGGTTTTGTTGTTTAGCCAATCAATAAGCACTTCTCTCTTCAAGGCATTGAGTTTCTCTTTACTTCCACTACATGGACATGTTACCAGGAAGGAGAGGTTTTAGGATTTTTTAAAATATCATACCCACATGTTCAAAGGTTTCCATACTACAAATTCAATGTGGTTGCATTCATATTATTAGGTATTATTTTCCTTCTTCATGAAATCTTGACTAAAAGGGTTCATACACACAATACAAGCCTAAAGAATACTTTTTTGTGTAAGAGTTTTGGATTTTTCAAATGATTATTTTCCCTTTTATATTTTTTATTGAATATATGTATCAAAAAGGGACTCCCAATGCCATTGAAATAGTCAAATAGGGAAGCCATTAAAGGTTTGTGTAAATTCTTGTTTCATCAAAGGTATGCACCTCCATAGAAGGGTTTGAGTTAGGTCATTTTCTTTAACAATGAAGGAGGAGCAACATATCTAGGTTTTATCACAAAACTTATGAGAATTTTGTTACATCTTTGTAAGTCTTATGCTTAAGGAAAACATGAATGTGTGTTGTACCCCTTTATCTTTCTTGTGAACCTTTACATTTGTTCCAATATGAGTTTTCCATAGTCCATGAAGATAAATTATAGTAATCTTTTGGATTAAAATATATATGAGTTTCAATCAATGTTTTAGATCACACTCACTTTCTCCTCTTCCCAATGATGGATCACTAAGTATGATCTGAAACATAGATTGAAACTCATACACAGTTTAATCCAAAAGATTACTATAATTTAACCTTTACATTTCTCATCCACAAGAACCTACAATTCAATTAAGTCCTCGTCAAATATCCAAATCCATACATTTACATGAAAAGCTGATCTATTTAAAAGCCCATAATATATTATACTTGGTTTAAATGAGTAAATTTTTTGATAATTTATATTGTGAAGTTTCAAAGAGCCTTTGAAATACTATTTACAGTTGTCCAGACTAGAATATATCATGAAGAACAACCTCCGGGTGTCCTTCAAATAAAATAGTCACCATAAAGCATCCACATGATTCATCAACATAGTCACATGTCATATGATAGTGCACATTTATAGGCTACAATATCAATCATGAATAAGTTGTTAAATATGATATTTATCCCCAAGATTCAAGAGATATCCTTGGAAAAGGAAAAAGAGAAGGTTTCACATAGTAGAAAGGAACTTCTAGTATATGGGATAGATCATAAGGTTTTGAAAATTCTCTATAAAGAAAAATGTGTCAGGGATGACATAAGGATAAGACCATGTTTGTTCCTTAGTCCATGTATTATATCTTGTTATTGTCCAGTATTAGATGTATAATAAATTTTCATATTTTCTTACCACTATCCTATGCTACTGTGATGTGGGAAAAAGCGATCTAGGGTGTAAATCACACTTATTCCTATATCACAAAGGAAAGGACTAAAATTGATCTTAAACACAGGTACTTGGATACTAACCTCAATGGAAGAGCTAGACTAGTGGATCAAGGTTTCAGTCCTTTGGATGTGTGTGATGATGTGATTAATTGATTGTTAATTGATTTAATTTGATAATGCAAAGATGTAACTAGGTTAACTATGAAAATGCAACAAACTAAGGAGATTTCTGGAAAATATAGAACTGAAAACTAGAAACAGGGTTTAGAAGAGTAGAGGCATACACAAAGGAACCTGGTATATAAATTTGAGCTTGAGATGGCTAGAAAAAGGAACTAGGTGCCTTGGACCTAAAAAGTAGATACTCAAAACTAGAATTTAGATTTCAGTTGGCCTCTATCTACAAGTTATTCTCTAGAATCAATGTCAAAACTTTTTTTGTCACTAATAAAATCCACTTTCCAAAATTTGTTGACTTGTAGGGCTTAAATGCTTAAATGAACAATTAGGTCTTCAATCCTTTCTAAATTTTCTTTAGATCTATAACCTACATACAAGGAAGAGGGGAAAGGTTTGCGCCATATAGGACCTTGCCTAAGTCAAACCCCATTTTGTATTTGTACCTCCACAATAGGTATAATGAAGTAAAATAGAGCTTACCCTAAGTCAGGAAGAGGCTAAATGATAAACAAGTGACAAATTGACAATTTCTACAGCTTACCACTCAGATCTGCATTCCTTGATGGAATGAAGTCATTGTACTCATCACCTTCAAGCAGAAATTGAAGCTTGATTTGAAGTCCTGCAAGTGTTAGTACTTACAAAATAGATAAACATGAAACATAAACAAACTCACATGAAAATATGATGCATTGCTAATATGATGCTTGACTTAAGATAATGTTGTTATAATTCTACTCTTAACTACTCTTAGTATGCTCAATTTCTCACTTAATTTCACTAGGATTGCTTTAGGTATGCTTAGGATTTCAAATGATGAAAAAGACATTTATTTATGTGCAATTATTTAATTTTCCACAAATTAATTATTGATAGCTAACAAATGACTTTGGATTTCTAAATGTTAAAATGTCAATACCAACATATTTTAAATTGAGCCAAATAGGTTAGATAAGGGCACTAGGTTCCCTAGCCCATATCTATTATTTTGGGGCCTTAAGCATTGATAAATAAATATTCATTTTTCCTAATTCAACCTCTAATTTTCTAAATATTATTATAAAACAAGCAAATCAAATGCACAATTGGGTCCAAGAACATGAGGGGGGAGCTAAACCTAGTGTGAAATTGTCAAGGGTGACAATTTATGATGCTACATTTATCCCCCACTTAAGTGAGAGTATGAACTTATGCTTAGACTCATAGTAAAGTAAAGATAAGCCAAGAAGGGTTTGATTATCCAAAAAATGAAGAGATAAGACGACATCAAATCTAGGGTATGCGCTAGCCCCTAAGCTCAAGATCCTATGACACAATAATTTCAAGACAAAGGAACACAAAAACATGAGGTGCAATACAACATGAAACATACATGATGAAGACAAACAACATAACATAATGCAAACATGAGCATGAAATGTAAACACTACATGATGTGAACATAATGCAAGAACAATGAAAACATGCAAAGAGGGTATTACTAGGATCCATACCCAAGGCATTTATGAATTGTAGGATAACAAAGTTTGATTTTCTCTAGGTTACCCATGAACTAAAGCATCACAAGCTAGTGAATTCTGATATTCACTAGGTCAGTTTCTGCAACAGAAGAAAATGAAAAAACATAAGGGCTAGTGAAGTCTGATATTTATTAGCTAAGTTCAAATGTCAACCATACCAAGAATTATAATACTAATAATTATGATAAGGTGCTAAAAAATTATGAATATGCTAAAAATGCATCACCAAGTTCAATGCATGTGAACGAAGTGAAGAACATAATGGAA
The DNA here is from genome assembly GCA_007258455.2 of Sequoia sempervirens. Lineage (NCBI taxonomy): Eukaryota > Viridiplantae > Streptophyta > Pinopsida > Cupressales > Cupressaceae > Sequoia > Sequoia sempervirens. The sequence goes on from VDFB02193867.1 coordinate 292,765,227, forward strand.
TGCATTCCCCCAACATAAAGTAATTACTAATGCCAACTTGTGATAAATTTATTTCAAGGTAGAATAAACAATATATGCAACATGATAAGGCCATGAGAGCTTATTGTAAAACCCTATGCCAACTATATGTTCCCAATAAAGTTGACTCATGATAAGGGGTTTCGCCCAAGATAAAGCCACATAATAAGAAAAAAATAGCACATAAGGGATCCATAGATCTGGGGTCAATATAAACCATCTAGATAATATATAATATGATTATGCTCAGAATTGACATCATTCCCCAAATACTTGTGAAACTATAAACAAAATGAAGGAATGACACATGAAGACAACATAAAGATTTTAGGTCAACATGGAAGAGACCTAAATTTCTCAACACTTTTCATTATTCCCAAAAGAAAATATAAGACAAAAATTTTCACAACATAAAGATGAATGGAGATAAAAAAGATGAATATCATGATAGATTTATTTTCTTGGTATCCTTGTGCCAATGATAACAACAAGGGTCATCCAAAGAAAACTAACAAATACCAAGACATGCCAAGAAACACATTATTGGAGATCACATCGCATGCAATAAAATACACAAAGACACACAAGATGGTACTACACATGCAAGCCAATCTAAAGCAAATCATTTGCATCCCAATCTTGCTCATCATAAATGGAAGGCGAACAATATGCAAAAGGAAATACTAAAAGTTTAGTACAAGGAGAAGCACCATTTTCAACACATGGTAGGTAACTCTCATTAGGAGTATCATTATGGTTGCCCCTATCTGGAAAATATAAGAGCTAATTCATTATGGTCTTCTTTTTGTTCTTCTATTTTATCTTCTTCTTCACTATTTGAATGTATCATAATAGGCTATGTATTATTGATATCAACACGATTGCGAGCCTTATGATAGCCTCTTTCACTATTTTCTTAGGATAGGATAGGTAAGGTTTGGCTTCATAGTTTGGTGAGGGTAGTGTAGGAAATCATGAGGATGGATAGGTGTGAGGTATTTCATTGGAATTGGATTTGATTGATGGATGGACATTAGGTAAGGTGTAGGCTCTATAGTAAGTTGATGAGCCATAGCACGACATCTTTGTTTACACTCTTTTGCATTTACATTTCTTCTCACATGAGTTTCAGCTTTCAAAGGGGTAATTGAAGTGTTTTCTAACATTTTTCTCTTTTCTTCCTTTGGAGGGGGAATTGAAGGGACCACCATTGGTTGGGAGAACATTAGATTCTTAGGTTTTGGTCTAAATATTATTTTTTTTCAAAGTCACAAAGTTAATTACATGGTTGTCTCATGATATTTTATAGGATGGAGGAGATGGAAGCACAACATACATTCTAGGTGGTCGAGGGAGGATACTTGGTTTAAACTGTGGACACCAATTTTGGTATCCAAGCGTTCTCTAACACTTCTAGGGTTTTTCACCTAAAAGGAGAGAAATGGACCCAAAATGTGTAATGTCTACACTCAATATTAATACAATATGAATGAAATATGCCTATATGAGATGATCTAAATGTAGAAGTTTGATAAAATCTATTGAATATTAATGCAAAACTAAAGAAATGTAAAATGTTTGAAAACACATTATGATATGAAAACATGTGATGAATGACCTAGAAATGCAAACAAAACTAAATATAAAGATATGAAAAAAAATGTGTGCACGTGGAGGCTGAAAAAGGATGGAATGAAGGTTTGGAATCCTGATAAAACTAATGAAAAATCCAAATTGGACACTTATGCCAATCTGGGCGACTTAGTCCCAGATCTAGAAAAATTGCTTCAAAGCCCATTTCAGCCAAATGGGCATTTGAATCTATAGAAATCGCTGAAAGGCATGCATAGTGGGACTAATTTTCCATTAGTGGTGATTTAGTCCACTTCTATATTTCTAAAAATTTGAAAGTGGAAACGAAAGCCCTCATTTTGCACTTTAGTTCCTAACAGGTATCCACTTTTGAAACTTTGATTTTCAAGCCTAAAAGTGACTTTTAGTGGATATTTTGACTTTGCAAACAAGGATATGTCTTCAAAAACTTTGCAACTTAATATTTAATGATCTCCAAGCTTTCAATATATCTAAATCTGCAAACACACAAGAAAAGAAGGACAAATGTTGGATGTTAGGGCATGGGGGTTTGCCTTGGTCAAACCCCTTTTTAGGTAATTAAACCAAAATGGAGAAATAATATAATGAAGCATGAAAAAATGGAGTTAATACCTTGCCATGATGATTGATCTTGGATTTCTACAACAAAAGATGAAGAATCTTCCCTTGAATGTCCTTGAAAGTTATCTTGATGACTTAGAATGTAAAAACCCTAACTTGCTTGACTTGAGGCCATGATGAATGATGAATGAATGACATGATGAGTTATGAATTAGGGTTTAGAGGCTTGTATTTATAGGAAATCCACCTAATTTTCCTGTTAATTTGATCCCCAAGGCTGACATGAAGGAAAAATAAACTTAAATTCCAACTTTTTCTGCTCAAAAATAAAAAATAACCCAAATGGGACAATTCACCACTCTGGGTGACTTAGTCCCACCTAGCAAGGACTCATTCACCTAGATGGATGACTTAGTCCTAAAGGGTCTCTTTTGCTAGCTAGATTGTTGGGGAATGAAGAATTTCAATTTTTATATTGATTTCATCAGGTATTTGATCAAGTTATGCCTTGGGATGCACAATATGGGGCCATAGGGGCCTATTAATGATGATGTAAAAGTCAATTATGGATTGGGACACAAAATTCAATGGGAACATGCGATTAAATACACTTTACAACACTAAAATGAGGTCCACTTAGCCTAGAAAGGCACAATATCTAATGTGAATGTGTATGACACATTAAAACACTAGATTAAGTTAGGTTTAAGTTAAAAGCTTTCTAGATTAATGTGAAGAAGCAATTAAATACACTTTATAATATTGAATTAAGGGAAAAATAGGTCCATTAGTATAGAAAAGTGTGAAAGTATTTTATAACACCTTTGCAAGACATCGTCAAGTGCATTTTATTCAGTTTGCAAAGGTCCAAGACCTAGTGTGGATGTGTAAAACACCTCACAACACCAAATCAAGGCCTCATTAAGTCAAATTTTCATCAATTATTCCCATATCAAGTAAGGTATACACTTTTTGGTGACACACAAACTTAGTCTCATCCACTACCTATGGGGTAGGAGGAACAACCATTGAAGTCATTGTAGACCAAGGAGCCTCAAGAAAATGTTACTAAGGGATAACTTGGCTATACACTTAGCTTTAAATTTTTTATATTACACAAATAAAAAATCCTCACGAGGTTGAACAAGTTTGACTAGTTGAGGCCAAAAATCATCTAGAGAAAAATTTCTACAAGAGGCCAAAGGCTTAAATCCACTATGGTAAATAGTATGTATTTGTTCATCAAATGGGAATTTAAGACATTTGTGAATAAGTAATGGAACCACATTCATGGATCTTAGCCATGGAAGACCTAACTTCACATTAAACTAGTCTCGCATCAAAATTATGGTAAATGAAACATCCAATTGTTTAGGTCCAATCTTTATTTAGAGATTTATTGAACCAATCGTAGGGAAAACAAAAGTATCATGATTCTTTAACCAAGCTTGTGATTGTTCATAATCATCCTTATAAATTTCATGCACATATAATATTTTTTTGGTGATCATATTCACTACACACACATCATCAATGAGTATCCCCCTTTGTGGGTTTATCATTGATTTTACCGGTGATATAAAAAGGACCATCAAGCGCATATATAGATGCATCGGTATATGTAAAATCAATATCAGGAAACAAATTGGTTTGGTCCTAACGAGGTTGAACTTCAATTGTGTTTACAAAGTTGGATAGACAATTATCTTCTTCATCACTATATTGAATAAATTTTGTTGAATGATTTAGCAATGCGTTTGTATATATTTGCAACTTTTGATTAGGTGGAAAAATTGATTTATTTCCTTTGGCATTAACACTAGGAAACTAGATTTGATTAGATTTGATGAGACCTTGCACTTGGTGCTTAAGAGACATACATCTTCTTGTATCGTGTCCAAGTGTACAATGATATTGACAAAATCATTTTGCATTAAATTTTGGTGGTAAATGTTTAGTTGTGTCAATAGACCTAACCAGAGGAAGTTGAATCATAATCTTGTTTAATAATTACAACATTATTACATGGAGAGAATTGAGAAATTGTGAAAATTACCTATCTATTGGCCTAAATTAATATGGAGTTATATTTGTGGCAATGACTTGTGTCTCAATTTTATTAGTAGTTTGGTGAGTGTTTATCTTAATGAAATTTTTGTTTTGTTTTCTAAATGATTGATAGTTATTTTGAGGCACAACTTTTGATTGACCAGTAGGAGCCGATGAAGGTGTACCTTCATATTGACTAACCGATATATAATAATCATGAAGGGTCATACACAAATGCGTAAAGAATGGATATTTCATCAATAATATCTTATCTTGAATATTAGGTTTTAAGTTTCCTATGAACACCCTTTGAATTTCATTGTCTAGAAGACTATAGGAAATTTTTGAATAAAATGATTGGCATCGTCCTATAAAGTATGATATCTTCTCTTTAGGTCCTTGTTTGCAATGAACTAAATCCATTAACATAGCTTGAGGACCAATTTCTTCTCGAAAGTGTTGGAGGAACTGGTTGACGAGTTGCGTAAAGGAGGTAATTAAGTTGGGTGGTAACAAGAAAAACCAATCCAAAGGCCATATCTTTCAATGATCTAGGAAATATTTTTGCTAGGAGCACATCTTTAAAGATGAAGTCAATACACGAGGTGATAAAAGCTGACACATGGATATTAAGATCTCCTTTATCATTGTACTTTCTAAAGCGAGGTATTTGATTTAGTTGAAAATAGGATCCACCAAAATGTGTGGTGAAAGATGATGGATCACTTATTTGGTTGAAAATAGGAAGGATTGGTTGTGGCATGTATGTTGCTATTGTCTTGTTTGTTCAAGTACTCATGAAGGAAGTAACTAAGGCTATAGATTATTTTTGTTTCGTTTCAAGTTTTAAGCACTTTCCTTAGATTTTGTATGATAGGAACCAAGCTAATGTCAATGCATTCACTAAGGATATAGTCTTGTAAGTTTTCTAGTTGTTCATCTAGCTTGTCAATGACATCATGTACATTGATTGTAGGAGGTGAATCCATAGGTAATGAAGTATGCAAACTATGAGCCATGGAGGGTTGATTCTCAACACTATCAGAAAGAGAGTTAGAGCACCCAAGATCCATGAAAAGTGAGAGATTTTTGGATGACATGAGCCTCAAACTACATCTTATAATAGTATTGTGAATAGGACACCAAGTTGTAAATCTCATGCAAGTTTTACAAACCTAGTGTGTAAACCCTAGAATGGCAAAGGGACAATGCAATAACCTAGAATGAAATGCAATTTTAAGATTCTAAGCAATGCAAATTACTGAATAAACAATGCAATACGCTAAAAATGAAATATTTTGATGCAATTTTGAAATTTTAATAATGCATTGAAATGAAGCAATTTAAGCTAAATGCAATGAAATTGATGAAACAACAAATCAGAAAACTAAAACAACAAGATGAATGCACCAAAAAAAAGCTAAAAGGTGGGATTTTAATGTCCAAAAACTGCATATCTATAGCTAATTGGGACTCATTCGCCAGTAAGGGTGAATGGGTCTTGGTTAAGTCTTTCTGGGATCTTTCTATAGATTTTAGAGTCAATTTTAATGTCTTTTCAGATGTCAAAAGATTCAGGTCAAACCTAATCAGGGACCTATTCACTAGTAAGGGTGAATGGGTCCTGGTAAGGTCCTTTTAAACTATTTTTTAATGGTTTACAAGCTTTTAGATTTGTCTTTCAGTTCTAGGTTGTAGACAGTAAAATGAAACTTTAGATTTTCTAGAAATTCAATGCAAAAAAGTAATAGAAAGATGAAATGCAAGACATAGATTCAAGTGAAATTTTGTTTTTATTTTCAAATGAAAGTTAATGAAATCTAAATGAGATGCAAAATGACTGATTTGTTTTTGTAATTTTCAAATTTAGAAAGATGCAAAACAATGCAAATATAAACCCTATATGGTATGCAAGATTTAAATGCAAAAGAAGAAACCCTAATTCAATACAAGTCTAAATGAAATGAATGTAATATTTTAACTTAAAATGCAATGAAAGACTCCAAAAATTAAAAAAAGTGCAGTGATGAATAAGTTGGGTTCACCAAAAATGATTTTGGTGGAAAATAGGATACACCAAAATGTGTGGTGCAAGATGATGGATCACTTATTTTCCAAGCCCAAAATCACTTCAAATATGCAAAATAAGATGTTAATAACAACTAGAAATGTAGTATAACTATTATAACAACTATGAGGAATGTCTTTAGAGCATAAAAAGCTATGTACCTAGAGAGAAAGTTGTTTTTGAGCTATGGAGGACTCATTCGCCTTCAAGGGCGAATGGGTCTTTTTAGGATCTTGTACCTTGATTTATGTACTCTTGAAACCTCACTTATCAAGTTTTACAAGCCTGTAATTAATTTTGTAGAGCTCTTTTTGTGATCTTGCACTTTGAATGACAACTTTTGCATCTTTGCAACTTTGACAACTTTGCTCCAAATCTTGCTCAACTTGATCTTCAACCTATAAATCTGCAATCACACACTCAAGGGCAAGAAAACTTGTTGATTTGTTAGTGAATGAGGGTTTTCCTCAATCAAACCCCTTGTGGGCAATTAAACCAAATGATGAAATGAAGGGAATGAAGGATGAAAGTGAAATAATGTAAATGATGTCAACTTGGATTTTCTCTTGTGATGCAAATCTACAAACAATCATGGAGTGGCCATGAAGAATGTAGATCGTGGATGTAGAATGATTCTTGTAAATATATCCTCAATGCAACATTAACTTCTTAGCTCAACACACATGAATGCATTAAACCCTTGGCATGATGATAAGACCTTGAATTGCTACAATATAGACTTGAAATGCCTTATGAATGCTCTTGAAGTGCTCCAATGCTCTTGCTTTTGGTATCATGAAGTCACACAAAACTGCTAGGTGAAACAATGTGAATTAACCCCTTATTTATACCAAATTAGAAGATTAACCCTGATATTTAAAGAACTAAGGACAACACCAGATTTGGAAAGAAACATAATTAAATTCCCATGAGAATGAAATTCAAAAATAGGGGTCTCATTAAGGGAGGACCCATTCACCACCAAAGGCGAATGGGTCCTGGCTAAGTTTCCAAGCCAAAGCTTTAGGGAGTTGAAAGAAGTTCAAAAACCCATTCCAAATCAACTGAGAGAGGGGGGTCTTGTTAAGGGAGGACCCATTCGCCATTAAGAGAAAATGGGTCTTGGCTTAGCTTACCAAGACCAAAATTTTCCCAATGAAATAATTTGATATTTAATTTATAATTATCAGGATAGATCTTCAGGAGGTGTCAAAATTAAGGCCTAAAAGGAGGGTTAATAACTCCACTTAACCACAATGAATTACGATGACCTAGGTAAATTTGAAAGTGCCTTAAAACACTTTACAACACTTAAACAAGGTACAAATTATGCTTATTTTATTTAGAAAGGGGCCCATAAGGTTTAATTAAGCAAATAAGTCCTAGAAAAGTGTGAAAGTGTGTAACAACACGTTACAACACCCTTGCAAAGGACCAATTAAGGTATGTTTTAGTTAAATAAAGTTCAAATGATGTGAATGTGTACAAGACATTACAACACCACTCCAAGACACCATTAGTTCAGCTTTAATGTCAATTATCAAATCAAGCAAGAAAAAGGCTACTTTTTTCGTTACTACATTTTGCCCCCACTTTAGTGAGAGGATGACCCCATGTCAAACTCACACTAAAGTAGACATTGAAGAAACTTAAGTATGCAGCAATTACATAGATACATGATCATACCATGTTAAAGGCCAAGAAAAATAAACAAAACAAAGGATCAAGCACAACCAATTCAACGCGATGTGAGGTGGTGGCTATTTGTCTACAACAAACGCTACTCACTCTGGGGCCATGGAACTTCAGGTCATCCACAGGGTGAGTTTTTCCTAAAATATGTGTATGCTCACTCTAGGGTAGTGGAACCTCAGTTTGTCCACTAGGTGAGTTGTTCCAATGAAGTGGTTTAGTGAGAAAGGCATGCCAGTGTGTCAAATTCCCACCGTATAATGAGAAATTCATGCCAGTGTATCGGCTTCCCATCATACTGATAGCTTTAATAAGGCACCATAATGAAAATGATTTTTGTAAATTCTTTCGAATATCATGTAAAAATTTTGTAAAAGGGGATTTTGCTTTGTTCATGTAACGGTCTTCCTCTTAGGGAGCATTATGCCTAATATCTCCAAGAGAGGATAGTTCAAAAGTATCAAATCGTCGCCCATGGGATGCCTCATTCATATCATGCCATGACAATAGATCATACACTATTAGATAGCATCAAAACCAATGATACCACCGAGAAGAGGAAACATCACAAGAAAAAGGAAAAATCATGCCATGAAATTTTTCCAAAATATGTCATTGTTGTATGCCACCACTTTAAAGCAGTTGTTACACCATTAATGTGAGAAATTTCTTTAAATTAGCCAAATGTTTTGATCCTAAGAAATGAGAGCTTTCCTCAGAACACCCTATTCCAAGTCATATGTTTTTGGAGCAAGCTACGTCATGAAATAGGAAGGAAGGGTTGCCCCCAAAAACACATAAGGGATCTATGGATTCGGGGTCAGTATGTCTATGCTACAATGTTGTAATAGAGCATGGAATTGTCATCATTCCCCAAATACTCATAAAATTGGAAGAATGACACAAAGAAAGAAAAAACAAAGAAAAATCCTTTCAAGTCAACATGGAAGAAACATGAATGTCTCGATGCCTTGCATCATCCCAAAAAGGAAAACACAAGACAAATGAAAATGATAAAGGAAAAGATTTTGGGTCAACATGGAAGAGACATAAATGTCTTGATGCCTTGCATCATCGGAAGGAAAGCACAAGACAAATTAAAGGCTCCTTCTCTACCTTGGGAGGACTAGAAGAAACAACGGGAGGTTGTTCAACCACTTTCTCTTTGACTTTGTAAACTTTTTTTACTCTAGGAGGGACAACGGGATTGCTTGTACTATCTCATGGTCTCTTGTGGGAAATGGATTGTTCTTGTATGGTCGACAGTGTTTTTGGTTCAATCATTGTCTTGTCAAGGATGGTTGGTTCAGTCATGGGTTGAGGCATGTTGCAAAGGGATAGTTCTGCTATTTTCTTTGCCTTGAATTTTGTATATGATTTGAAAAAGAAATCTTCATGAGGCTTGATAGGTTCCATAGGATCAAGCCAAAAGTAATCTAGTGAAGAATTCCCTTTTGTTGAGGAAGGATGGAATCTGCTATGATGCACAATGAAGATGTCATTTCCAAATGGAAACTTTAGACATTTATGCCCAACATAAGGGATGCCATTCATGGAGCGAAGCCATGGATAGCCTAGCTTCACAAAAAATTGGTCCAATTGTGGAATGATGGAGAATGAAACTGTTAATGTTTTTGGTCCCACTTTTAAAGGGAGATCTATCAAGCCTATCATAGGGCAAGCAAATCCATTATGTGTCTTGATCCATGGTTTCAGATTGTCATATGTATCTTGACATAGCTCATCCACATATAATAATTCTTCTATGATCACATTAACAAGATCAATCAATATCCCATTAGTGGGATTATTATTGATTTGGCCAGCTATATAAAGAGGACCATTAGGTGCACATTTAGGTATGCCATTTTGTGAGAAAGCAATGTCAAGAGGTTGTCTAGTCAATCCCTTACAAGGTCTAGCTTCGATAAATGTTATCACTTCATTCGTGGGAGCTAATTGCATATGATCATGGTCCATGTTAACATTGTTCTTAGTTTCAATAGGAGGATTGGTTGTGGCATTTATGTTGCTATTGTCTTGTTTGTTCAAGTACTCCTGAAGGAAGTAACTAAAGCTATAGATGATTTGTGTTTTGTTTCGAGTTTTAAGCACTTTCCTTAGATTTTGTATGATAGGAACCAAGCTAATTTCAATGTGTTCACTAAGGATATAGGCTTGTAAGTTTTCTAGTTGTTCATCTAGCTTGTCAATGACATCATGCACATTGATTGTAGGAGGTGAAGCCATAGGTAATGAAGTATGCAAACTATGAGCCATGGAGGGTTGATTCTCAACACTATCAGAAAGAGAGTTAGATCACCCAAGATCCATGAAAAGTGAGAGATCGTTAGATGACATGAGCCTCAAACTATGTCTTATAATAGCATTGTGAATAGGACACCAAGTTGTAAATCTCATGCAAGTTTTATAAACCTAGTGTGCAAACCCTGGAATGGAAAAGAGACAATGCAATAACCTAGAATGAAATGCAATTTTTAGATTCTAAGCAATGCAAATTACTAATTAAATAATGCAATAAGCTTAAAATGAAATGTTTTGATGCAGTTTTTAACTTTTAATAATGCACTGAAATGAAGCAGTTTAAGCTAAATGGAATGAAATTGATGAAACAACAAATCAAGAAACTAAAAAAGCAAGATGAATGCACCAAACAGAAGCTAAAAAGTGGGATTTTAATGTCCTAAAATTGCAGATCAATAGCTAACCAGGACTCCTTCACAAGTAAGGGCGAATGGGTCTTGGTCAAGTCTTTCTGGGATCTTTCTATGGATTTCAGAGTCAATTTTAATGTCTTTTTAGATGCCAAAAGCTTCAGATCAGACCTAATTGGGGACCTATTCCCAGCAAAGGAAAATGGGCCCCGATAAGGTCTTTTTAAACTATTTTTTAATGGTTTACAAGCTTTCAGATTTGTCTTTCAATTCCAGGTTGTAGACAATGAAATGCAGCTTCAAATTTTTTAGAAATTTAATGCAAAAATGCAATAGAAAGATGAAATACAAGACCTCGATTGAAATGCAATTTTGTTTTGATTTTCAAATGCAATTGAATGAAATCTAAATGAGATGCAAAATGAATAATTTTTTTTTGTAATTTTTAGATTTATATAGAAAGATGCAAAACAATGCAAATCTAAACCCTATATAGTATGCAAGATTTAAATGCAAAAGAAGAAACCCTAATTCAATGGCAAGTCTAAATGCAATGAATGCAATATTTTAACTTAAAATGCAATGAAAGACTCCAAAAATCAGAAAAGTGCAATGTTGAATAAGTCGGGTTCACCAAAAATGATTTTGGTGGAAAATAGGATCCACCAAAATTTGTGGTGCAAGATGATGGATCACTTATTTTCCAAGCCCAAAATCACTTCAAATATGTAAAATAAAATGCTAATAATAATGAGAAATGCAACCTAACTATTACATAAACTATGAGGAATGTTTTTAGAGCATAAAAAGCTGTGTACTTGGCCAAAAAGTTGTTTTTATCTATGGAGGACTCATTCGCCTTTAGGGGCGAATGGGTCCTTTTAGGGTTTCAAAAAATTGATTTCAGGATCTTGTACCTTGATTTCTACACTCTTGAAATCCTAGTTGTCAAGTTCTAGAAGACTGTAATTAATTATGTAGAGCTCTTTCTGTGATCTTGCACTTTGAATAACTTTTGCAACTTTGCAACTTTGACAACTTTGCTCCAAATCTTGCTCAACTTGATCTTCAACCTATAAATCTACAATCACACACTCAAGGGAAAGAAAACTTATTGATTTGTTAGTGAATGGGGGTTTGCCTCAATCAAACCCCTTGTAGGTAATTAAACCAAATGATGAAATGAAGGAAATAAAGCATGAAAGTGCAATAATGTAAATGATGTCACCTTGGGTTTTCTCTTGTGATGCAAATCTGCAAAAAATCATGGCGTGTCCATGAAGAATGTAGATCTTGGATATAGAATAATTCTTGTAAATATATCCTTAATGCAACATTAACTTCTTAGCTCAACACACATGAATGCATTAAACCCTTGGCATGATGATAAGACCTTGAATTGTTGCAATAAATACTTGAAATATACCTTGAAATTCCTTATGAATGCTCTTGAAGTGCTCCAATGCTCTTGATTTTGATCTCATGAAGTCACACAAAATTACTAGGTGAAACAATGTGAATTAACCCCTTATATATACCAAATTAAGAGATTAACCCTGAAATTCAAAGAACTAAGGCCGACACCAAATCTAGAAAGAAACATAATTAAATTCCCATCAGAATGAAATTCAAAAATAGGGGTCTCATTAAAGGGGGACCCATTTTCCACCAAAGGAAAATGGGTCTTGGCTAAGTTTCCAAGACCAAGCTTTGAGGAGCTGAAAGAAGGCCAAAAACCCATTCCAAATCAACTGAGAAAGGGGGGTCCTATTAAGGGAGGACCCATTCACCATTAAAGGCAAATGGGTCTTGGCTTAGCTTACCAGGACCAAACTTTTCCCAATGAAATAATTTGATATTTAATTTATAATTGTCAGGATAGATCTTCAGGAGGTGTCAAAATTAAGGCCTAAAAGGGGGGTTAATAACTCTACTTAACCACAATGAATTAGGACCACCTAGGTAAATGTGAAATTTCCTTAAAACACTTTACAACACTTAAAAAAGGTACAAGTTATGCTTATTTTATTTAGAAAGGGGCCCATAAGGTTTAATTAAGCAAATAAGTCCTAGAAAAGTGTGAAAGTGTGTTACAATGTACTTTACAACACCCTTGCAAAAGACTAATTAAGGAATTTTTTAGTTAAATTAAGGTCCTAAAATGATGTGAATGTGTACAAGACATTACAACACCACTCCAAGACACCATTAGTTCAGCTTTAATGTCAATTATCAGATCAAGCAAGAAAAAGGCTACTTTTTCCATTACTACAGTATTTTAATATTTTGTGGTATAGGTGTTTTTAAGATATTAAATGACAATGGACTATGTGTGAGGTGTATTAGAAATTTAACATTGATTTGTTTGATTTTGAAATTTGTTGTAAAAATGTCATGTTTTGCAAAAGGTTGTTTATCACAAGATCACTTGGTGATATGTTTTGAGAGTTTTTTGAATATGGTGAACTAGTATGGATGATTGGTAGGATATTGTGTTGCATGTTTAGGAGGGGTGAAGAACATGGTGGTGGTATAGGTGATGGGACAAAACTATAAGGATTTCCATTAGAAATCCCTAAGCTTGAGTTTAAGCCATTTCTATATTGTGTTGTTGGAGGTATAAAGGTGGGGATAGAAGGAATTATTGTGGGAGAGGAAACTTGTTTTCCTAATTGGTTTTGTGCATTAGTCAAAACTTGAGTGCAACTAGTTGTTGTAGAAATAAATTAGTGTCCACTATGTGAGCTAGGCTATGCAACACTTCTATCCCTTGTGATTCATTGATTAACTTCCTAAGGTTATCCATAATAGGCACCATTTTTCCAAACAAAGGCTCAATCTTGAAGTCCTAGATATTTTTCCAATTGTTTCAATTTATATTCAGGGACTTGGAAATAGCAACCTCCAAGTCCACATGAATGTTAGGTTGCGATGAAGACATGGGAAATGTGGGATTAGGGAGAGAATCCAAGATGGACTCAGTAGATGAAATACCTTGAGTGAAAGAGTTATAAGACTCGGGCTCAACACTGGTTGTGATTGCAACGAGGGAAGCCATAAGTCAGAAACTATGTCTCACATGGGTATTAGCTATGGGACACCAAGCTGTGAAGGTCATAAATTTGTTATGAGTTTCAAAAAACTTTAGTGTTTATATAAGGGAAAACACATCACAGTCATAGAAACTAAAATAATTTGCAAACACAAAACCCAGAACAGCTTAAGAAACATAAAGATAGAACTATGATCCAAATTTTGGTCAAAACTGACTAGACAAAGGTACTAGGTACCCTAGACCGGTGAGGTTTATTTTGATAGTTTCAAAATCTGGATATGTGCTATAGTGTCTGAGGATCCTAATCTATAAGTTTTTAGGTTTGGCAATAGGCAGATTTTTAGAAATGCACATAATTTCAATTTTTCTATATGTAAAACACAATTATGCATGCAATTTTAGGTTTTCCAAATAATACATAATATGTTTCAAAAGTAATTTTCACATTGTAAAATGAAGTAATCAACTGAACCTAATTTGACAAATCTAGAAATTGCAATTTTTCAATCTTTTGAGATAACAATAATGTAAATCTTCACTTTTTTCAACAACATATGCATAAATGACAATTTTAAACATTTTCATATTGTTTTCAAATTTTATCATGACCTAATGAAGATTTTTTAGTGCGATTATTGACTAGATATTTCTTGCAACAACTAAAATAAACACTATTTATCTTTTGAATTAAAAATGCTATGCAAATTTTTACTTTTCAATGTTTTTTATCACAGTATTCATGCATAAATCACAAATTCAACTTTTTAAAATTATATTCAAATTTCAACATGACCTAATTAAGGTTTCAAAAGGTTTTAAAATGCACAAACGTTGGGTTGACCAAAACATGATGTGGGAAAAAGGGATCTAGGGTGCAAATCACACTTCTTCCTATATCACAAGGGAAAGGGCTAAAATTGATCTCAAACACCCACTTGGCTACTAACCTCAATGGAAGAGCCAAAATGGTGGATAAGAGTTTCAGTCCTTTGGATGTGTGTGATGGTGTGATTAATTGATTGTTAATTGATTTAATTTGATAATACAAAGATGTACCTAGGTTAACTAAGAAAATACAACAAACTGAGATGATTTTTGGAAAATACAAAACTGAAAAATAGAAACAAAGTTCAGAAGAGTAGAGGGAAAACATAGAGGAACTCGGTATATAAAATTGAGCTTGAAATGGCTAGATAGGGGCACTAGGTTCCTTGGACCTAAAAAGTAGACACTCAAAATTAGAATTCAAATCTCAGTTGGTCTTTATCTATAGGTATTCTTCTTTAGACTTAGTGTCATAACTTCATCTGTCATTGATAAAATTCAATTTCTCTAATTTATTGACTTGTAGGGATTGAATGCTTGAATGAAAAATTAGGTCTTCAATCCTCTCTAAATTTTCTTTAGATCTACAACCTACACACAAGGAAAAGGGGAAAGGGTTCTATCATATAGTGGTTTTCCTAAACCAAACCCTGTTTTAGTAGTTCTACCTCCATAATAGCTATAATGATGTAAAAGAGAGCTACCCTTGATCCAACAGAGGCTAAATGATAAACAAGTGGCGAATTGACAATTTTTGCAACTTACCACTCAGATTTACATTCCTTGATGGACTCAAGTCATTATAATCATCACCTTCAAGGAGAAATTGATGCTTGATTTGAATTCCTACAAGTGTTAGTACTCACAAAATAGATAGACAAACATAAACAAACTCACATGAAAATATGATACATAGTCAACATGATGTTTGACTTGAGATAATGTTATTATAATTCTGATCTTTACTTCTCTAAGGATGATCAATTACTCAATTAATTTCACTAGGATTACCTTAGGTGTGCTTAGGATTTCAAATGATGAAAAAGACTTGTATTTATAAGCAATTCTTTAATTTCCCACAAATTAATTATCGATAACTAACAAATGACTTTGGATTTCTAAATGTTAAAATGTCAACATTAACATATTTTAAATTGAGCCAAAATAGGTTGGAAAATGGTATTGGGAACCCTAGCCTAGACCTAATATTTTGAGGCCTTAAGCTTCATTAAATGAATATTAAATCCTTATTCCCAATTCAACCTTTGATTTTATAAAGATTATTACAACACGAGAAAATTAAATGCACAATTGGGTCCAAGAACATGAGGGGGGAGCTAAACCTAGCATGAAATTGTCAAGGGTGACAATTTATGATGCTACAGCTACAAGAAACATTGCTTGTAAAATTTTCTTTGACAAAAGGTGTTGTGAAGGACCTAAAATGTAATTACTTTGTAATCTCCTCCTAGATACTAATTTTCATATGAATGGCAAGCCAAGATAGCAACAATAGTACAAAGAAGTTCAAGGAGTTGAAGGAATGATCATAAAGAAACAATTCAATGGCATAGTGATAGTCATAATGGTAGACCTTAGCAATAGGGAAAGACCTATGAACTAGGATTATGGTTCATGAAAGGTATAAATGACATGAAATATGAAAGCATGATACATAGTCACATAGGGGTAGAGTTCCATGGTGAGTAACAAGTAGAGGTATCACAGTCCTCAAAAAATAAAGAAAATCTTTTAAAAGGGCATTATACAAGCATATGTTTCAAATGAAAATTAATAGATAAGGTCCTCATGGAGATAGTCTAGAAGAGAGTAAGCAGACTTGGAGAGAAGAGTTTAGAAGGGAGATTAAAAATTCATCTATGATAGTTCAATCTTCACTATTGAAGAAGATAGCATATGGGAACATGCCATGACAATCCATGGGAGAGTAGAAACATGAGGTTGAAATATCTCTCATAAGATAGTCCACATGACCTTTGAATGCTCAAATATAATGATTGTCTTGAGGCAAACATGTGAGAAAGAGGACAATGATAATTGTATAGTGGCACATTTTATAGAATGCCTCTATAATTTTTAACATTTAAGACAAACAAGATAGTCAACACTAACAATAATTTAGTCATATACCTTATGTTACATAGTTAAGGGACTTTTCAAGAAAGACAATTTAGTATATAAGGACCTTTTGTAGGGTTGATAAATGAAATTTTATCAAGATTTTATGGTTGAAGGATGACATGATTTCTTATTGTCATAAAATATCTTCAACCTATGTTACCATAAATAATAAGGTTTTAATATTGTGATAGCAGGTGTGTGTTCTATGAGAACATGTGACAATGATCAAAGGGGTAGCATGATAATCAAAAGATAGTTTCAAATGATTTTTAAAGCCCTAAGATGGCTAAATTCCTTCCTTCATGCCTCAAAGAAGACCAAGTCAGCTTCTTGAACCACATGGCCTATAAACCTATAAAGTGGGATTGAAGAGGGTGAAGGGAATTTGAGGAAGTTATGGAAGAATTCAAAGCAATTTTTAACATTCATAAGCATCTAGGAAGCAATTTGAATACTATACACCTATCTAGGAGAGCATTAGAGAGGGTAGTTGCAAGTATTTAGGAGTTTGAGTGGATTCAAGAGTATTTTCAGTTGACAAAACAAAAGACCAACATGGTCATCCTTCATCAATGCCACCATGGAGCATTTCAAGGAGTCAAAATAAAGGACTCTTCCAAGCGACCTAGTGGAGGTCAAACTTTCACCAAAAAAAAGGGAAGTGTCATTTATTGCTTGGAGTCATGTCCTAGATTCTATCCTATTGTTGGATAGAGAAGAGGGGCACCAATGGTAGTCAATGTTCAATTCTTTCTAGCTTTTACTAAGTATCAAGTAACTCACTTTTCAATAGAACAACATTTTTAAAAGACTTTTTTTAAAAGAAATTTTGTGTTATCCTCATATTTGTAAGAAGTTTTGATACATTTTTATTAATAAAAAGAGTATTTTTCCTTCTCAAATCTTCATATTGTGTGAACTTATGAAATGATTGATGTGGTTTTATGACAAGATGAGCATCCATGATTCCATGTCTCATTTCAAGCACTTTTATGTAGAAATGTATATGTGATGTAGTTTATATTTTATGTTATTAGTTTATGTAGATCTCTTAGTTGTGAAAAGAATATGATTTCCTCTAGGAACTATTGAAACTCGAACATTCCTACATGAAACACTAATACATTTAAATATGTCAAAATATGAGTTGTGCATAGTTTAGCTTGCTTATTGAACAAATTGTGTATGTTAGACCAAATGTAGGTCATAAATATTTGGTGTATCACCTCCCATTAGGCTTTAAAGTTTATTTTATGTTATTTTCTACCCTTTTCCTCCTGAACAATAGTAGGATAGATTAGTGTAGGTGAAAAACTAAGGGAACCAGTCCTCTTTGGATATTCACTCCAATCGACAAGCAACCGATGGCCTTGAAGATTTTACATGGTATAAACTAAAGAGAGAATTAAATTATTACTAGATCTCAAGAGTGTAATTAAAATTTGATAATAGTTCTAAATGAACCTTATTCCTAAAATTAAACAGGATGGGGCCTAGAAGGTATTCCTGAGAAAATGTTTCTATTCAAGTCTCCCTTGTGGTCCTACTACATGGATAAATTTGTGATTCCAATTTGTAATGATTACTAAAGCCCCCCAAAAATTACAGGGACCTTTTTTTCCAAAATAATATAGAAGGATTGGGAGGTTGTCAAACCCTTGCTCAAGGTAAAGTGTTATGTGTTGGCATTAATTATTGTCAGGTTTCCCCTTCAGAAAATGTAATTTATTAGGCTTGTAGATGTAAAATAGGGCTTATAAAGGAATAATTAAGTCCAATTTAATTATGAGGGACCAAACAAAGTGTGAAAATGTAAAGGAATAAATTTTTCTACACTACAATAATTAATTAGCATTCACTTTGGTTGTCTTCAATCATCACTTACCATGATATTCCTTTGGATAGATCAATATTCCCTAGATCCATGCCATCATGTTTCTCAAATGAGGCATTCATATTAAAGATATCTTGTCTAATGTCACTTATTATTAATTTCATACCTAAAGACAATAAAAATATCAATTTGATCAATCAAGATAAAGAAACCTTCTATATATTTTTATTGATGTCTCCTCACATGCAACATAAAATTATTTTACAAGCCAATCATCTTAGTAGAAAGATTTGAAATAGAATGTTCAAACTTCTTTTAGTAATTATACATTCCCAATAAATTATATGAATGCATCTTCCCTCATTTGTTGATGGTGTAAAATTTGAATGAGAGATAATTTCTACATTTATATACCTAGGTTTTGAGCAAAAGATTCCAAAATATTTGGGATTCCATTTTAGAGCCTGAGCTTCCTTGTTTTTCCTTGTGTATTAGTTTTCAAGAATTTTGAATGGGAGAATAATTGGTTCACTTAGCTTTCTTAATCCTATGTGCCTTTTTTTATAGACATTCAAAGACAATCAAACATTTTTTTGGTTATGTACTAAAGCTCAACTTTATTGGACTTGGATTTACAATTTTTTAAAAAAAAATTGGCCTAATATTTTTACTTGGTATAATATTTTTGTAAAATATTGGCCCTTTCTTCATGCAAAATTTATATAGATTTTCCATTCATTCCAAATGGAGATCTTTTAAATTATATTTGAAAATAAATAAATATTACTATATTTCTAATTTAGTTATTGAAAAGAAATTTTCAACTTACAACAAAGCTATGAAAATATTCAATTATTATTTGTATAGGTTCATGTACAAGAAAACAATGTGACTCTAGAGGTAGAGCATACCCAAAAATTTCTATACAATTAGAGCAATGTGCTTTGCACTACTACTCAATTCCCTCCTTCCTAGTAACTTATACTTAGTCTAGTATCCATTCTATACATAGGAGCTTGTTGGCAAGATATAGAAGGTTGTGAGGCACAATAGTTGTAATTTGTGCCATTTCTAGAGTCATATCCTTTATATACCACTTAAATAGCCTTGGAACACCTCTAATATGCCTAAATAATCTCTAAAAGTCTAATATATAAGATAATTAAGTGTTAAAATGAAAGGATATGATGGAAAGGTCCATTAAGAGGCTATATAAAGAAGTGAAAAGTGGGAAATAAGAGAAGGAATCATATGAATTAAATGTGTGAGAATAATGAAGATTATAAGTGAGAGTAAAGCATGAGTCCAATTAATTATAAGATATGCATAAGCCATTAAATTATATTAATATATGATTTTAGGGGTGTATATATATGAATGTATATAATTTATTATAATTTGGTTTGTACTTTTTGCATATCTAAGTTCTCTCTTCTTATTGCATCACACCAAGGTTTACTACATATAACTAAACATTAATCTTTAGACGTCAATCAAGGTTTTTCTATCAACATTTAATTATGTTTCTTGGATTTGAACTTGGATCATGTGGGTGAAAGCCAAATATCCTTGGACTTCAATCAAGGTTTTTTTGTCAACAGGACCAAAGTGAGGCAACAAAAATAGCTTTTGCTACCATACCAATTATCATGTTGATTGTTCTCCCCTACTTGGTTGTCATCCTTCTATTATGTCCTCTTAGTAATGTGGTTGGGAAAGATAAGTTTCCTTGCCTTGGCTGGACCATTTTTCCTAATTAGGAGAGTTATATTACCAAAATGTGTCATTATATAAGAACAATATGAAGCAAATAATTCCAATACAAGTTGGGACACCAACTTGGATTTGTTTGATGTTGGCTTAGGTTCCAACCCTAATGATGGAAGGCCATCTCCCACATCTATTCTTTTTTCTCTTGTTGCATGACTTTTATATGACGTAATATATTGGGCAATTGGTTTTTGAACTGGGTGTGATATTTTTTTGTGTACTTATTTTTCTAAGATTAACCTTGTTAAACTTAATGTAACTTTAATTCATGATCTCATACAACTCATATTTCTTCTTTTTTTTCTGATAAGAAGATGTATATTACTTCATAGAAATATTATAGACTAATCACAAAAAAAGGAGAGCAAAAGGGGATCATGTATCAAAGATAATGCACTACACCAAACCCAAGAGACAAGGCAACAAGAAATAAGTCAATGAGGCTACAACAAGAGCATATCAAAAGTCAAAGAATTGGAATTTTTTCAAAGAGGTGATATGCCTATCATCAACCTTAGTCTTCTCCTTGAGAAGCTTATTCTTCGGAGGATCTAAAATATGCTTTCATCATTTATTATCTATTGATTTTCCTCATTGTGCTTTTCTCTCAAATCAACTACAAACTATTTCTCCAATGAGCTTGGTTGTTCTTCCTCACCATACGTTTCTCTCAAATTGACTTCAAAATGATTGTACGAATCTCCTTCCAAATGACTTTGAAATTTTTCTTCTAATATTTGAAACACCAATATTTTTATCTAAATTGATAGCTTGATTTTGTTGGCCATATTTATTTTTTAAACATATTTATTATTTTCTTTGACTATGATGAAAATGTAGTGAAAGATTTGAAATGCATGAAATATTTTTTAAATTATTTATACAGTATTTCTCTTAAATAATATATAAATTTATTTATACACATATTTAAAAAATATTTTAAACTATTGAATGATATAAAATGACAAATGTAGTTGCAGATTTTCTAGCGTACATTGTGAATATATTTTTTGTTTATAAAACAAATAGGCTATTATACTATCTTTGATTATTTTTTGGCATTTTCGCTGATGTGATATTATAGTCAATTTGAATAAAAAACGCTTTCACCAGTCTCGGAAAGCTCTGTTTTTAACTTTAAATCACTTCATAGAGAAACAAAACAGGTAAGAAATTCCTCAAATCAGTGGGATCAAAGAAGAGGGTCCCACCCCGGAAGTTGCTCTTCTGTTACGTCAGCCTAACATGGCCACGTTGTCAAGTGACTGAAATCCCTGCAAATTCAACTTCTGATTGCCGTCTGAGTCTACTGTTACACAGCCTCCCCAGGCCTGGAATATGATGCTCCATAGACCGTTTTTTTAATTCTAGAATAAATTTTACAATTTTAAAATTTATTAGATGATAGAGTTTGATTTGTTAGACAAATATAATATAATATTTTAATTTATAATATATATTTAATTAAAATTTTATAGTTTTAATTCTAATATATATTATTCTATAATATCTTTTATAAAAATAAAAAATCTTTTAGAATATTTTTAACTCTTAAAAAAAAAAAGATTGATATTTTTTTAAATTTATTTTTAATTTAATAATAAATTTAAGGTTTTTGTTTTGTGTAATGGTTAATGGTTGTTATTTGTTGTTTTATGATTATATTTTTCAATATATATAATTTTATTTATTGGTTTAGTTGTTTTGTTTAAAAATGAATAAAATCATTTATGACAATGAATTTTTTATTCATATATCAAATTTTCACATTATCAAACTATACTCTTAATTTTGTTTGATTTTACAACAATATTATTTAAAGTTGGTAACAAAAAACAGAGACACAATCAAATCCAGAAATCATATTCAAACATCAATTGAATTTGTTTTTATTGTAAATTCAATATGAGTCCATGTGAGAAATCATAACTTGAATGACATATTTAACTATAAATAAACTTGTCTAAGTATTTCTATAATTTCATCTAAGCAATGCAAATCCTAATCAACCAACAGCCAAAAAAAATTGTTTTACATTCAATTAGATGAATTAAAAAAAAATTAAGACGAGGCGTACCCAACCAGCAGAATACAGTTTGACTGTAATTGAAAATAAAAATAGCATTTTTTTTTTCAATTCATTAATAAATACAGTCAAACCTGCATCCTGCTATAGACAGTATGATCTGTCATATAACAGGCCAGGGTGGCTGTCAAACTCGAGGCCTGAGCCTGCCCGTCAAGAGACTACAGTTAATCTGCAAAAGCAAACTGTGTTTATGCTCAAAAGAGACTACTGTTAATTGACAAGACAGAGTAAGGGTATTATTGGTAGGAAAATTCAAATGACAGGTGTCGCTTATCACAGAGTAAAAGACAGAAACGTTCAAAACATGAAAATATACTCTTCTAACTCATTACGGAACCAGGTTGGCATCTAATTTTCCGTGGGCTGAATGGACATATTAAATAGATCTGATAGGATGGCCTATGACGTAAGCTCTGACGTCTTATTGTTTTGCGAAATGAAGACGTAATATTGTCGCATCTGTTAAACATGTCAAATTTCAATCCTGACGTGTTTTTGTAACCATTCGTTTCAATATTTGAATTAGTTTGTCCGTTTTATTGACCTCTCTATAGTTTTGTATCATTAATTTTTCGATACATATTGTCAAGGATAAAAGCTTAAAGTTTACAACATGTTCTCTGATAAGAATAAGTTTAAAACTTTGCAACATATTCTCTGGCAAGATGTGCTGGTCTGTCACCTTCATGTGACCGTTATATTCTCTGGCAAGATTTGCTCTTCTGTCATCTTCGTCTGACCATTGAATATGGTGAAAATGTGACTTAACAACTGTTCAATATACAGAGTGGGAAGGTCCAACCATTCAAGTGTTTCCTCTTCGTTTTACACTGTATGATATATGAACTTTGTTCTTAATAGTTAAAAGGTTAATTTTGGTCAATGAATTTAGAATAAATATTTTATTATTTTTTATTATATCATCTGTAAAATTATTAGTGATTGTTTTGATCATTAAAGTGGAATATGTTTAAGTATACATATCAGTTTTTATTTATTATCATTATCTATAATATAATGTTTTAATGGTAATCGAGAAGTTCTATTTGTTCAAAAAAACTGTCGTAAGGGAAGAGGGGACGTGGAGAAGAGGAAGCTCCTACTACTATATCTACAACTTCTAATGCTCAACCATGGCTCTAGGAACTATGACTCTAGGAAAATTCACCGTCAGCAATTCATCATCATTAGTTCACCCCCAACAATTCATCGCCATAACATATTCATCATGTATACAATTCACCACAAGCAATTCATCACCATGGTATATTCACCACATATAAATATTTCAATATTTAAGTGTCGAGAGAACTCAAAAAATAAACAGTACAGAGATTTTTTTGAACGCATAAAAAAGATAGGGCGATGAATTGCTGCAGTGAATTGTTGGTCAATTGTTGGCAGTGAATTTGCCTGAAGCCCTCAACCACATATACTTGTATAAGAAAGAAGAATAAGAATTGTCTTTAAAACAGTGTGCTACCATATATATCATGAAATATAATTAAAAACATTCAATCAAAAAAATAACTATACATATTTTTTTCCAATTTCTTTACAATTATTATATCTTTAAACCTTCTTTTTAACCAAAAAAAACTTCAAATTAAACCTCAACTCTGAGCAGATTTGAAAGAAGCCTAAAATCTTTAACCAAAATTTAAAACAAATCCTAAAAAATTCCATCTATAATAGGAGATTTTGAAACATGGTTTCTTAGGAGAAAAAAGCAAATTGAATCCAGATTTATGGAATGTTATGAATCAAAGTTGTTCACCAACGAAATGATTTTATCTACCATTTGAAAATCCGTTGATAGTTGTCCTGCACTTGGAGCGATTATCTTTTGTGTTTCAAATTTAAGTGACAATTGAAATTTGAAGGAAATTTAAATCTTTAAAATAAATTATAAGTTTTTGCAGATTTAAAAAAGTGGATTGCATAGAGTTCTTAAATATTATATAAGCATATTACAAATTGGATAATTATATTGTGTTTATAGATATATTTAACGAAGAAATCCTTAATATGAATGTATAAGAATCAAAAGACAATAGTCACAAGAATGGCCAATGTTTAACGAGGAAAAATTCAATTATATTTTTTTAATGGTAGTGTTATTTTTTTTAGATTTTTTATTGTTTTGAATTTTGTCTTGTTTATATTATTTTATAATAATATTTACAAATTGATTTATTTGAATAAACTAAATAAATTATTTTAAAAGTTTTAATTTAAATAATATTATTATATAATTTTTATTTTTCTTTCCAGTAAAGTGTAGTCTTAGGGACCACACCCATAAACTAAAATATTGAATAAAATAAAATAAATCAAATTCATAGGGTGTAGAATAAAAAAGAGAAAATTCTTGTTGAACATAAGGAAACTTCATGTTATATCTTTTTGACTCAATTTTGTATGTGAGCATAGCCTTATTTTGTCTTTTTCTATTAAAGTTTTTCACATTCTTTCTTTTATTTGTCATCATTATCCATTCTTCAAAATTGCTTAAGAGAAATTAGGCATCTGATCTAAAGCATCAATATTTTTGGAATGAGTTTCTTTCTCAATTTGTTAACTTGACATTGCTTTGTCATTTCCCATGACATCATGTGCTTGTTTTTTGTTACCTACATTTGTATTTATTGCATCCAAGTCCTCTAGTCGTAGGGAAGGAATTTACTTAAATAGAGGAGATATGGATAGAGGTACAAACTCCTTCATAGAGTGCATAGGGGAAGCATCCACTATGTAATGATGTGGAAGTGCATCGAGGCCCACCAAGATCCTTGATATTCAGCTTTAATCTTAGACCTAGAACAATTATGGACAATGTGTTCTATTTTGAAACATCTTTGGCAATGAAAGGGAAAACCTTCATAATCCAAAGATTGTGACCAACTATGATCAACCACTTTGAAAGTAATATCAGCAAGGAGATCTCTCAAAATATCTATATCAACAAGGATGTGAGTGAAGGTAGTGTGAGAGAAAGCAGAGGTGTTTGTATCTACTACTAGAAAAACACCCAAGGCGCTTCCAATGGCTTCAAAGAAAGAGTCAAACCAAAATTTTAATGATGGGTTTGGGAGATGGACCCAAATAAGCTTTGCCTTGAATAATTTGGTGAAAGGATTAATCTCAAGATACCAAGGTTTGAGTAGTAGCATGTGTTACCCTCAAATCCAACTGTTACACCCCAATTACGTAATTACTATTTTATATTACTATGTAGGTGAAGCCACAATAGTGGTTTACAATTTGATGGAGGAAGGAAAACTGAGAAAAAATGATCCCATGGAAAAAAAATTGGTTTTAGGGGTTCGAATGAACCTACAAGTTCGATTGAACCCAAAAGGGGTTCACTCAAACTAGGGTTCGAGTGAACCCATTAATTACTGGGCCCACATTTCCCACCCAAAAAAAAAAAAGGAAATGCACATTGAAGGGTGGTTCGCTCGAACCCCTATGGGTTCGTACGAACCCCCCTTATTCCTCATTCTCTCCCTGAAACACAAAAAAAACCTAAATTTTTACGCTTCAAAGCTCGGGTTGAGGATGAAAATGGAGGAGTCTTCAAAAACCTAACTAGAATCGGGTAGTCCTCAGAATGAGCTATCCAACAAATATAATTTTAACATGTTTTGGTTTTATTATGTATTTGTTTTTTAGTTTTATTAAACATAGATTTTTCATCAAAAATCTGCACATGTGGAAAAATAGTAGATTATCAAAAAAAAATTGAAAAATATGAGTGCACCAGATATTGAAGTCCTTGATCCAACAAAAAAAAATTGAATTTCAATATATATACAAAAAGTTACGTTATATGATGGCACTATGTCTGAATTGTAATTGGTTTGACTTGAAACTTGATTAAAAAAATATTCAATAAAACTATCTAACCAAGTGGAAGCACTAGATATCGAGTTACAAATCTAAATTTGAAAGAATTAGAATTTTATCCTTCATGGAAAAAAATTATGCATTATACGATGTGCGTCACTTTTTAAAAATGTTGTTTTCTGAAAAAAAAACCGTTTTCGTGGGAGATGGAAAAAGAAGTGCAATCTAATTCCAAAAATTTTGAAAAAAATATTTTTAGAATCTACAGACAAAATGTGACGAGACTCTAGTTTGCATCATCTTCAAATTCCTCATGGTTTAGCCGCTATAGGTGTTCAAATGTGAAGATTTAGTTAAAAATAATAATTTTAGTGTCTAGTTTGGCCAAAAATTGTAAACCACTAGTGTGGGATCACCCATGTAGGGTAAATGTGAATGTAATTCATATTCTGATGATGAATAAATTGTGCATGTACTTTTTTATCAATGTGTTATATGTGAATGTTATCTCATGGAAAAGTACTACATATATGTGAATGAATGGTTATTCTAACTTTACAGATGTTTTACGTATACTACATATGTTGTGAACAATTGGCTGTCATGCACATGTGTTAGTGGTTGTAGGTATATGTTCCATTCCTCCAAGCGGAGGGGAAGTATCACTCAAGAAAAGATCTTGTTCGGGTAACAGTAAAAGTAAACTATCTAAGCATACACACACCACAATAGAATGATTGAGTTGAATTAGTTTATGGGAATTTGTTAAGTCATGTAACGCCTTGCCACGCAAACCCCAAAGGACACTAAAACATCTATCAATTATGACACAATTTTTTTTAAAGTAAACGAATATGAGATAACAGTAGACATACACAGTAGTAATGATACCATATATATAAATATATCATCTAACTAAGTCCCTTGGGGTTACATGATTGCATTACATTTTGAATATCTCTAACATAACACAACTCCCATAATACAAGGATCAACATACATTGCATAAAAGATAAGCATCCATCAACGATCATAAGATAATGCCAAAGATCACAACCATTACATTTATGATATGAAGTTACATCGTTCAAGGATTACATCAATACAATAGTACTTCCCAACATGAATGAGAATAGTACAATAACATGGAATAATAAAATTGAAATGAATGAGTACAAAGCATCAAGACTAGTTCCCACTCTGGTACAACTTTGGAGTCACAACACATCGTACATCTTCGCGCATCTTGATCTTCGGTTGGGGACCCAATGGGGTGCATAGCATGTTCCACCCGACCATGTGAACCCTAAGGCCCACCCCCCATGCTAGGAGATGACAAGAAGGACCCTCAAGTAAAACAATCAAGTGAACAAGGTTTACAAGACTCCACGACAACAACAACAACCACAAGAAACATACAACACAAGAAACATTCACTTCCAGAGGAACAAGAACAACAAGAGGGGAACAACAAACATACAAGGTTGCTAAAGGGTGGAGTGTCATCACATAAGCTCAACATGGGTTACCCAATGCGGATCTTAATAGGTTATCAGCCCCCTGCCTAGTTAAAGCCTGTCAACCTCAACCAATTCTTGACCCCCATTCTCACTCATGCGGGATCAACATACCTTTCAAGAGGACAAGGTAGTTGATCTTTGCCATTCCAGGCCTTCCCACTCATCTCAAGCCTAAGCGAGCACTTGAGCCATGAGTGAGGCTAACTTATCTGGATTAACGTGAGATACTACCCAAACCCCCTAATTAATTATTAAGTTATCACTTATTAAAGAAACTCTCAATGAGTTACCTGTACGCCACTTTGTGCGTTGGCCCCCATTGAAAGCCACTCCCCCTACTAGCAACAAGAAACTCACAGTCACCAACTAGGTAAGACAACTTGCACCAACTAGCAAAGCCATAAAAAGTCACATGAAATGAGGCATGCACCACCTCACACAAGATCTCCACAATAAAATAGTTTCCACAGAGCGAGGCTCAAACCCACATAATCACGATCCAAGTAAAGAGATTAACCATTATCAAAATGAAAAAATCATGGAACCACTCACATTTAGGTGAAACAACATAAAACTCATGTAAACACTCCAGGCTTGATATAGGTTACCCAATGCAGATCTTCCTAGGTTGTCGGCCCCCATCCTAGGTTACCCAAGCAACCTCACCAGATCTCAACCCCCATACCAACTCTTGCCAATAAAAACCATACTCCCCTCAAACCTCTGGAAGACTAGCAACTCATTAACACAAAGATTTGCATCAACGTGGAAACAATAACATGATCTCAAAGTCAAAACCAATCAACTTAAATTCCAAAATCAACTCAAAATCAAAAGCAACCAAATGAGCATCCAAGGGAGACCTCAATTTTCTCCTCACACAATACCCAACCACTAATTACTCAACAAACTTACAATTTGAAAATAAAAAAACTTGAACAAAATCAACGACCATGACAACAATAGCAATAAACTAATTTACCACTCAATTCAAGTGACAACCCTATAGATCAGCACGAACAACTAATCAAAATCTTCTCACTTTCGCTAATCAGATACTTATACAATGTGAGCAATTATTCAAGCATTACAACCAATTAACAAGGCACAAACAATCAATGAATCATTACCGTGAGCACATTTGCGACTCATAAGACATTAAAAGAAAACTACATAATATTGGAATAAGCAATAATCCATGACATCCAAGGTTAACATAAACCAAATCAAAACTATGATGAATACATGCTTAAGCTATTGATATTACCTTTGTGTAACAACATTCTTCTAATTATTCATTAATCCACTATATGGATATTATATAAATAAAATTAAGAACTAAACTATCATTTCGTTACTAATTTAGTTTTAATCATCATAAGTTAATCTACTAGAAAACAAACTAGACCTCATCTAAATAACTTTTCCATTTACTAATCTACTTAAGGGTATGTGCAGGATCATCATGGAAGAAACAAGCCCTTAAGTGGCAAAAAATTCTAAAAAATCAGAGTTAGGCAACTTGACGTAAAAATTTGAATAAGTTATCTATATTATTTCAAAAATATGTAAGAATAGAATCTGCAAAGTGAATGTAGTTTCTAAACCTACTAGAGTTTATTTTATAAATCTATTTGGTGAAAATTTGAAATTTCAATGCAATAGTACTTAAATTTCAAGGAAAAATAAGAAGTAGATTAATGCATCTAACCACCCTAGCAAAATAAAATGATAATATTTTTATAATATTTTAGATATAAGTAGAGGACTCATGTTACGATGTAGTGCATATTTTTTTGTAATTTTTTTCCAAGTAAATATTAATTATGAATTTTTTATTACAACTTTTAAAAAATATAAAAAACTCGTATGTCTGACCACCTTAACTTGGTCAAAACTTCATGAAATTCAATTTTTCTTTTTAATCCTATATTATGTGAAGCATAGAATGTGACGCATGTTTTGAATTCAAAAAATGTGATACCATTTGAAAGCTATAGATTTTTTTCAATCAGCCTATCAACTAGGACTTTAGTTGTAATATGAATAGAAAATGAATTAAATAATTACTTATTAAATTCAAATTGAAGCATAATTTATATTGGTGGAAAGCTGAGAATCTCCTTTAAAAACCCTTTTCGTTTCATAAACTTTGGGTAAAAAAAATTCATCAGCCACATACCCATCATATTGCCACTTTTTGGCCCATCATGATCCTACACATACCCTTAATTTAAGCAAATCTTTTCAAATATCTAACTACAAATAGATCAATTTTAACTATTATAACTAATAACATTTCCCAATTTCAACATAAGCCTATTTACATTATTTACTTTTAAATATTGAAATAATAACATACAACTATAGGTATATATATAAGAAATTTCATTTATTTACTCTTTCTAAAATACTCATTTAACTCAAAAAATAAATAGAGCTATTTTATTTTTCTCACATATATCTAACTACATCATTAACAAAGTAATCCTCTCTATCAAGAAAATATGAAACCCTAATATTAAAATCTTAACTTAAGCATAATTTGCTATAATGCTCATATCTTAACTAAATATTTCACATAACAAGTTCTATTAAATGAATATAAATTTACTAATATACCTACTTTCTAAATTTGTTCACAGAGAAAAGAAAATCTAAGTTATTTACATTTTATCTAAATCATTTAACTCATTAAATACTTATCTTGATCTATCTTTGGTTCATAATGAATAGATAATGCATTAGCTAATACCTAATTCACAAATAAATATTCACTCCACTACCTTAGTATTTTGCCTAAACCATTAATTTGTATTCAAGACTTAAATTGAAACTTAATAAAACAGTAATAGAATC
>VDFB02193867.1:292795946-292840981 GCA_007258455.2 Sequoia sempervirens
AGAAACCCCACCATTATTTGGCCCTATGTTCCATTGTCTATTGTTATTAGGCCTCTGGTGATATCCTCTATTCTGATTTTGATAGCCTTGGTTAGGGAAGTTTTGGCCTTGATAATTTCTTTGGTTGTGATTGTTGTTGTTCTGATAATTACCCTAATTATTATTATTCTGATTAGGTTAATTACCTTGGTTCTGAGAGGGGTTCAATTTAATCTGAGCCATGTCATTTGTGACTTGAGACAGAGTTTTCTTTAGGGTATCCACCTCGTTTGTGAGTTGAACTTTCCTTTCACTCTCAACATTCTTAGCAATAGGTGGCTAACCGACAAGATTTGGTATTCCAACTTGATTATGATGACCATGTGGACTATGATGAGCCTGTGATTGTTGAGAGAAGTCAGGAGATCCATTGGCAAAGAATGGAATAGGAGATTGAATCTGCAACTCAAAAATAGGTCCATAATGGGAAGGAGACATCCCTGGGACAGTATTGAATAAAGGGGTTGGATTAAGCATCTAATACCCCATAGAAGGAAAACCTCCTCCCAAGTTCCCTTGTTGAGAGCTAGTTTGTTGTTGTAGCTTGATGGCTAGATGATAAACTTTAGACAGAGAATCAATATCTGTTAGTTGATAAGTCCTTTGTAGGAACAAGCCAAGCAAAGGGTCTATAACTCTAAAATATGCCTGAATGGCACTATTCTCAGCAACTAGATAGGGGTCCTGCAATCTCCTATACATTCATTGAAACCTTGTATTAAACAAGGGCAATGATTCATGTGGCTCCTTCCTAATGGTAGAAAATTGATGGAACAAAATGGCTGGATCCACATAAACTTTGAACTGATTGATGAAAGCATTCTCCAGATCTGTCTAGCTCAGAATAGAACCTTGTGGAAGATTTAGGTACTAGTTGTACGCCATATCCCCTAAGGAATAAGGGAACAACCTACAAACCACATCATGGTGAGCTATTTGGGCTCTGGTACAAGCATCCTTAAAAGCTTGTATGTGCTCCTCAACACTCCTTGATTCGCGATGAATATATTTGGGACAAAATTTCTCAGGATTCTCAGGCATATCATGAAAGCCTCTAGGAATAGTCCCCAATGAAGAAGGATTATTCACAAAAAATGCCATTGGTGGCGGTGGTGGAGGTTGAGCCAGCTGTTGGATGGGCTAAACCAGCTGTAATGGCAATTGAGGTCAATTTGGCGGTGGATTCACGAGTATCAACTGGGGTATTGGTGAAAATCCTGGTGGAGTGAGTGGAGCTAACAAGGGTGGTAGAATGGTTTCCCTGCGAATCTTGTGTCTTGTTGGGGTCTTGATTTCTATCAAAGGTGGTGGGTTTTTAGTTGATCGAAGAACTCTATAGGACCTCTCTGGTGAGAAAGACCCAATGTTATCCAACTTGCTCTTCTAGACCTCCTTCTAGCACCAGTTCTGTTGAGGTGCCAAGTTGACACACGACATGTAAGTAAGATAAAAGTAAAAGTATCTCACCTCTCTTGAAAGAAATAATCAATAATCAAACTGATCACCTCCCAAGGTCCTTGATGTTGGCTCACAACGTTGTTGTTTCACGAAGTGGTCAATATGGCTATAATATTCAAGGGGCCTGCTAGTTTTGAGCTTCTGGATTGTTGCAATATCAAACATCTATCTAAACCTACTTTAAACAGGGGTTTTAAAGAAATAGAAAAAGATAGATCAAGGTTTTCGAACTGAAAATCATGTTGATTCATTCAACTAATCAGACTTGTTACCTTCCAAGGAATTCCTAAACTAGAACTGCAAAATAAAATTAACCTATAATTGATACAAATTTTCATTCATTCACAATGCAAACTTTAACAGTAGATTGCAAATCACCATTCAAACAAAACATAAGATAAAATTTCATTCCTTGAAATCTTTTCAAATCAAATGATTAACCCAAAATGAATACCATTCTAGAGCATAATATAAAGTAGGTTTACGTCTGGCTGCTCCTACTGTCAATGAAACAGATAAGCAACATTTAAAAATCTGGAAAGATCACTAGTGTACAAAAACCCATGCCTTCAAATTATCTCCATCAATGCTAAGAAAATCAGGAAGATACATCACCTCCTCCTCCTGCTGAACAAGAACACAATGTCTTCAGTTGTATTGAATCACAAAAGATAGCAACAATTTGAGTCTTTTGTATTATAGCAACTGCTCAGAATAAAAATAACTTCTAACTCCTAATCTACTTCTTGATTTTTCTCTACCCTCTAAATCCCCTAGCTTGCTAACTAATAAGCTAACTTTTTTTTTGCTAACCTTTTCTCACCCTTACAAAAGAGGTGAAACGCCATATTTATAAAACTCGCCAAATGTGTCTGCCCAGTTAGGGTTTACAATAAGTTGGTCACAGAACAAGTTGGCCCCAAAATAATTTGAAACAAAGTCAAATGTGCATTAAATGCACGAGCACCAACCAAATCGGCCCAAGATCTCCCACATAACTCAAACCAAAATGTGTGAAGAAGAGGAAAAGTGAAACAATGAGGAAGCATGACTTTCGATGCAGCTTTGCATTAATTGCTTCCCCCACTTCGCCCATACCTTGTTCCATTCTAGCCTTCATCACCAAGGACATCCTCTGCAAGCTATCCGCAAGTGGCATAGGCAAAACCCTAGTTCACCATTCAATAGCATTAATATTATTCTTGAACTGTCCCATCGTATTGTCCCAGTCTCTCTTGTTGGATTGATATTCATTAATGATTGCACTGTAGATCTTTGTATCATCCAGATGGTGCCCAGTTACTATATCCCATGATAGCCTTAGTCCTTTGTAGTAGGGTGTTCATATTCATATCTGAAACCTTGAACCAGACTGATGTCATCTTTCCCTCAAGAATCCTACTCTTTTCGTCCAGCTTCATTTTTTATTTTTTTTGCTTCAGAGATGGATGATCCCTTTGTGTCCTTTAGCCTCTCCAGCCACCATCGTCCTGCCAGACTCAACCTACATTCATCAAACACCAATGTGAGAATCCAAATGTTGACAACATTTTCATCCAGGTGTTAGCATAAAATCATGATAAAACCATTAAATTAGCCATTAAGCATCAACACTATGAAGTTTAGGATTTCAAGTTAACCGGGGA
Source organism: Sequoia sempervirens (assembly GCA_007258455.2). Lineage (NCBI taxonomy): Eukaryota > Viridiplantae > Streptophyta > Pinopsida > Cupressales > Cupressaceae > Sequoia > Sequoia sempervirens. The sequence continues at coordinate 292,799,090 of VDFB02193867.1, forward strand.
AAAACAATCTTGAAAGAATTTCAGAAAATTCTAAACCAGGCGGATTCTCTCGATAAAGCACCAATATCAATAATGGATCATCAAAATGAACACAAGCAACATACAACAGTGAAATTCATCAAGCTAAAGCAAGATATGTTTAAGCATTCATCATTAGATTCATCAATTTTATCCAATTCCTTAAATTCCACAAAGCATAGCCGAGAATTTAGAAAAATTCAGTTGGACCGGAATTTCGCGGATGACCCAAAACTCCAAACTCAGAGCACACTTCTGGGAAGATGAAGGAATCCGGGAAAATCTAGAGACATGGAAATTTTGTGGAGTCTTCATAATCCCAAAAAACCTTCATCACGCTCGACTTTTCATGAAGTGATTGAAACTCGACGAGTTCTGAATCTCTTGAGGTCAACTCGAATCTAATTCATGATTTCTATTTATCCCTTTGGATCCAAACTACCTAAGAAGTCAAATAACGAAAGTGCACGACAAACTAGTGATGCCCTAGATTCAACTACTAAGACCTCTGCCATGAACAATAGGGGCAAGCTCAGATTACCTAGATGGAACTTGGATACACCTGATAAGGTTTGCAGTGGGTTTGCAATGAATAATGGACCATCCTGAGCAAGCTTTGATTAATACAATAAAGGAGAAACTCACCAACCAACTCAAAGCATGTCAAATTGAACTAGGCTTCGTAAAACCCCACCCGAATCAAACTGAGGCATTGACAAACAAGGCAAGGCATGGAAATTGTTCGGGAACACACATCGACAAGAGATCCACCTGGGTGGAGAGAGTTAAGAAACTCATAGCGACCGGTAAGTCTCAGCGACTCAAAATTTGGAAACCCGATGGCGAAGCAGAATCCAGAAAAATCCGGCCGAGGAAGAATTCTGCGAAGAGCCCCAAACTCTGAACTTTCCCGAAACTCTGAACTTTCAACGTTGAAATTACTTTGTCGGGTTTACAATGGAATCCGGGAAAATCTAGATGGGTCAAAAAATCCCAAAATAAGTTGAAAACTCGAACTTTGCCTTAAAACTTAAGTTTTCAACATGCAACCTAGGGCAATGACTTGGATGGGCGAGATGAACAACTAACGACCTCGAAAACAATCAAAGCAATAAAATCCACATGCCCAAAAGATGTCAGAATTTAGAGTAAAAGAGGGGGGGAAGGGGTCCCATTTTAATCAAATTTAAAATGGGGTGGTTATGCAAGGCATAACACATATTAGGGTAGGTTATTCATGATTGAATAAGTGTTTTTTCACATTTTTGTAGGTGTCTCTTTTTTTTTTAGACTGCAGGAATTGGTCAAGTATCTATCCCCTTATAAACTGTAGTGTGCCTCATAAACTTTTTTCATGTGACCGATGGTGCTAGTGTGACACACCCTCTAGTACCAAGATTTTGGGGGGAGACTAGACCTCATGACCTCCTTACTGCAACAAGATGCTTTATCCAATCAAGCTAGGCCCCATGCTCCTTTTGTAGGTGTCTTTTTATTCCAAGTGTTGGTGCATAGTTTTATTTTCCATTAGGGGCCTACATTTTTAGCTATGTTTAAGTGTCTAGTTTCTTATCTTGAGAGGTATTAAATTGTTTTCAATTCTTGGATCTTCTTTTTTAGTTTGTTTCAGGCCTTCCATAACTCCTTTCCCAATAAATATTCTAAGTCTACTAGTCTAAAATTCTTAGCAGGAAAGCATCCTGCATAGGTCACAAATCATGCTAGTATTGTTGGTCTTACTCTCATTTTTACAACCAATGTAAGGTCCTGTTTTATATTCTAGGTGTTTTAGGATTCTTAAGTCATGGTAAAAAATCCAATTCATTTTTAAGAGGGGTCTTAGGCACTCAATGCCTCCTAAAAAATTCACTTTCCATTGAGGAGGAAAGCCTTTATTTTTAAAAAGTCAAATTCTTTGAGATTTTTAGGGTTTTGTTGTTTAGCCAATCAATAAGCACTTCTCTCTTCAAGGCATTGAGTTTCTCTTTACTTCCACTACATGGACATGTTACCAGGCAGGAGAGGTTTTAGGATTTTTTAAAATATCATACCCACATGTTCAAAGGTTTCCATACTACAAATTCAATGTGGTTGCATTCATATTATTAGGTATTATTTTCCTTCTTCATGAAATCTTGACTAAAAGGGTTCATACACACAATACAAGCCTAAAGAATACTTTTTTGTGTAAGAGTTTTGGATTTTTCAAATGATTATTTTCCCTTTTATATTTTTTATTGAATATATGTATCAAAAAGGGACTCCCAATGCCATTGAAATAGTCAAATAGGGAAGCCATTAAAGGTTTGTGTAAATTCTTGTTTCATCAAAGGTATGCACCTCCATAGAAGGGTTTGAGTTAGGTCATTTTCTTTAACAATGAAGGAGGAGCAACATATCTAGGTTTTATCACAAAACTTATGAGAATTTTGTTACATCTTTGTAAGTCTTATGCTTAAGGAAAACATGAATGTGTGTTGTACCCCTTTATCTTTCTTGTGAACCTTTACATTTGTTCCAGTATGAGTTTTCCATAGTCCATGAAGATAAATTATAGTAATCTTTTGGATTAAAATATATATGAGTTTCAATCAATGTTTTAGATCACACTCACTGTCTCCTCTTCCCATTGATGGATCACTAAGTATGATCTGAAACATAGATTGAAACTCATACATAGTTTAATCCAAAAGATTACTATAATTTAACCTTTACATTTCTCATCCACAAGAACCTACAATTCAATTAAGTCCTCGTCAAATATCCAAATCCATACATTTACATGAAAAGCTGATCTATTTAAAAGCCCATAATATATTATACTTGGTTTAAATGAGTAAATTTTTTGATAATTTATATTGTGAAGTTTCAAAGAGCCTTTGAAATACTATTTACAGTTGTCCAGACTAGAATATATCATGAAGAACAACCTCCAGGTGTCCTTCAAAGAAAATAGTCACCATAAAGCATCCACATGATTCATCAACATAGTCACATGTCATATGATAGTGCACATTTATAGGCTACAATATCAATCATGAATAAGTTGTTAAATATGATATTTATCCCTAAGATTCAAGAGATATCCTTGGAAGAGGAAAAAGAGAAGGTTTCACATAGTAGAAAGGAACTTCTAGTATATGGGATAGATCATAAGGTTTTGAAAATTCTCTATAAAGAAAAATGTGTCAGGGATGACATAAGGATAAGACCATGTTTGTTCCTTAGTCCATGTATTATATCTTGTTATTGTCCAGTATTAGATGTATAATAAATTGTCATATTTTCTTACCACTATCCTATGCTACTGTGATGTGGGAAAAAGGGATCTAGGGTGTAAATCACACTTATTCCTATATCACAAAGGAAAGGACTAAAATTGATCTTAAACACAGGTACTTGGCTACTAACCTCAATGGAAGAGCTAGACTAGTGGATCAAGGTTTCAGTCCTTTGGATGTGTGTGATGATGTGATTAATTGATTATTAATTGATTTAATTTGATAATGCAAAGATGTAACTAGGTTAACTATGAGAATGCAACAAACTAAGGAGATTTCTGGAAAATATAGAACTGAAAACTAGAAATAGGGTTTAGAAGAGTAGAGGAATACACAAAGGAACCTGGTATATAAATTTTAGCTTGAGATGGCTAGAAAAAGGAACTAGGTGCCTTGGACCTAAAAAGTAGATACTCAAAACTAGAATTTAGATCTCAGTTGGCCTCTATCTACAAGTTATTCTCTAGACTCAATGTCAAAACTTTTTTTGTCACTAATAAAATCCACTTTCCAAAATTTGTTGACTTGTAGGGCTTAAATGCTTAAATGAACAATTAGGTCTTCAATCCTTTCTAAATTTTCTTTAATCTATAACCTACATACAAGGAAGAGGGGAAAGGTTTGCGCCATATAGGACCTTGCCTAAGTCAAACCCCATTTTGTATTTGTACCTCCACAATAGGTATAATGAAGTAAAATAGAGCTTACCCTAAGTCAGGAAGAGGCTAAATGATAAACAAGTGACAAATTGACAATTTCTACAGCTTACCACTCAGATCTGCATTCCTTGATGGAATGAAGTCATTGTACTCATCACCTTCAAGCAGAAATTGAAGCTTGATTTGAAGTCCTGCAAGTGTTAGTACTTACAAAATAGATAAACATGAAACATAAACAAACTCACATGAAAATATGATGCATTGCTAATATGATGCTTGACTTAAGATAATGTTGTTATAATTCTACTCTTAACTACTCTTAGTATGCTCAATTTCTCACTTAATTTCACTAGGATTGCTTTAGGTATGCTTAGGATTTCAAATGATGAAAAAGACATTTATTTATGTGCAATTATTTAATTTTCCACAAATTAATTATTGATAGCTAACAAATGACTTTGGATTTCTAAATGTTAAAATGTCAATACCAACATATTTTAAATTGAGCCAAATAGGTTAGATAAGGGCACTAGGTTCCCTAGCCCATATCTATTATTTTGGGGCCTTAAGCATTGATAAATAAATATTCATTTTTCCTAATTCAACCTCTAATTTTCTAAATATTATTATAAAACAAGCAAATCAAATGCACAATTGGGTCCAAGAACATGAGGGGGGAGCTAAACCTAGTGTGAAATTGTCAAGGGTGACAATTTATGATGCTACATTTATCCCCCACTTAAGTGCGAGTATGAACTTATGCTTAGACTCATAGTAAAGTAAAGATAAGCCAAGAAGGGTTTGATTATCCAAAAAATGAAGAGATAAGACGACATCAAATCTAGGGTATGCGCTAGCCCCTAAGCTCAAGATCCTATGACACAATAATTTCAAGACAAAGGAACACAAAAACATGAGGTGCAATACAACATGAAACATACATGATGAAGACAAACAACATAACATAATGCAAACATGAGCATGAAATGTAAACACTACATGATGTGAACATAATGCAAGAACAATGAAAACATGCAAAGAGGGTATTACTAGGATCCATACCCAAGGCATTTATGAATTGTAGGATAACAAAGTTTGATTTTCTCTAGGTTACCCATGAACTAAAGCATCACAAGCTAGTGAATTCTGATATTCACTAGGTCAGTTTCTGCAACAGAAGAAAATGAAAAAACATAAGGGCTAGTGAAGTCTGATATTTATTAGCTAAGTTCAAATGTCAACCATACCAAGAATTATAATACTAATAATTATGATAAGGTGCTAAAAAATTATGAATATGCTAAAAATGCATCACCAAGTTCAATGCATGTGAACGAAGTGAAGAACATAATGGAATGCATTCCCCCAACATAAAGTAATTACTAATGCCAACTTGTGATAAATTTATTTCAAGGTAGAATAAACAATATATGCAACATGATAAGGCCATGAGAGCTTATTGTAAAACCCTATGCCAACTATATGTTCCCAATAAAGTTGACTCATGATAAGGGGTTTCGCCCAAGATAAAGCCACATAATAAGAAAAAAATAGCACATAAGGGATCCATAGATCTGGGGTCAATATAAACCATCTAGATAATATATAATATGATTATGCTCAGAATTGACATCATTCCCCAAATACTTGTGAAACTATAAACAAAATGAAGGAATGACACATGAAGACAACATAAAGATTTTAGGTCAACATGGAAGAGACCTAAATTTCTCAACACTTTTCATTATTCCCAAAAGAAAATATAAGACAAAAATTTTCACAACATAAAGATGAATGGAGATAAAAAAGATGAATATCATGATAGATTTATTTTCTTGGTATCCTTGTGCCAATGATAACAACAAGGGTCATCCAAAGAAAACTAACAAATACCAAGACATGCCAAGAAACACATTATTGGAGATCACATCGCATGCAATAAAATACACAAAGACACACAAGATGGTACTACACATGCAAGCCAATCTAAAGCAAATCATTTGCATCCCAATCTTGCTCATCATAAATGGAAGGCGAACAATATGCAAAAGGAAATACTAAAAGTTTAGTACAAGGAGAAGCACCATTTTCAACACATGGTAGGTAACTCTCATTAGGAGTATCATTATGGTTGCCCCTATCTGGAAAATATAAGAGCTAATTCATTATGGTCTTCTTTTTGTTCTTCTATTTTATCTTCTTCTTCACTATTTGAATGTATCATAATAGGCTATGTATTATTGATATCAACACGATTGCGAGCCTTATGATAGCCTCTTTCACTATTTTCTTAGGATAGGATAGGTAAGGTTTGGCTTCATAGTTTGGTGAGGGTAGTGTAGGAAATCATGAGGATGGATAGGTGTGAGGTATTTCATTGGAATTGGATTTGATTGATGGATGGACATTAGGTAAGGTGTAGGCTCTATAGTAAGTTGATGAGCCATAGCACGACATCTTTGTTTACACTCTTTTGCATTTACATTTCTTCTCACATGAGTTTCAGCTTTCAAAGGGGTAATTGAAGTGTTTTCTAACATTTTTCTCTTTTCTTCCTTTGGAGGGGGAATTGAAGGGACCACCATTGGTTGGGAGAACATTAGATTCTTAGGTTTTGGTCTAAATATTATTTTTTTTCAAAGTCACAAAGTTAATTACATGGTTGTCTCATGATATTTTATAGGATGGAGGAGATGGAAGCACAACATACATTCTAGGTGGTCGAGGGAGGATACTTGGTTTAAACTGTGGACACCAATTTTGGTATCCAAGCGTTCTCTAACACTTCTAGGGTTTTTCACCTAAAAGGAGAGAAATGGACCCAAAATGTGTAATGTCTACACTCAATATTAATACAATATGAATGAAATATGCCTATATGAGATGATCTAAATGTAGAAGTTTGATAAAATCTATTGAATATTAATGCAAAACTAAAGAAATGTAAAATGTTTGAAAACACATTATGATATGAAAACATGTGATGAATGACCTAGAAATGCAAACAAAACTAAATATAAAGATATGAAAAAAAATGTGTGCACGTGGAGGCTGAAAAAGGATGGAATGAAGGTTTGGAATCCTGATAAAACTAATGAAAAATCCAAATTGGACACTTATGCCAATCTGGGCGACTTAGTCCCAGATCTAGAAAAATTGCTTCAAAGCCCATTTCAGCCAAATGGGCATTTGAATCTATAGAAATCGCTGAAAGGCATGCATAGTGGGACTAATTTTCCATTAGTGGTGATTTAGTCCACTTCTATATTTCTAAAAATTTGAAAGTGGAAACGAAAGCCCTCATTTTGCACTTTAGTTCCTAACAGGTATCCACTTTTGAAACTTTGATTTTCAAGCCTAAAAGTGACTTTTAGTGGATATTTTGACTTTGCAAACAAGGATATGTCTTCAAAAACTTTGCAACTTAATATTTAATGATCTCCAAGCTTTCAATATATCTAAATCTGCAAACACACAAGAAAAGAAGGACAAATGTTGGATGTTAGGGCATGGGGGTTTGCCTTGGTCAAACCCCTTTTTAGGTAATTAAACCAAAATGGAGAAATAATATAATGAAGCATGAAAAAATGGAGTTAATACCTTGCCATGATGATTGATCTTGGATTTCTACAACAAAAGATGAAGAATCTTCCCTTGAATGTCCTTGAAAGTTATCTTGATGACTTAGAATGTAAAAACCCTAACTTGCTTGACTTGAGGCCATGATGAATGATGAATGAATGACATGATGAGTTATGAATTAGGGTTTAGAGGCTTGTATTTATAGGAAATCCACCTAATTTTCCTGTTAATTTGATCCCCAAGGCTGACATGAAGGAAAAATAAACTTAAATTCCAACTTTTTCTGCTCAAAAATAAAAAATAACCCAAATGGGACAATTCACCACTCTGGGTGACTTAGTCCCACCTAGCAAGGACTCATTCACCTAGATGGATGACTTAGTCCTAGAGGGTCTCTTTTGCTAGCTAGATTGTTGGGGAATGAAGAATTTCAATTTTTATGTTGATTTCATCAGGTATTTGATCAAGTTATGCCTTGGGATGCATAATATGGGGCCATAGGGGCCTATTAATGATGATGTAAAAGTCAATTATGGATTGGGACACAAAATTCAATGGGAACATGTGATTAAATACACTTTACAACACTAAAATGAGGTCCACTTAGCCTAGAAAGGCACAATATCTAATGTGAATGTGTAGGACACATTAAAACACTAGATTAAGTTAGGTTTAAGTTAAAAGCTTTCTAGATTAATGTGAAGAAGCAATTAAATACACTTTATAATATTGAATTAAGGGAAAAATAGGTCCATTAGTATAGAAAAGTGTGAAAGTATTTTATAACACCTTTGCAAGACATCGTTAAGTGCATTTTATTCAGTTTGCAAAGGTCCAAGACCTAGTGTGGATGTGTAAAACACCTCACAACACCAAATCAAGGCTTCATTAAGTCAAATTTTCATCAATTATTCCCATATCAAGTAAGGTATACACTTTTTGGTGACACACAAACTTAGGCTCATCCACTACCTATGGGGTAGGAGGAACAACCATTGAAGTCATTGTAGACCAAGGAGCCTCAAGAAAATGTTACTAAGGGATAACTTGGCTATACACTTAGCTTTAAATTTTTTATATTACAAAAATAAAAAATCCTCACGAGGTTGAACAATTTTGACTAGTTGAGGCCAAAAATAATCTAGAGAAAAATTTCTACAAGAGGCCAAAGGCTTAAATCCACTATGGTAAATAGTATGTATTTGTTCATCAAATGGGAATTTAAGACATTTGTGAATAAGTAATGGAACCACATTCATGGATCTTAGCCATGGAAGACCTAACTTCACATTAAACTAGTCTCGCATCAAAATTATGGTAAATGAAACATCCAATTGTTTAGGTCCAATCTTTATTTAGAGATTTATTGAACCAATCGTAGGGAAAACAAAACTATCATGATTCTTTAACCAAGCTTGTGATTGTTCATAATCATCCTTATAAATTTCATGCACATATAATATTTTTTTGGTGATCATATTCACTACACACACATCATCAATGAGTATCCCCCTTTGTGGGTTTATCATTGATTTTACCGGTGATATAAAAAGGACCATCAAGCGCATATATAGATGCATCGGTATATGTAAAATCAATATCAGGAAACAAATTGGTTTGGTCCTAACGAGGTTGAACTTCAATTGTGTTTACAAAGTTGGATAGACAATTATCTTCTTCATCACTATATTGAATAAATTTTGTTGAATGATTTAGCAATGCGTTTGTATATATTTGCAACTTTTGATTAGGTGGAAAAATTGATTTATTTCCTTTGGCATTAACACTAGGAAACTAGATTTGATTAGATTTGATGAGACCTTGCACTTGGTGCTTAAGAGACATACATCTTCTTGTATCGTGTCCAAGTGTACAATGATATTGACAAAATCATTTTGCATTAAATTTTGGTGGTAAATGTTTAGTTGTGTCAATAGACCTAACCAGAGGAAGTTGAATCATAATCTTGTTTAATAATTACAACATTATTACATGGAGAGAATTGAGAAATTGTGAAAATTACCTATCTATTGGCCTAAATTAATATGGAGTTATATTTGTGGCAATGACTTGTGTCTCAATTTTATTAGTAGTTTGGTGAGTGTTTATCTTAATGAAATTTTTGTTTTGTTTTCTAAATGATTGATAGTTATTTTGAGGCACAACTTTTGATTGACCAGTAGGAGCCGATGAAGGTGTACCTTCATATTGACTAACCGATATATAATAATCATGAAGGGTCATACACAAATGCGTAAAGAATGGATATTTCATCAATAATATCTTATCTTGAATATTAGGTTTTAAGTTTCCTATGAACACCCTTTGAATTTCATTGTCTAGAAGACTATAGGAAATTTTTGAATAAAATGATTGGCATCGTCCTATAAAGTATGATATCTTCTCTTTAGGTCCTTGTTTGCAATGAACTAAATCCATTAACATAGCTTGAGGACCAATTTCTTCTCGAAAGTGTTGGAGGAACTGGTTGACGAGTTGCGTAAAGGAGGTAATTAAGTTGGGTGGTAACAAGAAAAACCAATCCAAAGGCCATATCTTTCAATGATCTAGGAAATATTTTTGCTAGGAGCACATCTTTAAAGATGAAGTCAATACACGAGGTGATAAAAGCTGACACATGGATATTAAGATCTCCTTTATCATTGTACTTTCTAAAGCGAGGTATTTGATTTAGTTGAAAATAGGATCCACCAAAATGTGTGGTGAAAGATGATGGATCACTTATTTGGTTGAAAATAGGAAGGATTGGTTGTGGCATGTATGTTGCTATTGTCTTGTTTGTTCAAGTACTCATGAAGGAAGTAACTAAGGCTATAGATTATTTTTGTTTCGTTTCAAGTTTTAAGCACTTTCCTTAGATTTTGTATGATAGGAACCAAGCTAATGTCAATGCATTCACTAAGGATATAGTCTTGTAAGTTTTCTAGTTGTTCATCTAGCTTGTCAATGACATCATGTACATTGATTGTAGGAGGTGAATCCATAGGTAATGAAGTATGCAAACTATGAGCCATGGAGGGTTGATTCTCAACACTATCAGAAAGAGAGTTAGAGCACCCAAGATCCATGAAAAGTGAGAGATTTTTGGATGACATGAGCCTCAAACTACATCTTATAATAGTATTGTGAATAGGACACCAAGTTGTAAATCTCATGCAAGTTTTACAAACCTAGTGTGTAAACCCTAGAATGGCAAAGGGACAATGCAATAACCTAGAATGAAATGCAATTTTAAGATTCTAAGCAATGCAAATTACTGAATAAACAATGCAATATGCTAAAAATGAAATATTTTGATGCAATTTTGAAATTTTAATTATGCATTGAAATGAAGCAATTTAAGCTAAATGCAATGAAATTGATGAAACAACAAATCAGAAAACTAAAACAACAAGATGAATGCACCAAACAAAAGCTAAAAGGTGGGATTTTAATGTCCAAAAACTGCATATCTATAGCTAATTGGGACTCATTCGCCAGTAAGGGTGAATGGGTCTTGGTTAAGTCTTTCTGGGATCTTTCTATGGATTTTAGAGTCAATTTTAATGTCTTTTCAGATGTCAAAAGATTCAGGTCAAACCTAATCAGGAACCTATTCACTAGTAAGGGTGAATGGGTCCTGGTAAGGTCCTTTTAAACTATTTTTTAATGGTTTACAAGCTTTTAGATTTGTCTTTCAGTTCTAGGTTGTAGACAATAAAATGCAACTTTAGATTTTCCAGAAATTCAATGCAAAAAAGTAATAGAAAGATGAAATGCAAGACATAGATTGAAGTGAAATTTTGTTTTTATTTTCAAATGAAAGTGAATGAAATCTAAATGAGATGCGAAATGACTGATTTTTTTTTTGTAATTTTCAAATTTAGAAAGATGCAAAACAATGCAAATATAAACCCTATATGGTATGCAAGATTTAAATGCAAAAGAAGAAACCCTAATTCAATACAAGTCTAAATGAAATGAATGTAATATTTTAACTTAAAATGCAATGAAAGACTCCAAAAATTAAAAAAAGTGCAGTGATGAATAAGTTGGGTTCACCAAAAATGATTTTGGTGGAAAATAGGATACACCAAAATGTGTGGTGCAAGATGATGGATCACTTATTTTCCAAGCCCAAAATCACTTCAAATATGCAAAATAAGATGTTAATAACAACTAGAAATGTAGTATAACTATTATAACAACTATGAGGAATGTCTTTAGAGCATAAAAAGCTATGTACCTAGAGAGAAAGTTGTTTTTGAGCTATGGAGGACTCATTCGCCTTCAAGGGCGAATGGGTCTTTTTAGGGTTTTGGAAAACTGATTTTAGGATCTTGTACCTTGATTTATGTACTCTTGAAATCTCACTTATCAAGTTTTACAAGCCTGTAATTAATTTTGTAGAGCTCTTTTTGTGATCTTGCACTTTGAATGACAACTTTTGTATCTTTGCAACTTTGACAACTTTGCTCCAAATCTTGCTCAACTTGATCTTCAACCTGTAAATCTGCAATCACACACTCAAGGGCAAGAAAACTTGTTGATTTGTTAGTGAATAAGGGTTTTCCTCAATCAAACCCCTTGTGGGCAATTAAACCAAATGATGAAATGAAGGGAATGAAGGATGAAAGTGAAATAATGTAAATGATGTCAACTTGGATTTTCTCTTGTGATGCAAATCTACAAAAAATCATGGAGTGGCCATGAAGAATGTAGATCGTGGATGTAGAATGATTCTTGTAAATATATCCTCAATGCAACATTAACTTCTTAGCTCAACACACATGAATGCATTAAACCCTTGACATGATGATAAGACCTTGAATTGCTACAATATAGACTTGAAATGCCTTATGAATGCTCTTGAAGTGCTCCAATGCTCTTGCTTTTGGTATCATGAAGTCACACAAAATTGCTAGGTGAAACAATGTGAATTAACCCCTTATTTATACCAAATTAGAAGATTAACCCTGAAATTTAAAGAACTAAGGACAACACCAGATTTGGAAAGAAACATAATTAAATTCCCATGAGAATGAAATTCAAAAATAGGGGTCTCATTAAGGGAGGACCCATTCACCACCAAAGGCGAATGGGTCCTGGCTAAGTTTCCAAGCCAAAGCTTCAGGGAGTTGAAAGAAGTTCAAAAACCCATTCCAAATCAACTGAGAGAGGGGGGTCTTGTTAAGGGAGGACCCATTCACCATTAAGAGAAAATGGGTCTTGGCTTAGCTTACCAAGACCAAAATTTTCCCAATGAAATAATTTGATATTTAATTTATAATTATCAGGATAGATCTTCGGGAGGTGTCAAAATTAAGGCCTAAAAGGAGGGTTAATAACTCCACTTAACCACAATGAATTACGATGACCTAGGTAAATTTGAAAGTGCCTTAAAACACTTTACAACACTTAAGCAAGGTACAAATTATGCTTATTTTATTTAGAAAGGGGCCCATAAGGTTTAATTAAGCAAATAAGTCCTAAAAAAGTGTGAAAGTGTGTAACAACACGTTACAACACCCTTACAAAGGACCAATTAAGGTATGTTTTAGTTAAATAAAGGTAAAATGATGTGAATTTGTACAAGACATTACAACACCACTCCAAGACACCATTAGTTCAGCTTTAATGTCAATTATCAAATCAAGCAAGAAAAAGGCTACTTTTTTTGTTACTACATTTTGCCCCCACTTTAGTGAGAGGATGACCCCATGTCAAACTCACACTAAAGTAGACATTGAAGAAACTTAAGTATGCAGCAATTACATAGATACATGATCATACCATGTTAAAGGCCAAGAAAAATAAACAAAACAAAGGATCAAGCACAACCAATTCAACGCGATGTGAGGTGGTGGCTATTTGTCTACAACAAACGCTACTCACTCTGGGGCCATGGAACTTCAGGTCATCCACAGGGTGAGTTTTTCCTAAAATATGTGTATGCTCACTCTAGGGTAGTGGAACCTCAGTTTGTCCACTAGGTGAGTTGTTCCAATGAAGTGGTTTAGTGAGAAAGGCATGCCAGTGTGTCAAATTCCCACCGTATAATGAGAAATTCATGCCAGTGTATCGGCTTCCCATCATACTGATAGCTTTAATAAGGCACCATAATGAAAATGATTTTTGTAAATTCTTTCGAATATCATGTAAAAATTTTGTAAAAGGGGATTTTGCTTTGTTCATGTAACGGTCTTCCTCTTAGGGAGCATTATGCCTAATATCTCCAAGAGAGGATAGTTCAAAAGTATCAAATCGTCGCCCATGGGATGCCTCATTCATATCATGCCATGACAATAGATCATACACTATTAGATAGCATCAAAACCAATGATACCACCGAGAAGAGGAAACATCACAAGAAAAAGGAAAAATCATGCCATGAAATTTTTCCAAAATATGTCATTGTTGTATGCCACCACTTTAAAGCAGTTGTTACACCATTAATGTGAGAAATTTCTTTAAATTAGCCAAATGTTTTGATCCTAAGAAATGAGAGCTTTCCTCAGAACACCCTATTCCAAGTCATATGTTTTTGGAGCAAGCTACGTCATGAAATAGGAAGGAAGGGTTGCCCCCAAAAACACATAAGGGATCTATGGATTCGGGGTCAGTATGTCTATGCTACAATGTTGTAATAGAGCATGGAATTGTCATCATTCCCCAAATACTCATAAAATTGGAAGAATGACACAAAGAAAGAAAAAACAAAGAAAAATCCTTTCAAGTCAACATGGAAGAAACATGAATGTCTCGATGCCTTGCGTCATCCCCAAAAGGAAAACACAAGACAAATGAAAATGATAAAGGAAAAGATTTTGGGTCAACATGGAAGAGACATAAATGTCTTGATGCCTTGCATCGTCCCCAGAAGGAAAGCACAAGACAAATGAAAAATGATTACGATATAGAGAAGAATGAAGGTACATATAGAAGAATGCACAAAAGAGAGAGGAACATCAAATGAAACGTCATGGGGGATCACATTACACACATGCAATCACAGAGAAAAATCAAAAATCAAAAGACTGGTAAGGCACAGGTGAGTCAACCTAAAGCAGGTCGTCTGCCTCCCAATCTCGGTTCGTATAAATGAAAGGCAAGAAACTAACCAAAGGGACAGCGTCAAGTGCTAAACTTTGACACACACCAAGTTCAACACTCTTTTTAGGAGATTTTTCATTTAAGCTCATAGAAGAAGAAAACAATGCATTCAATTCATCATGCACTTGTTCATCAATTTTTTTAATGTCAATGTCATCATCTAAGTTAATCACAGTAGGAGGTCAAATAAAAATGTCCATGCAATTTTCTTGTTTATGTTGTGGTGAGGGTTGAGTCATTGTGCATTGCTTTAGGTAGGTTTGGATTTTTATTTTCTATGTTGTTGTTTTCTTTAGTTTGAAATCTATGATCAATAGCATGACATCTATGTCTATTCTCTCTAGCGCTTTGATTTCTTTTTAGTTTATTGTCAATTTTTTTTGTGTAAGAGTGGGTTTGTTAATTAAAGGCTCCTTCTCTACCTTGGGAGGACTAGAAGAAACAACGGGAGGTTGTTCAACCACTTTCTCTTTGACTTTGTAAACTTTTTTTACTCTAGGAGGGA
This sequence comes from Sequoia sempervirens, assembly GCA_007258455.2. Lineage (NCBI taxonomy): Eukaryota > Viridiplantae > Streptophyta > Pinopsida > Cupressales > Cupressaceae > Sequoia > Sequoia sempervirens. Next base: position 292,814,248 of record VDFB02193867.1, read on the forward strand.
CAACGGGATTGCTTGTACTATCTCATGGTCTCTTGTGGGAAATGGATTGTTCTTGTATGGTCGACAGTGTTTTTGGTTCAATCATTGTCTTGTCAAGGATGGTTGGTTCAGTCATGGGTTGAGGCATGTTGCAAAGGGATAGTTCTGCTATTTTCTTTGCCTTGAATTTTGTATATGATTTGAAAAAGAAATCTTCATGAGGCTTGATAGGTTCCATAGGATCAAGCCAAAAGTAATCTAGTGAAGAATTCCCTTTTGTTGAGGAAGGATGGAATCTGCTATGATGCACAATGAAGATGTCATTTCCAAATGGAAACTTTAGACATTTATGCCCAACATAAGGGATGCCATTCATGGAGCGAAGCCATGGATAGCCTAGCTTCACAAAAAATTGGTCCAATTGTGGAATGATGGAGAATGAAACTGTTAATGTTTTTGGTCCCACTTTTAAAGGGAGATCTATCAAGCCTATCATAGGGCAAGCAAATCCATTATGTGTCTTGATCCATGGTTTCAGATTGTCATATGTATCTTGACATAGCTCATCCACATATAATAATTCTTCTATGATCACATTAACAAGATCAATCAATATCCCATTAGTGGGATTATTATTGATTTGGCCAGCTATATAAAGAGGACCATTAGGTGCACATTTAGGTATGCCATTTTGTGAGAAAGCAATGTCAAGAGGTTGTCTAGTCAATCCCTTACAAGGTCTAGCTTCGATAAATGTTATCACTTCATTCGTGGGAGCTAATTGCATATGATCATGGTCCATGTTAACATTGTTCTTAGTTTCAATAGGAGGATTGGTTGTGGCATTTATGTTGCTATTGTCTTGTTTGTTCAAGTACTCCTGAAGGAAGTAACTAAAGCTATAGATGATTTGTGTTTTGTTTCGAGTTTTAAGCACTTTCCTTAGATTTTGTATGATAGGAACCAAGCTAATTTCAATGTGTTCACTAAGGATATAGGCTTGTAAGTTTTCTAGTTGTTCATCTAGCTTGTCAATGACATCATGCACATTGATTGTAGGAGGTGAAGCCATAGGTAATGAAGTATGCAAACTATGAGCCATGGAGGGTTGATTCTCAACACTATCAGAAAGAGAGTTAGATCACCCAAGATCCATGAAAAGTGAGAGATCGTTAGATGACATGAGCCTCAAACTATGTCTTATAATAGCATTGTGAATAGGACACCAAGTTGTAAATCTCATGCAAGTTTTATAAACCTAGTGTGCAAACCCTGGAATGGAAAAGAGACAATGCAATAACCTAGAATGAAATGCAATTTTTAGATTCTAAGCAATGCAAATTACTAATTAAATAATGCAATAAGCTTAAAATGAAATGTTTTGATGCAGTTTTTAACTTTTAATAATGCACTGAAATGAAGCGGTTTAAGCTAAATGGAATGAAATTGATGAAACAACAAATCAAGAAACTAAAAAATCAAGATGAATGCACCAAACAGAAGCTAAAAAGTGGGATTTTAATGTCCTAAAATTGCAAATCAATAGCTAACCGGGACTCCTTCACAAGTAAGGGCGAATGGGTCCTGGTCAAGTCTTTCTGGGATCTTTCTATGGATTTCAGAGTCAATTTTAATGTCTTTTTAGATGCCAAAAGCTTCAGATCGGACCTAATTAGGGACCTATTCCCAGCAAAGGAAAATGGGTCCCGATAAGGTCTTTTTAAACTATTTTTTAATGGTTTACAAGCTTTCAGATTTGTCTTTCAATTCCAGGTTGTAGACAATGAAATGCAGCTTCAAATTTTTTAGAAATTCAATGCAAAAATGCAATAGAAAGATGAAATACAAGACCTCGATTGAAATGCAATTTTGTTTTGATTTTCAAATGCAAGTGAATGAAATCTAAATGAGATGCAAAATGAATAATTTTTTTTTGTAATTTTTAGATTTATATATAAAGATGCAAAACAATGCAAATCTAAACCCTATATAGTATGCAAGATTTAAATGCAAAAGAAGAAACCCTAATTCAATGGTAAGTCTAAATGCAATGAATGCAATATTTTAACTTAAAATGCAATGAAAGACTCCAAAAATCAGAAAAGTGCAATGTTGAATAAGTCGGGTTCACCAAAAATGATTTTGGTGGAAAATAGGATCCACCAAAATTTGTGGTGCAAGATGATGGATCACTTATTTTCCTAGCCCAAAATCACTTCAAATATGTAAAATAAAATGCTAATAATAATGAGAAATGCAACCTAACTATTACAAAAACTATGAGGAATGTTTTTAGAGCATAAAAAGTTGTGTACTTGGCCAAAAAGTTGTTTTTATCTATGGAGGACTCATTCGCCTTCAGGGGCGAATGGGTCCTTTTAGGGTTTCAAAAAATTGATTTCAGGATCTTGTACCTTGATTTCTACACTCTTGAAATCCTAGTTGTCAAGTTCTAGAAGCCTGTAATTAATTATGTAGAGCTCTTTCTGTGATCTTGCACTTTGAATAACTTTTGCAACTTTGCAACTTTGACAACTTTGCTCCAAATCTTGCTCAACTTGATCTTCAACCTATAAATCTACAATCACACACTCAAGGGAAAGAAAACTTATTGATTTGTTAGTGAATGGGGGTTTGCCTCAATCAAACCCCTTGTAGGTAATTAAACCAAATGATGAAATGAAGGAAATAAAGCATGAAAGTGCAATAATGTAAATGATGTCACCTTGGGTTTTCTCTTGTGATGCAAATCTGCAAAAAATCATGGCGTGTCCATGAAGAATGTAGATCTTGGATATAGAATGATTCTTGTAAATATATCCTTAATGCAACATTAACTTCTTAGCTCAACACAAATGAATGCATTAAACCCTTGGCATGATGATAAGACCTTGAATTGTTGCAATAAATACTTGAAATCTACCTTGAAATTCCTTATGAATGCTCTTGAAGTGCTCCAATGCTCTTGATTTTGATCTCATGAAGTCACACAAAATTACTAGGTGAAACAATGTGAATTAACCCCTTATATATACCAAATTAAGAGATTAACCCTGAAATTCAAAGAACTAAGGCCAACACCAAATCTAGAAAGAAACATAATTAAATTCCCATCAGAATGAAATTCAAAAATAGGGGTCTCATTAAAGGGGGACCCATTTTCCACCAAAGGAAAATGGGTCTTGGATAAGTTTCCAAGACCAAGCTTTGAGGAGCTGAAAGAAGGCCAAAAACCCATTCCAAATCAACTGAGAAAGGGGGGTCCTATTAAGGGAGGACCCATTCACCATTAAAGGAAAATGGGTCTTGGCTTAGCTTACCAGGACCAAACTTTTCCCAATGAAATAATTTGATATTTAATTTATAATTGTCAGGATAGATCTTCAGGAGGTGTCAAAATTAAGGCCTAAAAGGGGGGTTAATAACTCTACTTAACCACAATGAATTAGGACCACCTAGGTAAATGTGAAATTTCCTTAAAACACTTTACAACACTTAAAAAAGGTACAAGTTATGCTTATTTTATTTAGAAAGGGGCCCATAAGGTTTAATTAAGCAAATAAGTCCTAGAAAAGTGTGAAAGTGTGTTACAATGTACTTTACAACACCCTTGCAAAAGACTAATTAAGGAATTTTTTAGTTAAATTAAGGTCCTAAAATGATGTGAATGTGTACAAGACATTACAACACCACTCCAAGACACCATTAGTTCAGCTTTAATGTCAATTATCAGATCAAGCAAGAAAAAGGCTACTTTTTCCATTACTACAGTATTTTAATATTTTGTGGTATAGGTGTTTTTAAGATATTAAATGACAATGGACTATGTGTGAGGTGTGTTAGAAATTTAACATTTATTTGTTTAATTTTGAAATTTGTTGTAAAAATGTCATGTTTTGCAAAAGGTTGTTTATCACAAGATCACTTGGTGATATGTTTTGAGAGTTTTTTGAGTATGGTGAACTAGTATGGATGATTGGTAGGATATTGTGTTGCATGTTTAGGAGGGGTGAAGAACATGGTGGTGGTATAGGTGATGGGACAAAACTATAAGGATTTCCATTAGAAATCCCTAAGCTTGAGTTTAAGCCATTTCTATATTGTGTTGTTGGAGGTATAAAGGTGGGGATAGAAGGAATTATTGTGGGAGAGGAAACTTGTTTTCCTAATTGGTTTTGTGCATTAGTCAAAACTTGAGTGCAACTAGTTGTTGTAGAAATAAATTAGTGTCCACTATGTGAGCTAGGCTATGCAACACTTCTATCCCTTGTGATTCATTGATTAACTTCCTAAGGTTATCCATAATAGGCACCATTTTTCCAAACAAAGGCTCAATCTTGAAGTCCTAGATATTTTTCCAATTGTTTCAATTTATATTCAGGGACTTGGAAATAGCAACCTCCAAGTCCACATGAATGTTAGGTTGCGATGAAGACATGGGAAATGTGGGATTAGGGAGAGAATCCAAGATGGACTCAGTAGATGAAATACCTTGAGTGAAAGAGTTATAAGACTCGGGCTCAACACTGGTTGTGATTGCAACGAGGGAAGCCATAAGTCAGAAACTATGTCTCACATGGGTATTAGCTATGGGACACCAAGCTGTGAAGGTCATAAATTTGTTATGAGTTTCAAAAAACTTTAGTGTTTATATAAGGGAAAACACATCACAGTCATAGAAACTAAAATAATTTGCAAACACAAAACCCAGAACAGCTTAAGAAACATAAAGATAGAACTATGATCCAAATTTTGGTCAAAACTGACTAGACAAAGGTACTAGGTACCCTAGACCGGTGAGGTTTATTTTGATAGTTTCAAAATCTGGATATGTGCTATAGTGTCTGAGGATCCTAATCTATAAGTTTTTAGGTTTGGCAATAGGCAGATTTTTAGAAATGCACATAATTTCAATTTTTCTATATGTAAAACACAATTATGCATGCAATTTTAGGTTTTCCAAATAATACATAATATGTTTGAAAAGTAATTTTCACATTGTAAAATGAAGTAATCAACTGAACCTAATTTGACAAATCTAGAAATTGCAATTTTTCAATCTTTTGAGATAACAATAATGTAAATCTTCACTTTTTTCAACAACATATGCATAAATGACAATTTTAAACATCTTCATATTGTTTTCAAATTTTATCATGACCTAATGAAGATTTTTTAGTGCGATTATTGACTAGATATTTCTTGCAACAACTAAAATAAACACTATTTATCTTTTGAATTAAAAATGCTATGCAAATTTTTACTTTTCAATGTTTTTTATCACAGTATTCATGCATAAATCACAAATTCAACTTTTTAAAATTATATTCAAATTTCAACATGACCTAATTAAGGTTTCAAAAGGTTTTAAAATGCACAAACGTTGGGTTGACCAAAACATGATGTGGGAAAAAGGGATCTAGGGTGCAAATCACACTTCTTCCTATATCACAAGGGAAAGGGCTAAAATTGATCTCAAACACCCACTTGGCTACTAACCTCAATGGAAGAGCCAAAATGGTGGATAAGAGTTTCAGTCCTTTGGATGTGTGTGATGGTGTGATTAATTGATTGTTAATTGATTTAATTTGATAATACAAAGATGTACCTAGGTTAACTAAGAAAATACAACAAACTGAGATGATTTTTGGAAAATACAAAACTGAAAAATAGAAACAAAGTTCAGAAGAGTAGAGGGAAAACATAGAGGAACTCGGTATATAAAATTGAGCTTGAAATGGCTAGATAGGGGCACTAGGTTCCTTGGACCTAAAAAGTAGACACTCAAAATTAGAATTCAAATCTCAGTTGGTCTTTATCTATAGGTATTCTTCTTTAGACTTAGTGTCATAACTTCATCTGTCATTGATAAAATTCAATTTCTCTAATTTATTGACTTGTAGGGATTGAATGCTTGAATGAAAAATTAGGTCTTCAATCCTCTCTAAATTTTCTTTAGATCTACAACCTACACACAAGGAAAAGGGGAAAGGGTTCTATCATATAGTGGTTTTCCTAAACCAAACCGTGTTTTAGTATTTCTACCTCCATAATAGCTATAATGATGTAAAAGAGAGCTACCCTTGATCCAACAGAGGCTAAATGATAAACAAGTGGCGAATTGACAATTTTTGCAACTTACCACTCAGATTTACATTCCTTGATGGACTCAAGTCATTATAATCATCACCTTCAAGGAGAAATTGATGCTTGATTTGAATTCCTACAAGTGTTAGTACTCACAAAATAGATAGACAAACATAAACAAACTCACATGAAAATATGATACATAGTCAACATGATGTTTGACTTGAGATAATGTTATTATAATTCTGATCTTTACTTCTCTAAGGATGATCAATTACTCAATTAATTTCACTAGGATTACCTTAGGTGTGCTTAGGATTTCAAATGATGAAAAAGACTTGTATTTATAAGCAATTCTTTAATTTCCCACAAATTAATTATCGATAACTAACAAATGACTTTGGATTTCTAAATGTTAAAATGTCAACATTAACATATTTTAAATTGAGCCAAAATAGGTTGGAAAATGGTATTGGGAACCCTAGCCTAGACCTAATATTTTGAGGCCTTAAGCTTCATTAAATGAATATTAAATCCTTATTCCCAATTCAACCTTTGATTTTATAAAGATTATTACAACACGAGAAAATTAAATGCACAATTGGGTCCAAGAACATGAGGGGGGAGCTAAACCTAGCATGAAATTGTCAAGGGTGACAATTTATGATGCTACAGCTACAAGAAACATTGCTTGTAAAATTTTCTTTGACAAAAGGTGTTGTGAAGGACCTAAAACGTAATTACTTTGTAATCTCCTCCTAGATACTAATTTTCATATGAATGGAAAGCCAAGATAGCAACAATAGTACAAAGAAGTTCAAGGAGTTGAAGGCATGATCATAAAGAAACAATTCAATGGCATAGTGATAGTCATAATGGTAGACCTTAGCAATAGGGAAAGACCTATGAACTAGGATTATGGTTCATGAAAGGTATAAATGACATGAAATATGAAAGCATGATACATAGTCACATAGGGGTAGAGTTCCATGGTGAATAACAAGTAGAGGTATCACAGTCCTCAAAAAATAAAGAAAATCTTTTAAAAGGGCATTATACAAACATATGTTTCAAATGAAAATTAATAGATAAGGTCCTCATGGAGATAGTCTAGAAGAGAGTAAGCAGACTTGGAGAGAAGAGTTTAGAAGGGAGATTAAAAATTCATCTATGATAGTTCAATCTTCACTATTGAAGAAGGTAGCATATGGGAACATGCCATGACAATCCATGGGAGAGTAGAATCATGAGGTTGAAATATCTCTCATAAGATAGTCCACATGACCTTTGAATGCTCAAATATAATGATTGTCTTGAGGCAAACATGTGAGAAAGAGGACAATGATAATTGTATAGTGGCACATTTTATAGAATGCCTCTATAATTTTTAACATTTAAGACAAACAAGATAGTCAACACTAACAATAATTTAGTCATATACCTTATGTTACGTAGTTAAGGGACTTTTCAAGAAAGACAATTTAGTATATAAGGACCTTTTGTAGGGTTGATAAATGAAATTTTATCAAGATTTTATGGTTGAAGGATGACATGATTTCTTATTGTCATAAAATATCTTCAACCTATGTTACCATAAATAATAAGGTTTTAATATTGTGATAGCAGGTGTGTGTTCTATGAGAACATGTGACAATGATCAAAGGGGTAGCATGATAATCAAAAGATAGTTTCAAATGATTTTTAAAGCCCTAAGATGGCTAAATTCCTTCCTTCATGCCTCAAAGAAGACCAAGTCAGCTTCTTGAACCACATGGCCTATAAACCTATAAAGTGGGATTGAAGAGGGTGAAGGGAATTTGAGGAAGTTATGGAAGAATTCAAAGCAATTTTTAACATTCATAAGCATCTAGGAAGCAATTTGAATACTATACACCTATCTAGGAGAGCATTAGAGAGGGTAGTTGCAAGTATTTAGGAGTTTGAGTGGATTCAAGAGTATTTTCAGTTGACAAAACAAAAGACCAACATGGTCATCCTTCATCAACGCCACCATGGAGCATTTCAAGGAGTCAAAATAAAGGACTCTTCCAAGCAACCTAGTGGAGGTCAAACTTTCACCAAAAAAAAGGGAAGTGTCATTTATTGCTTGGAGTCATGTCCTAGATTCTATCCTATTGTTGGATAGAGAAGAGGGGCACCAATGGTAGTCAATGTTCAATTCTTTCTAGCTTTTACTAAGTATCAAGTAACTCACTTTGCAATAGAACAACATTTTTAAAAGACTTTTTTTAAAAGAAATTTTGTGTTATCCTCATATTTGTAAGAAGTTTTGATACATTTTTATTAATAAAAAAAGTATTTTTCCTTCTCAAATCTTCATATTGTGTGAACTTATGAAATGATTGATGTGGTTTTATGACAAGATGAGCATCCATGATTCCATGTCTCATTTCAAGCACTTTTATGTAGAAATGTATATGTGATGTAGTTTATATTTTATGTTATTAGTTTATGTAGATCTCTTAGTTGTGAAAAGAATATGATTTCCTCTAGGAACTATTGAAACTCGAACATTCCTACATGAAACACTAATACATTTAAATATGTCAAAATATGAGTTGTGTATAGTTTAGCTTGCTTATTGAACAAATTGTGTATGTTAGACCAAATGTAGGTCATAAATATTTGGTGTATCACCTCCCATTAGGCTTTAAAGTTTATTTTATGTTATTTTCTACCCTTTTCCTCATGAACAATAGTAGGATAGAATAGTGTAGGTGAAAAACTAAGGGAACCGGTCCTCTTTGGATATTCACTCCAATCGACAAGCAACCGATGGCCTTGAAGATTTTACATGGTATAAACTAAAGAGAGAATTAAATTATTACTAGATCTCAAGAGTGTAATTAAATTTTGATAATAGTTCTAAATGAACCTTATTCCTAAAATTAAATAGGATGGGGCCTAGAAGGTATTCTTGAGAAAATGTTTCTATTCAAGTCTCCCTTGTGGTCCTACTAGATGGATAAATTTGTGATTCCAATTTGTAATGATTACTAAAGCCCCCCAAAAATTACAGGGACCTTTTTTTCCAAAATAATATAGAAGGATTGGGAGGTTGTCAAACCCTTGCTCAAGGTAAAGTGTTATGTGTTGGCATTAATTATTGTCAGGGTTCCCCTTTAGAAAATGTAATTTATTAGGCTTGTAGATGTAAAATAGGGCTTATAAAGGAATAATTAAGTCCAATTTAATTATGAGGGACCAAACAAAGTGTGAAAATGTAAAGGAATAAATTTTTCTACACTACAATAATTAATTAGCATTCACTTTGGTTGTCTTCAATCATCACTTACCATGATATTCCTTTGGATAGATCAATATTCCCTAGATCCATGCCATCATGTTTCTCAAATGAGGCATTCATATTAAAGATATCTTGTCTAATGTCACTTATTATTAATTTCATACCTAAAGACAATAAAAATATCAATTTGATCAATCAAGATAAAGAAACCTTCTATATATTTTTATTGATGTCTCCTCACATGCAACATAAAATTATTTTACAAGCCAATCATCTTAGTAGAAAGATTTGAAATAGAATGTTCAAACTTCTTTTAGTAATTATACATTCCCAATAAATTATATGAATGCATCTTCCCTCATTTGTTGATGGTGTAAAATTTGAATGAGAGATAATTTCTACATTTATATACCTAGGTTTTGAGCAAAAGATTCCAAAATATTTGGGATTCCATTTTAGAGCCTGAGCTTCCTTGTTTTTCCTTGTGTATTAGTTTTCAAGAATTTTGAATGGGAGAATAATTGGTTCACTTAGCTTTCTTAATCCTATGTGCCTTTTTTTATAGACATTCAAAGACAATCAAACATTTTTTTGGTTATGTACTAAAGCTCAACTTTATTGGACTTGGATTTACAATTTTTTTTAAAAAAATTGGCCTAATATTTTTACTTGGTATAATGTTTTTGTAAAATATTGGCCCTTTCTTCATGCAAAATTTATATAGATTTTCCATGCATTCCAAATGGAGATCTTTTAAATTATATTTGAAAATAAATAAATATTACTATATTTCTAATTTAGTTATTGAAAAGAAATTTTCAACTTACAACAAAGCCATGAAAATATTCAATTATTATTTGTATAGGTTCATGTACAAGAAAACAATGTGACTCTAGAGGTAGAGCATACCCAAAAATTTCTATACAATTAGAGCAATGTGCTTTGCACTACTACTCAATTCCCTCCTTCCTAGTAACTTATACTTAGTCTAGTATCCATTCTATACATAGGAGCTTGTTGGCAAGATATAGAAGGTTGTGAGGCACAATAGTTGTAATTTGTGCCATTTCTAGAGTCATATCCTTTATATACCACTTAAATAGCCTTGGAACACCTCTAATATGCCTAAATAATCTCTAAAAGTCTAATATATAAGATAATTAAGTGTTAAAATGAAAGGATACGATGGAAAGGTCCATTAAGAGGCTATATAAAGAAGTGAAAAGTGGGAAATAAGAGAAGGAATCATATGAATTAAATGTGTGAGAATAATGAAGATTATAAGTGAGAGTAAAGCATGAGTCCAATTAATTATAAGATATGCATAAGCCATTAAATTATATTAATATATGATTTTAGGGGTGTATATATATGAATGTATATAATTTATTATAATTTGGTTTGTACTTTTTGCATATCTAAGTTCTCTCTTCTTATTGCATCACACCAAGGTTTACTACATATAACTAAACATTACTCTTTAGACGTCAATCAAGGTTTTTCTATCAACATTTAATTATGTTTCTTGGATTTGAACTTGGATCATGTGGGTGAAAGCCAAATATCCTTGGACTTCAATCAAGGTTTTTTTGTCAACAGGACCAAAGTGAGGCAACAAAAATAGCTTTTGCTACCATACCAATTATCATGTTGATTGTTCTCCCCTACTTGGTTGTCATCCTTCTATTATGTCCTCTTAGTAATGTGGTTGGGAAAGATAAGTTTCCTTGCCTTGGCTGGACCATTTTTCCTAATTAGGAGAGTTATATTACCAAAATGTGTCATTATATAAGAACAATATGAAGCAAATAATTCCAATACAAGTTGGGACACCAACTTGGATTTGTTTGATGTTGGCTTAGGTTCCAACCCTAATGATGGAAGGCCATCTCCCACATCTATTCTTTTTTCTCTTGTTGCATGACTTTTATATGACGTAATATATTGGGCAATTGGTTTTTGAACTGGGTGTGATATTTTTTTGTGTACTTATTTTTCTAAGATTAACCTTGTTAAACTTAATGTAACTTTAATTCATGATCTCATACAACTCATATTTCTTCTTTTTTTTCTGATAAGAAGATGTATATTACTTCATAGAAATATTATAGACTAATCACAAAAAAAGGAGAGCAAAAGGGGATCATGTATCAAAGATAATGCACTACACCAAACCCAAGAGACAAGGCAACAAGAAATAAGTCAATGAGGCTACAACAAGAGCATATCAAAAGTCAAAGAATTGGAATTTTTTCAAAGAGGTGATATGCCTATCATCAACCTTAGTCTTCTCCTTGAGAAGCTTATTCTTCGGAGGATCTAAAATATGCTTTCATCATTTATTATCTATTGATTTTCCTCATTGTGCTTTTCTCTCAAATCAACTACAAACTATTTCTCCAATGAGCTTGGTTGTTCTTCCTCACCATACGTTTCTCTCAAATTGACTTCAAAATGATTGTACGAATCTCCTTCCAAATGACTTTGAAATTTTTCTTCTAATATTTGAAACACCAATATTTTTATCTAAATTGATAGCTTGATTTTGTTGGCCATATTTATTTTTTAAACATATTTATTATTTTCTTTGACTATGATGAAAATGTAGTGAAAGATTTGAAATGCATGAAATATTTTTTAAATTATTTATACAGTATTTCTCTTAAATAATATATAAATTTATTTATACACATATTTAAAAAATATTTTAAACTATTGAATGATATAAAATGACAAATGTAGTTGCAGATTTTCTAGCGTACATTGTGAATATATTTTTTGTTTATAAAACAAATAGGCTATTATACTATCTTTGATTATTTTTTGGCATTTTCGCTGATGTGATATTATAGTCAATTTGAATAAAAAACGCTTTCACCAGTCTCGGAAAGCTCTGTTTTAAACTTTAACTCACTTCATAGAGAAACAAAACAGGTAAGAAATTCCTCAAATCAGTGGGATCAAAGAAGAGGGTCCCACCCCGGAAGTTGCTCTTCTGTTACGTCAGCCTAACATGGCCACGTTGTCAAGTGACTGAAATCCCTGCAAATTCAACTTCTGATTGCCGTCTGAGTCTACTGTTACACAGCCTCCCCAGGCCTGGAATATGATGCTCCGTAGACCCTTTTTTTAATTCTAGAATAAATTTTACAATTTTAAAATTTATTAGATGATAGAGTTTGATTTGTTAGACAAATATAATATAATATTTTAATTTATAATATATATTTAATTAAAATTTTATAGTTTTAATTCTAATATATATTATTCTATAATATCTTTTATAAAAATAAAAAATCTTTTAGAATATTTTTAACTCTTAAAAAAAAAAATAAGATTGATATTTTTTAAAATTTATTTTTAATTTAATAATAAATTTAAGATTTTTGTTTTTTTAGTGGTTAATGGTTGTTATTTGTTGTTTTATGATTATATTTTTCATTATATATAGCTTTATTTATTTTTTATATATTGGTTTAGTTGTTTTCTTTAAAAATGAATAAAATCATTTATGACAATGAATTTTTTATTCATATATCAAATTTTAACATTATCAAACTATACTCTTAATTTTGTTTGATTTTACAACAATATTATTTAAAGTTGGTGACAAAAAACAGAGACACAATCGAATCCAGAAATCATATTCAAACATCAATTGAATTTGTTTTTATTGTAAATTCAATATGAGTCCATGTGAGAAATCATAACTTGAATGACATATTTAACTATAAATAAACTTGTCTAAGTATTTCTATAATTTCATCTAAGCAATGCAAACCCTAATCAACCAACAGCCAAAAAAATTTGTTTTACATTCAATTAGATGAATTAAACTTTTTATAAGACGAGGCGTACCCAACCAGCAGAATGCAGTTTGACTGTAATTGAAAATAAAAATAGCATTTTTTTTTTCAATTCATTAATAAATACAGTCAAACCTGCATCCTGCTATAGACAGTATGATCTGTCATATAACAGGCCAGGGTGGCTGTCAAACTCGAGGCCTGAGCCTGCCCGTCAAGAGACTACAGTTAATCTGCAAAAGCAAACTGTGTTTATGCTCAAAAGAGACTACTGTTAATTGACAAGACAGAGTAAGGGTATTATTGGTAGGAAAATTCAAATGACAGGTGTCGCTTATCACAGAGTAAAAGACAGAAACGTTCAAAACATGAAAATATACTCTTCTAACTCATTACGGAACCAGGTTGGCATCTAATTTTCCGTGGGCTGAATGGACATATTAAATAGATCTGATAGGATGGCCTATGACGTAAGCTCTGACGTCTTATTGTTTTGTGAAATGAAGACGTAATATTGTCGCATCTGTTAAACATGTCAAATTTCAATCCTGACGTGTTTTTGTAACCATTCGTTTCAATATTTGAATTAGTTTGTCCGTTTTATTGACCTCTCTATAGTTTTGTATCATTAATTTTTCGATACATATTGTCAAGGATAAAAAGCTTAAAGTTTACAACATGTTCTCTGATAAGAATAAGTTTAAAACTTTGAACATATTCTCTGGCGAGATGTGCTGGTCTGTCATCTTCATGTGACCGTTATATTCTCTGGCAAGATTTGCTCTTCTGTCATCTTCGTCTGACCATTGAATATGGTGAAAATGTGACTTAACAACTGTTGAATATTCAGAGTGGGAAGGTCCAACCATTCAAGTGTTTCCTCTTCGTTTTACACTGTATGATATATGAACTTTGTTCTTAATAGTTAAAAGGTTAATTTTGGTCAATGAATTTAGAATAAATATTTTATTATTTTTTATTATATCATCTGTAAAATTATTAGTGATTGTTTTGATCATTAAAGTGGAATATGTTTAAGTATACATATCAGTTTTTATTTATTATCATTATCTATAATATAAGATGTTTTAATGGTAATCGAGAAGTTCTATTTGTTCAAAAAAACTGTCCTAAGGGAAGAGGGGTCGTGGAGAAGAGGAAGCTCCTACTACTATATCTACAACTTCTAATGCTCAACCATGGCTCTAGGAACTATGGCTCTAGGAAAATTCACTGTCAGCAATTCACCATCATCAGTTCACCCCCAACAATTCATCGCCATAACATATTCATCGTGTATACAATTCACCACAAGCAATTCATCGCCATGGTATATTCACCACGTATAAATATTTTAATATTTAAGTGTCAAGAGAACCCAAAAAATAAACAGTACAAGATTTTTTTGAATGCATAAAAAAGATACGGCGATGAATTACTGCGGTGAATTGTTGGTCAGTTGTAGGTGGTAAATTTCCCTGAAGCCCTCAACCACATATACTTATATAAGAAAGAAGAATAAGAATTGTCTTTAAAGTAGTGTGCTACCATATATATCATGAAATATAATTAAAAATATTCAATAAAAAAAAAAAAACTATACATATTTTTTTCCAATTTCTTTACAATTATTATATCTTTAAACCTTCTTTTTAACCAAAAAAAAACTTCAAATTAAACCTCAACTCTGAGCAGATTTGAAAGAAGCCTAAAATCTTTAACCAAAATTTAAAACAAATCCTAAAAAATTCCATCTATAATTGGAGATTTTGAAACATGGTTTCTTAGGAGAAAAAAGCAAATTGAATCCAGATTTATGGAATGTTATGAATCAAAGTTGTTCACCAACGAAATGATTTTATCTACCATTTGAAAATCCGTTGATAGTTGTCCTGCACTTGGAGCGATTATCTTTTGTGTTTCAAATTTGAGTGAGAATTGAAATTTGAAGGAAATTTAAATCTTTAAAATAAATTATAAGTTTTTGCAGATTTAAAAAAGTGGATTGCATAGGGTTCTTAAATATTATATAAGCATATTGCAAATTGGATAATTATATTGTGTTTATAGATATATTTAACGAAGAAATCCTTAATATGAATGTATAAGAATCAAAAGACAATAGTCACAAGAATGGCCAATGTTTAACGAGGAAAAATTCAATTATATTTTTTTTAATGGTAGTGTTACTTTTTTTTAGATTTTTTATTGTTTTGAATTTTGTCTTGTTTATATTATTTTATAATAATATTTACAAATTGATTTATTTGTATAAACTAAATAAATTATTTTAAAAGTTTAAATTTAAATAATATTATTATATAATTTTATTTTATTTTCCAGTAAAGTGTAGTCTTAGGGACCACACCCATAAACTAAAATATTGAATAAAATAATATAAATCAAATTCATAGGGTGTAGAATAAAAAAGAGAAAATTCTTGTTGAACATAAGGAAACTTCATGTTATATCTTTTTGACTCAATTTTGTATGTGAGCATAGCCTTATTTTGTCTATTTCTATTAAATTTTTTCACATTCTTTCTTTTATTTGTCATCATTATCCATTCTTCAAAATTGCTTGAAGAGAAATTAGGCATCTGATCTAAAGCATCAATATTTTTGGAATGAGTTTCTTTCTCAATTTGTTAACCTGGCATTGCTTTGTCATTTCCCATGACATCATGTGCTTGTTTTTTGTTACCTACATTTGTATTTATTGCATTCAAGTCCTCTAGTCGTAGGGAAGGCATTTACTTAAATAGAGGAGATATGGATAGAGGTACAAACTCCTTCATAGAGTGCATAGGGGAAGCATCCACTATGTAATGATGTGGAAGTGTATCAAGGCCCACCAAGATCCTTGATATTCAGCTTTAATCTTAGACCTAGAACAATTATGGACAGTGTGTTCTATTTTGAAACATCTTTGGCAATGAAAGGGCAAACCTTCATAATCCAAAGATTGTGACCAACTATGATCAACCACTTTGAAAGTAATATCAGCAAGGAGATCTCTCAAAATATCTATATCAACAAGGATGTGAGTGAAGGTAGTGTGAGAGAAAGCAGAGGTGTTTGTATCTACTACTAGAAAAACACCCAAGGCGCTTCCAATGGCTTCAAAGAAAGAGTCAGACCAAAATTTTAATAATGGGTTTGGGAGATAGACCCAAATAAGATTTGCCTTGAATAATTTGGTGAAAGGATTAATCTCAAGATACCAAGGTTTTAGTAGTAGCATGTGTTACCCCCAAATCCAACTGTTACACCCCAATTACATAATTACTATTTAATATTATTATGTGGGTGAAGCCACAATAGTGGTTTACAATTTGATGGAGGAAGGAAAACTGAGAAAAAATGACCCCATGGCAAAAAAATTGGTTTTAGGGGTTCAAATGAACCTACAAGTTCAACTGAACCCAAAATGGGTTCACCCGAACTAGGGTTCGAGTGAACCCATTAATTACTAGGCCCACATTTCCCACCCAAAAAAATAAAAGGAAATGCACATTGAAGTGTGGTTCGCTCGAACCCCTAAGGGTTCGTACGAACCCCCCTTATTCCTCATTCTCCCCCTGAAACACAAAAAAAAAACTAAATTTTTACTCTTCAAAGCTCGGGTTGAGGATGAAAATGGAGGAGATTTCACAAACCTAACTAGAATCAGGTATTCCTCAAAATGAGCTATCCAACGAATATAATTTTAATATGTTTTGGTTTTATTATGTATTTGTTTTTAGTTTTATTAAACATAGGTTTTCATCAAAATGAAGGTCTTTGTTCTCGCACATGTGGAAAAATAGTAGATTATAAAAAAAATTGAAAAATATGAGTGCAACTGATATTGAAGTCCTTGATCCAACAAAAAAATTGAATTTCGATATATACAAAAAGGTTACGCTATACTACACTATGTCCAATTGTAATTGGTTTGACTTTGAAACTTGATTAAAGAAAAATATTCAATAAAAAACTATCTAACCAAGTGGAAGCACTAGATATCAGAGTTACAAATCTAAATTTGAAAGAATTAGAATTTTATCCTTCATGGAAAAAAATTTATGCATTATACGGTGTGCGTAACTTTTTAAAAATGTTGTTTTCTAAAAAAAACCAGTTTTCATGGGAGATGGAAAAAGAAGTGCAATCTAATTCCAAAAATTTTGAAAAAAATATTTTTAGAATCTACAGACAAAATGTGACGAGACTCTAGTTTGCATCATCTTCAATTTCCTCACGGTTTAGCCGCTATAGGTGTTTGAATGTGAAGATTTAGTTAAAAATAATAATTTCAGTGTCTAGTTTGGCCAAAAATTGTAAACCACTAGTGTGGGATCACCCATGTAGAGTAAATGTGAATGTAATTCATATTTTGATGATGAATAAATTGTGCATGTACTTTTTTTATCAATGTGTTATATGTGTGTTATCTCATTTGATGTTATCTCATTTGGTGTTATCCCATTTGATGTTATCTCATGGAAAAGTACTACATATATGTGAATGAATGGTTATTCTAACTTTACAGATGTTTTACGTATACTACATATGTTGTGAACAATTGACTGCCATGTGCATGTGTTAGTGGTTGCAAGTATATGTTCCATTCCTCCAGGTGGAGGGGAAGTATCACTCAAGAAAAGATCTTGGTCGGGTAACATTAAAAGTAAACTATATAAGCATACACACACCACAGGGTAAAAGCACAAACCTGTGTCACACTTTATAAAAGAATCGGCCAACAACAAAAAAATTCTGAACTTCGACCACATAAAAATGGTCTTTATGTTTTGAATTTCAAAATGGTGTAAACTAATGAAATGTAGAACTTTTGATGAAGTTTATTGCTGTGATTTTTAAAATTAAAAAAAAAAATGTTTTCATTATGTTTTTATCAATCTAAGGATAGATTTTGGAACGCTGAAAATTTCATAAAAGAGTGACTTCACGGACCGTCAAAAAAAAAATTGAAAAAACTTCATTTCTCCCTAATTTTTTTTTCTTCAAATAGGTAACTTCAATATCTTGTGCATGAAAAAATAAAAATCAAAATTTGATGTATATTTTTCTCGTAATAACGTTTTAAAGTCAAACATGTCATAATTTGACAGTTTTCACGGACCGTCAACTATTTTCAATTTTTTTAATCATTTTCAAAAAACAAATTATACCCTTTTGAAGAAGACTCTCTCCTCTTGTGCTCCATATAAAATTTAAAATTTTTTAATAAGTTTTACTATATTTTTTATATTTGTAATCAGCCTCTTTTTTCATTTTAAAAACCTACTTGCATTATTTTAAAAATAAAATATATTAAAACTAATCAAAATATTTAAAAAATTATATATTTGGATTCTCCACTCCGAGCTCTACAAAAGGGTATTTTTATTTTTTTCAAAAAAATCATTCTGACTAAAGAAATACCTAGCTAAAGTTGAAAGTTTCAAAAAATCCTGAAAAAAGCTGAGTTGGCTACCAACTAGGATGCCACATAGACAGTTTCGGCCGAAACCCTTTCTATAGAAACCTTGTACATTAAAAAATGCAATTTCAAAGCCAATTTCAAAGCGGGAAACGAAAAAAATTAATTTTTTGGGATTCAGCCGAAACTTATTCGTCTGAAACTTGTGTGCCACGTAATAGGCCACGTGGTTTCGGCCGAAACCTAGCCGGCCGAAAATATTTCGCTCGGAACTATTTTTTTGGCCAAAAGTGTGACACAACTTTGTGCTTTTACCCCACAGTAGAATGATTGAGTTGAGTTAGTTTATGGGAAGTTGTTAAGTCATGTAACGCCTCGCCACGCAAACCCCAAAGGACACTAAAACATCTATCAATTATGACAATTTTCTTTTTAAAAGTAAACGAATATGAGATAACAGTAGACATACACACTAGTAATGATACCATATATATAAATATATCATCTAACTAAGTCCCTTGGGGTTACATAACTGCATTACATTTTGAATATCTCTAACATAACACAACTCACATAATACAAGGATCAACATACATTGCATAAAAGATAAGCATCCATCAACGATCATAAGATAATGTCAAAGATCACAACCATTACATTTTTGATATGAAGTTACATCGTTCAAGGATTACATCAATACAATATTACTTCCCAACATGAACGAGAATAGTACAATAACATGGAATAATAAAACTGAAATGAATGAGTACAAAGCATCAAGACTAGTTCCCACTCTGGTACAACTTTGGAGTCACAACACATGGTACATCTTTGTGCATCTTGATCTTCAGTTGGGGACCCAATGGGGTGCATAGCATGTTCCACCCGACCATGTGAACCCTAAGGCCCACCCCATGCTAGGAGATGACAAGAAGGACCCTCAAGTAAAACAATCAAGTGAACAAGGTTTAGAAGACTCCACGACAACAGCAATAACCACAAGAAACATCCACTTCCAGAGGAACAAGAACAACAAGAGGGGAACAACAAACATACAAGGTTGCTAAAGGGTGGAGTTTCATCACATAAGCTCGACATGGGTTACCCAATGCAGATCTTAATAGGTTATCGGCCCCTTGCCTGGCTAAAGCCTATCAACCTCAACTAATTCTTGACCCCCATTCTCACTCATGCAGGATCAACATACCTTTCAAGAGGACAAGGCAGTTGATATTTTCCATTACAGGCCTTCCCACTCATCTCAAGCCTAAGCGGGCACTTGAGCCATGAGTGAGGCTAACTTATCTGGATTAATGTGAGATACTACCCAAACCCCCTAATTAATTATTAAGTTATCACTGATTAAAGAAACTCTCAATGAGTTACGTATACGCCACTTTGTGCGTCAGCCCCCATTGAAAGCCATTCCCCCTACTAGCAACAAGAAACTCACAGTCACCAACTGGGTAAGCCAACTTGCACCAACTAGCAAAGCCATAAAAAGTCACATGAAATGAGGCATGCACCACCTCACACAAGATCTCCACAATAAAACAGTTTCCATAGTACAAGGCTCAAACCCACATAATCACGATCCAAGTAAAGAGATTAACAATTATCAAAATGACAAAATCATGGAACCATCCACATTTAGGTGAAACAACATAAAACTCATGTAAAAACTCCAGGCTTGATATCAATTACCCAATGCAGATCTTCCTAGGTTGTCGGCCCCCATCCTAGGTACCCAGGCAACTGTTGGTATGTGGTGACTGATCATGCGATACTGTATAGCCCATGGTATACTATACACCCTAGCCCCCCGTCCTCGTAGGGGTCCGGGGCCGGGCGGGGGTTCGGGGGTGCAGCCCCCGAGAAAAAAAATTCCCATCGTCAGTGAAAAAGGAAAAATCTTTGAAAAAGAAAGAAAACCGACTTTGTAAAACCCTAATTCTAGAAGCTTCTAAAAGCTTGTTAAAAGGGGTTGGGATGGGGGTTATAGTATGAAGAAAAAATGCGATTATTCGCAAGATTGTAATAGGTTTTGCACTGGATAATAAAAGTATTGGATGGCTGCAGTTTGGTGGATGTAGCCCAAATTGGGTGAACCACGTTAAATTCTCTATGTTATGATTTATTCAGTGTATGTTTTAGTTTCTCTATTTATTATTTAAATCTGCATTTAATTGTTAGATATCTACCATCTCTAACCCTAACAAGTGGTATTAGAGCGAGTTGTGTTTCGATTATCGTCTGTGTGAAGGTCTCGCGGTTGAGTGGGAGCAATGGCAGACGAGGGTAAAAAGGTTGAGAAGTTTAATGGGCAGAACTATCAGTTATGGAAGATGTGGATGGAGGACTATCTCTATCAGAAGGATTTATGGCGGCCATTGGGAGGGAAAGCCAAGAAACCTGCAGCAATGTCAAATGAGGACTGGGAGATCTTGGATAGAAAGGCTCTTGGCAGTATTCATCTATGCCTGGCACAATCGGTGGCGTTTAATATTACAACAGCAAAGACGATTCAAGATTTGATGGAAACCATAGAAAAGTTATATGAAAAGCCTTCCGCTTCGAATAAGGTATTTCTTATGAAGCGTTTATTTAATATGAAAATGGTAGAAGGTGGGTCAGTTACTGATCATTTGAATGAGTTTAATACGGTCACCAGTCAATTAACCTCTCTAAAAGTAAACTTTGATGAAGAAGTTAGGGCTCTTTTGATTCTGTGTTCTTTGCCTGAAAGCTGGAATAGCTTGGTAATGGTTATTAGCAATTCTGTTTCTGGTTCGAATACATTGAAATTGATGATGTTGTTGGTGTTATTTTGAGTGAATTCATAGGAAAAGCTGGTGGAACATCCCATCAGGCGGTGATTTTGAGGCAGTGAGAACACAAGGAGAGAGGAAAATTCTGAAAATCGTGGGAAGTCTGAGAAAATTAAAGGACAAGGTCAAGAGGAGATAAGAGGAATTGTTGAATGCGTGGTAAGCCGGGTCATTTGAAGAAAGATTGCTGGTCTCGAGAAAAATAAAGATGGAGACAACAAGGAAGGAAGTAAAGAGGCAAATGTGGTAAGTAATAAATCTGATGAGGATGCTTTGATTCTTTCCCTTTGATAATGCTGATGATTCTTGGGTCTTAGATTCAGGGGCTTCATTTCATGCTACCCCCATAGAAGTTTTCTTGATTATGTCCAAGGGGATTTTGGGCTGGTTTATTTAGGAGATAACGAACCCGTCGATTGTTGGAAAGGGAAGAATCAAGATTAAGTTGCGAATGGGAATCATTGGCTACTACGTGAGGTAAGGCATGTTCCAAAGTTAAGCAAAAATTTAATTTCAAGCCTGGACAACTAGATGATGAAGGTTGTGTTGTTACATTTAGTGATAAAAATTGGAAGGTCACAAAGGGTGCCTTAGTAGTAGCAAAAGGTGTGAAAGTAGGTACCTTATATCTTTGTACAGTCATACTGTTCCTTCTAATTTAATTTTAAGAAAAGTCAATGTTTAGGAATAGTTGTTGCAGTTCGGCAGGTAGAAGATCATCCGATTGATGTGACTCACGAATCAAGCACTATGGCATAATAGACTTGGGCATATGAGTGCAAAAGGTATGAAAGTACTTCATTCAAATAATGTTTTACGAGGTCTAAAATGTGTTAATATGGATTTTGTGAAAGTTGTGTGTATGGAAAACAAAAGAGATTAAGTTTTCTCAAGGATGGGAAGCAAAAGAAAGATGAGAAATTGGAGCTTGTGCATACGGATGTATGGGGACCAGCTCAGGTATCTTCTCTCGGTGGCTCTCTGTATTATGTTACATTCATTGATGATGCAACTAGAAAGGTATGGATTTATTTCCTTAGGCAGAAATCTGAAGTATTTGAAACTTTTAAAAAATGGAGAAGCTTGGTTGAGAATGAGATGGGTAAAAAGGATAAAATGTCTCATATCTGATAATGGTGGTGAGTATTGCAGTAAAGAGTTTGAAGATTATTGTTCTCTAATGGTATTCATAGGCAGAAAACGGTTCCAAGGACTCCACAGGAAAATGGAGTGGCTGAGCGCATGAATAGAACAATAATGGAGCGTGCGGACTATGAGATTGCATGTTGGGTTGCCTTTAAAAATGTGGGCAGAGGTTGTAAGCTCTTGTTGTTTATTTAATCAATAGAGGTCCCTCTAATCCTTTGGGTTTGGTATTCGGAGGAAGCATGGAAGGGTAAGAAGGTGAGTTATTCTTTTCTCAAAACCTTCGGTTGTGAAGCATTTGCACATGTAGATTCTGAAAATAGAACCAAGCTTGATGCAAAATCAAAGAAATATGTATTTGTTGGATATGGCATTGATGAATTTGGTTATAGGCTTTGGGATTTTGAAAATCAGAAAATTGTGAGAAGCAGGGATGTCATATTCAATGAAAAAGTGTTGTAAAAAGATCTGTTGCTACAGCATGAGAAGAAAGAAAATTATTATGTAGTGTTGGATGATATTCCCAACAATGATGTTTCAGTGGTTCCTCATGCTAGGCAACAACAACAACAACAAATACCACAAACTCCTGTTAGACAATCTTCAAGGGTAAGTAGACCTCCAGAAAGATTCTCTCCCTCTTTGTATACTATTCTGTTAACTGATGCTGGTGAACAAGAATATTATGATGAAGATATGCAGGTGGATACCAAGGTTCAGTGGGAGCATGGAATGAAAAAAGAAATGGACTCCTTGCTGGAAAATCAGACTTGGGAATTATGCAAGTTGTCTATAGGGAAAAAGGCTTTACCAAACAAATGGATTTATCGGTTGAAAGAGGATGGAGGTAAGAAAAGATTTAAAGCTAGATTAGTTGTAAAGGGATTTGCACAGAAAAAGTGTATTGATTTTGATGATATTTTTTCTCCTTTTGTTAAAATGACTTCTATTCGTATTGTATTAAGTATTGTGGGTACTGAAGATTTGCATTTAGAATAGCTTTATGTTAAAACAGCCTTTCTCCATGGTGATTTGGAAGAGGAAATATATATGGAACAGCCACAAGGATTTGAGGTCAAAGGTAAGGAGAAATTAGTGTGCAGATTGAAGAAAAGTTTATATGGCAAGCAAGCACCTCGACAATGGTATTTGAAATTGTGGTTTTATGGCTGACTAAGGCTATAGCGGTGTAATTGACCATTGTGTTTATTTTAAGAGGTTGGATAATGGCCAGCTACATTATTTTATGCTTATATGTTGATGACATGTTTGTAGGCGGTCTAACATGGATCACATAAGTGAGCTAAAACAAGATTAGCAAAATATTTTTGCTATGAAGGATTTAAGGTGCAGAAAAGAAAATCCTTGTAAGTATGAAAATTTGTAGAATAGGAAAAATAGAAATTGTTTTATCTCGGGCTAATTATGTTGAAAAGGTGTTCTTGAGATTTTATATGGAGAATGCAAAGGCTGACACCTTTGCCTAGTCATGTTAAATTGACTAAGGTGTCCAAAGACACAAGAGGAGGAAAGAAAAATGTCCAAGGTACCATATGCTTGACTATAGGTAGTTTAATGTACGCCATGGTATGCACGAGACCGGATATTGCACATGCCGTAGGAGTTGTTAGTAGGTATTTGAGTCATCCTGGAGTTGAGCATTGGAATGCAATAAAATGGATTCTCAGGTATTTGAGAGGTACATCCAATAAGTGTTTATGTTTTGGGGACTCTAATACTGATTTAAAAGGCTATGTTGACTCAGATTTGGTAGGGGATATAGATACTAGGTGAAGTACCATAGGTTATGTATTTACAGTTGGTGGGACAGCAGTGAGTTGGATTTCTTGATTGCAAAAGGTGGTTGCTTTATCCACCACAGAGGCAGAGTATGTTGCTGCAATAGAGGCAGCAAAGGAGATTATATGGCTGCAATTGTTCATGGATGAGTTGGGAAAACAACAGGATGGAAATTACTTATTTACAGACAGTCAGAGTGCTATACATCTTGCAAAAATTTTTGCCTTGCATTCTAAAACAAAACACATACAATTGAGATATCATTTCATTCAGTCAGTGTTGGAAGATGGACAGGTCAAGTTGGCCAAGATTCATACAGATGTCAATCCAGTGAATATGTTTATGAAGGCGGTGCCAAGGGAGAAGATGAGCTCCTCTTCAGCTTCAGTTGGCCTTCAAGGTTGAATTCAAGTATAACAAAGCAGCAAGGTCCAAGGTCCTTATTTCTAGTGGGAGCTGTAAGTGCAACAGTGTTGTCTAGGATCAGTCTCCAAGTGGGAGGTTGTGATGGTGTGGAGCCTAATCAGTCTCCAAGTGGGAGATTCTTGGTATGTGGTGACTGATCATGCTATACTATATAGCCCATGGTATACTGTACACCCTAGCCCCCCGGTCCTCGCCGGGGTTCGGGGGTGGCAGCCCCCGAGAAAAAAAAAATTGCCATTTTTTTCACGTCGTCAGCGAAAAAGGAAAAAATCTCCAAAAAAGAAAGAAAACCGACTTTGTAAAACCCTAATTCTTGTAGCTTCTAAAAGCTTGTTAAAAGGGGTTGGGATGGGGGTTATAGTATGAAGAAAAAACGTGATTATTCGCAAGATTGTAATAGGTTTTTCACTGGATAATAAAAGTATTGGAAGGTTACGGTTTGGTGGATGTAGCCCAGATTGGGTAACCACGTTAAATTCTCTGTGTTATGATTTATTCCATGTATGTTTTAGTTTCTCTGTTTATTATTTAAATCTGCATTTAATTGTTAGATATCTGCCATCTCTAACCCTAACAGCAACCTCACCGGATCTCGACCCCCATACCAACTCTTGCCAGTAAAAACCATACTCCTCTCAAACCTCTAGAAGATTAACAACTCATTAACACAAAGATTTGCATCAACGTGGCAATAATAACATGATCTCAAAGTTGAAACCAATCAACTTAAATTCCAAAATCAACTCAAAATCAAAAACAACCAACTGGGCATCCATGGGAGACCTCAATTTTCTCCTCACACAATACCCAACCACTAATTACTCAATAAACTTACAATTTGAAAATAAAAAACTTAAACAAAATCAACGACCATGACAACAATAGCAATAAACTAATTTACCACTCAATTCAAGTGACAACCCAATAGATTAGCACAAACAACTAATCAAAATCTTCTCACTTTCGCTAATCAAATACTTATACAATGTGAGCAATTATTCAAGCATTACAACCAATTAACAAGGCACAAACAATCAATGAATCATTACCTGAGCACATTTGCGACTCATAAGACATTCAAAGAAAACTACATAATATTGGAATAAGCAATAATCCATGACATCCAAGGTTAACATAAACCAAAACAAAACTATGATGAATACATGCTTAAGCTATTGATATTACCTTTGTGTAACAACATTCTTCTAATTATTCCTTAATCCACTATATGGATATTATATAAATAAAATTAAGAACTAAACTATCATTTCCTTACTAATTTAGTTTTAATCATCATAAGTTAATCTACTAGAAAATAAACTAGACCTCATCTAAATAACTTTTCCATTTACTAATCTACTTAATTTAAACAAATATTTTCAAATAACTAACTACAAATAGATCAATTTTAACTATTATAACCAATAACATTTCCCAATTTCAACATAAGCCTATTTACATTATTAACTTTTAAATA
The DNA here is from genome assembly GCA_007258455.2 of Sequoia sempervirens. Taxonomy (NCBI): domain Eukaryota; kingdom Viridiplantae; phylum Streptophyta; class Pinopsida; order Cupressales; family Cupressaceae; genus Sequoia; species Sequoia sempervirens. The sequence goes on from VDFB02193867.1 coordinate 292,840,492, forward strand.
TTGAAATAATAACATACAACTATATATATATATATATAAGAAATTTCATTTATTTACTCTTTCTGAAATACTCAATTAACTCAAAATAAATAAATAGAGCTATTTTCTTTTTCTCGCATATATCTAACTACATCATTAACAAAGCAATCCTCTCTATTAAAATCTTAACTTAAGCATAATTTGCTATAATGCTCATATCTTAACTAAATATTTCACATAACAAGTTCTATTAAATGAATATAAATTTACTAATATACCTACTTTCTAAATTTGTTCACAGAGGAAAAAAATCTAAGTTATTTACATTTGATCTAAATCATTTAATTCATTAAATCTAAGTTATTTACATTTGATCTAAATATTCACTCCACTACCTTAGTATTTTTCCTAAACCATTAATTTGTATTCAAGACTTAAATTGAAACTTAATAAAACAGTAATAGAATCCCTTTTCCCAAAATTCATATCATTAACTATGACTCATCAAATA
>VDFB02193867.1:292841081-292863459 GCA_007258455.2 Sequoia sempervirens
GCATTGATGGCAACACATGATGTGAAAAATACGATCAACCCAACTTCATTTTTGAAAAGATTTGTCATGTAGCACTTCTCCCCCTAATATTTTTTTCACATAACTCTTCTCCCCCTTTGAAATTAATGGATAAGGTAACTATGAACTTTCCATACACTTTGAACCACATATCTGCACATCTGACTATTCCCCCTGAGTAGCAGCCACAAAAACATCAATCCAGATCATGATAAAGCAATGAGGCTCATGGATTGATGCAAGTAAATGCATCATTTAGTTTCTATTAGGAGGGGTAATTACCCCTAGCATTCCTCTGAAATACTCAAAAGTATCTTTCGACAATGGCTTAGTAAATATATCTACAATCTGTTCTTTGGTAGGCACATACTCCAGTTTGACTTCTTTTTCATTCACTTTCTCCCTCAAGAAATGAAACTTGATTGATATATATTTTTCCTTAGAGTGTAGTACCAGATTTATTGAGATATTTATTGCACTTGAATTGTCATAGTATATGGCAATAAGCTCTTCATATATTACCCTGATATCTTTCATCATTTGTTTCATCCATATCACTTGAGTATAGTTGTTTGCAGCAACAATATATTTTGCTTCAGTAGTAGATAGAGAAATGGAATTCTATTTTTTTCTTAACCAAGACACTAGCTTCTTCCCTAGGAAGAAAGCACCATAACTAGTACTTTTCCTGTCATCTACATCACCAACCCAATCTGCATCAGTGTATGCACACAAAGTGAGATCATCATCCTTTGGATATCAAAGTCCAAAGTCAAATGTTCCTTTCAGACATCTAAAGATTCTTTTGACAACAGTCACATGTGATTCTTTTGGATTAGATTGAAATCTAGCAACCATACATACAACATTCATAATATCCGGCCTAGTCTGAGTTAAGTAGAGAAATCCACCAATCATTGATTTTTACCAAGTTTGATTTTCCTTAGGAGAGTCATCATTCTACGTCAAATTACATCTAGTTACCATGGGAGTACCAACAGGTTTGGAGTCTTCCATACCAAATTTCTTGAGCAGCTCTTTCACATATTTGGACTAAGATATGAAAATCCCCTAGTCCAACTATGTAATTTGCAATCCCAGAAAGAACTTCATTTCACCAATCATGCTCATCTTGAATTTACTCTTCATCTCATCAGCCAAATTCATGCATAGATTATCATCTCCACCAAAAATGATGTCATCAACAAAGACTTCTATGATTAACTCCTTATCATGATCTAACTTGAAGTATAAGTTACTATCAATAGTACCTTTAGTGAATCCAAGCTTCAATAGATATTTGTCCAATTTGGCGTACTAGGCTTTGGGGGCTTGTTTGAGTCCATACAAAGCTTTCTTCAATTTGCAAACCATGTCTTCCTTATCTATTAACTGAAATCCATTAAGAATTTTACATTCAATGTGCTTCTTCTAGTTTGTTAAAATCTGGGACTTCACGTCCATTTTGTTAGACTTTATAGTTCTTATAAGCAACATAAAGCAAAAGTAATCTTACTACTTCAATTCATATGAGGGCAAAGGTTTTCTTTTGAAATCAATACCTTCCATTTGGTACCCTTTACACTTTGATCTTGACTTATTCATGAACATCAAATTTGGACCTTAATTTATCCAAATTTATACTTCGATCTAAACATCCTCTTATCGAAGAGTTAATTAAATAATATTACTATTATTTAGTGTATATTAGTCTGCCAAATCCCTAAGGTATTTAATTAATAATTACCTTACCCTCCTTAATCACTCTTTTCATCAGAAAATAAATTAAATAAATATTACATTTTAATTTTAATTTCTCTATCATTTTCATCTAATCCTAATCCATTTCTTAATTTTTCATTAAGGATGTGCACATGCCTAATCCTTGATTAGGATTATCACATCCTCCAACTTTTGCAAGTTGGCTTTTAATCCTAATTAGCCCCTAATTATCCTCTAATTATAAATTAATTAAGCCTAATCATTCTCCAAGGAATTTTTAATTCCTTTTTATTTGTCCTCGATTCCCCTCCTTTATATGTGAATTTTTAATTCACATTCCATCCTTCCAAGGCTTCTAGAACCTTGGACTTGTCACAATCACCACATGTGACCAACCTTGGACTTGGCACAATCTTCACATGTGACCAAGTCCCACCTTTTTGGAGCCCACCTTTTACCCTCTAGATTCTTCCAATCATTGTGAATTTAAAATTCACTTTTATTCACCCAAGATTCTTCCCATCTCCCAATGTACTTGCAAGGTACTTGTACTTCCTCCACCTCATGTACCCTCTTGACAACTCATCTCCACCTCATATCCTCTTGTCCACTTCACCCTCCACATGTCAAGATGTGAGGGCTTGTGGGTTCTCAACCCACCATAGCCCTTCATCTTGGCCTTGTTGGAGCAATCTTGACCCTTGAATTCTCTAGAGAATTCAAATTCTTCTATAAATACCCCCTCCTCAAGGGCATTTACACAACACTTCTTCATTTGAGCAACCTTATGCTGCTAATTTTCCTTCTCAACAACACTTCATTTTTGAGCACCCACATGCTGCCCATTTTCCTTCTCAAACACTTTTGATTTTCACAACACTTTGCACTCTCACAACTACATGCTGTCCAAGTCATTTTAGATCATTCAACCATCTTTTGTCCATCATTTTGCATACTGAAGCTTGCATTTTAATCACTCAATCCATCATCTAAGGAGCACACAACCAATCTAAGAAAGGGCCAATCAAAGAAGTTTCAACAACAAGGGAGGTAAAAGTGTTTGTGTTTCATTTTATTTGCATTCCTTTTCGTTGTAACTCTCTTTTGGCTAATCTTGAGGTGTCCTTGGTAGTTTATCATTTCATGTTTCTTAGTTAGATTCACACATTTAGAGTAGCATAAAATATCGAGGTATACAATTCCATACCACTTCACCTTCCTCATTTAGCTTGTTTCTGAATACCCACTTAGTACCAATCACATTCTTGTCTTTGGGTCTAGGAACCGGTGTCCATGTGTCATTCTTTTCAATATGTGTCATTTCTTCTTTCATGGCTTCCAACCAGTGTTCATCTTGACAGGATTCACTGACACTCTTAGGTTCAATCTTGGAAATTAGACAATATTCTTCTGTAATTTTTCTTCTAGTTTGCACTCCTTTTCTCTTATCTCCTATGATTTGACTTTCAGAGTGATTCAACTTTACATACCTTAGAGTCTTGGGACTTTCTTAGACTTTTGTGTTTTTTGAACTTTCTTCTACACTTGACTTGTTTGTGCTTCCTGACTGACTTGATTTTCTGGAACAACTTGTGGTTGCTTCACCAGAACATATGGAATAATCTAAAGTAGATTTGGTGTTTGAGTGTTCTACCCTTGATTTGTGTTTTCTTCATCTGAATCATAGCTGCATCATCTGGATTATTTGACAGAGTCCTCATCAACTTTGACATTTGCACTCTCAACAATCTTTCTCAGTCTTTTGTTATAGCATCGGTATGCCTTTCTCTTTGTGGAGTAACCTAGGAATATCCCTTCATCGCTTCTAGCACCAAAATTTCCTATATCATCATCTCTCTTGATATAACATTTGCTTCCAAAGATCTTGAAATAATTAACAGTAGGCTTGTAACCGAACCATAATTCATAAGGAGTCTTACTAGAATTACCATTCACATTTACCTGATTCAAAGTATATACAACAGTGCTTACCGCTTCACTCCAGTACTTTGAGACATATTGCCTTCCATCATCATTGTTCTGGTAGCATCCAGAATTGTTCTATTCTTTCTTTCTGCAACTCCATTTTGTTGAGGGGTTCGAGGAGCAGATAATTGCCTTTTAATTCCATGTTCTTCACAATAAGAATTGAATTCTTTTTAAATGAATTCTCCACCTTTGTCGGATCTTAGGCATTTGATTTTCAATTTTTTTCATTTTCTGCCATGGCCTTGAAATTTTTGAACTTGTCCAATGCTTCATATATTTCTCTTAAAAAGGAAACCCAAATCATTCTAGAGTAATCATTAATGACCAACATAAAATACCTTTCTCCATGAATGCTTCTAACTCTAGAGGGACCAAAAAGATTAGTATGTAGCATTTCCAACACAATATTTGAATGAAATTATTTGCTCTAGATGGAGACTCTAGTTTGTTTACCCATCTGACATTCTTGGTAGAATACATTAGCAGGCTTCATTAACCTAGGTAGATCTCTTACTACTTGAGTAGAACTTATCTTGATAATATTGTCAAAGTTTACATGACACAACCTCCTATGCCACAACCAACTTTCATCTATTTTCAGAGCAATTAAGCAACTTCCACTAGTAGTATTCAAGTGAAAAATATTACCTTTAGGTTGCACACCAGTAGCAATCATGTTTCCAGAACTCCCATGAATCTTGCATTTTCCATTCTTGAACTGTAGATCTATCATATCCCTTATGTACCATCTATCTAACACTTAACAAGCTATACTTTAGGTCTTCAACATAGAGAACATCATTAGTGTTTTCCTTACCACCAAGGCTAATAGAACCTCTTCCATAAATCACACAAGCATTGTTATCTCCAAATCTTACAACCTCACTGTCATACTTCTCTAGACTCACAAATTTGATTTTATCACTCGTCATATGATGTGAGCATCCACTATCAATGACCCACTCATCTTTCTCCTCAACTCAGGTTGCAAGAGCTTTCTTATCTTCAGTAGATTTAGTAGGCACATGTTTATTTTCAATGGTAGCAATAAAATCCCATTCATCTTCATTTCCATTATCTTTATCAGACTCATCATTAGTTACTGCTTCTTCAAAAAAGTAGCATTTCTTTTGGAATCTAGGTTTTCTTGGCTTAGTCCTAGGAACTCTTTCAGGACATCTTGAAGCAAAATGACTTATCTTACTGCATTTCTTCATACTTACCTTTTCCTCTTCCTTCTTTCTTTGCAATCAGTGCTTCTAGTTCTTGTACTTTTCTTTCTTTGTCTTCAAGCTGTTTCAGTTCTTCATCATATTTAGATATCTTTTCCTATAACTTCCGGATATAGTAGCTTTGAATGTAGATTCAATTTTTAGTGTAGATTCACCAAATTCACTTTTTTCGAAAGCAGCAAGCTTCCCTATCAGTGTATCTCTTGTCATCTTGTTTATAGACATAAATTCCTCAATAGCATGAACCTTTATTTTTTAAGGAGGCAAGGATCTGAGTATCTTAGCCACAATTTCATCCTCACTTACTGAACCACCAACACATTTAATACCTAGCACTATTTCATTTACTCTCTGCAAAAAAGAAGTAATATTTTCATCTTCACCCATCTTCAAGTTCTCATACTTTCCTTTCAAGCTTTGTAGCTTAGCCATCTTCACCTGTGTATCACCTTCATACAAAGCTTCCAAATTCGTCCAGATCTCATGAGCTATATGTAGAACTATCACATTAGCCATCTTTGAATCTGTTAGGGCACTCACCAATGCTTCCATAGCTTTGGTATTAATTGCAACATATTTGATCTCATCAACAATGGAGGGACCATTATGAGGAATAATATATTGATCTCTTGTAATCTTCCAATAAGCATCACCAATGCACTGTAGATGAAATTGCATCCTGAATTTCCATAGTGAGTAGTTGGTGCCATCAAAACTAGGATTGTCCTTCTTGAATGTTGATGTTTCCATCTTAGATCACCTCAATTTGTTAGACTTCTTCAGAGGAACTAGCTCTGATACCAATTGTTGGAAAAAAAGGACAGACAACTGAGAGGGGGGTGAATCAGTTGTCACGTAAATTAAAATTTTTTCTAACTTAACTTATCCTTAATCTCAAATATGATGAATAAGAAATTAACCATAAGCAATCAACACATTAGAGAGACAAATAACACCAAGATTTTTTTGCATGGAAACCCTATAAGGGGAAAAACCATGGTGGATGTTAGTCCACAAGATTATACTCTGTTAGAAGTATAAGAAGAAATAATAAAGGGAATGCAAATGCATTCAAACACACTGCCTAGAGATCACTACTCAATTACAAAAGAGGACTCACTATCCAACAATAGGGTTTGGATTAAAACCATCCAAGATGTGAATTGAGAAAATAGCTTCTTCACAAGCCTGATTACAATTCCAATTAAGCTCAACACTTCTTCACACTTTGCTCAGTAATGATATTCACACATACACACATAGGAGCACACAAAGCATACTTTTCACCAATCACACAATTGCTCTTATATATCCACTATAGGAGATTCCAACACAAGTTCGTCGACCAAAAATAAATAAATAAATTTGCAATGTCAACCCAGTTTTAAAAATAAACTTTTAATGCATATCCCCCAAGGTCGGCCACAACATAGTGGAGACCCAAATTAACATCTCCAATACAAAAATAATTTAATTAATTTCACCTCGAAGATCCACAACACACTATCACCAACATGTCAGCCAAAAACATGAAAAACCAAACATGCACACAAAGATCTTCAACCACTAGCTCACCGATTAATGTGGACGTATCACAAAGATAGAGAATGAAATAGAGACATCAGAGAACACCAAGAAACAACAAAGAAGCATCTAAAACAACTAAGATAACCAAAATCATACAATCAATACTGACAGAGACTAGCAATACACTGTCAGACCATCAATACACTGTCAGACCACAACATGCTCAAAAAATTTCACGGACCTCTAAAACTTCCACTAGATGATATAGAAACATTCAAAAATGAACCCTTTAAACCACATCAGTTAATCTTTTATGTATAGGACAAAATTCCTTCATGACCTGCATAGTTCCACTAGGAACCTGGAATACTATTTCTTATAATTTTCTCAATATCCTCGACATATACAACAATAGATACACCAAATGCTAATAGTGTTGACATCAATGACAACCACATATCAGCAACACATCCACAACATCCAATAATCTCCCAACATAAACTACTTCTCACAATATATTATTTAGGACTGAAATATTATAAATCAAGTTTCCAAATAGCGTTGGTTACTTTGGTGAGTTAGTCTGCTAGAACATTATGTCAGTCTCACTGACATAAATAGGTTGATTTTTATTGTGTTCTACCACTCTCCCTTTGGAATCTCAAGAGAGTATACATGTCCTATCAATGATAACATCCAGCCTTCATTTCCTGGCATACTAGACATTATCTTGCCACATTTCATGTAGCCTCTTACTCTATCTTTTTCCAAGTTATAGTGGATCCTCAATCGAAAAACCACTTAGTCATTCCAGTGTCCCAACTCTGACATAAATTTCCTCATTTCATTCCTGAATCTTCCAAAATTTTGTGTACATGGGTTCTTTTATATCCAGTAATAGTCTATGCTTTGACTAAGTGAAAACCTATTTTTGTGATCTCATGCCACCTTTAATTCCCAAGTAATAATGGTTAGGAGTTTAGTAGGGATAAATCTCCTTTATCTTAGGACACCCAAAACTTGGATTTCTTCCATCCTTGGATTATTTACAAAGATGCAATTCATCTTTTAACTCAATCAAATTTTCTTGATAAGAATTAGTACTAATTTCAAGTGTTAATCCACGTTCAATCATGTTGGTCCCTAGAAGATATCAAATTTAATTGCATACCTAATTACCAAGCATGAACGTTCCTTGTTAGCTCCTTTGATTGACTTAATCGCATAGGTGAGTCCCAACTTCTGTATACTCTAATTCTAGGATAGAGTCATCATTCAATGACTAGTTCGATGTTATAGCTTATTCTAACCCTATATGTTCCAATCAATACCAAATGTTCAACCCAACCAAGTTATTTCCAACCTATAGGTGTCAATGAGTAGTTCAAACCATTAGGTAAAACTTAACCTAAGGTTTCTCTCTTTAATCAAATGATCTTCTCGTCCCAAATAGGTTATTCTAAACCTAGGGTTTCATTCAAGAGTAAGGTATGATCAAGTGATCAATCAAGTAAAGATAATTGATGTGGTTGCATAGCGTTACATCTTGCCTTATCTTTCACTCCATCTCTATGGATTTATAGCTAAACCTTATCATCCCCAGGTCTCTTAGCATAGTAAGCTATAGTGCCAAGTTGCTTCATGACATGGATATACTTCATAATATGTAGTATTACTACCTATGTATAGAAATAACATCGTTATCTAAATCCCCCATATAAAGTATATAGGAGTGTAGATAAACTTTCTTCTAATCATGAGTAATATAGATCTCTCCTTACCTATTCATGGCAATGGTCATCCCTTTCCCAATCAAGTAATCTTCCTATCCTTTCTTAAGGCATTAATAATAATATCATTTGATCTTACCAATCGAATATATATAAGGTATGGTGTATTTATAGGTCACAATCCTTGACCTTTCCACTATTTTTCTCCAAAAATTCCAATACCTTTTTCCTTGTGGTCATAAAATGTATGACTTAATTGACATCATGACTTGTGAAGAAGTTATTAATTCTTCCAAATTGAAAATATATTCACGATTTTCGTTGGTTGGGGAGCTTAATTTGATTCAATCCATTCTCTTCCTTCCCCCCTTAGTGTTTCCACAACATTCAATCTACTCAAAAACAAACTCCTAGCAAACACTTGCTTCTTTGAAATGATTTTTCATTCCTTGTTGTTGGCTTTCTATTGCCTTTTTCTTGCCTCAATGGCATACTTTGAATATAATTTTCCCCCAAGTTAGATTCATAATTGATTTCTAATCCTATAGATTCAATATTTTGGATCGTCCAAGAGGAGATCTAATGAATAATCAACAACTTATAAGTTAAGAGGCACAATGTGACACCCCTATGATTTGTTATGTTTTATTTGACAACTCAGATACTTTGTTAGACCCTATTTTATGCTATTGTTATTCTATCGTTGATAGTGGAGCGATGATAGACTATATTGATGTGATGATACATTATATGCATGGGGATTATGTTTGACATGCTTTATGCTTGCATAGATGCTTAGTTGAGATGACCTTGCTATACATGCTTATTGTAGTTTAATGGATATTTTATCTTGTTAGTTGAGGTGATATTGTATTGGTGAAGAGAATGGTATTGCATCACTCATTTGTGAGTGTCCTGTGATTTCCGCGATTCTCTCTTCACAGTGTGTATGAATTATTATCTGGATACATGTACGACATTTGCTTTGTTTGTAGGTACAAAACAATGACTTCACCTGGTTTCATAGGTCTGAGCGTGTCCACTACTCAACAATAATGTTGATTGGGAGATGGTAATTGGTTAACTTTGACAAACCTTTACCCTAGTACAGTGTGTCGTTAGTCCATGTTTTGGTCATGTTCTTTATCCATGTTGGTCTTAGTATTTTATTTATCGTGCAAGTTTAAATTGTAAGGATTAAATTATATGTTGTGATTAAGTATTTAATTAATATGGAGACCTTATTATAAATAAATAAATAAATTTAATTTAAGTTATTATAAAGTCATTTTAATTATTAGATTAAATGTGGATTTAAATAAATAAGTGATTTAAATGTGATTTGAATTAAATAAATTATTTTTAATTTTAAATGCATATTTTGGGAAAAGATCTTAAAAAGATCTTGGTTGATAAAGAAAAAAGATATTTGTTGTGTTAATTGGAAGTTAGAAGGTTTTGTTTTCTAATTGCCTTAAAATTGATTTCCGGAGAGATTGATTGAAAATTTGTGAGAAAAAGGAAGTTGTTTTCACAGGAAAAAAGAGAGAGGCTTTTGGGAATGGGATAATTGTTTTGTGGTTTGAAGAAATTGTAAATCTTAGAAGCTCTCTGATAATTTTAGGAATCTAGTTTGTTGTATTCTTGGCTGTGGATTATTTTTGTTCTTTGGGAAGTGGCAATTCTGGAGGAAGCTTTGGCAGCTTTGGAAAATTGAAGATTAAAGGGAAGCTCGACATCAATCTCTGAATCGTCCGATCTTCTAGAACAGGTTCTTTATTACTTTGTTAATTTTAATTTGAAAGAGAAAAGTTAAATTATTATTGTATAGCAAATTGGAAAAGCTTAGAAGATGATATCTTTCATTTTAGAAGCTTTTGTTTAAATTGAAAGAAAGTGTTGTGATTGTTATAGCCTCTGTAGAAAAATAATTTAGATCCTCTGTGTAAATTGATTATTTGAAATAGATTTATACAAAATAAAATTATAGATAAATCTTAGAACCTCTGTGAAATTAAATAAAAAATGTAGAAAACTCTTTTCTATGAAAATTGGAAATATTCCTCTATAGAAAACCTCTTCTATGAAAATTGGATATGTTCTTCTGTAGAAAGTTCCTTCTTTAAAATTGATCAAAAACCATCTTCTTTTAATTTTTATTTACATATATATATATAATTTGTAAATTATATATATATATTCTTGTGAATTTGTGTATTGCACAGAATTGAGAAAGTTACTGTAAAATTATTTTTTAAGCCTGAGTCGGATCGAAATCCATACGAAAAATTCTTGGAATTTTATTAAGTTAGGAAAATGTATGGGAGGGGGAAGCGTTGGCTACCCCAGCGCTGACTCCCCTTTGGGGAAGAGCCAGTGCTGTGAGTAGTTGGCACTGCCCACACCACCTAGGCTTCCCTATATGGGGAAGGCCTTTAGCAGGCCGCAAATGTATTAACACAGCCTGCGTTTATTTCTGTCCGCCTTCGATTCTGTTCTTTTAAATGTTTTTTTTTTTTCATATATAATATATATATATATAGTATATATATAATATATATGATATATGTTTATAATATGTATTATATATATATATGTGCCATTGTTTTTATATATAATATATTTAATGTATATATATTATATGTATAATATATATATTAAATAATTAATATATATATATATTATATATATAATGTATATATATTAAATATGTTTTTATATGGTTAATTTAAAATGCATGAGTAGATATTTTAAATGTTAATTGGAAAAATAGGTATAAGTGATTTTATAATTGAATATATTTATTTAATGTTTGATAATTACGATAGGTGCATGTAAGCATGTGTAGTTAAATAGAAATGAATAATTATTTTAATTGTGAAGTTGAGTTAGTCGATATGAGTAGTTGTGAAAATTGAAGATTAAACATTTAGTTTTAATTGGTTGTAGAATTATTAATGAGATTTATGCTTGAACGTTATGTTTTTAATTATGAGATATTGTTCTATTGGATTTAGGATATCCGAATGTTAGTGCTTTTAATTACAAGAGATTGTTTATTTTATTACAAGTATTTCTTGAATTGTGTATTGTGGGGGGATATTATTGCCGAGAAAATGTAAGTCTTCTAGAGATTGTAATTGTGGAAGGGTTTTTGTTCTGTTATTCACTCTTTGAGATTTCCTTGGGTAGTGCACGTAGTTGGATTCAGTATTGGACATCCGTAGGTATGTGTTATTTTTTGTGTTATGTTATTATTAGTTTTAGTGCACTGTCTACCCTTGGGTTGTAGAATGAGTTATTGTGTTGTTGATAGGGGAGTGGCTTTCAACAGGGGTCGAGACATAAAGTGGTCCTAGGATAACTCGTGTGGAAGTCAGTTTAATCAGTGGGAATTAAATAACCTATATTAGGGGAAAGGGTAGTTAATACATTTAACTTGATATTTAGCCTCGCTCATTGGCTAGAGGGCTTGTGTTAGACTTGAGATGAGTCGAGAAGGCCTGGAATGGCAAGATCGTTATCTTGTCTTCTCGAAAGATAATTGATTCCACACTGGTGTGCATGTGGGACTAGAGTTCGTAAGAGGTTACCAGGATAACCCAAGATGGGGGCCGAGACCTAGGAAGATCTCCTTAGGATAACCAATGCAATCTTTGGGATGACACTCCTCCTATGACAACAGTCAATTTATATTGTACAATGGTTGTTCTTGATTCAGTGATTTTGGAAGCAATGTAACCCTATGCTTTGTATTTAATGGTACAGTGTGGTTTTGTACCTTTCCTATTTCTAGAGGTAGTAGGTTTGTCTTGGTTACCTGTTACTATCTCCTAGCACGGGGGTTGGGCCTATGGGTACGACATGGTTGGGTGGCATGCACATTACACTGTTGGGTTTTCTCTTCATGTTCATGATGGTGGGATCTTCTAGTTCGAGGAAATCGTGTGTTTCTTTGGATTTTTACTTCTCTTATATTCATTGTAATAGTGGGACACTATATATTTGTATTCCTTATTTGTAATCAAGGAGGATTCCTTGAGTTGTAATTGTAACATTATGTATGAACTATTCATTGTTGGATTAAATTGTATATATTGTTTTAAGTGGTGTTGTATCTGTTGAAATATGTTCATTATATTTCCATGTTTAATTTATTATGCAATGGGTTAATGCTTTGTTGTATGTTTTTATCATGAGTTAATTCCATATGCTATGTTTTAGAATAATTTTGTAAGTTTTGAAATTCACATGTAGATGTGTTGCATGGCCTAGAGGATGTATGTGTTAGATTAGTTTACTTCACTCGTCATTGTTACTCTTTTTAAGAAAAAAAATTAGTTGTGCTTCCATAGTATTGCATCGTCCTCTAGGTTGCGGGATGGGGTTTTACACACTAATATTCCAATTCTCTTTCCAATATCCTTTTTGTGGAGGAATATCCTTACCCACAAAGCCTAGTTGGTTGATGCACCTTTCAACTTAGAGTGTTGTTTTCCTTGCAACTTCTATTGTTTTGACACATAGTGCCATATTGCATTCCATTTTCTTTTGGAACCCCTAAACATATGTTGATTTTTGTAGACATGTTGGTGAGTTCATCTTATACTCCAACCAATCTATGTACCATCCAAACCTTTGGTCAAGACAACCCTGTTTATCTTTACAAGTTTCTTTCCTACAATCACCTTTTCAAGTGACTTTATCCCAATGCTTGAAATCTTATTCGCTCATAACCTTTAGAGATACAAAATTTTTTTAGTCTCTTTTTCTCATCTTAATCCAAACTCCAAGTTGATCTCATTGATTTTGGTTGGTGGAACCATGTCCACATCATTGATTACTTCATTCTAACCATTTTGGTCTTTTCCCTTTTTTCTTAGGTACTAACTCTTTCTATGCAAGATCCTATCCTTATAAAAGAATTAGATTTATGTCAAGGGTTCTCCAACCTTGTGGATACCTCCTTCATTGACTCTCTACTTTGATATAATTTATGCCGACATTGCATACACATAGATTTGTAGTGTTTTCACTAAATCCAAGAATTTTTGACTCTTTACAACTATAGGTTGCTACTAATTAAGGGGTTATCTCATTTCTTCCCTTCCTCTTAGAGCCATATAACTATTTCATAGGATAAAGGTATATATTATTTATTCTTCCTAACCTTCTTACATAACTCGATTGCATAATCTTCCACAATCCAAGGGAATATAATAATAAGTTGCTAGTTTAGGGGTTTCCACTTTAGGGATGAATCTTCTCTAGTCCCAAATTAAATAAGTTCCTAGGAATCTCATCTTCTTTTCTCTTTTCCCTCAGTTCTTTTCTTTTGTTGTTGTGGCACAAGAACTTTTCAACCATTATCTTCTGATCTGGTTTACGCATTGTTTGTGTAATGAGCTCATAGGTTTCAGTGTTGAACCTGGTAGCTCTGATACGACATGTAACATACTAACCCTTCAATGAAGTAAAAAATTCTAATTTTTCACCTTTTGAGTAAATAAACTAAGTAACAAGTGAATGCAATAAAAAAGTTCTTTTCTTTATTGGGAATTTACAAACGAGATGCATTACATATTAATACAAGGATTCCATTTCTTTTCAATAATTTCATAAGTTACAACAATACAAGAATGAAAAAATATGCATACATAGCTCAAAGAGCTTTGAAACAAATAGTTGTCAGATGGTCCACGATCCTTCCTTACAAATCGTGGTTCTTCTACCGCTTGTTGTGGAGGAGAAGCATCACTCAAGAGCTTTTCTGCCAACCTTAGACTCTTAATGCGGTCCCTCGCACATATCTCATTTGATCGATGGCCCTTCCCTTTGACAAAGAGATTGATAGAGCAACCAATAACAACAACCAATTGAGCATAGTGTTGCGTCCTACATAACTAGAACTTATAATCCCACAATCTCGAACTAGCTTGTAATAATGGATCATGGTGAACTGATAGTGGAGCCAAAGGTCATCACACTACTTTGGCCAAAGTGTTCTCAATGATAATCTGGAGGAAGGTCATATATCACATACACTACTTAGGTCTGATTTGACTTAATGTCATCTTAAACTATGCATAGGTATTTCCTTCAATGGATAATCTATCATCCTGGAGATAACCTATCACCATTTTAATCTACTTGGAATAAACCTACTTAACAAGTAAGATCACAAGCTCCCTCCCATATTGGATTAACAATCCTAGGAGTAAACACAAGCTATTCTAGCTAAATCAATAACTTAGCTAAGTGTATCCCATGTGCCACTCATGTTCAATCATATCTAGTATATAATACCTATGATAAACACCAATCCCCTATCATGGAGTACTTACAAGCACATCATAAAAATAACATAAAATATTCTATTTCCTTTTCAATGACATTCTAAATTCTCTAAATGTAAGTACTTGGAAAAGACATTTCAAGCATACAAGGAGAACAATTCATAATTTAAAAATATCAAAGAAGAATATCCTCATGCTTGTTATCACTTGTCCAATCAATTGACAACAATGCAACCTCTCCCAAACAAAAAGAAGCTTGGTCTAATAACTTCCCAAGAAAACGTCACTATGAAACTTTATCTCTCAAGTTGATAGTTTACTTCTCTCAAACAACAAATCTCTCACAATAAATAGAATTATCTTTCTCTCTCTCTCACAAATAAAAATAGAGTACAAGCTGAAATAATGCAGAGTAGAAAATTGCAAGAAGAATGCATCCTCTCAATGATCAAGCACCCCTATTTATATAGTAGCTTGGTAACTTCTCAGCCTATAGTTTAGGCATGAAAATGGACAACAAACACCATGCAAAGCAACACATAAATCATATAAAAATAATGGTGACTAAACAAGTTCATACTCAATAAAACATCTACAGATTGACTTGCAAAAATGACAACAATCAAAGACTTATTCAAATGTGCACATGGATAATTCAAATTATCTTGAGCAATAGACATCTACAAAAAATGGGTTTCCAAAGGTGGTGCCAAAAATTCTACACTCCTATCAATGTTGGCATGGTTTCCTTGCAAGTAGAAACTGTCAATTACCAATTTGCAACCAAGCATTCATTGACTTAGTTTGGAGGTGAGTCGATTTAGATATTTACTCTTTGTTTGAAAAAGTCGTTAACTATTTCTCATGTTTGAATAGATGTTGGTTCATGGTAGTTTAAGTTTACCAAGTCAAAGATAATCTTCACCATAGGCATCAAAAAAGTCTATGTCATGCATCGACATAAGGAAATCTTTAAATGAAATGTGTGTTCCATAAAGCATGGCAACAAGAGTAAAACTTGGCTTCTATAAACACAATCATAAGCAACTTCAAATTGGCCTCTAATAATCAGACTTTTATCATGATAAATGTAGTCGTTCTTCATGTTTTTTGCATGCAAGATCATGCACAGTCTCAAACTGGTTGCTGAAAAGGAATTTGACGTCTTTTTAGAGATTTTGGAGATATTATTGGATTTTGTGCTTGAAAATAAAACAAATTTTCATTTTTGAAAATAATGATCTTATGGAGATTTTCATTATGATTAATTTGGGCTTTGGAAAAAAAAAAGTCTAGTTTTTTCTTTTCATAAATAGCTTATGGCCTTGGAGACTTTTGTTTTATTTTGGGGATTTGAAATTGGATTTCTGTAAAAAGAATTATTTGGGGGTTTTGAAGAAGTTGGAGCTGTAAGTTGAGAAGATTGAACTTGGCATCAAATCTACAATGGTGCCAATTGTTTAAACTAGGTTCCTTTCTGTTTTTGGAATTTCTATCTTTGTGTGGTTTTGAAGTAAAACTTGAATGTTATCAAAATATTACCTTGTTAAATCAATTAGAAAATTGTATTGTCTAAAGTTTACCCAAGTCTCTTTCGGAAATCATTTTGTGAGTGTTCTATAAAATTATTGTAGCCCTTGAAGCCACCTTTCTTATGATTTTTTTTATTTAATTCAGTTACTCCATTTTTACTTCTTCAATTTGTTTGTTTTTCTTGAAGGTTGATAGCTCAAGTTGTATATATCTTGCAACCATTGTATTCGATATGATAAATTTGCCTCCTCCATTAAATGCATTTTCTTGAAAGTTTGTCAAATACATTTGCTTCACCTTTTTCCTTTGGCATCTAGTTGTTAAGCTTTAGCTTATTGTGTTGCATACTGTGTTATTGATTTGTCCCCTGCCAATAAATCATCTTGATTGTGTCATCCATAACTTTTCTTTTACAAACTGGGTTGGTGAGAAATTTAAAGGTTTTATTTTCCTTGTCTTCTAATCGCTGTCCAAAAAATCTTAAGAACCCAGATCGTGGTTTCTGAGATATGGTCAAAACACGAGATGCTATCAAACTATTTTTCCCCATGGCTACAACATTTATATATTAGATTATGGTTATAAAAAAAGAATAGTTCCATTCATTTATATTATCTTGAATTTAAATGAGTATTTATTCCTTCGAAAATATTTATTTAATCTTTTATTCTCCTATTTCACAACGTTAAGTAGAAGTCTTGAATCTGGAAATACCCTGTTGTCTTCATTCGCCATGCCAACTTCTCTTTCTTGCACCTCGCCTGTGACTGGGACATGATTTTCTTTTCTTGCTCTATTAGCATGCATTATGTTTTGGCATCTTCCCATTTTGACGCTGCAATTTTATTTCTTTTAAAATCTTTCTTACTATCAAATTAGCCATTTGACTTTACATAAGGCGTCTATGTTGCCTTTTGGAAAACTTAATGCCTTGTATTTGATTGTCTTCCCTTCTTTCTTCTGCGATCTCACCTTGTGGATTGGTTGTTGCTACATTTGATTGGAACAACATATACATCGAAGCTTTTAAATGGTCACATACCTCATTTAAATTGCTAAGTCTATGTCAGTCTTTTTCGTTGTCTATGCCTCTTGTAGGGTCAATTCAATTTGTACTTTTCTTCATCTAAATTAGAGTGATAGGGAAAATTTCCCTAGTTTTATTCTCTTCCAATTAAACCAACCTCTAATTCTGGGGTATTTAGAAGTAGTATTTTAATAAGAAAATGTTTTATAGAAAGGGAGGAAACATGGTTAGTAGATATATTTGATGAGTCATAGTTAATGATATGAATTTTGGGAAAAGGGATTCTATTACTGTTTTATTAAGTTTCAATTTAAGTCTTGAATACAAATTAATGGTTTAGGAAAAATACTAAGGTAGTGGAGTGAATATTTAGATCAAATGTAAATAACTTAGATTTAATGAATTAAATGATTTAGATCAAATGTAAATAACTTAGATTTTTTTCCTCTGTGAACAAATTTAGAAAGTAGGTATATTAGTAAATTTATATTCATTTAATAGAACTTGTTATGTGAAATATTTAGTTAAGATATGAGCATTATAGCAAATTATGCTTAAGTTAAGATTTTAATAGAGAGGATTGCTTTGTTAATGATGTAGTTAGATATATGCGAGAAAAAGAAAATAGCTCTATTTATTTATTTTGAGTTAATTGAGTATTTCAGAAAGAGTAAATAAATGAAATTTCTTATATATATATATACCTATAGTTGTATGTTATTATTTCAATATTTAAAAGTTAATAATGTAAATAGGCTTATGTTGAAATTGGGAAATGTTATTGGTTATAATAGTTAAAATTGATCTATTTGTAGTTAGTTATTTGAAAATATTTGTTTAAATTAAGTAGATTAGTAAATGGAAAAGTTATTTAGATGAGGTCTAGTTTATTTTCTAGTAGATTAACTTATGATGATTAAAACTAAATTAGTAAGGAAATGATAGTTTAGTTCTTAATTTTATTTATATAATATCCATATAGTGGATTAAGGAATAATTAGAAGAATGTTGTTACACAAAGGTAATATCAATAGCTTAAGCATGTATTCATCATAGTTTTGTTTTGGTTTATGTTAACCTTGGATGTCATGGATTATTGCTTATTCCAATATTATGTAGTTTTCTTTGAATGTCTTATGAGTCGCAAATGTGCTCAGGTAATGATTCATTGATTGTTTGTGCCTTGTTAATTGGTTGTAATGCTTGAATAATTGCTCACATTGTATAAGTATTTGATTAGCGAAAGTGAGAAGATTTTGATTAGTTGTTTGTGCTAATCTATTGGGTTGTCACTTGAATTGAGTGGTAAATTAGTTTATTGCTATTGTTGTCATGGTCGTTGATTTTGTTTAAGTTTTTTATTTTCAAATTGTAAGTTTATTGAGTAATTAGTGGTTGGGTATTGTGTGAGGAGAAAATTGAGGTCTCCCATGGATGCCCAGTTGGTTGTTTTTGATTTTGAGTTGATTTTGGAATTTAAGTTGATTGGTTTCAACTTTGAGATCATGTTATTATTGCCACGTTGATGCAAATCTTTGTGTTAATGAGTTGTTAATCTTCTAGAGGTTTGAGAGGAGTATGGTTTTTACTGGCAAGAGTTGGTATGGGGGTCGAGATCCGGTGAGGTTGCTGTTAGGGTTAGAGATGGCAGATATCTAACAATTAAATGCAGATTTAAATAATAAACAGAGAAACTAAAACATACATGGAATAAATCATAACACAGAGAATTTAACGTGGTTACCCAATCTGGGCTACATCCACCAAACCGTAACCTTCCAATACTTTTATTATCCAGTGAAAAACCTATTACAATCTTGCGAATAATCACGTTTTTTCTTCATACTATAACCCCCATCCCAACCCCTTTTAACAAGCTTTTAGAAGCTACAAGAATTAGGGTTTTACAAAGTCGGTTTTCTTTCTTTTTTGGAGATTTTTTCCTTTTTCGCTGACGACGTGAAAAAAATGGCAATTTTTTTCGGGGGCTTTACCGAACCCGGCGAGGACCGGGCTAGTGTACAGTATACCATGGGCTATATAGTATAGCATGATCAGTCACCACATACCAAGAATCTCCCACTTGGAGACTGATTAGGCTCCACACCATCACAACCTCCCACTTGGAGACTGATCCTAGACAACACTGTTGCACTTACAGCTCCCACTAGAAATAAGGACCTTGGACCTTGCTGCTTTGTTATACTTGAATTCAACCTTGAAGGCCAACTGAAGCTGAAGAGGAGCTCATCTTCTCCCTTGGCACCGCCTTCATAAACATATTCACTGGATTGACATCTGTATGAATCTTGGCCAACTTGACCTGTCCATCTTCCAACACTGACTGAATGAAATGATATCTCAATTGTATGTGTTTTGTTTTAGAATGCAAGGCAAAAATTTTTGCAAGATGTATAGCACTCTGACTGTCTGTAAATAAGTAATTTCCATCCTGTTGTTTTCCCAACTCATCCATGAACAATTGCAGCCATATAATCTCCTTTGCTGCCTCTATTGCAGCAACATACTCTGCCTCTGTGGTGGATAAAGCAACCACCTTTTGCAATCAAGAAATCCAACTCACTGCTGTCCCACCAACTGTAAATACATAACCTATGGTACTTCACCTAGTATCTATATCCCCTACCAAATCTGAGTCAACATAGCCTTTTAAATCAGTATTAGAGTCCCCAAAACATAAACACTTATTGGATGTACCTCTCAAATACCTGAGAATCCATTTTATTGCATTCCAATGCTCAACTCCAGGATGACTCAAATACCTACTAACAACTCCTACGGACATGTGCAATATCCTGGTCTCGTGCATACCATGGCATACATTAAACCTATAGCTGAAGCATATGGTACCTTGGACATTTTTCTTCCTCCTCTTGTGTCTTTGGACACATATCCTTAGTCAATTTAACATGACTAGGCAAAGGTGTGCTGACAACTTTGCATTCTCCATATAAAATCTCTGCAACACCTTTCAACATAATTAGCCCGAGATAAAAACAATTTTCTATTTTTCCTATCTCTACAAATTTTCATACCAAGGATTTTCTTTGCGCACCCAAATCCTTCATAGCAAAATATTTTGCTAACTGTTGTTTTAGCTCACTTATGTGATCCATGTTAGACCCAGCTACAAACATGTCATCAACATATAAGCATAAAATAATGTAGTCAGCAACCTCCTTAAAATAAACACAATGGTCAATTACACCTGCTTATAGCTCAGTCACCTAAGGCAAGCCAAATTTCAAATACACTGTTTTAGGTGCTTGCTTCAAGCCATATAAACTTTTCTTCAATCTGCACACTAATTTCTCCTTACCTTTGACCTCAAATCCTTGTGGCTGTTCCATATATATTTCCTCTTCCAAATCACCATGGAGAAAGGCTGTTTTAACATAAAGCTATTCTAAATGCAAATCTTCAGTACCCACAATACTTAATACAATACGAATAGAAGTCATTTTAACAAAAGGAGAAAAAATATCATCAAAATCAATACACTTTTTCTGTGCAAATCCCTTTACAACTAATCTAGCTTTAAATCTTTTCTTACCTCCATCCTCTTTCAACCGATAAATCCATTTGTTTGGTAAAGCCTTTTTCCCTATAGACAACTTGCATAATTCCCAAGTCTGATTTTCCAGCAAGGAGTCCATTTCTTTTTTCATTCCATGCTCCCACTGAACCTTGGTATCCACCTGCATATCTTCATCATAATATTCTTGTTCACCAGCATCAGTTAACAGAATAGTATACAAAGAGGGAGAGAATCTTTCTGGAGGTCTACTTACCCTTGAAGATTGTCTAACAGGAGTTTGTGGTATTTGTTGTTGTTGTTGTTGCCTAGCATGAGGAACCACTGAAACATCATTGTTGGGAATATCATCCAACACTACATAATAATTTTCTTTCTTCTCATGCTGTAGCAACAGATCTTTTTACAACACTTTTTCATTGAATATGACATCCCTGCTTCTCACAATTTTCTGATTTTCAAAATCCCAAAGCCTATAACCAAATTCATCAATGCCATATCCAACAAATACATATTTCTTTGATTTTGCATCAAGCTTGGTTCTATTTCAGAATCTACATGTGCAATGCTTCACAACCGGGTTTTGAGAAAATAATAACTCACCTTCTTACCCTTCCATGCTTCCTCCGAATACCACAACCCAAAGGATTAGAGGGACTCTATTGATTAAATAAACAACAGCTTTAACCTCTGCCCACATTTTTAAAGGCAACCCAGCATGCAATCTCATAGTCCGTGTAGCCCATTATTGTTCTATCTATGCGCCACCACTCTATTTTTTTGTGGAGTCCTTGGAACCGTTTTATGCCTACGAATTCCATTAAAGGGACAATAATCCTCAAATTATTTGCTGCAATACTCACCACCATTATCGAATCTGAGACATTTTAATCTTTTACCCGCCTCATTCTCGTCTCAAGCTTCCATTTTTTAAAAGTTTCCAAATACATCGATTTGCCTAAGGAAATAAATCCATACCTTCTTAGTTGCATCATCAATGAATGTAACATAATATAGAGAGCCACCGAGAGAAGATACCTGAGCTGGTCCCCATACATTCGTATGCACAAGCTCCAATTTCTCATCTTTCTTTTGCTTCCCATCCTTGAGAAAACTAACTCTCTTTTGTTTTCCATACACACAACTTTCATAGAAATTCATATTAACACATTTTGTGGACCTTGGTAAACATTATTTGAATGAAGTACTTTTCATACCTTTGTAACTCATATGCCCAAGTCTATTATGCCACAGTGCTGATTCAGAGTCCACATCAACTGTATGATCTTCTACCTGCTTAACTGCAGCAACTGTTCCTGAACATTGACCCTTTTCTGTAACAATTAAAGTAGAAGGAATAGTATGACCTGTACAAAGATATAAGGTGCCTACTTTCACACCTTTTGCTACTACTAAGGCACCCTTTGTGACCTTCCAATTTTATCACTAAATGTAACAACACAACTTTCATCATCTAGTTGCCCTGCTGAAATTAAATTTCTGCTTAACTTTGGAACATGCCTTACCTCACGTAGTAGCCAATGATTCCCATTCTGCAACTTAATCTTGATTCTTCCCTTTCCAACAATCTGACAGGGTTCGTTATCTCCTAAATAAACCAGCCCAAAATCCCCTTTGACATAATCAAGAAAATAACTTATATGGGGGGTAGCATGAAATGAAGCCCCTGAATCTAACACACAAGAATCATCAGCATTATCAAGGGAAAGAATCAAAGCATCCTCATC
>VDFB02193867.1:292863559-292925046 GCA_007258455.2 Sequoia sempervirens
GGAGATGGAAAAAGAAGTGCAATCTAATTCCAAAAATTTTGAAAAAAATATTTTTAGAATCTACAGACAAAATGTGACGAGACTCTAGTTTGCATCATCTTCAAATTCCTCATGGTTTAGCCGCTATAGGTGTTCAAATGTGAAGATTTAGTTAAAAATAATAATTTTAGTGTCTAGTTTGGCCAAAAATTGTAAACCACTAGTGTGGGATCACCCATGTAGGGTAAATGTGAATGTAATTCATATTCTGATGATGAATAAATTGTGCATGTACTTTTTTATCAATGTGTTATATGTGAATGTTATCTCATGGAAAAGTACTACATATATGTGAATGAATGGTTATTCTAACTTTACAGATGTTTTACGTATACTACATATGTTGTGAACAATTGGCTGTCATGCACATGTGTTAGTGGTTGTAGGTATATGTTCCATTCCTCCAAGCGGAGGGGAAGTATCACTCAAGAAAAGATCTTGTTCGGGTAACAGTAAAAGTAAACTATCTAAGCATACACACACCACAATAGAATGATTGAGTTGAATTAGTTTATGGGAAGTTGTTAAGTCATGTAACGCCTTGCCACGCAAACCCCAAAGGACACTAAAACATCTATCAATTATGACACAATTTTTTTTTAAAGTAAACGAATATGAGATAACAGTAGACACACACAGTAGTAATGATACCATATATATAAATATATCATCTAACTAAGTCCCTTGGGGTTACATGACTACATTACATTTTGAATATCTCTAACATAACACAACTCCCATAATACAAGGATCAACATACATTGCATAAAAGATAAGCATCCATCAATGATCATAAGATAATGCCAAAGATCACAACCATTACATTTATGATATGAAGTTACATCGTTCAAGGATTACATCAATAAAATAGTACTTCCCAACATGAATGAGAATAGTACAATAACATGGAATAATAAAATTGAAATGAATGAGTACAAAGCATCAAGACTAGTTCCCACTCTGGTACAACTTTGGAGTCACAACACATCGTACATCTTCGCGCATCTTGATCTTCGGTTGGGGACCCAATGGGGTGCATAGCATGTTCCACCCGACCATGTGAACCCTAAGGCCCACCCCCCATGCTAGGAGATGACAAGAAGGACCCTCAAGTAAAACAATCAAGTGAACAAGGTTTACAAGACTCCACGACAACAACAACAACCACAAGAAACATACAACACAAGAAACATTCACTTCCAGAGGAACAAGAACAACAAGAGGGGAACAACAAACATACAAGGTTGCTAAAGGGTGGAGTGTCATCACATAAGCTCAACATGGGTTACCCAATGCGGATCTTAATAGGTTATCAGCCCCCTGCCTAGTTAAAGCCTGTCAACCTCAACCAATTCTTGACCCCCATTCTCACTCATGCGGGATCAACATACCTTTCAAGAGGACAAGGTAGTTGATCTTTGCCATTCCAGGCCTTCCCACTCATCTCAAGCCTAAGCGAGCACTTGAGCCATGAGTGAGGCTAACTTATCTGGATTAACGTGAGATACTACCCAAACCCCCTAATTAATTATTAAGTTATCACTTATTAAAGAAACTCTCAATGAGTTACCTGTACGCCACTTTGTGCGTTGGCCCCCATTGAAAGCCACTCCCCCTACTAGCAACAAGAAACTCACAGTCACCAACTAGGTAAGACAACTTGCACCAACTAGCAAAGCCATAAAAAGTCACATGAAATGAGGCATGCACCACCTCACACAAGATCTCCACAATAAAATAGTTTCCACAGAGCGAGGCTCAAACCCACATAATCACGATCCAAGTAAAGAGATTAACCATTATCAAAATGAAAAAATCATGGAACCACTCACATTTAGGTGAAACAACATAAAACTCATGTAAACACTCCAGGCTTGATATAGGTTACCCAATGCAGATCTTCCTAGGTTGTCGGCCCCCATCCTAGGTTACCCAAGCAACCTCACCAGATCTCAACCCCCATACCAACTCTTGCCAATAAAAACCATACTCCCCTCAAACCTCTGGAAGACTAGCAACTCATTAACACAAAGATTTGCATCAACGTGGAAACAATAACATGATCTCAAAGTCAAAACCAATCAACTTAAATTCCAAAATCAACTCAAAATCAAAAGCAACCAAATGAGCATCCAAGGGAGACCTCAATTTTCTCCTCACACAATACCCAACCACTAATTACTCAACAAACTTACAATTTGAAAATAAAAAAACTTGAACAAAATCAACGACCATGACAACAATAGCAATAAACTAATTTACCACTCAATTCAAGTGACAACCCTATAGATCAGCACGAACAACTAATCAAAATCTTCTCACTTTCGCTAATCAGATACTTATACAATGTGAGCAATTATTCAAGCATTACAACCAATTAACAAGGCACAAACAATCAATGAATCATTACCGTGAGCACATTTGCGACTCATAAGACATTAAAAGAAAACTACATAATATTGGAATAAGCAATAATCCATGACATCCAAGGTTAACATAAACCAAATCAAAACTATGATGAATACATGCTTAAGCTATTGATATTACCTTTGTGTAACAACATTCTTCTAATTATTCATTAATCCACTATATGGATATTATATAAATAAAATTAAGAACTAAACTATCATTTCGTTACTAATTTAGTTTTAATCATCATAAGTTAATCTACTAGAAAACAAACTAGACCTCATCTAAATAACTTTTCCATTTACTAATCTACTTAAGGGTATGTGCAGGATCATCATGGAAGAAACAAGCCCTTAAGTGGCAAAAAATTCTAAAAAATCAGAGTTAGGCAACTTGACGTAAAAATTTGAATAAGTTATCTATATTATTTCAAAAATATGTAAGAATAGAATCTGTAGAAAATTGAATGTAGTTTCTAAAATCCACTTAGGGTCATATTTTTAAAACAAATCTATTTGGTGGAAAATTCCAAATTTCGCAATAGTACTCTAAATTTCCCAAGGAAAATAAGAAGTAGGTGTCTATTCAACCACCCTAACCAAAATAAAATGATATTTTTATACATTTTAGATATAAGTAGAGAATTCATGTTCGACATGATGTATATTTTTTGCAATTTTTTCCAAGTAAATAATTAATTATGTGAATTATTACAACTTTAAAAAAATATAAAACTTGTATGTCTCAATTCCTTAACTTGGTCAAAACTGCTAGAAATTCAATTTCTTTCTTTTAATCCTATATTATGTGAAGCATAGAATGTGATGCATGTTTTGAATTCAAAAATGATACCATTTGAAAGCTATAGATTCTTTTCAATCACCCTATCAATTAGGACTTTAGTTGTAATACATAATAGAAAATGAATTAAATAATTACTTATTAAATTCAAATTGAAGCATAATTTATATTGGTGGAAAGCTAAGAATCTCCTTTAAAAACCCTTTTCGTTTCATAAACTTTGGGTAAAAAAAAATTCATCAGCCACATACCCATCATATTGCCACTTTTTGGCCCATCATGATCCTACACATACCCTTAATTTAAACAAATCTTTTCAAATATCTAACTACAAATAGATCAATTTTAACTATTATAACCAATAACATTTCCCAATTTCAACATAAGCCTATTTACATTATTAACTTTTAAATATTGAAATAATAACATACAACTATAGGTATATATATAAGAAATTTCATTTATTTACTCTTTCTAAAATACTCATTTAACTCAAAAAATAAATAGAGCTATTTTATTTTTCTCACATATATCTAACTACATCATTAACAAAGTAATCCTCTCTATCAAGAAAATATGAAACCCTAATATTAAAATCTTAACTTAAGCATAATTTGCTATAATGCTCATATCTTAACTAAATATTTCACATAACAAGTTCTATTAAATGAATATAAATTTACTAATATACCTACTTTCTAAATTTGTTCACAGAGAAAAGAAAATCTAAGTTATTTACATTTTATCTAAATCATTTAACTCATTAAATACTTATCTTGATCTATCTTTGGTTCATAATGAATAGATAATGCATTAGCTAATACCTAATTCACAAATAAATATTCACTCCACTACCTTAGTATTTTGCCTAAACCATTAATTTGTATTCAAGACTTAAATTGAAACTTAATAAAACAGTAATAGAATCCCTTTTCCCAAAATTCATATCATTAACTATGCCTCATCAAATATATCTACTAACCATGTTTCCTCCCTTTCTATAAAACATTTTCTTATTAAAATTATACTACTTCTAAATACCCCAAACTTAGAGGTTGATTTAATCGGAAGAGAATAAAACTAGGGAAATTTTCCCTATCACTCTAATTTAGATGAAGAAAAGTACGAATTGAATTGACGCTACAAGAGGCATAGACAACGAAAAAGACCGACATAGACTCAGCGATTTAAATCATGTATGTGACCATTTAAAAGCTTCGATGTATATGGTGTTCCAATCAAATGCAAAAACAACCAATCCACAAGGTGAGATCGCAGAACAAAGAAGGGAAGACAATCGAATACAAGGAATTAAGTTGTCCAAAAGGCAACAGAGACGCCTTATGTAAAGTCAAATGGCTAATTTGACAGTAAGAAGGATTTTAAAAGAAATAAAATTGCAGCCTCAAAATGGGAAGATGCCAAAACATAATGCATGCTAATAGAGCAAGAAAAGAAAATCATGTCCCAGCCACAAGAGGTGCAAGAAGGAGAAGTTGGCATGGCAAATGAAGACAATAGGGTATTTCTAGATTCAAGACTTCTACTTAACGCTGTGAAATAGGAGAATAAAAGATTAAATAAATATTTTCAAAGGAATAAATACTCATTTAAATTCAAGATAATATAAATGAATGGAACTATTATTTTTCTATAGCCATAATATAATACAGCCATGGGGAAAAATAGTTTGATAGCATACCCGTGTTTGGACCATATCTTAGAAACCACGATCTGGGTTCTTAAGATTTTTTGGACAACGATTAGAAGACAACAAGGAAAAGAAACCCTTTAAGTTTCTCACCAACCTAGTTTGTAAAAGAAAAGTTATGGATGATGCAATCAAGATGATTTATTGGCAGGGGATAAATCAATAACACAATATGCAACACAATAAGCTAAAGCTCAACAACTAGATGCCAAAGGAAAAAGGTGAAGCAAATGTATTTGAAAAACTTTCAAGAAAATGCATTTAATGGAGGAGGAAAATTTATCATATCGAATACAATGGTTGCAAGATATATACAAATTGAGCTATCAACCTTCAGGAAAAACAAACAAATTGAAGAAGTAAAAATGGAGTAAATGAATTAAATAAAAAATTTCATAAGAAAGGTGGCTTCAAGGGCTGCAATAATTTTATAGAACACTCACAAAATGATTTCCGAAAGAGACTTGGGTAAAAATTAGACAATACAATTTTCTAATTGATTTAACAAGGTAATATTTTGATAACATTCAAACTTTGCTTCAAAACCACACAAAGAAATTCCAAAAATAGAAAGGAACCCGGTTTAAACAATTGGCACCATTGTAGATTTGATGCCAAGTTCAAGCTTCTCACCTTACAACTCCAACTTCTTCAAAACCCCCAAATAATTCTTTTTATAGAAATCCAATTTCAAATCCCCAAAATAAAACAAAAGTCTCCAAAACCATAAGCTATTTATGAAAACCAAAAACTATACTCTCTTTTTTTTCCGAAGCCCAAATTAATCATAATGAAAATCTCCATAAGATCATTATTTTCAAAAATGAAAAGTTGTCTTATTTTCGAGCACAAAATCCAATAATATCTCCAAAATCTCTAAAAAGACATCAAATTCCTTTTCAGCAACCAGTTTGAGACTGTGCATGATCTTGCATGCAAAAACCTTCTATCTTTTTACTAATTGTATCTCTTTATTGATTATCTTTATCTGATTTAACCTTTTATTTCATATTAATATCTTTTCCCATTTTAATATTATATTTTATATTAATATTTCCTCACAATTTAATTTATTAATTAAAACTCCACATAAAGCAATAATTGTCTTTATATTATAAAATCACTTTATAACTTAATACTTTAATACTTAATCTAATAATTTAATTATCTAAGAGTAACATATATATTTATTTAATAATTTATTTAATTCATCACTAACCAACAACATTATAAGATAAATTTAATTAAAACAACCCAAACAAAATTTATCGAGAAAGGCCAATCACGGAGGGGCACTATAAGTCATCCTTAGTTGATGTGTTTGCATTGGAAGAGTCTTGTTTACTACTGCATGCATTATTAGGTGGTGTTTATCTATTTGAGCCTTTGAGATCATTATTGTACTATTATGATTATATTAATAAGAGGGATGTGCGTGGAGTATGTGTATATATATGAACATACATGTCAATGGGATCTAACGACATGTATATGCACATGTATAGATGTACTACATGTATGTAAATATTTATCAATATGATGGTAATTATGAATGGCTAAATGTGAATCGAATGTCAACACACACACACACACACACACACACACACACATATATATATATATTTAGTATATACACATATTCATATGTAAATATGTATCGATACACGTGTACATTGGCGAATGGACATGCCCATATGAATGTATCAATATAGATATACATACATATACGTGTACATAGAAGCATATACTTATATACATATATATGCATACATTCGATATATTGTGTTTATTACATGTAAATACTATCATCCATGTACTTATTTATATATATATATCGAATGTATACTTACATAAATGGCTTATATATATATATAACATATTTATTATTGTTTGAAGATCGACTATCATTTATCATGATAAAAGTCTGATTATTAGAGGCTAATTTGAAGTTGCTTATGACTATGTTTATAGAAGCCAAGTTTTACTCTTGTTGCCATGCTTTATGGAACACACATTTCATTTAAAGATTGCCTTATGTCAATGCATGACATAGACTTAATCGATGCCTATGGTGAAGATTATCTTTGACTTGGTAAACTTAAACTGCCATGAACCAACATTTGTTGAAACATGAGAAATAGTTAACAACTTTGTCAAACAGAGAGTAAATATCTAAATCGACTCACCTCCAAACCAAGTCGATGAATGCTTGGTGTTGCAAATTGGTAATTAAAAGTTTCTACTTGCAAGGAAACCATGCCAACATTGAGAGGAGTGTAGAAGTTTTGGCGCCACCTCTGGAAACCCATTTTTTGTAGATGTCTATTGCTCGAGATAATTCAAATTATCCATGTGCATATTTGAATAAGTCTTTGATTGCTATCAGTTTTATGTGTTGAGTAAACTTAAACTTAAACTGCCATGAACTTGTTTAGTCACCATTCTTTTGCTATGATTTATGTGTTGCTTTGCATGGTGTTTGTTGTCCATTTTCATGCCTAAACTATAGGCTGAGAAGTTACCAAGATACTATATAAATAGGGGTGCTTGATCATTGAGAGGACACATTCTTCTTGCAAGTTTCTACTATGCATTATTTTAGCTTGTACTCTATTTTTATTTGTGTGTGAGAGAAAGATAATTCTATTTATTGTGAGAGAGTTGTTGTTTGAGAGAAGTAAACAATCAACTTGAGAGATAGAGTTTCATAGTGATGTTTTCTTGGGAAGTTATTAGACCAAGCTTGTTGTTGTTTGGGAGAGGATGCATTGTTGTCAATTGATTAGACAAGCGATAACAAGCATGAGGATATTCTTCTTTGATATTTTTAAATTATGAATTCTTCTCCTTGTATGCTTGAAATGTCTTTTCCAAGTACTTACATTTAGAGAATTTAGAATGTCATTGAAAAGGGAATAGAAGCTTTTATGTTGTTTTTATGATGTGCTTGTAAGTACTCCATGATAGGAGATTGGTGTTTATCATAGGTATTATATACTTGATATGATTGAACATGAGTGGCACATGGGATACACTTAGATAAGTTATTGATTTAACTAGAGTAGCTTGTGTTTACTCCTAGGATTGTTAATCCAGTATGGGAGGGAGCTTGTGATCTTACTTGTTAAGTAGGTTTATTCCAAGTAGATTAAAATGGTGATAGGTTATCTCTAGGATGATAGATTATCCATTGAAGGAAATACCTATGCGTAGTTTAAGATGGCCTCAAGTCAAATCGGCCCTGAGTAGTGTATGTGATAGATGACCTTCCTCCAAATTATCGTTGAGAACACTTTGGCCAAAGTAGTGTGATGACCTTTGGCTCCACTATCAGTTCACCATGATCTAGTATTACATGCTAGTTTGATATTTTGGGATTATAAGTTCCAGTTATGTAGGACGCAAAACTATGCTTAGTTGGTTGTAGTTATTGGTTGCTCTATCAATCTCTTCATCAAAGGGAAGGGTGATCGATCAAATGAGATATGTGTGAGGGACCGCATTAAGAGTCTGAGGTTGGTGGAAAAGCTCTTGAGTGATGCTTCTCCTCCACAACAGGCAGCAGAAGAACCAAGATTTGTAAGGAAGGATCTTGGACCATCTTACAACTATTTGTTTCAAAGCTCTTTGAGCTATGTATGTATATGTTTTCATTCTTGTATTGTTGTAACTTATGAAATTATTGAAAAGAAATGGAATCCTTGTATTAATATGTAATGCATCTTGTTTGTAAATTCTCAATAAAGAAAAGAGAAAATTTATTGCAATCACTTGTTACTTAGTTTATTTACTCAAAAGGTGAAAACTTAGAAATTTTTACTTCATTTAAGGGTTAGTATGTTACATGTGGTATCAGAGCTACTAGGTTCAACACTAAAACCTATGAGCTCATTACGCAAAAAAATGTGTAAACCAGATCAGAAGATAATGGTTGAAAAGTTCTTGTGCCACAACGACAAAAGAAAAGAACTAAGGGAAAAGAGAAAAGAAGATGAGATTCCTATGAAATTATTTAAGTTGGGACTAGAGAAGATTTGTCCCTAAAGTGGAAACCCCTAAACTAACAACTTATTATTATATTCCCTTGGATTGCGGAAGATTATGCAATCGAGTTATGTAAGAAGGTTAGGAAGAATAAACAATATATACCTTTATCATATGAAATAGTTATATGAATCTAAGAGGAAGGGAAGAAATGAGATAACCCCTTAATTAGTGGCAACCTATAGTTGTAAAGAGTCAAGAATTCTTGGATTTAGTGAAAACACTACGAATCTATGTGTATGCAATGTCGGCATAAATTATATCAAAGTAGAGAGTCAATGAAGGAGGTATCCACAAGGTTGGAGAACCCTTGACATAAATCTAATTCTTTTATAAGGATAGGATCTTGCATAGAAAGAGTTAGTACCTAAGAAAAAGGGAAAAGACCAGAATGGTTAGAATGAAGTAATCAATGATGTTCGGACATGGTTCCACCAACCAAAATCAATGAGATAAATTTGGATTTTGGATTAAGATGAGAAAAAGAGACTAAAAAACTTTGGTATCTCTAAAGGTTATGAGAGAATAAGATTCCAAGCATTGGGATAAAGTCACTTGAAAAGGTGATTGTAGGAAAGAAACTTGTAAAGATAAATGGGGTTGGCTTGACCAAAGGTTTGGATAGTACATAGATTGGTTGGAGTATAAGATGAACTCACCAACATGTCTACAAAAATCAACATATGTTCAGGGGTTCCAAAAGAAAATGGAATGCAATATGGCACTATGTGTCAAAACAATAGAAGTTGCAAGGAAAACAACACTCTAAGTTGAAAGGTGCATCAACCAACTAGGCTTTGTGGGTAAGGATATTCCTCCACAAAAAGGATATTGGAAAGAGAATTGGAATATTAGTGTGTGTAAAACCCCATCCCACAACCTAGAGGATGATGCAATACTGTGGAAGCACAACTAAATTTTTTTCTTAAAAAGAGTAGCAATGATGAGTGAAGTAAACTACTCTAACACATACATCCTCTAGGCCACACAATGCGTCTACATGTGAATTTCAAAACTTACAAAATTGTTCTAAAACATAGCATATGGAATTAACTCGTGATAAAAACATACAACAAAGCATTAACCCATTGCATAATAAATTAAACATGGAAATATAATGAACATATTTCCACATATACAACACCACTTAAAATGATATATACAATTTAATCCAACAATGAATAGTTCATACATAATGTTACAATTACAACTCAAGGAAACCTCCTTGATTACAAATAAGGAATACAAATATATAGTGTCCCACTATTACAATGAATATAAGAGAAGTACAAATCCAAAGAAACACACGATCTCCTCGAACTAGAAGATCCTGCCATCACGAACATGAAGAGAAAACCCAACTGTGTAAGGTGCATGCCACCTAGCCATGTGGTACCCGTAGGCCCAACCCCTATGCTAGGAGATAGTAACAAGTAACCAAGACAAACCTACTACCTCTAGACACAGGAAAAGTACAAAACCACACTATACCATTAAATACAAAGCATAGGGTTACATTGCTTCCAAAATCACTAAATCAAGAACAACCACTATACAATACAAATTGACTATTGTCATAGGAGGAGTGTCATCACAAAAGGTTGCATTGGTTACCCTAAGGAGATCTTCCTAGGTCCCGGCCCCCATCTTGGGTTATCCTGGTAACCTCTTACGAACTCCGGCCCCACATGCACACCAGTGTGAAATCGATTATCTTTCGAGAAGACAAGATAACGATCTTGCCATTCCAGGCCTTCCCGACTCATCTCAAGTCTAACACAAGCCCTTGAGCCAATGAGCAAGGCTAAATATCAAGTTAAATGTATTAACTACCCTTTCCCCTAATATAGGTTATTTAATTTCCATTGATTAAACTAGCTTCCACATGAGTTATCCTGGGACCACTTTGTGTCCCGACCCTCGTTGAAAGCCACTCTCCTATCGACAACACAATAACTCATTCTACAACCCAAGGGTAGACAGTGCACAAACTGATAATAACATAACACAAGAGATAACACATCCCTACGGATGTCCAATACTGAATCCAACTACGTGCACTACCCAAGGAAATCTCAAGGGTGGTAAGGTTACAATAGTGGTTTACAATTCTTGAGAGGAACGAATTTTAGTCAAATCACATATTTAGAAAATATAATGATTTAAGCCTTAAAAAATTTTATTTTAAGGATTCTCGACTTCAAGAGGGTTTGATCAAATCACCTTTAGATCAAAACCCTTGATAGAAACTCACTAGTTTTAAACCAAACCTATAAATGCTGCCTCTTTACACCTCCTATCAAAATGCCGGGAGCAAAAAATCACTTTGATTTAGCTTTGGGGATCAAACAATTCATTTAAAATTTATTTCCAAATGATTATGGTATTCCCGTAATGCTTATCCAATGAATATAATTTTACATGTTTTGGCTTTTGCTATGTATTTGTTTTTTAAGTTTTATTAAACATAGGTTTTCATTGAAAATGAATTTCTTTGTCTCTTCATGGAAAAATAGAAGATTATCAAAAAAAAAAATTGAAAAATATGAGTGCAATTCAGATATTGGAAGTCCTTGGATCCAACAAAAATAATAATTAAATTTTGACACATATTAAAAAAGTTGCTATACGTCAGTTGTGTCTGAATTGTAATTATTTGACTTTGAAACTTGATTTACGAAAAAAATATTCTAATAAAAACTATTCAACCAATTGTGCCAATTAGATATCAGAGTTACAAATCTAAATTTGAAAGAATAAGAATTTTATCCTTCATGGAAAAAAAGTTATGCATTATACGGTTTGCGTCACCTTTTTAAAATGTTGTTTTCTGAATAAAATCAATTTTCGTGGGAGATGGAAAAGA
Organism: Sequoia sempervirens; assembly: GCA_007258455.2. Taxonomy (NCBI): domain Eukaryota; kingdom Viridiplantae; phylum Streptophyta; class Pinopsida; order Cupressales; family Cupressaceae; genus Sequoia; species Sequoia sempervirens. The sequence continues at coordinate 292,875,430 of VDFB02193867.1, forward strand.
AGTGAAATTTGATTCCAAAATTTTGAAAAAATATTTCTTTAGAATCTACGCACAAAATTTGCTGAGACTCTAGTTTGCACCATCTTCAAATTCCTCACAGCTTAGCCGCTATAGGTGCCTGAATGTGAAGATTTAGTTAAAAATAATAATTTCAGTGTCCAGTTTGGCCAAAAATTGTTAACCACTATTATGGGATCACCCGAATAACAGAACAAAAACCCTTCCACAATTACAATCTCTAGAAGACTTACATTTTCTCGGCAATAATATCCCCCCACAATACACAATTCAAGAAATACTTGTAATAAAATAAACAATCTCTTGTAATTAAAAGCACTAACATTCGGATATCCTAAATCCAATAGAACAATATCTCATAATTAAAAACATAACGTTCAAGCATAAATCTCATTAATAATTCTACAACCAATTAAAACTAAATGTTTAATCTTCAATTTTCACAACTACTCATATCGACTAACTCAACTTCACAATTAAAATAATTATTCATTTCTATTTAACTACACATGCTTACATGCACCTATCGTAATTATCAAACATTAAATAAATATATTCAATTATAAAATCACTTATACCTATTTTTCCAATTAACATTTAAAATATCTACTCATGCATTTTAAATTAACCATATAAAAACATATTTAATATATATACATTATATATATAATATATATATATATTAATTATTTAATATATATATTATACATATAATATATATACATTAAATATATTATATATAAAAACAATGGCACATATATATATATAATACATATTATAAACATATATCATATATATTATATATATACTATATATATATATATTATATATGAAAAAAAAAAAACATTTAAAAGAACAGAATCGAAGGCGGACAGAAATAAACGCAGGCTGTGTTAATACATTTGCGGCCTGCTAAAGGCCTTCCCCATATAGGGAAGCCTAGGTGGTGTGGGCAGTGCCAACTACTCACAGCACTGGCTCTTCCCCAAAGGGGAGTCAGCGCTGGGGTAGCCAACGCTTCCCCCTCCCATACATTTTCCTAACTTAATAAAATTCCAAGAATTTTTCGTATGGATTTCGATCCGACTCAGGCTTAAAAAATAATTTTACAGTAACTTTCTCAATTCTGTGCAATACACAAATTCACAAGAATATATATATATAATTTACAAATTATATATATATATGTAAATAAAAATTAAAAGAAGATGGTTTTTGATCAATTTTAAAGAAGGAACTTTCTACAGAAGAACATATCCAATTTTCATAGAAGAGGTTTTCTATAGAGGAATATTTCCAATTTTCATAGAAAAGAGTTTTCTACATTTTTTATTTAATTTCACAGAGGTTCTAAGATTTATCTATAATTTTATTTTGTATAAATCTATTTCAAATAATCAATTTACACAGAGGATCTAAATTATTTTTCTACAGAGGCTATAACAATCACAACACTTTCTTTCAATTTAAACAAAAGCTTCTAAAATGAAAGATATCATCTTCTAAGCTTTTCCAATTTGCTATACAATAATAATTTAACTTTTCTCTTTCAAATTAAAATTAACAAAGTAATAAAGAACCTGTTCTAGAAGATCGGACGATTCAGAGATTGATGTCGAGCTTCCCTTTAATCTTCAATTTTCCAAAGCTGCCAAAGCTTCCTCCAGAATTGCCACTTCCCAAAGAACAAAAATAATCCACAGCCAAGAATACAACAAACTAGATTCCTAAAATTATCAGAGAGCTTCTAAGATTTACAATTTCTTCAAACCACAAAACAATTATCCCATTCCCAAAAGCCTCTCTCTTTTTTCCTGTGAAAACAACTTCCTTTTTCTCACAAATTTTCAATCAATCTCTCCGGAAATCAATTTTAAGGCAATTAGAAAACAAAACCTTCTAACTTCCAATTAACACAACAAATATCTTTTTTCTTTATCAACCAAGATCTTTTTAAGATCTTTTCCCAAAATATGCATTTAAAATTAAAAATAATTTATTTAATTCAAATCACATTTAAATCACTTATTTATTTAAATCCACATTTAATCTAATAATTAAAATGACTTTATAATAACTTAAATTAAATTTATTTATTTATTTATAATAAGGTCTCCATATTAATTAAATACTTAATCACAACATATAATTTAATCCTTACAATTTAAACTTGCACGATAAATAAAATACTAAGACCAACATGGATAAAGAACATGACCAAAACATGGACTAACGACACACTGTACTAGGGTAAAGGTTTGTCAAAGTTAACCAATTACCATCTCCCAATCAACATTATTGTTGAGTAGTGGACACGCTCAGACCTATGAAACCAGGTGAAGTCATTGTTTTGTACCTACAAACAAAGCAAATGTCGTACATGTATCCAGATAATAATTCATACACACTGTGAAGAGAGAATCGCGGAAATCACAGGACACTCACAAATGAGTGATGCAATACCATTCTCTTCACCAATACAATATCACCTCAACTAACAAGATAAAATATCCATTAAACTACAATAAGCATGTATAGCAAGGTCATCTCAACTAAGCATCTATGCAAGCATAAAGCATGTCAAACATAATCCCCATGCATATAATGTATCATCACATCAATATAGTCTATCATCGCTCCACTATCAACGATAGAATAACAATAGCATAAAATAGGGTCTAACAAAGTATCTGAGTTGTCAAATAAAACATAACAAATCATAGGGGTGTCACATTGTGCCTCTTAACTTATAAGTTGTTGATTATTCATTAGATCTCCTCTTGGACGATCCAAAATATTGAATCTATAGGATTAGAAATCAATTATGAATCTAACTTGGGGGAAAATTATATTCAAAGTATGCCATTGAGGCAAGAAAAAGGCAATAGAAAGCCAACAACAAGGAATGAAAAATCATTTCAAAGAAGCAAGTGTTTGCTAGGAGTTTGTTTTTGAGTAGATTGAATGTTGTGGAAACACTAAGGGGGGAAGGAAGAGAATGGATTGAATCAAATTAAGCTCCCCAACCAACGAAAATCGTGAATATATTTTCAATTTGGAAGAATTAATAACTTCTTCACAAGTCATGATGTCAATTAAGTCATACATTTTATGACCACAAGGAAAAAGGTATTGGAATTTTTGGAGAAAAATAGTGGAAAGGTCAAGGATTGTGACCTATAAATACACCATACCTTATATATATTCGATTGGTAAGATCAAATGATATTATTATTAATGCCTTAAGAAAGGATAGGAAGATTACTTGATTGGGAAAGGGATGACCATTGCCATGAATAGGTAAGGAGAGATCTATATTACTCATGATTAGAAGAAAGTTTATCTACACTCCTATATACTTTATATGGGGGATTTAGATAACGATGTTATTTCTATACATAGGTAGTAATACTACATATTATGAAGTATATCCATGTCATGAAGCAACTTGGCACTATAGCTTACTATGCTAAGAGACCTGGGGATGATAAGGTTTAGCTATAAATCCATAGAGATGGAGTGAAAGATAAGGCAAGATGTAACGCTATGCAACCACATCAATTATCTTTACTTGATTGATCACTTGATCATACCTTACTCTTGAATGAAACCCTAGGTTTAGAATAACCTATTTGGGACGAGAAGATCATTTGATTAAAGAGAGAAACCTTAGGTTAAGTTTTACCTAATGGTTTGAACTACTCATTGACACCTATAGGTTGGAAATAACTTGGTTGGGTTGAACATTTGGTATTGATTGGAACATATAGGGTTAGAATAAGCTATAACATCGAACTAGTCATTGAATGATGACTCTATCCTAGAATTAGAGTATACAGAAGTTGGGACTCACCTATGCGATTAAGTCAATCAAAGGAGCTAACAAGGAACGTTCATGCTTGGTAATTAGGTATGCAATTAAATTTGATATCTTCTAGGGACCAACATGATTGAACGTGGATTAACACTTGAAATTAGTACTAATTCTTATCAAGAAAATTTGATTGAGTTAAAAGATGAATTGCATCTTTGTAAATAATCCAAGGATGGAAGAAATCCAAGTTTTGGGTGTCCTAAGATAAAGGAGATTTATCCCTACTAAACTCCTAACCATTATTACTTGGGAATTAAAGGTGGCATGAGATCACAAAAATAGGTTTTCACTTAGTCAAAGCATAGACTATTACTGGATATAAAAGAACCCATGTACACAAAATTTTGGAAGATTCAGGAATGAAATGAGGAAATTTATGTCAGAGTTGGGACACTGGAATGACTAAGTGGTTTTTCGATTGAGGATCCACTATAACTTGGAAAAAGATAGAGTAAGAGGCTACATGAAATGTGGCAAGATAATGTCTAGTATGCCAGGAAATGAAGGCTGGATGTTATCATTGATAGGACATGTATACTCTCTTGAGATTCCAAAGGGAGAGTGGTAGAACACAATAAAAATCAACCTATTTATGTCAGTGAGACTGACATAATGTTCTAGCAGACTAACTCACCAAAGTAACCAACGCTATTTGGAAACTTGATTTATAATATTTCAGTCCTAAATAATATATTGTGAGAAGTAGTTTATGTTGGGAGATTATTGGATGTTGTGGATGTGTTGCTGATATGTGGTTGTCATTGATGTCAACACTATTAGCATTTGGTGTATCTATTGTTGTATATGTCGAGGATATTGAGAAAATTATAAGAAATAGTATTCCAGGTTCCTAGTGGAACTATGCAGGTCATGAAGGAATTTTGTCCTATACATAAAAGATTAACTGATGTGGTTTAAAGGGTTCATTTTTGAATGTTTCTATATCATCTAGTGGAAGTTTTAGAGGTCCGTGAAATTTTTTGAGCATGTTGTGGTCTGACAGTGTATTGATGGTCTGACAGTGTATTGCTAGTCTCTGTCAGTATTGATTGTATGATTTTGGTTATCTTAGTTGTTTTAGATGCTTCTTTGTTGTTTCTTGGTGTTCTCTGATGTCTCTATTTCATTCTCTATCTTTGTGATACGTCCACATTAATCGGTGAGCTAGTGGTTGAAGATCTTTGTGTGCATGTTTGGTTTTTCATGTTTTTGGCTGACATGTTGGTGATAGTGTGTTGTGGATCTTCGAGGTGAAATTAATTAAATTATTTTTGTATTGGAGATGTTAATTTGGGTCTCCACTATGTTGTGGCCGACCTTGGGGGATATGCATTAAAAGTTTATTTTTAAAACTGGGTTGACATTGCAAATTTATTTATTTATTTTTGGTCGACGAACTTGTGTTGGAATCTCCTATAGTGGATATATAAGAGCAATTGTGTGATTGGTGAAAAGTATGCTTTGTGTGCTCCTATGTGTGTATGTGTGAATATCATTACTGAGCAAAGTGTGAAGAAGTGTTGAGCTTAATTGGAATTGTAATCAGGCTTGTGAAGAAGCTATTTTCTCAATTCACATCTTGGATGGTTTTAATCCAAACCCTATTGTTGGATAGTGAGTCCTCTTTTGTAATTGAGTAGTGATCTCTAGGCAGTGTGTTTGAATGCATTTGCATTCCCTTTATTATTTCTTCTTATACTTCTAACAGAGTATAATCTTGTGGACTAACATCCACCATGGTTTTTCCCCTTATAGGGTTTCCATGCAAAAAAATCTTGGTGTTATTTGTCTCTCTAATGTGTTGATTGCTTATGGTTAATTTCTTATTCATCATATTTGAGATTAAGGATAAGTTAAGTTAGAAAAAATTTTAATTTACGTGACAACTGATTCACCCCCCTCTCAGTTGTCTGTCCTTTTTTTCCAACAATTGGTATCAGAGCTAGTTCCTCTGAAGAAGTCTAACAAATTGAGGTGATCTAAGATGGAAACATCAACATTCAAGAAGGACAATCCTAGTTTTGATGGCACCAACTACTCACTATGGAAATTCAGGATGCAATTTCATCTACAGTGCATTGGTGATGCTTATTGGAAGATTACAAGAGATCAATATATTATTCCTCATAATGGTCCCTCCATTGTTGATGAGATCAAATATGTTGCAATTAATACCAAAGCTATGGAAGCATTGGTGAGTGCCCTAACAGATTCAAAGATGGCTAATGTGATAGTTCTACATATAGCTCATGAGATCTGGACGAATTTGGAAGCTTTGTATGAAGGTGATACACAGGTGAAGATGGCTAAGCTACAAAGCTTGAAAGGAAAGTATGAGAACTTGAAGATGGGTGAAGATGAAAATATTACTTCTTTTTTGCAGAGAGTAAATGAAATAGTGCTAGGTATTAAATGTGTTGGTGGTTCAGTAAGTGAGGATGAAATTGTGGCTAAGATACTCAGATCCTTGCCTCCTTAAAAAATAAAGGTTCATGCTATTGAGGAATTTATGTCTATAAACAAGATGACAAGAGATACACTGATAGGGAAGCTTGCTGCTTTCGAAAAAAGTGAATTTGGTGAATCTACACTAAAAATTGAATCTACATTCAAAGCTACTATATCCGGAAGTTATAGGAAAAGATATCTAAATATGATGAAGAACTGAAACAGCTTGAAGACAAAGAAAGAAAAGTACAAGAACTAGAAGCACTGATTGCAAAGAAAGAAGGAAGAGGAAAAGGTAAGTATGAAGAAATGCAGTAAGATAAGTCATTTTGCTTCAAGATGTCCTGAAAGAGTTCCTAGGACTAAGCCAAGAAAACCTAGATTCCAAAAGAAATGCTACTTTTTTGAAGAAGCAGTAACTAATGATGAGTCTGATAAAGATAATGGAAATGAAGATGAATGGGATTTTATTGCTACCATTGAAAATAAACATGTGCCTACTAAATCTACTGAAGATAAGAAAGCTCTTGCAACCTGAGTTGAGGAGAAAGATGAGTGGGTCATTGATAGTGGATGCTCACATCATATGACGAGTGATAAAATCAAATTTGTGAGTCTAGAGAAGTATGACAGTGAGGTTGTAAGATTTGGAGATAACAATGCTTGTGTGATTTATGGAAGAGGTTCTATTAGCCTTGGTGGTAAGGAAAACACTAATGATGTTCTCTATGTTGAAGACCTAAAGTATAGCTTGTTAAGTGTTAGATAGATGGTACATAAGGGATATGATAGATCTACAGTTCAAGAATGGAAAATGCAAGATTCATGGGAGTTCTGGAAACATGATTGCTACTGGTGTGCAACCTAAAGGTAATATTTTTCACTTGAATACTACTAGTGGAAGTTGCTTAATTGCTCTGAAAATAGATGAAAGTTGGTTGTGGCATAGGAGGTTGTGTCATGTAAACTTTGACAATATTATCAAGATAAGTTCTACTCAAGTAGTAAGAGATCTACCTAGGTTAATGAAGCCTGCTAATGTATTCTACCAAGAATGTCAGATGGGTAAACAAACTAGAGTCTCCATCTAGAGCAAATAATTTCATTCAAATATTGTGTTGGAAATGCTACATACTAATCTTTTTGGTCCCTCTAGAGTTAGAAGCATTCATGGAGAAAGGTATTTTATGTTGGTCATTAATGATTACTCTAGAATGATTTGGGTTTCCTTTTTAAGAGAAATATATGAAGCATTGGACAAGTTCAAAAATTTCAAGGCCATGGCAGAAAATGAAAAAAATTGAAAATCAAATGCCTAAGATCCGACAAAGGTGGAGAATTCATTTAAAAAGAATTCAATTCTTATTGTGAAGAACATGGAATTAAAAGGCAATTATCTGCTCCTCGAACCCCTCAACAAAATGGAGTTGCAGAAAGAAAGAATAGAACAATTCTGGATGCTACCAGAACAATGATGATGGAAGGCAATATGTCTCAAAGTACTGGAGTGAAGCGGTAAGCACTGTTGTATATACTTTGAATCAGGTAAATGTGAATGGTAATTCTAGTAAGACTCCTTATGAATTATGGTTCGGTTACAAGCCTACTGTTAATTATTTCAAGATCTTTGGAAGCAAATGTTATATCAAGAGAGATGATGATATAGGAAATTTTGGTGCTAGAAGCGATGAAGGGATATTCCTAGGTTACTCCACAAAGAGAAAGGCATACCGATGCTATAACAAAAGACTGAGAAAGATTGTTGAGAGTGCAAATGTCAAAGTTGATGAGGACTCTGTCAAATAATCCAGATGATGCAGCTATGATTCAGATGAAGAAAACACAAATCAAGGGTAGAACACTCAAACACCAAATCTACTTTAGATTATTCCATATGTTCTGGTGAAGCAACCACAAGTTGTTCCAGAAAATCAAGTCAGTCAGGAAGCACAAACAAGTCAAGTGTAGAAGAAAGTTCAAAAAACACAAAAGTCTAAGAAAGTCCCAAGACTCTAAGGTATGTAAAGTTGAATCACTCTGAAAGTCAAATCATAGGAGATAAGAGAAAAGGAGTGCAAACTAGAAGAAAAATTACAGAAGAATATTGTCTAATTTCCAAGATTGAACCTAAGAGTGTCAGTGAATCCTGTCAAGATGAACACTGGTTGGAAGCCATGAAAGAAGAAATGACACATATTGAAAAGAATGACACATGGACACCGGTTCCTAGACCCAAAGACAAGAATGTGATTGGTACTAAGTGGGTATTCAGAAACAAGCTAAATGAGGAAGGTGAAGTGGTATGGAATTGTATACCTCGATATTTTATGCTACTCTAAATGTGTGAATCTAACTAAGAAACATGAAATGATAAACTACCAAGGACACCTCAAGATTAGCCAAAAGAGAGTTACAACGAAAAGGAATGCAAATAAAATGAAACACAAACACTTTTACCTCCCTTGTTGTTGAAACTTCTTTGATTGGCCCTTGCTTGGATTGGTTGTGTGCTCCTTAGATGATAGATTGAGTGATTAAAATGCAAGCTTCAATATGCAAAATGATGGACAAAAGATGGTTGAATGATCTAAAATGACTTGGACAGCATGTAGTTGTGAGAGTGCAAAGTGTTGTGAAGGCAAAATGGCAGCATAAGGTTATGAAAATCAAAAGTGTTGTTGAGAAGGAAAATTAGCAGCATAAGGTTGCTCAAATGAAGAAGTGTTGTGTAAATGCCCTTGAGGAGGGGGTATTTATAGAAGAATTTGAATTCTCTAGAGAATTCAAGGGTCAAGATTGCTCCAACAAGGCCAAGATGAAGGGCTATGGTGGGTTGAGAACCCACAAGCCCTCACATCTTGACATGTGGAGGGTGAAATGGACAAGAGGATATGAGGTGGAGATGAGTTGTCAAGAGGGTACATGAGGTGGAGGAAGTACAAGTACCTTGCAAGTACATTGGGAGATGGGAAGAATCTTGGGTGAATAAAAGTGAATTTTAAATTCACAATGATTGGAAGAATCTAGAGGGTAAAAGGTGGGCTCCAAAAAGGTGGGACTTGGTCACATGTGAAGATTGTGACAAGTCCAAGGTTGGTCACATGTGGTGATTGTGACAAGTCCAAGGTTCTAGAAGCCTTGGAAGGATGGAATGTGAATTAAAAATTCACATATAAAGGAGGGGAATCTAGGACAAATAAAAAGGAATTAAAAATTCCTTGGGAATGATTAGGCTTAATTAATTTATAATTAGAGGATAATTAGGGGCTAATTAGGATTAAAAGCCAACTTGCAAAAGTTGGAGGATGTGACACATCCTAATCAAGGATTAGGCATGTGCACATCCTTAATGAAAAGATTAAGAAATGGATTAGGATTAGATGAAAATGACATGTGAGGAATTAAATAAATGTAATATTTATTTAATTTATTTGATGAAAAGAGGATTAAGGAGGGTAAGGTAATTATTAATTAAATACCTTAGGGATTTGGCAGAATTAAATATATTAATTAAATAATAGTAATATTATTTAATTAACTCGGATAAGAGGATGTTTAGACGAAAAGTGATAAATTTGGATAAATTAAGTGTCCAAATTTGGATGTCTACAGGAATAAGTCAAGACTGGTATGTAAAGGGTACTCTCAAATGGAAGGTATTGATTTCAAAGAAACCTTTGCCCCTGTTGCTAGAATTGAAGTAGTAAGATTATTTTTGCTTATGTTGCTTATAAGAACTATAAAGTCTAACAAATGGATGTAAAGTCTGCATTTCTGAATGGGGAACTAGAAGAAGTGCACATTGAACAGCCTAATGGATTTCAGTTAATAGATAAGGAAGACATGGTTTGCAAATTGAAGAAAGCTTTGTATGGACTCAAACAAGCCCCCAAAGCCTAGTACGCCAAATTGGACAAATATCTATTGAAGCTTGGATTCACTAAAGGTACTATTGATAGTAACTTATACTTCAAGTTAGATCATGATAAGGAGTTAATCATAGAAGTCTTTGTTGATGACATCATTTTTGGTGGAGATGATAATCTATGCATGAATTTGGCTGATGAGATGAAGAGTAAATTCAAGATGAGCATGATTGGTGAAATGAAGTTCTTTCTGGGATTGCAAATTACATAGTTGGACTAGGGGATTTTCATATCTTAGTCCAAATATGTGAAAGAGCTGCTCAAGAAATTTGGTATGGAAGACTCCAAACCTGTTGGTACTCCCATGGTAACTAGATGTAATTTGACGTAGAATGATGACTCTCCTAAGGAAAATCAAACTTGGTAAAAATCAATGATTGGTGGATTTCTCTACTTAACTCAGACTAGGCCGGATATTATGAATGTTGTATGTATGGTTGCTAGATTTCAATCTAATCCAAAAGAATCACATGTGACTGTTGTCAAAAGAATCTTTAGATGTCTGAAAGGAACATTTGACTTTGGACTTTGATATCCAAAGGATGATGATCTCACTTTGTGTGCATACACTGATGCAGATTGGGTTGGTGATGTAGATGACAGGAAAAGTACTAGTTATGGTGCTTTCTTCCTAGGGAAGAAGCTAGTGTCTTGGTTAAGAAAAAAATAGAATTCCATTTCTCTATCTACTACTGAAGCAAAATATATTGTTGCTGCAAACAACTATACTCAAGTGATATGGATGAAACAAATGATGAAAGATATCAGGGTAATATATGAAGAGCTTATTGCCATATACTATGACAATTCAAGTGCAATAAATATCTCAATAAATCTGGTACTACACTCTAAGGAAAAATATATATCAATCAAGTTTCATTTCTTGAGGGAGAAAGTGAATGAAAAAGAAGTCAAACTGGAGTATGTGCCTACCAAAGAACAGATTGTAGATATATTTACTAAGCCATTGTCGAAAGATACTTTTGAGTATTTCAGAGGAATGCTAGGGGTAATTACCCCTCCTAATAGAAACTAAATGATGCATTTACTTGCATCAATCCATGAGCCTCATTGCTTTATCATGATCTGGATTGATGTTTTTGTGGCTGCTACTCAGGGGGAATAGTCAGATGTGCAGATATGTGGTTCAAAGTGTATGGAAAGTTCATAGTTACCTTATCCATTAATTTCAAAGGGGGAGAAGAGTTATGTGAAAAAAATATTAGGGGGAGAAGTGCTACATGACAAATCTTTTCAAAAATGAAGTTGGGTTGATCGTATTTTTCACATCATGTGTTGCCATCAATGCCAAAGGGGGAGATTGTTGGGATATTGTTGGATGTTGTGGATGTGTTGCTGATATGTGGTTTTCATTGATTTCAACACTATTATCATTTGGTGTATCTATTGTTGAATATGTCGAGGATATTGAGAAAATTATAAGAAATAGTATTCCAGGTTCCTAGTGGAACTGTGCAGGTCATGAAGGAATTTTGTCTTGTACATAAAATATTAGTTGATGTGGTTTAAAGGGTTTATTGTTGAATGTTTCTAGATCATCTACCGGAAGTTTCAGAGGTCCACATAAATTTTTGAGTATGTTGTGGTCTAACAGTGTTTTCTTCTTCTCTGTCAGTATTCCTAAATGAAGATTGTATGATTCTGGTTATCTCAGTTGTTTCAGATGCTTCTCTATTATTTCTTGGTGTTCCCTAATGTCTCTAGTTCATTCTCTATCTTTTAGATATGTCCACATTAATTGGTGAGCTAGTGGTTGAAGATATTTGTGCGCATGTTTGGTTTTTCATGTTTCTAGCCGACATGTTGATGATAGCGTGTTGTGGATCTTCGAGATGAAATTAATTAGTCTTTTTGTATTGGAGATGTTAATTTGGGTCTCCACTATGTTGTGTCCGACCTTGGGGGATACGCATTAAAATTTTATTTTTAAAACTAGGCCGACATTGCAAATATATTTTTTATTTTTGGCCAACGAAGTTGTGTTGGAATCTCCTGTAGCGGATATATAAGAGTGATTGCGTCATTAGTGAAAAGTATGCTTCATGTGCTCCTATGTGCATTTGTGCAAATATCATTACTAAGTAGAGTGTGAAGAATATTGTGCGAAGTGTGAAGAAGTGTTGAGCTTAATTGGAACTATAATCAGGCTTTTGAAGAAGCTATTTTCTCAGTTCACATCTTGGATGGTTTTAATCCAAACCCTATTGTTGGACAGTGATTCCTCTTTTGTAATTGAGCAGTGAGCTCTAGGAAGTGTGCCTGAATGCATGTGCATTCCCTTTATTATTTCTTCTTATACTTCTAACAAAGTATAATCTTGTGGGCTAACATCCACTGTGGTTTTTCCCCTAACAAGGTTTCCACGCAAAAAAATCTTGGTGTTATTTGTCTCTCTGATGTGTTGATTGCTTATGGTTAATTGCTTATTCATTAGATATGATATTAAGGATAAGTTAAGTTAGAAAAAAAATTAATTTTTGTGACAACTGATTCACCCCCCCTCTTAGTTTTCTATCCTTGTTTTGCCAATAGTTTCTTAGTATTCCTAAAAAGGTTGTCTCAGTTGTGAACAAGAAAATAATGATAGGGTTGTGTAAACCATGCTCATACTATGAAACATTCAATTGAGTGAATGTGCAATATATTATTATAGCCAAATAGGAAAAAATGGTAAACCAAATCTTGAATGATTTATAAACTTCTAACATTGAGGTTTGGACCATTATATGGAAAGGAAGGTTGGAAACTCTATTAGGTTGAAATAGGCTTAGAAATAGGGTTAACCATAGACTTGATAGATTGTCAAAAAGGAGTAATAGATCAAAGAGGTCGATGAAACTTTTTCAATACAAATATTAAGTATGAAGTAGTATTAGAATTTGATAGATGTCCAAGAGAAATGTTATGCTCAAGATGAACTATAAATACTAAAGTGGAAGGATGGGACCCATGGTGTAGTGTGCAATACATCCTTATTCCTTTCTATTTGGATTATACTAAGGATAAATTCATGGGCCAATGATTTTCGATCACTATGTCTTAGGTGTCATGTATAGTTACTATTGTACCTAGGATGTACATATGAAGTAATATGATAATATAAAAACTCTTTGGGAGAGTAAGTATGTGTGAGGCATACACATTTTCCCTATGCAATAGCGAGGACACTCGATGCAAGGTCCAAGAAGGGAAAGGTTGCAAGGTGGGATGATACATAGGAAGGATGTTTGATGATTCTTAAATGAATTAAAAAGAGCAAGTATAAAACCTTACTCAACTTTATCAGTGTGTTAAAGTGTTATAGATCATCGGGGACGATGATTCACAAGGGGTAAAGTATGTTACACCCCAAATTATGTAATTACTATTTACTATTACTATGTAGGGTAAATGTGAATGTAATTCATATTCTAATGATGAATAAATTGTGCCTATACTTTATTATCAATGCGTTATATGTGAATGTTATCTCATTTGATGTTATCTCATGGAAAATTATTGCATATATGTGAATGGATGGTTATTCTAACTTTGGATATGTTTTATGTATAATACATATGTTGTGAACAATTAACTGTTGTGCACATGTGTTAGTGGTTGCAGGTATATGTCCCATTCCTCTAGGCGGAGGGGAAGTATCACTCAAGAGAAGATCTTGGTTAGGTATCCAGTAAAAGTAAACTATCTGAGCATACACACACCACAGTAGAATGATTGAGTTGAATCAATTTGTGGGAAGTTGGTAAGTCATCCTTAGTTGATGTGTCTACATTGGAAGAGTCTTGTTTAGTCTGCATGCATTATTAAGTGATGTTTATCTATTTGAGCCTTTGAGATCTTTCTCGTACTATTATGATTATATTGATAAGAGGGGCATATGTGGAGTATGTGTATATATATATGCACATACATGTCAATGGGATCTAACGACATGTATATGCACATGTATAGATGTACTACACGTAAATACTTATCAATATGACGGTAATTGTGAATGGTTATATGTGAATTAAATATGTATATGTATATGTATATGCATATGTATATGTATATGTATATGTATATGTATATGTATATGTATATGTATATATATATATGTGTGTGTGTGTATGTATATGTATATGTATATGTATAGTATATACACATATCCATATGTATGTATGCATTGATACACACATACCTTGGCGAATGGACACACCCATACAAATGTATCAATATAGATATATATATATACATATATGTGTACATTGAGGCATATACTTATATACATATATACATATGCATACATTCAATATATTATGTTTATTATATGTAAATACTATCATGCCTATACTTATTTATATATATATATATCGAATGTATACTTATATTAATGGCTTATGATATATATATGTAAATATATATTAACACACACACACACACACACACACACATATATATATATACATATATATATATAAATATGTGATGATATTTAAATATATATATGTATATGTTATATATATTAATATATATTTAACATATTTTTTATTGTTTGAAGATCGACTATCATTTATCATGACAAAGGTCAATTATTAGAGGCCGATTTGAAGTTCCTTATGACTGTGTTTATAGAAGTCAAGTTTTACTTTTTTTGTCATGCTTTATGGAACACACATATTTCATTTAAAGCTTGTTGCCTTATGTCGATGCATGAAATAGACTTAGTCAATTCCTATGGTGAAGATTATCTTTGACTTGGTAAACTTAAACTACCATGAACCAACATCTATTGAAACATGAGAAATAGTCGACGACTTTGTTAAAGAGAGAGTAAATATCTATGTAGCGTTGAAAAAAGTACTCCTTGCTCAATTCAGGAATAATTAATGATAAATTGGACCTAATGTTTCCTAGTGATCTAGTGGTGTGAGGTGTTTTACAGATCCACATTAGGTCTTGGGCCCTTGCAAACTGAATAAAATGCATTTGTAGATGTCTTGTAAAGGTTTTGTAAAGTGTTGTAAATGACTCACACTTTTCTAGACTTTTATTAAGTATTTAAGTCTAATAGACCTATTTTTTCCTTAATTCAATATTATAAAATATATTTAATTGCATTCTCACATTAATCTAGAAGGCTTGTAAATTAAACCTAATTTTAATCTAGTGTTGTAATGTGTTTTACACATTCACATTGGATCTTGTGCCTTTATAGGCTATGTGGACCTCATTTTGATGTTGTGAAATGTACTTAATCACACTTTCACATTGAAATTTTTCCCTAGACTTAATTACCATTTACATCATTACTAATAGGCCCCTATGACCCCATATTATGCATCTTGAGGCTTATTTTAATCAAAGACTAGATAAAATCAACATAAAAACTAAAATTATTCACTCCCCGACATTCCAGCTTGAAAAAGAGCCCTTGTGGGACCCATTTGCCTAGGATGGCAAATGAGTCCCATTTCAGCTAATTTTGAGGTTTGAGCGGGAAAAATTAGGTTTTAAGTTTAATTTTCTTCAATGTCAACCTTGGGGATCAAATTAACAAGAATTTGAGTGGATTTCCTATATAAACAAACTTCTAATCATTATTTCATTCATTCATCATGCATTCAAGTCAAGCAAGCTAGGGTTAGGTATTTCAAGTCTTCACAAGGTCATTAAGATAGCATTGAAGATCATTTCTCAGACATTCAAGGGAAAATTCTTCATCTATTGTTGTAGAAATTCAAGATCTATCATCATGGAAAGTTTCTAATTGCATTATCTCATGTTCATGCTTCATCACCTCATTTCATCATTTTGGTTTAATTACCTAAAAAGGGTTTGACCAAGGCAAACCCCTATTCTCTAACAATCAACATTGCTCTCTCTTTCTTTGTGTGATTGCAGATCTAGGTACTTTGAAGGCTTGGAGATTATTGAAGAATAAGTTGCAAACTTTTTGAATTCATCTCCCTATTTGCAAGGTCAAAATATTCACCAAAATTCACTTAAACAGTGTTGAAAATCAGGGTTTCAGATCCAGACACCTAGACAAATAGAAAGAGCAGACCGGGAGCTTCTAATTCCACTTTTGATTTTTTAGAAAAGTCAAAGTGGACTCATTCGCCATTAGTGGTGAATGAGTCCCACTATACCTATTTTTTAGATATTTCTATAGATTCGGATACCCATTCGACTGAAACAAGCTCCGGTGCAATTTTCCAGATCTAGGACTAATTCACCCAGAATGGAAAATGAGTCCCAATAGGTTAAAGCTTCAAAATCAACAACATTTCCAGTCTTCATTCCAAACTCTACAATTTTTCAGGTTCAAATTTTCTATTTTACTTTCCTGTTTATTTACTTGCATTTTTATTCATCTTTCTAGGTCTTTTTGCATACCACATTGTGTTTTCAAACATTTTGCATTTTCCAATTTTACACTTGTTGGTGAACCCATTTCTTGTTTTCATTCATCCCCAAGGATATCTTACTATCAAATCTCTCATATCCTTCATTGGGTTGAGGTCTCTAAGATATTTGTCAATGTGAGCATTGTGAAATCAAATCCCTCTTCCTTCATTCCCCTTTTGTGTGAACAAGGAAATTGTGCATCCATTTCCAGTGTCCACAATCTAAATTGACTCACCTCCAAACCAAGTTGATGAATGCTTTGTGTTGCAAACTGGTAATTGACTATTTCTACTTGCAAGGAAACCGTACCAACATTGAGAGGAGTGTGGAAGATTTAGCGCCACCTCTGGAAACTCGTTTTCTATAGATGTCTATTGTTGGAGATAATTCAAATTATCCATGTGTAGATTTGAATAAGTTTCTGATTGTTGTCAATTTTGCAAGTCGATCTGTAGATTTTTTATTGAGTATGAACTTCTTTATTCACCACCTTTTTGCTATGATTTATGTATTTCTTTGCATAGTGTTTGTTGTCCATTTTCATGCCTAAACTATAGGATGAGAAGTTACCAAGCTGCTATATAAAAAGGGGTGCTTGATCATTGAGAGGACACATTCTTCTTGCAAGTTTCTACTCTGTATTATTTTAGCTTATACTCTATTTTTATTTGTGAGAGAGAGAAAAAGAGAATTCTATTTATTGTGAGAGAGTTGTTGTTTGAGAGAAGTAAATTATCAACTTGAGAGATAGAGTTTCATAGTGACGTTTTCTTAGGAAGTTATTAGATCAAGCTTGTTGTTGTTTGGGAGAGGTTGCATTGTTTTCAATTGATTGGACAAGTGATAACAAGCATGAGGATATTCTTCTTTGATATTTTTAAATTATGAATTGTTCTCCTTGTATGCTTGAAATGTCTTTTCCAAGTACTTGCATTTAGAGAATTTAGAATGTTATTGAAAAGTGAATAGAAGCTTTTATGTTGTTTTTATGATGTGCTTGTAAGTACTCCATGATAGGAGATTGGTTTTTATCATAGGTATTATATACTAGATATGATTGAACATGAGTGGCAAAGGGGATACACTTAGCTAAGTTATTGATTTAACTAGAATAGCTTGTGTTTACTCCTAGGATTGTTAATCCAGTATGGGAGGGAGCTTGTGATCTTACTTGTTAAGTAGGTTTATTCCAAGTAGATTAAAATGGTGAAAGCTTATCTCTGGGATGATAGATTATCCATTTAAGGAAATACCTATGCGTAGTTTAAGATGGCCTTAAGTCAAATCGGCCATGAGTAGTGTATGTGATAGATGACCTTTCTCTGGATTACCATTGAGAACACCTTGGAAAAAGTAGTGTGATGACCTTTGGCTCCACTGCCAGTTCACCGTGATCTAGTATTACATGCTAGTTTGAGATTGTGGGATTACAAGGTCTAGTTATGTGGGACACAACACTATGCTTAGTTGGTTGTCGTTCTCGGTTACTCTACCAATCTCTTCATTGAAGGAAAGGGACATCTATCGAATGATAGATGCGCGAGGGACCACATTAAGAGTCCAAGGTTGGTGGGAAAGTGCTTGAATGATGCTTCTCCTCCACAACAGACGATAGAAGAACCAAGATTTGAAAGGAAGGATCCTAGACCGTCTTACAACTATTTGTTTAGAAGCTCTTTGAGTTATGTATGTATATGTTTGCATTATTTTATTATTGTAACTTATGAAATTATTGAAATGAAATGGAATCCTTGTTGTATTATGTAATTGGTGCAGGAGCACCTAGGCTGACCTCCATTTTGGTTTGAAAACAATTTTTGGCTTGTACTGACTCTAGCCAAGTTAGGGATGTTAATATGCTTGTGAGTTTGGTTTGGACCTTAGAAGGTCTTGCATTTGTGTGTGAAGAGTTAGTCATTAAGACTAAAATCTTCATTAGGTCATCATTAGTATTAAATTTTTCTTTATGAAACTTTGGACAGCATATGTTAAGTTATTAAGTATTTAGTGTATTAAAGCCAATCATCATTGTTTAAAAGATGCCAGGGAAAGGTTAAGGGAGTTGCTGATTGCTCGAGATCAAGGTGTTAGAGGTCCTAGGTTTGAGGATCATGACACAATCATGGCATAATGGAAGTTACAAATGATTGATAAAAGTTGCATGACCGCAGTTATGGAGTGCATGTAACTTTCTTGGCAATGGGAATCCCTTGAAATCAGGGAAATGCTCGAGTAACTGCCCTTGAAAGATTTAATGGCATTCAAAATAGAAAAAAATGGCTCGTAGGAGCAGCAGTCAGTAATTGTAAACAAATTTTGTTGGTGAAAGAATAGACAGCAGTTAGCAGATTTCTGTGTTTTATGTGTTCATGGAAAACCCCATGTGTTTTCAGAGATAGTGATAGCTAATGTGTTAAATACATTGATTAGGAATTGGAACTCTGTTTGCACAATAAATTATAGCTTTCTTTCTTGTGTAAATAGTTTCATTTGATTTAGATTAGGTGTTAAGTGTAAATAAAGCTGAATATAGGTGTTTGATGTCTCCTTTTGAACAGTCCACGTGTTCATGGCTTCCCCATAAAATCCAATCACGGTACCACCTTGAAATTGGATTGAAATGTTAGGGAAGCCAGCCTTTTGTATATATTTAGAACTAGGAATGCTAGAAAGTCAAGCAAGTATGAGGAATCTCAAACCCTAGGCGAGCTAGGACTGCCCGGTTAGGGAAGTGAGAGTAAAAATTTAAGAGCACAAGCAGCGGTTACAAGCACTGTGCAAAATCCATATGATTCCAGATAGGGTTAGTCAAGATTTCCACATGGAAAAAAAGATTGAAGCTTCCATCAATCCATTGGCAGCAACTATGAAGGTGGAAACAGTGAAACCCTAGAAGATAGGTGAATTAGCCCTTCTCTCCAAGAGTGTGGGAAACCACTGTACGGTTGGGACATAAGACAGACACCTTGTGTAGATTTAAAGTACTGAAAAGGGTGTCAGGAAGTGCATTTGAATTGACAGGTTGTTTGACAAGTTTGAGAGAAAAAGTCAGAAAACTAACTGGTAAGGGCTATAAGGATTAGCCCTCTCCATAGGCAACCTCTTGAGATCGGTAAGAGAGGTGATTGAAGAACCTCCAAAATGGCTTCAAGTGGTTGTGAAAAGCACCAAATCAGTGTTTCCAAATCCCCTACAAGTAGCTCAATCATGGTGTTGAAGTTAGCATCTAGAACCTTCTAGGTGTAGTAAGAAAATTGCAAGTGCAAGAAGGTGTTGAACTACCCAAGGTAAAGCACAGGGTAAGAACTCTTTGAGAAGAGTTGGAGCAGGGTTTGGTCAACCTCCAAGCTCAAGAGGAACCCATTGGAGTCAGGTTCCAGGAAGGAGACATAGTGGAAGGTCTTCTTGGAGTGGTGCAAGCAACCTTGGGTATTAACATACACCATATTGGTATCAGAGCCAGGTTAGATTCAAGGCTTGTGATTAATGAGCCAATCCACTAAGTTAGTAGGAGAGAATACACCAGAGGAAGAAACCATGGTGACAAATGCAGAGCTAGCTAAAAAGGTAGAAGAGCAAGAGGAAGATAATCGGTTGCTCAGAGAAAGGATATCTCAGATGGAGAAACTCTTGGATGAATTCCATGAGACAGTAGATACTGTGAAGGACAAGATAAAGAAGAAAGAATAACAAGAAGCCAAGGAAAAAGAAGAGGATTTGGAGGAGGAATCTCCAAAACCTTATCCTATTCTTGCAGAGGAACCATTCTTGAAGGCATTGCAGGCCTTGAGTGGTAAAGCAATGGAGGGTGTGCCACTTTTCAGTGGACAAATGGACCCTGATTTAGTTGTGGACTGGATTGAGAGCATTGAAAATCACTTTGAGTGTGATGGCATAATAGAGGCCCAAAAGGTAAAGGTGTCCAAGTCAAGGTTGAGAGGAGCATCTCTCACATGGTGGAAGTTTGTACAATCAGAAAGAGAGAAAGAAGGAAAAGGTCCTATAGTTTCATGGAGAGGAATGGTGACTAAGATAAGGCAGACCTATCTCCCTGATGATTATGAAGTCCAATTACATAGGAGAAGACACAATCTGAGGCAAAAAGATATGGATGTCCAAACATATACTGAGGAGTTTCAAAAATTGTGCCTTAGATCAAAAGTGGTTGAAGAAGAGAGTATCAAGTTGGCAAGGTATTTGAATGGGCTCAAGTGGACTATCCAAGAGGACATGAGCTTAGTAAACTTCAAAATAGTCCACCAATGCTATAAAATGGCTTTGAAAATAGAAGAGAAAGGAAAAAAGAGACAAGAACAAAACCCCAAAGGTAGAGGAAAAGGGAAAGACAGTAGAGGACAAAGAGGAAGTTACAGTGGAAGAAGTTCAGAATCAAGGGTCCAAGGAGAAGTCAGATTTTCTGAATAGCAAGAAGGAAGTTCTAGTAGAGGTGGTAGAGGAAGAGGTTTCAGTTCCAAGGGAAGAAGTGGTGGACAAGGAAGAGGCAACTACTTCACCAACATGAAATGCTATCACTACAACCAATTGGGACACCTAGCTTATAGATGTCCAGAGAAAGGTAGCACTTCTCATGGAGGAGATAAGAGAACCAATTTGATTCAAGATAAGACAGCTGCAGCAAATAAACAACCTAAAGTACCCTTGAACTCAGAGGAAGGCGAGAATCTCATGACGAGGAGGACTTTGATCAAAGAACTAGTTAAAGAAGGGCCAAGCCAAAGAAGGTCCTTGTTTAGGATAAAATGCAAGATGATGGGGAAAGTGTGTAACATAATAGACTCAGGTTCAACTGACAATATTGTGTCAGAGGAGGCAGTCAGCAAACTAAAATTGACAAGGATACCTCACAATAATCCTTACAAGGTCACATGGCTCAATAAGGCTCAGCATGTCTTGGTGAATGAACAAGCATGGGTGGAGTTATCAATTGGCAAGTACAAAGACAAAGTTTTGTGTGATGTGTTACCTATGGATGCATACCACTTTCTCCTAGGTAGACCATGGCAATTTGACTGCCAAGCTATGCATGATGGAGCAAGGAACTCCTATACCTTTAAGAAAGATAAGGTGACCTACAAAATTCAGTCTTTACTAGAAGATACAGAGGTACAAATAGCAGGTTCTAAGCTGCTAATGGTGAGTGAAAAAGAGTTATTAAAAGCTTTGGAAGAAGGAGAAGGAGTTGGCTATGCAGTGATGATAAAGCCAAGAGAGGCAAGCAAACAGAAGGCAGCTGAAAAGAAAGAGTTACCCAAGGAGATTCAAGACTTGTTGCAGACCTATGAAAGCATTGTAAGTAGTGGTCAACCAACAACCCTACCTCCTAAAAGAGCCATAAGTCATAGGATAGACTTGATACTAGGAGCTACCCTTCCAAACAAAGCAGCCTACAAGATGATACCCCAGCAAAATGAGGAAATAGCTAGGCAGATTCAAGAACTACTTGACCAAGGTATTATTAGGAAAAGCATTATTCCTTGTGTAGTACCCACTATCTTAGCACCTAAGAAAGGAGGAGAATGGAGGATTTGTACTAATTCTAGAGCAATCAACAAGATAACCATCAGGTATAGGTTCCCTATCCCTAGGATTGAAGATCTCATGGATTGTCTAGGTGAAGCTAGGTACTATACCAAGATAGATTTAAAGAGTGGCTATCATCAAATTAGGATACATGAGGGTGATGAGTGGAAAACAGCCTTCAAAACTAATGAGGGTCTCTATGAGTGGCTAGTTATGCCATTTGGATTATCTAATGCCCCCTCCACATTCATGAGACTCATGAATGAAATTCTCCAGGACTACATTGGCAAGTTTGTAGTAGTGTATCTTGATGATATACTAATCTGTATCAAAACAAGAGAAGAGCACCTCCAACATATTGAGTTGATTTTCAAGAAGCTATAGGAGGAGAAGCTGAAGATCAATCTGGAAAAGTGTGAGTTCATCAAAACAGAGCTGGTGTACCTTGGATTTGTTCTATCACATGGCAACTTGAAGATGGACAGCAGCAAGGTAGAAGCAATCCTCAATTGGCCTACTCCAAAGACAACAACATAGGTAAGAAGCTTCCATGGTCTTGCTCAGTATTATAGAAAATTCATAAGGTAGTTTAGTGCAATTTGTGCTCCTATGTTGGATACCATTAAAGGAGGAATGAAAACCAAATTTGTATGGAATGAGCAAGCTAACAAGAGTTTTGAGTTGCTGAAGGAAAAGATAGCTACCCAACCTGTTTTGGTGTTTCCAAGCTTTGAGAAGCTATTCACCATTGAATGTGATGCAAGTAATGTAGCAATTGGAGCTGTTCTCAATCAAGAGGGCAAACCGGTGGCTTTTCATTAAGAGAAGCTAAGTGAAGCCAAAAAGAAGTACTCTTCTTATGACCTTGAAATGTATGCATTGGTCCAAGCACTAAGGAAGTGGAGGCACTACTTGCTTCCCAAGGAATTCATTGTGTATTCAGACAATCAAGCACTCAGTTTCCTGAATTCACAAGAGAAGTTGAGTCACAGGCACATGAAATGGGTGGAGTACTTGCAAGCTTACACCTTCAATATCAAACACAAGAAAGGAGCTCTCAATAAAGTGGTTGATGCATTGAGTAGGAGAGTTCTCACCATTCAAGAAATTTAGTTGAAGAGCATGGGAATAGATCACTTCAAAGATCTATATGCAGATGATGAAGACTTTGCAGAAATTTATAAGGTATGTCTTGAGTTTAAGAACCATTTCCATAGCAAGTATGTTGAATATACCTTGCAAAGTGATTTATTGTTTAAAGGGAATCAGCTTTGTGTTCCTAGAGGTTCTATTAGGGAGAACTTGATACAAGAGAAACATAATGGTGCATTGAGTGGTTATTTTGGGATCACTAAAACTCAAGAACTGGTCCAAAGGTTTTATTTTTGGCCTAAGATGAACCTAGATGTCAGGAAGTATGTGAAGAGTTGTGTAGTATGTCAAAAGGCAAAAGGAACTTCTTCAAATGCAGGCCTATACCAACCACTGCCTATCCCTTCTAGGCCATGGGAATGTTTGAGCATGGAATTTGTAGTAGGTTTACCCAAGACAAGGCAAGGTATGGACAGTGTGTATGTTGTTGTAGATAGATTCAGCAAAATGGCTCACTTTGTACCCTACAAAACAACCAATTATGCTAGTCAAATAGCCTCTCTTTTCTTCAAAGAAATAGTCAGAATTCATGGCTTACCAATCAGCATTGTCTCAAACAAAGATACCAAGTTTATGAGTCATTTTTGGAAGACTCTTTGGCAAAGAATGGGCACCAATTTGTCCTTTGGATCTGCATACCATCCCCAAACTGATGGTCATACCGAAGTTGTGAATAGAACACTTGGAAACCTTTTGAGATGCTTGACCAAGGAGTATGGTCAACAATGGGATCAGATTATTGGGCAAGCTGAATATGCCTATAATGATACAGTGAATAGATCCACAGGGAAGAGTCCCTTTGAAATTGTTTATGGCTTGCACCCTAGAGGTGTTTATGAGCTGAGAGAACTAAAGGATGGAGTCAAAGGAAGTGGTTATGCAGATGACTTTGCTTATGCAATGCAGGATATTCATGAGACAGTCAGAAGAACCTTGGTAGAAAATACCATGAAGCATAAGATTAAGGTGGATGAGCATAGGAGAGAAGTCCAATTCCATGTGGGAGACTTAGTGATGGTCCATTTGAATAAGGCTAGATTGCAGAAAGGAGTTCCTCATAAGCTGCAAATGAAGAGGATAGGTCCATGTCCTATCTTGGAGAAGTATGGCAACAATGCTTTCAAGGTGCAATTGCCAGATGACAGTGGACTGTCCCATGTTTTCAATGTTGCAGACCTTGTACATTATAAAGAACCCACATTAAACTTGGATCAGACCATCCATGAAGTTAGTCAAGATGTTGAAGAACTCAAACTGCCCTCCACTGCAGTTAAGCAAGCTGATAAGGTATTGGACACTAGAGTTTACAAGAGAACCGGGACCAAGGAATATAAAGAACACCTCATCCAAAGACATGGACAACCAGAGGCAGATGCAGTATGGATCAAGGAGGTAGAGTTCAAGAAGTTGGGCATTGATCCCAACTTGCTCAATCCAAGGATGGATTGAAGTTTTATGTTTTGGGGAGGATCGTGCAAGAGCACCTAGGCTGACCTCCATTTTGGTTTGAAAACAATTTTTGGCTTGTACTGACTCTAGCCAAGTCAGGGATGTTAATATGCTTGTGAGTTTGGTTTGGACCTTAGAAGGTCTTGCATTTTTGTGTGAAGAGTTAGTCATTAAGACTAAAATCTTCATTAGGTCATCATTAGTATTAATTTTTTCTTTATGAAACTTTGGACAGCATATGTTAAGTTATTAAGTATTTAGTGTATTAAAGCCAATCATCATTGTTTAAAAGATGCCAAGGAACCATTAAGGGAGTTGCTGATTGCTCGAGATCAAGGTGTTAGAGGTCCTAGGTTTGAGGATCATGACACAATCATGGCATAATGGAAGTTACAAATGATTGATAAAAGTTGCATGACCGCAGTTATGGAGTGCATGTAACTTTCTTGGCAATGGGAATCCCTTGAAATCAGGGAAATTCTCGAGTAACTGCCCTTGAAAGATGTAATGGCATTCAAAATAGAAAAAAAATGGCTCGTAGGAGCAGTAGTCAGTAATTGTAAGCAAATTTTGTTGGTGAAAGAATAGACAGCAGTTAGCAGATTTCTGTGTTTTCTGTGTTCATGGAAAACCCTGTGTGTTTTCAGAGATAGTGATAGCTAATGTGTTAAATACATTGATTAGGCATTGGTACTCTGTTTTCACAATAAATTATAGCTTTCTTTCTTGTGTAAATAGTTTCATTCGATTTAGATTAGGTGTTAAGTGTAAATAAAGTTGAATATAGGTGTTTGTTGTCTCCTTTTGAACAGTCCGCTTGTTCATGGCTTCCCCATAAAATCCAATCACGGGACCACCTTGAAATTGGATTGAAATGTTAGGGAATTCAGCCTTTTGTATATATTTAGAACTAGGAATGCTAGAAATTCAAGCAAGTATGAGGAATCTCAAACCCTAGGCGAGCTAGGACTGCCTGGTTAGGGAAGTGAGAGTAAAAATTTAAGAGCACAAGCAAGGGTTACAAGCACTGTGCAAAATCCATATGATTCCAGATAGGGTTAGTCAAGATTTCCACATGGAAAAAAAGATTGAAGCTTCCATCAATCCATTGGCAGCAGCTATGAAGGTGGAAACAGTGAAACCCTAGAAGATAGGTGAATTAGCCCTTCTCTCCAAGAGTGTGGGAAACCATTGTACGGTTGGGACATAAGACAGACACCTTGTGTAGATTTAAAGTACTGAAAAGGGTGTCAGGAAGTGCATTTGAATTGACAGGTTGTTTGACAAGTTTGAGAGAAAAAGTCAGAAAACTAATTGGTATGGGCTACAAGGATTAGCCCTCTCCATAGACAACCTCTTGACATCGGTAAGAGAGGTGATTGAAGAACCTCCAAAATGGCTTCAAGTGGTTGTGAAAAGCACCAAATCAGTGTTTCCAAATCCCCTACAAGTAGCTCAAGCATGGTGTTGAAGTTAGCATCTAGAACCTTCTAGGTGTAGTAAGAAAATTGCAAGTGCAAGAAGGTGTTGAACTACCCAGGGTAAAGCACAGGGTAAGAACTCTTTGAGAAGAGTTGAAGCAGGGTTTGGTCAACCTCCAAGCTCAAGAGGAACCCATTGGAGTCAGGTTCCAGGAAGGAGACAGAGTGGAAGGTCTTCTTGGAGTGGTGCAAGCAACCTTGGGTATTAACATACACCAGTAATGCATCTTATTTGTAATTTCTCAATAAAGAAAAGAAAATTTTTATTGCAATGGCTTGTTACTTAGTTTATTTACTCAAAAGGTGAAAACTTAGAAATTTTTACTCCATTGAAGGTTTAGTATGTTACACCAACACTCATAGAGGATAGCATCTTGATCCTTCACATAGTCAAATACCACAATAAAAAACCACTAACACAAAGGTATACTTCCATATTAACTTTCATCAAAGGTTGTCATACCTCAGTGATCCACTTGTATAATTCAAAGAGACCAAGTGAGAAGCAATTATATTGTGCAATAAACTATTTGTGAAAAAAAACTCTTGATTTCAATTAATTAATTTTTAACATTCTTTGAGAACTCAAGAACTAGGGAAGAATTGGTTGGTTTGAGGGGAATAATCTTGTTTGCATAGTCCATGGAATTTTCTCAAGTGTCCTTAGTCAACATTGTCTTTCTACAGCATGAATCCCAAGCAGAAGATTTCACACCTTGTGATGCTCCATACATCTCATCACCATCATTAGAATCGTTGATAGTGTTGGAGTCATTGGTAGAAGGGTTGAAATGTTTGGGATGACTAGAGACCTTACAATCAATAGAATTGGAAGAGTTTTCATCCAAGGGCACATATTTGAATGTAGAATCCCCAAAAGTTGCATAGGATTAGATCTTTAGAGAGTCTAATTTCTTACTACCCATATTCAATTAAAATAAGAGACGCATTGCATCTAATTATTTCCATAAAATATGTATCATGTTGTTTGTTAATGATATTTGCATATAATAATTATTACATGAGTATAAATGCATATAATTGAAAGTAATATACATAATGTCTATTTGTAGACCACTTTGGTCAATGCATTACAAGTTCTAATAAATAATTATATAATTGGAGTTTATATTCAATATGTTGAGATGAGAAGCCTATAACATTTACAAATGTTCATTGTGCTTGTTGAAGATGTTGCATTGATTCTACTTGTTGAAGATTAGAAACCAAGCACTTTTGAAGAGAATAAAGATCATTTCAGCTACAACTTTATTTTTGTATTGGATATGTACAACTCATTGCTTTTGCAAAAATTGTATGAAGGTGGTTATGGAGAGATTATTTTTGTTTAATAGGTAACTAGCTTTAAGTAGTAGTAATATATTTTTGAAATGTGTAGTAGGAAAAAATATTTGAAAGGAATACTCTATTGTATATTAAATATTATTATATTAATTAATAGCTAATATATCATTATATATATCATAAATACATAATAATAATAGCTAATAATACTAACAATAATATACTAATTATATATTATATTATTTTTACTTTAATATATTAATACATTAAATAACAAAAAAAATCAATTCTATGAATTTGTCAATCAAATCAATAGTTCCACTTTTTACTAGTGCATAATTGACTAGACATATTATAGACAAACTTTATACTATTTAGCAATAGTGTTTTTAAATGAATAATATCAAATAGTGATACATTTTTCAAAATACTTACCTCATACTAATATGATTGTACATACTATGATCCAATAGAAATAAAAAAATAGTTTTTTCATATATTGAAATAAATTTTAGAAAAATATATACATTAGAAAAAATAGTCAACCTATTTTAATTCTTTGCTTCTATTGGTTCATTTGGACAAATTAATAAAACTATACGAATGTATTAGTATACCTATCTATGTAAGAATTGATAATAATAATATTTATTTTATATTTAATTAAATATTATTAATAATAAAATATTCAATTAACTCAGTTTCCTATGTCATAATATTTTATAATATTTTTTTTATGTGAAATTACAATGATTTACTTAATTTAAATCAAATAATGTTTAATTTAATGTAATAAATAATAGTTTATTTTTTTAATATTTATCTAAAATCCCTTTTATAATATTTATTTAAAATGAAATTATTTCTTTATTTTAATTATTTATCCTAATTACTTAGTTTTTAAATAATATTATTATATATTTAACTATAAAGGTAAGAAGTGCATGGTTAGTTCTTTTTTATTTATTTTTAATTTATTTTAGTCTTTTTGATTGAATATAATGATTAGAATATAAGTGATATATTTTACATAAAAAGTGATAATTAACAAAAAAATATTGATTGAACTCTTTTAAAAGTATAAAAGGAAAAATCCTAATTCATTTGAATTATTTAAGACATGTTTGTAGATATTTCCTAATTCAATCATGATTAGAATATAAGTGATATATTTTACATAAAAAGTGATAATTAACAAAAAATATTGATTGAACTCTTTTAAAAGTATAAAAAGGAAAAATCCTAATTCATTTGAATTATTTAAGACATGTTTGTAGATATTTCCTAATTATATGTTGCATTATCATTACAAAAGCATAGCATTAGCATTAGTGCTAATAAGAACAAATTGAGCATTTGTACGGTTCCATTAAGTTTCATTAAACTTGTTAAAAATATTAAATCAATCCAAAGGTTTGTCTAAGGAAAAGGTGGTCCAAGATAGGAATCTCTTATACCAATTATAACAAAATCTTGTAGTTTCAATTGGAACCACCATGTTTAGATAGCCAATGTAAATTTTATTCTAAGGAAATCATGTCACAAATTTATTCATATACCAAAAGGTTAGATCTATATGAAAAGTTCAATTCTAGAAATGTAGGAATTTTTCCATAGCTATAAGATTGACCTAAAAAATAGTATATATTGATATCATAATAGTGTATTTCACTTGTGGGATATCATGATTATTGCCTAAAAAAATTTATTTATAGAAAAATTAATAGTTTTAGCCTATAGGGGTTCTACTAAGTAAGTTTTATTGAAAGGGGTTGGATAAACCCCCATAGATAAAATTACCTTGGATAGAAACCTCCTAAGATTAAATCAAATCCCTAATGGAGTCTCCTCCACACCTATCAAAATGTTAACAAAAAATTAAAAAATCACCTTTTAGAGGATAAGATGAGTTCATTTAAACATATTTTTTAAAACTATATAGCCTTAATATTAACTTTGTATTATGTTTTCTTTAATATTATATTTTTTAAAAATTTACAATAAATATAAATCCATTATGAAAATTAATACCTACATGCTCAAGATATGAGAAAAATAACAAAAATTATTGAAAAATATATTAAAAAAAAGGAGATAAAGACTAAAGTGGGTTGGAATTTGTTAGAAAGTGATAAAGACTAGGCCTTAACATTTAGGGAAAAATAGTAATCAAAGTATCTTTCTTACTATTCCTAACCACCCTAGACGTTCTATAATATGGAATAGTCTATTAAATCAAGGGCTGAGATGGACAATGGGGAATGAAAGAAGAATTAATTTTTGGGATGATAAATGGAAGGATGGACCTCCTCTTTCTTCTCTTCATCAATTTACTAACTTGGTGGGATAATTGACAAGGAAAATGGTGTCTTCCTAAATGGTTATATTGACTAGAATGGCCAATCTCTCAAGTGGAAAAATTTATGCTCTCATTATTAGGGATGATCTAATTGATCTTTTTCTATAGGGATTGTAATTTTTTAAACCCTTCTAGGGTGGGTGAGTTAGTTTTGAATCCCCGTCCTTTTGGTAATTTTTTTGTGGCTTCTAATTTCAATATGATTTCTAATTCTACCAACTCTCATGATTTTGATAGGTGGCTAATTTGAAATCACATGATTACTCTTAAACTTAATTATTTTTGGTGGGTTGCATCTTATTTTAAAATCCTTACTCAAGACAACCTAATCACACATGGATTTCATTTAGCAAATAGATGGATCTTGTGTTGTTTTGTTAAGGATTTTATGAATCATTTCTTCTTCCATTGCAATTTTTTTTAGGGAATTTTAGGATTGGGCTCTATCTAATCTTAAGGTTAATTGGAAATTTTATAAATATCTCATTGATTTTGTTAGAGGTTGGATTGATAACTCTCATTTTGAACACACTATCATTCAGGGAGTTTGGAACCAAACCCCTCTTCATATTACTTGGGGTCTTTGGAAAGAATGAAATAATAGAATCTTTAGAGATAACTCAAGAGATAGCAAAGAGCGATTCAAAATATTAATACTTATATACAATAAAATGTGAATGTGCAAAAATTTGGTGTTTGTGAAAAGTGGCCCTCTAATCTTGGGATTAAAATTAGTCAAATTTAGGGAATAAGTCAAAACCTATGTAGACACCTAAAATCTAACTTACCCAACAACGCCTAATTTAGCCTATCCTAAGTCATTAATTAAATTATTTAATTAATTTGTCCCATCATGTTTATCCCACCTTTTCATAACCAATTAACTAAATAAATATTTATTATTTATTTAACTAATTTATCCACTACCTTTATCCCTAAACCCTCCAACTAAATTAATTACTTAATTTAGGCTAATTAATCCTCATTCCCTTTTCCTCCATTATTTAATTTCATTTTATTCCTTAATCCTTATCCATTTAATCATAGTCATTGAATCCATTAACATGGATCACAATATAAACTTGTCATTATGTGACAAGTGTCCCTCTCACATGACTAATTAAGACCTTTTTTAGATTTATTGAATCTAAACACTTGACAACATTCAAACTAAATTTATATTTCATCCATTCATTTCAATCCTACCTCTTAATCCTAGTCATTCGAATAAGGATATTACCCTAATGTGCATCTTAAACCTAGCCTATATCCCTCATATGACACTTGTCACATGACTACAACTTTAATTGAAAACCTAAATCCTCAATCAATCTTGATCATCCATTAACCAATCCATCTTGGTCCTTGATTTCCCTCATGGAAATTCTATAAATGAGAGGCCTCTCATCCCATTTGGGAATCTTCCATATTCATATCCTTATGCTACCCAAATTTCTATCAATCTTCTTTCATCATATCATTATGTTCCTAAATTTTCTATCTACTTCTCTCATTTTATATGTAATCTCCCATTATCAAGTAGTCTTATGCTATACATTAAATATATCATCCCATCAATCCTATCATCATTTTTTTGGTTTGGTAAGCAACCACATTCCTCCATCAACTCATCAAAAGAGCACATCAAGTGGAGCTAGGGTGCATTCTACATCAGCTCTATCTGAGGAGAAAGAAGTGTTTTAGGTGAAGGTATTAAGTGTTTATTGCATTACCTTCTATGTTAGTTACCATCAATATTTTCTTGTCCTCATTTTGACATGCCCAATGGGATTCATGTCCCTATTTTGACCTCTTTTGAGAGTTTTTGTTGAGTTCTTAGTTGCAGGTTCTGATTCGATGCTCAACTCTATGTTTTCGTGCTTTTGTTTGACAAAACTACACTTCCATTATGACTTTCAATGCCTTCATTTTATCACACCATGATTTTTGCAGTGACTCATTGTGCCTACATTTCAACTTTGGATGCTTTTGTTCTTGGAAATTGCGTCTGCATTTTGACTTCCAGCGCTTCTATTTTGAGAAACTACACCTACACACTGTTTGGATTTTCAGTGCTAACCCTTGGCTATTTTCTATTGATTTCTATATTTTCCTAATATTCAGGTTGCAAATTTTTCTAATATGTTTTTTGTGCATAATATTTCTCTAACATTTTGTTTTACAAAAATTAGGATTATTCATTATTTTTCTTTGGATCTAGGGTTTCTACAAAAGCACACTTCTATTTCAACTTTTTATGCCTTTTTTTTTACTTTTTACACCCTTATTCTAACTTTTCGTGCCTCTATTTCAAATTTATGTGCCTCTATTCTAACTTGTTGTGCTTCTCTTTCAACTTTTGTGCATTTTCTTAACAAAGTTAAACCTTTACATAGGTATAATTTTCCTTTTTGTGTGTTTATGTACTCATGTTCTATCAAAAGGCACCTATTTTTTCTCTTGCAACACTTGTGTTTCAAAAAGTTGCGCTTATGTTCAATTTCTTTCATAATTTTTCCAATTTTTATCTTATAAATTATAAAAAAAATCCTTCGAGGGATTCATCCTTGAACCCCTATTAGCAAGAGGTTGCACCCATCTCCTTGCACCCCCTATCATTAGGGTGAGTGTACCAACCCACATTGCAAAAGGGATCCAAATTTTTATGATTATCTTAATTCTAACAATCATTTTCTTGGATCACTTTGTCATCTAACCCTTGTGCAGCTTGAAATTGTTTATCAAAGGAAAAAGTTCATCAAAATTACTAACCTATTTCTTGCATATTTGCTTATCTAAGGCTTTATTTTTCCAATAATCTAGGCACATTTTATTTCTTAAAATTAGTGCTTTTTTATGTGTATTTGAGTGAGAGGTGTGTATTCTCTCCTCTTGCACCTTTGTGTGATCTTAAGGATCAAAAAATCACTTACTCTTTTCTTTGTTATCCCAAGGAACCAACATGTGTATGCTCTCCCCTTGCATTTTGTGTGATCTTGGGTGACCAAAAAAATTTAGATAATTCCTTTTAGGAGGCCTAATTAGGGATTGCATCACCCTAGGAGACAACGTGAACTCTTGTGTTCTGAAGAAGTATACAGAGTAGGAAGTGAATCAAAAGATACCTCTCTTAGAAATGGAATCTTGTCAATCTAGGCTAAGCCTCCAAGAACTTGATACCTTGGATAAGTGAAGGTAGAGAGTGGGTTATCCTCTCCTATCGATTATTTGGCATTATTTTTTTTTATCTATGGATTTGAGCCTCATGTACCCTTGAGGTATTTAGAGGATTCCCTAGCAACCTTATTCATCCTAGTTTAATACCTTTCAGTCGTTGCTTAGTGTGGTGCAAGGTACAGTATCATACCTGAAGTTACTCACCATATATATCCCTAAGTAGAGATAAAATATTTTTGGGAAAGGTCTTAGGACCTCCACAGAAAGGGAAAAAGTGATCCCTTGTTCCACTAGATCCCTATCTATTGACTCTTAAAAGATAAGTTATTTACACTAATCTTGAGGTATTGGCCTTTAGTTGGTGATCCCACACTAAGCATACAATATCGCTTGAATAATTCTAGGATTGTGCAAGTGCTTGGTGTGTCTTTTTGTTCTAAACTGGTGCATACATATCTTCCCAATTCATCAAGCCACTTTGTTTGTTTGTGTTCTTTGAAATCTACCTCCCAGAAAAGCAAGAAAAACCTTCATCCTAATCCAAAAAATCTCCCAATCTCTTCATCCAAGTCCATTTATTTAATCCTTCATACATCCAAATCATCTAAAACCATCTATCCCCCTTCCAATCTTATCCCCTATCTAGAAAAAATCTTCTAAATCCTTCCAACCTTATCTCTCATCCATTAAAATATTTTCAATCCAATATTATAGCCAACCTAGTTCTTCATCCACCTATTCACCTCAAATATAATCTCATCCTCCATCCTCATCCTTAGTTTTTCTTATCCTAACCCGTAATCCATTTTTAATTCACCATCATAATTCCCATCCTCATCCAAAATTAATCCAAAAATTTCTTCTTCCAATCAATCCTCTACCATGTCTAACCATCTAATCTATCCTCTATCAAATCTAATATATTATAATCCACCCTCATCCATTACAACCCAATCCAACATCATTAAACCGCATTCTACCCCCAACAAGACCAAATATCACTCTTAATGTAAACCCAAATATATTGATGAGGAGGAGGAGGATATCCTTGTTAACCAACCTGGATATGATCCCTATGATGAAAATGAGATTCGTGTGGATAAAGATAATCCCTCCACATCCACCACTACTGATTTCATCCTTGTACGAACTACTTCAACAATGATAAAAATTTTGTGCTTAGATACTTTCTTAACATTGATTTTAAACTTCTATGTTCCCCACCTCCATCCAATCCCAAACCATCTCCTATTTCTTATCCTTCCCCTTCCTTTCACAAGGGAAACTAATCCTTTATCCAAAATTTTCCTCTAGCTGCAAGCATATCAAAAATCCCCATCTCCAACTCCTTTTCAAGATCCTCATCCTCGTCCTCAATTTACCAATCCATGGAAGCATCCACTTCTTATTCCACTTGTTCATCTCCCACATCCTTACAATCCACATCACCCCAATATTACAAATCTACCTCATCCCATATCTCTCATGATTTCCTCCAAGGACTATTATCAAAGGTGGCTAAATCCCCATTAAAAAATAAAGTTGTTCAATCTTCTCATTTCATGCATCCACCTTCATCCCATCCACATCAAGATAAACCCTAATTGCCTAAATATCATGAATATCCTATCCCTCTATCTACCCAATTGGAGAAGTATATCCAACCTTTCCTCCATCACACCATCCACACCAAATGAAATGTATGTCAACCCCTTAGTCCAAAGCCTGCTAGTATGAATTTATTTCCAAATAAAGATCAAATCACACCTTCCACCCCATCCAATAATCCTATCCCATCTCATGATCAATAAGCCCCTCCTACTCCATTTCATGATCCATTTTCATCTCATAATCAAGGGAAAAATATACCATCCACTCTATCACATTATCCTTCCCAAGTCAAGGTCAAAGAATCCCTTCATCTCCATGGTATGATCCTAATACTCCACAAGATCCCTTCACCCCTACCCAAGCTACCCATGAACCTCATACCTATCAAATGGGTTCCTCCACTTTCATCCAATCCAATTTCCTTTATGAAACTATCATCCCTTCTATGTCATACCCCCATCAAAATGGGCTCATGTCCTATTTCCAAAATAATGAGTATCCGATGAGAAAAAGGATTTGTCAAACTATGCATTATAAAGGAAAATTATTAGTCCTCCATGAGAAAGGAATATTATAACCCATCTAAATCCATGAAAATACTAATTTTCACAACCTTGGCTATCAAGCTCAAGATGTTAGTACCCCTCCCAAAACCCATATCCCTCCACTTAAGTTTTAGAATTCATATCCTCTACCTCCAAATCCATCTTGGGTCCTTAAATTCCAAAGCCTAAGCCTTCATCTCTTCCATCTATTTTGAGTCCCTATGTCCCAAAACCAAGTCCATCTATTCCATCCATACTTGGTCCTTATATCCATCCATCCACTATCCACATCCCCACTATCTCAAAATCATTCTATCATATCATAAATCAAGATCAACAAAGGTACAAATCCTTGAAATCCTTCCAACATCCTACTTACATCAACCCATCCAAAAAAACTCCATATCATTCCTCTCCATCCACCAATCCCATTGCTCTTAAAATCAATTTGGATGCCAAATCTAAATTGCTTAAATCTAAAAAATCCACATACATCCAAGGATCATCCCTTCAAAAAGATATGCAAAAATAAAGGAAAATTAGATCCAAAAGAAAAAAGTCAAATCCAAAAGGCCAAAAAGTCCCATGAAAAATAAAAAATCATGTCAATCCCAAAATAACTCATAGAATCAATGCATATCAAAGAAAAATTTAAATTGGCATCCAAATTTACCAATCCAATTGCTTCATCCACTCCTAAATCCTTTAATCCTCCATCTAAAAATCCCCCATCTTCCAACTCCATTTTGGGCCCTTATGTCCCAAAATCTAATATCCTAAGTCCTCCATCATCTCCTTATTCTATTTTGGGTCCTTATATCCCAAAATCTACATCCATTCCTCCATCTAAATCTCAAAATCTAAAATCCAATTCACTTTCACAACTCCACCACCCTTCAAGGTGTGTACCAATGTTGGTCTTAACAGTAATCCCATCCACCCATCCACAATTTTTCCAACACCCCATCCATCATCCAAAATTCATCCCCCATCATCCTCCTTTAATCCAATCCTTTGCATAAATCCATTTCATCCCCCTTACCATCATTCTACCAAATGTCTATGAGAATACCTCCAATGGCCATGGTTTAATGGAGCACATCTTCAAGGGATACCATCCATGAAACTAAATTCTTGATTCCCTCCTCCATCTCCCTATCATACATACACCTATCCATATGATTATCATCATCCTCCTCAATCCTTTCTATTCCAAATATCCAAAAAAAAAAATGAAAAAAAAGCAAAGAGAAATCATTTGTCCTAGATGGTGAAAACCACTTTTTGTGGTTCCTTTGGAAAATACCAAGATGAAAACCTATAAAACAAGTGCCATGTGTAGTCTCCCCCATTCTCTGGCACTCTACACTTTGGGGCAAGCTTTATCCCCTATCCATCATCCTATTTAATCCATCCTCCTCTTCCACCTTTGATCTTGACAAGCCTAAGGATCTTGAAGCATCATGTTTCCTATCTACCATCATTTTATCCACATCCCATAATATCCTCTATCTCATATCCTTTATCATACCTCCATCCTCCTATCATATCCAGTTCATCCTCATTTTTCACCCTTGATCTTGATAGAGAGATAAGGGAAAATATCCATACATTATTTGGACAATGCAGGCCTTATTTTTGTTTCCATCCATATCCCTTACGCAATATCCTTCCATATCATTCATCATTTTCCTACCATATTCTATTTTCAATTGCATTACATCTAGTGTGGGGAATCTTGTTCCTTTACAACATATTCCTTGGAGCTCCCTCCTCCCATCCCCTAACTTCTACCTAAACAATCCCTTTATCCTTTTACCAATCCTTGATCCTTCCTTGTCATTAGATCCCATCTATTTCTTTATCCTATCCTTGTACCCTCCATCTTCATTCTTATTCCAAGACTTGATTTCCCCTTGTCATTAGTTCCTCTATCCTATCCAATCCATTTATCATTTATATTATCCTATCCAATCCAATCCATTTATCCTCTATTTATCCTCCCAATCCAAGCATCCCCATCTAATCCATCCAATGCAACCAATCCTAATCCATTCAATCCAATCTTGCATTCTAGCTCATCATCTAAAATAAATTCATCATTTTGATCCACTATAAAATTATCATCATACATAGATGTATCCTTCCCAATCCAAGTGTTGTTCCCATTCTTAATAACACAATCCTTTGGGTGCATATTATTCTTATCATTAAATTTTTTATCCTCATCATTAATCAATCAATTCTTTATCCCAATCCAAGTGTTGTTCCCATTCTTAGCTTGACTTGGCATATAATACTTGTTTTCTTTTTCTTTTTTGTGCATACTTTCTTTTTTTTTTTGTGTGTGTAATCATTATTTTCATCTATCATGGTCTTTTCACTCTATTTCCACAAGGGAATCGTGGTATTCCATATCATGGTGTTATAAGGCATATGTTTGCATTTGACCTTTTTGATCATTTACTCGACACATTGTCATCCTGGTTCCTTATACCTTGGTGCATAATGTTAAATACAATATCAAATATAGGTTTCTTACACCATTATAGCATGATTATCATCCATCCTCCCTCTCACATCCATATCTTCATCATTCCTATCTTCCCTCATCCATACTTAGCTATTTTTCTCTATCCTTTCATCCTTCATCCTCTAAGTCTTCCATCCATTTCAACATCATGCCCATGTTCTTTGAATTTCCCTATCCTCTTGAAGGGGCATACCACTACCTCCTCATCATCCTTCCTCATCCCCATGAGTGATTGGGGCATCATGCCACTAGTCCTTATCCCTTCCTACCCCACTATATTTTATTTTTCTTTGAAATTTTATGTTACTTCTCTTAATCGTAACATCATCTCAAAGAGGCATAAAATGTACACCTAAAATCTGACCTAACCCAACCATAACTAATTTTAGCGTATCCTAAGCCATTAATTACTTAAATTCATTTTTCCCATTACCTTTATCCCACATTTTCCTAACCAATTAATTAAATAAATATCTTGCATTATTTAATTAAGTAATTTATCCATTACCTTTATCCTCAAACCCTCCAACTTAATTAATTAATTAATTTAGGCTAATTAATCCTCATTACATTTTCCTCCATTATTTAATTCTATTTTATCCCTTAATCCTTACCATTTAATCATAGCCATTGAATCCATTCACATGGATCATAATCTAAACTTGTCATCATGTGACAAGTGTCCCTCTCACATGACTAATACTTTTTTTAGATTCATTGAATCTAGACACTTGCCAAAAGTCAAACTAGCTTTCCATCTCATCCATTCATTTCAATCCCACCTCTAGATCCTATTCATTCACATAAGAATGTTTCCCTAATGCACATCTTAAACCTATCCCTTATCCCTCATGTAACACTTGTCACATGACTACATGTGTTCAAAAATTTACAATGAATAGTAATACCCATGATCAAGATAAGGTGAATAAAGAAAATTCTTGTTATAAATTGCAACAAATTGTAACTACATGTTAGAAGGTATCTTTCCCAACCAAAAAGGCAAGAGTGGGTGGGCCTCAATAGGTATTATCAATCAATGGAAAAGGTGACACAACACTAGACAAGGAATGAATGTTTTACTTAGGTTAGTTTTATCCTCATATCCAATTTCCACACATTTAACTCACCCTGTGTTCAAGGAGATAACTTAACAAAGTATAACAATATTTAAACTCATATACTCATGCTAAGACAAAAGGGGTAAGTTCAAGCCATATAAAATTAGTAAAAAAAGTGAACATCTCCATAAAACCTTCAATATTTGTGTCAAAATCTACTCCTATGGATCCCATGTGACCAGTTAGGATATTTTATTTTGATAGAGAAGCTTGAATAAACTTGCTAAAGCAACAATATCGTATTTTCCTCTAAGATTCCCTCCAACACAAAGAGAAAGAAAAAAAAAATTAAAAAATTAAACTAATACTATTTGTGGACAACATATGATTGTGTGTAAATGTAGATGCTCTTGCATCAAGATGAGTTCAAAAGCTAAAAATAGTATACTCCTTACAAATATCATAATTTGCCATTATTCACTCACCAACTTGAACACTTCATTTTGGCTCTATTATCTCCATTCAAAGATATCTTATGGTGTGTCATAACATGTGTCATATGTTGGTCAACACATATAACTCCCTCTTATAACTTTCTTATGCTCATAAAAGATCTCACATTTCTATTATGGGAGGTCTAACTTTTAGAGGCCACAACTTTTATCTAAGAATTTGATTGAGCCCCTTCTCTTAAAATTAAATGTTTCAAGGGCGGGGGCCCTAGCTCGGTTGGCTAAGTAATTCCGTTGCGGCTCTGCTGGTCAAAAGTTCTAGTCTCCCCCGTCCCGTGGTACCGGAGGGCATGTCGCGCCAGCGCCGCTGGTCACGTTAAAAATTTTACCAGGCGCACTGCAGTTTATAGGGGGTCGTGCTACCCGATTCCTGCAGTCTAAAAAAAAAAAAATTAAATTAAATGTTTCAAAGTAAAATTTAATAACTAAAGGTCACAAAACTAATTTCAACATGTTTTAGGGAAAAAATTGGCCATCTAAAGCCCCCCAAAAAAAAATTGTGTTCTTAACATTAGAATGCAAGGTTGACAATCCTTTCTTAATAGTTGATTCAATTAAAACTAAGTAAATTGAGTTTAATTTGAGATTGAGTTGAGACTAGTGATCTAAATTTGGATGTAAGATACTCTATATTAATAATCCATTATTAAAATTACCTAAGATAATGTCCTTAAATATAAGTCTTAGACACACAACTTGAAACCTTTTCTATGCAACCCAATAAGTAACAATCATATTCCTAGCATGTTAGTTTTGGAAAGTAAGAGATTTGAATTTCAAAATTGAAATAAAAAAATTATGAATGTGAATATATCCAATAGACCTGAAGCCTAGTTTAGAGAGATGAATGAATCTATCCAACAAACATATTCCTAAAACGTTAGCTTTGTAAAATAAAAGATTTAAATTTCATAATTGAAAAATTAAAATTATAAATGTGAATCTATATGACGAATAAAACCTTAAATACAATCTAATTTAGAAAGATGAACCAATCTTAATTTAAAATAATAATTTAATTTTAAAAATAATAATTCAAAACTAAAATCAAATAATAAACTTCAAAAGAATATAAATTTGCAATATCCATTCTTGCAATTTAACTCCTTTACAATTTAAAGTAATTGATGGAAACCAAATAAGGTTCTCATGAAATAAATCACTTATTATGATATGATTGCCCACCGAATTAGCCTCAGAAGGAAAACATAGGTAGATGAAGGGATGGCTCTGCCCATGAGGCACAAATATTTTCATCTTGCTTCCTCTTGAAAGTAAAACTATATCACTTTTAATTACATTAAGCTTAAAACTAGCTTAGTTATCTTATTCAATAATATATCTAGATAACGTCAAGAGATATTTACAGATAGGAGTTTAAGAAATCCAATATACAGGAGACTTAAAAACATATACCATATATAAATTGCATCCTGTATTAGAATGCAATATTGAAGCAAATTGATTTTCAGTGTCAGCATACATTGGAAATTTTAGTCTTGTAAATTGTAGCTTTCATCTGTAATTTTATAATTAATTACAAATAATGAAGAATGTAACTTATTTGTATTGAAAATATTTGTCTAGAACTTACATTAGTTTATTTCTAAGGCTTTAAGCCTATGTTTTTCTACTTTTCTATTTGCAATTTTCTTTCTTATCTTGTTTTTTTCATATCTTTTGAATGTGAATTGAGGAATAATGCAGAGTCATTATATAGACTTTACACGAGAAATTCCCAAAAATATCAATCTTGTTCTTTCAATTGGTCCTATATCGATAGTTACTTTTTGAGGAGTTAAACCTTATGCTTTGTGTATTGTTAGTGTCCAAGCTAATCTTAACGGTATTTGCATTGAGCTTCCACGTTGGATTGGTGTGATTGAAACGATACATTGGTGTTGATTATCGAAAGGTATTCTAGAGTAACAATCAAATTTGACCAATAAATATGTTGGTGGTTGTGGTGGTGTCATTCCTAGTTTATATACAATCTATTGAACGAATCCAAGAGCTCCATTTACCAGCCCTACTTGTATGCACAAGTTTTTTGTTAACATAACTCTTGCATTTATACTTAATAATAATTTCATATCTAGTTCGTCGTCTTCACTTTCTTTTGCTAGACTACTTGTGCCATTTTTTGTTGGAACACTACATGCAACTAGTTTTACCAATAAGTATATTTTTTTCATGTTGTGGATGTGAACATTTTCATTTGTTGAAAAAAAATGAACATCTTTTTCAAAATCTACATTTGTTGTTGCATCAAGTCTTGTATTAGACCTTGTCATTAGAAGTTTCCAATCATCTATTTTAGGGTTTACATCTTTAATGTTTGCTAGCAGTTGGAAAAGTATTTTTTGCTCATTGTTTAGTCTATCTTGTTTGAAAACCTGATCTAAAGTAATGACATTTGTAAATTCTTCCCATAGTAATATAGCTCATCTTTTGCTGCTATATGTTGGTCTATCATTAACTAGTGGTAATTGCCCAAGGTCTCCAACCAAAATCAATGATATTCTTGGAAGCAATTCATAAATATTGTGTTGAAAATTATTTGTGGTAAATATTCAATTGTAGTACATATCAAACCAATTTTTTAAAGAGAAATATTGTATGGTGTTTAAATTTTGAGTGAGAGACATACCTGCAAAGTTTTGATCTAAATTTTGTGGAAAGGTTTGGCGTAGTTGACAGTCTATATTTTCGAGTAATTTTTCACTTAGAAAGCTCATTTCATCAATCAATATATATTTGATATGTGCTAAATCCTGTTGAAAATGTGTTAATCTTGTGCCTTCAAGTTCTTTGAAGTCTCTTATTGGAATTTTTAATTTCGAATGAATAGTTGATGTTCTGATATTGAATGTTGCTACTCTAGTTGGAGCGAGTAGAAGAAGGGGAGATTGATTTGGCACTAAAGCTTTCTGAAGCATTTCTTTTATTGCACCTATAGCATATGACTTTCCTATTCCTATTGTTCCTTGAATAATCATAAACAATGGATATTTATTTTGATTTGAATTGTAGTGCGAGAGGATAATACTAACTGCCTTATGTTGTTGATTGTTATGATTTTCATAGTTGGTAGATTGTGCCACATTATGATGAATTAGAGAGTCAGTACTCTTCATAGTGGCAATGAAATTGATTGTTTCATTTGTATATTGTTCACTTTTGAAGTTGGTAGACCAATTTTTTTGCTTGTCTAAATCTCTTCTTCCCAACATATCTTTCTTTGAAATGTGTATGGTTTGACCACGTTATATTGTTGATATAATTTCCCATTCATGCTCTATAGTAGTATGTTGGACAATGTCACTGTCTTCTAATTGAGAATCACTATTGTTTTCAACATTTTTTGTGGTTGTTCTTCGCTTGACATGCCATTGATTGTAGTCATGGTTTTCCCAATTTGATAGTATTGGATCATTGTTATGACCAATATCTCTACTAATATCACAAAATGGTTTGTAGAGAAACAATTCTGAGAAGCAAAAATCAAACCATTTATTTGATTCCCTTAGAGGAATAGATAGAAATTTAGGAAAGACTCATATAATAGCTAGTATTTTTCATGGTTTCCATTTTTTTTCACTTTTACGCTTAACATTATATATCCATGATTTTTTTGAATTAATTAGTGATACTACTTTTGTGTTTGGAGGTCTATTTTTGTACACATTAATGTAAGATAGTACTTGTTCTTCATTGTTATTGTCTTGATGTAATACCACTTGTTTGAAAACCTCTGTTGATACATTTAGATTGATAAATCTTATGTTTCTTTCCACCAATAAAAGTTCTAATAATATATGGCTTGTTTCTTGTGCTCCAATATCCCTTTCTATTATCATTTCCATTATGAGCTTCTTATAAGATTTTGTAGCAAGATCATCTAGATTTTCTACATTTGCAAGACATACTAACATTTGTTGGTACGTTTTTGAGCTTCTCTCTGCTTTTGTTGCATACTTGGCAATGTATTTAACCACAACAAGTTTTGAAAGAACTGGTTTCCAATACATATTTTCTCTTCACAGTTGCAAGATGTAGTAGTTGTGTGAGTTAAGCCTGTCATCATTTCTCATAGGTTCAAATTTTTTTCACTTGTTTCTAAATTTTGATATAATTTTGGTCCTTGTAAATTTAGTGGCCATGGAGTAT
This sequence comes from Sequoia sempervirens, assembly GCA_007258455.2. Taxonomy (NCBI): domain Eukaryota; kingdom Viridiplantae; phylum Streptophyta; class Pinopsida; order Cupressales; family Cupressaceae; genus Sequoia; species Sequoia sempervirens. The sequence continues at coordinate 292,919,003 of VDFB02193867.1, forward strand.
TGTACCTGTAAGGCATATTATTAACATTTAATTATATTTATTTAACGAATTGGAAAAACACATTTTTTAAAATAATGTATATAAATTGTGTTGCAAGGCTTACCTGCAAACCATTTTTCCATCCGTAGGCATGCACCTTTTCTACAAATTGTATGTCTTTGTACAGTGTTTTCTATCTCCTCATAGTCCTTTACTATATTCGTTTCTACAAGTTGCCTTGTATTTTTGAGACATGGATGTATAGCTATATGTTGGAATTAATGTAATAATATGTTTAATTGTTAAATTTGTTGTATTAGACAGATATAAGAAATGTATTAGAATGTTGAATTTTTGTGTATATCGATATCGTACCTATGAATTTTGGTTGGTTGTAGTATGTCTTAGATTCCATGCATAAACAATATTGTTGAAGTATCTTTCAACTTCATTTCATTGTTCATTGTTGGAACAATCAATAGTATCCATCTTTGGAGCTTCATGTAGCCACAAAAATGCATGTATATGCAGTGATCCTCTGTGTTGCCACTCTTATCTAGACCATTAATCTTTAACACTTATTCCTTTTTGAAGGATTTATTTTCTAAATTGAGAGTGGCATAAGTGCATCTATTGTGCTACAATATGAGGATAGTCGATAATATTTTTTTTTACCAAAGCTATGTATGTCATGGACCTGTTGGAGGTGTTCTTGGCATTAGCACATATAAATATGGCCAATACAGGTTAGTTGCACTCAATGTGAAGAATATTGTATGTATACCCATTTTATGTAGCATGTCTATCAATTTTGCATGACATCTTGTCCAATATGATCTTGTGTAGGTCTTAAGGAAGTTCCATATCGCATCAGTCTATCCACAAGATGTGATTCTAGAATATTGCACATATGCTCACATAGATCATGTATAGAAATTGGCATGTCATGGATGTTTCTTTTCACAAAAATTGTAGTAGATGTTTGTGCTCAATGTCCCATTATCATATTTTCCATATAATATTGAAACTATGGATGTTTTGCAAAGCGATTGTCTTTGTATCGAAATAGGTGCTTTACATATTCATGGAGATGTATTTGTTTGATTCGTGGCTCTAACTAATCACATCTACCATCAATAAATAAGGTTGGAAATTCCATATAAAGTAATCCTGATGTTACATATTCATTTATTGGAGATCCACTGATTGTTGGCCAATCAATAAATGCTATTTGATTTGTATTTGGGTTGTTAACCCATGCATTAATAAACTCCATTTATGTTTGTTCATTGAGTGTTTGAGTAGCCATTGATGTAGTGTGGTCAATGATATCACCTTCATCAATATCCATCACTTGCCCAAGGATCAAATTTTGCTTGTATCTGCATCTAATTGAATATGCACTATTCGAAGTTGATTGAAGATATTTTCATTAGACTTTGAAGATAAATTGTCAAGAGCATTTAAATCAATTGTGACATCAGAGTAAAATTTATCATGGTTGATTTTGTACTGTAGTGCTTTATAAACATGATTTTTGTTCACTATGAAGTGATAATTTGTGCCACGTTGATCTTTCCTTCGAAATATTATGATTGGTAAATCTATAATGCAGTGGGGTATTATTTTTGCTATGTATTCAATATGTTGTGGAAAGTTTATAGAGTGTCCTCTATATTTATACTAACCACCTCTTGCATGTGTAACTTGCAATATAGGGAATACACGAGCAATTAACATTTCTTCTACTTGTGTGAGTTTTGATAGTTCAGGAGGTTGGTGTCTTGGATTCATATTATTTGCACCTAAAAACCTATTCACACCTCTTTCTTGTTTGCATCTACTGTAGATAGGACCCAATGCAATTTGGGATATTTTAATTCCAACGTAACATTCTTCACAAGTATGACAGACTGATGGGGACTTGTACACTTCTAAATTATTGTGGAATATCATTGTGATATGTTTGAATCCAGTTGTAAGCAATCCATTTGGATTTTTTGTGATTAGAACATTTGAAGTTGCAATAGAGTGGAAATCATTTTCTTGTTCAAATGTATCCCTGTTAATATCTCCTTCTGCTATGTATTATGTTTGTAAATGTTGTATAGTTAATTGTAATTTTTTCCTAGCATATCTTATTCTATATGCTTCAATCCTTTTTTTCCTTTGTTCATCCCTTTCTACACCAGTCATTTTTTGCTATTGTTGTTTTCTATATTCTCTTTGGCATTCTTTTTTATACTATTTCCTCTATTCCTCATATTCAAATTGTTTCTTTGGACATCCCATATCTAGAAATAGAACTTGATCCTTTAAATTTAATGTGCATGGAAACAATGTGAGATAAATTTAACTATTGACTTATAAATTCCTTTTTTTTCGTTTTATATTTTTTTACTAGAATTATTGTGGTGTGTTATCATATTGATTATAGTATTATATTAAATTGAAGGTTTTTTTATATAAATTATAATATATTTCATATAATTTTATATTGTATTACTATATTTAATGGTATATTGTACTTGTAATATTATATTATATTATATAAAACTTCAATTTAATTATAGTACAATACTACAAAAATTATAATACATTACAACATACTATTAGATATGCTACATAAATGATGCCATAATATATCTTTGTGGACCATACAATATTTTCCATTGTTGTTTTCTATATTCTCTCTAGTATTCTTTTTTATACTATTTCCTTTGCTCCTTAGATTCAAAATGTTTCTTTGGATGTCCCATTCTAGAACCAAAACTCGATCCTATAATATTATATTATATTATTAATACTATATTATAATGTATTATAATTTTTATAGTGTTATATTATAATTAAATTGAAGTTTTGTATAATTTAAAGTAAATTTAGTACACTGTTATATTATAGTATTGTATGTAATGGTATATTCTATTTGTAAGAGTTAAATTATGTGCATATGTGCACAGATTCCTACAACTTTAGTACATGTTTGATGGATTCTTTGTGCAATATCTATGATTTGTTGTATATAAAAAACATTTTTTTATAGTATACAATTATGTCAGTTTGCATACATAAAAGATGTATAATAATTTGATCTAAAACACGTCTAAAAAAAATACAACTATATACATATATGTGAGAATTAATGTCAAAAGAAAATACACGGGTGTGTTACAGAGTATGTGCATGAGTTATGAATCATGTTTACAACTATATAAAGAGATATTTGATTGAAAATGCATTGGTGTGTTACAGAGTATGTGCATATGAGTTATGAATACATATAACAAACATTTGTTTTACAATATACAATTATGACAATTTATATATGTCGGAGATATATAATAAATTTATGTAAAACATGTTTACAAAAAATATACAATTGTATACATATATATGAAAATTCATGTACACATACATAGAAGATATATAATAATTGTATTTAAAACATGCTACAACGTATGTTACAAAAAATATACAATTATATGTACATATATATGAGAATTAATATACAAAGAATATATCTTAAGGAATAGATGGTTGGAAATACATTGGTGTGTTATAGAGTATGTGCAATGAGTTATTAACATGTATGAAAACATTGTACATGGCCATAGTTGAAGTACATGAGTTATCATTAAGAAATAGTATAAATTTTTCAATAATTTGGTGTGATGAGCCTTGCTCATACTATTCATCATAGTAGAGCTCTTTTAAAAATCCAGAGAATCTTGCAACTTTACCAGATGTTCGATGGAATTTTTGTGCAATATCTTTGATTCTGTGTATTTCTTCTTCTTCGACAGTGACAGTATGGTAAGTGGCTTCTTCAATGGCATTGATAATCTTGTCAAAATGTTCTAATATTGATTTGATTAACTTCTTGATGGGTATTTTGATGCAGTAATTTGAGCCCATAGAATTATCTGGGATTATAATTGGAATTGTTGCTTAATTGTACAACTAATTTTCTCCAGCATTGATTTGTCCATGATCTAAAAGGAAAGAAAATGAAACTAATATTTAGAAGTGTAATAATCATTGTCATATTATTTGGTATAGATTAAAAAAATGTAAACAAAAAACACTTAGTTTTAGAATAGGAAATTAAATATTTATATAATTAATTTTATTTAAACAAAACCAATGGGGCAAATGCAAGAAGATGAGTCCACGAAACGTGGAAGTTTTTTCCTTAGAAAAAAACCTGAAATCATCTTCAAGAAAATGGGATCTCATTTAGGTTTAGGGTCTCGAGTCAAAAATAGGATCCTGTTGTTTAAAAACCAGGATCCCATTTTAAAACGAGCCGTTAAAAAATGGTAAGAAATAAGATCTCATTGCTTAAGGAATGAGATCTTGTTCTTAAGAAATGAGATCCCATTCTTGAGAAACGAGATCCTATTTTTTAAGAAACGAGATCCCATTTTTTAACGACCTGTTTTAAAAAGGGATCTCAATTTTTAATAGCATGTTTCATTAAAAAAATATTTTTTATATAATTTTAACAAACGAGATCCCATTTTGCAAAACAGGATCCCATTTTATAGAATAGGATCTCGATTTCAAAACGGGATCTCATTTCATTTAAGTATAAAAAAAAAATATTTTTATGAAATGGGATACCTTTTTAAAAAAATTAATTTTTGGTCGGGTTTTTTCTTTGTTTTTCGGTTCAAGAAAAGGCTTGGGAACCTGAACCTAGGCCTTGGACATGGTTTGACCTGGAAGTTGAAGGTCCTAACAATGTCACAAGAAAATAGTGACTTTAGGCATATGTTTGAAGACCTTTTTTGCATAATTTGTTAATGAAATTAAAACCCATTATAGATGAGACAGTGTAGATTCCAAATACGTAATTTTTTTACAATTGGGTTATTTTTTCTATTTTTCAATTAATTTTTGATTAAATAGGTCCATAAACTTGAATTATCAGGGGCTTTTAGTATTTTAATAACTTTTTACTAACATAATCTTTTGAAAAACAAATTGCATAAGTGTACTTCAGACAATTCTTTTCAATTTAAAAAAATTTAAAAAATGATAATTTTAGGTCATCTTATGTGTGACGTACAAGATGATTTTTCAAAACACCGAATATGGCCAATAAAAAATTAACAAAAAAAATATTCAATAAAATTACAAAAAAAAATGGAAAGCGTGCTTCAGTGAGTTAAAAATATTTTCCCAAAAGGATTTAGAAAAATATAATTATTTAGGTCAAAATATGGATGGTGTACACGTGCATGGTATGATAAAAAAAAAGTGACTTTTAAATAGTGGTTTTTAGAAACTTCTATTGAAAATCAATTTGTATCATCTGGGTATTGAAATAAATTACATATTTCGAAACTAGATTCTGAGTACTACATTTTATGATTAGTGACTTTTTTCAAGATTCCATCTCTAAGTGCTTCAAATTTTAAGGTCAAATGTGTCGAATTCTAAAAATTAGGGAAAACACTTCTAAATGGCCAAAAAGTGGACTCAACTTCTTGTCAGCACCCAATGGTTAGAAATATAATTTATATTTTCAGAAGTGTAGTAATCATTACCATATAATTTGATATAGGTAAAAAGAATGTAAACAAAAAACATTTAGTTTTAAAAATGGAAAAATAAATATTCATATATCTCAATTTAATAACACCATAATAGAATTGTATAAACAATATATACATCGCACTTATAAATGTTACAATAGTTGCATGACTGAATTGAATCACAACAGTAAAATAGATAGGTAAAAGAGGTATATACTTATACATACGTGCATAATATTTACATGCTCGTTTCACTCGAAATATGAGGATCTGAAACTTGATCAATTGACTCTAGTAGAACCTTGCTTTCAGATAAATAATCAAACTCTTTTGTTTTCATGATTGTGCACTTTATCCTCTCTGCATAATTGTAACTCTCTTCTTTCACTTGAACTATAAATATAAATTTCTTGAAAAGTAAATTGCATATAATATCTCCAAACTTCAAATCATCTTGATCTTCATGTTCCAATATATATAATTCCTTTGTTGTCACACCCATTATTTCTTTTGTTGCCTTTT
>VDFB02193867.1:292925146-292975643 GCA_007258455.2 Sequoia sempervirens
TATGTGCCTTTTTTTATAGACATTCAAAGACAATCAAACATTTTTTTGGTTATGTACTAAAGCTCAACTTTATTGGACTTGGATTTACAATTTTTTAAAAAAAAATTGGCCTAATATTTTTACTTGGTATAATATTTTTGTAAAATATTGGCCCTTTCTTCATGCAAAATTTATATAGATTTTCCATTCATTCCAAATGGAGATCTTTTAAATTATATTTGAAAATAAATAAATATTACTATATTTCTAATTTAGTTATTGAAAAGAAATTTTCAACTTACAACAAAGCTATGAAAATATTCAATTATTATTTGTATAGGTTCATGTACAAGAAAACAATGTGACTCTAGAGGTAGAGCATACCCAAAAATTTCTATACAATTAGAGCAATGTGCTTTGCACTACTACTCAATTCCCTCCTTCCTAGTAACTTATACTTAGTCTAGTATCCATTCTATACATAGGAGCTTGTTGGCAAGATATAGAAGGTTGTGAGGCACAATAGTTGTAATTTGTGCCATTTCTAGAGTCATATCCTTTATATACCACTTAAATAGCCTTGGAACACCTCTAATATGCCTAAATAATCTCTAAAAGTCTAATATATAAGATAATTAAGTGTTAAAATGAAAGGATATGATGGAAAGGTCCATTAAGAGGCTATATAAAGAAGTGAAAAGTGGGAAATAAGAGAAGGAATCATATGAATTAAATGTGTGAGAATAATGAAGATTATAAGTGAGAGTAAAGCATGAGTCCAATTAATTATAAGATATGCATAAGCCATTAAATTATATTAATATATGATTTTAGGGGTGTATATATATGAATGTATATAATTTATTATAATTTGGTTTGTACTTTTTGCATATCTAAGTTCTCTCTTCTTATTGCATCACACCAAGGTTTACTACATATAACTAAACATTAATCTTTAGACGTCAATCAAGGTTTTTCTATCAACATTTAATTATGTTTCTTGGATTTGAACTTGGATCATGTGGGTGAAAGCCAAATATCCTTGGACTTCAATCAAGGTTTTTTTGTCAACAGGACCAAAGTGAGGCAACAAAAATAGCTTTTGCTACCATACCAATTATCATGTTGATTGTTCTCCCCTACTTGGTTGTCATCCTTCTATTATGTCCTCTTAGTAATGTGGTTGGGAAAGATAAGTTTCCTTGCCTTGGCTGGACCATTTTTCCTAATTAGGAGAGTTATATTACCAAAATGTGTCATTATATAAGAACAATATGAAGCAAATAATTCCAATACAAGTTGGGACACCAACTTGGATTTGTTTGATGTTGGCTTAGGTTCCAACCCTAATGATGGAAGGCCATCTCCCACATCTATTCTTTTTTCTCTTGTTGCATGACTTTTATATGACGTAATATATTGGGCAATTGGTTTTTGAACTGGGTGTGATATTTTTTTGTGTACTTATTTTTCTAAGATTAACCTTGTTAAACTTAATGTAACTTTAATTCATGATCTCATACAACTCATATTTCTTCTTTTTTTTCTGATAAGAAGATGTATATTACTTCATAGAAATATTATAGACTAATCACAAAAAAAGGAGAGCAAAAGGGGATCATGTATCAAAGATAATGCACTACACCAAACCCAAGAGACAAGGCAACAAGAAATAAGTCAATGAGGCTACAACAAGAGCATATCAAAAGTCAAAGAATTGGAATTTTTTCAAAGAGGTGATATGCCTATCATCAACCTTAGTCTTCTCCTTGAGAAGCTTATTCTTCGGAGGATCTAAAATATGCTTTCATCATTTATTATCTATTGATTTTCCTCATTGTGCTTTTCTCTCAAATCAACTACAAACTATTTCTCCAATGAGCTTGGTTGTTCTTCCTCACCATACGTTTCTCTCAAATTGACTTCAAAATGATTGTACGAATCTCCTTCCAAATGACTTTGAAATTTTTCTTCTAATATTTGAAACACCAATATTTTTATCTAAATTGATAGCTTGATTTTGTTGGCCATATTTATTTTTTAAACATATTTATTATTTTCTTTGACTATGATGAAAATGTAGTGAAAGATTTGAAATGCATGAAATATTTTTTAAATTATTTATACAGTATTTCTCTTAAATAATATATAAATTTATTTATACACATATTTAAAAAATATTTTAAACTATTGAATGATATAAAATGACAAATGTAGTTGCAGATTTTCTAGCGTACATTGTGAATATATTTTTTGTTTATAAAACAAATAGGCTATTATACTATCTTTGATTATTTTTTGGCATTTTCGCTGATGTGATATTATAGTCAATTTGAATAAAAAACGCTTTCACCAGTCTCGGAAAGCTCTGTTTTTAACTTTAAATCACTTCATAGAGAAACAAAACAGGTAAGAAATTCCTCAAATCAGTGGGATCAAAGAAGAGGGTCCCACCCCGGAAGTTGCTCTTCTGTTACGTCAGCCTAACATGGCCACGTTGTCAAGTGACTGAAATCCCTGCAAATTCAACTTCTGATTGCCGTCTGAGTCTACTGTTACACAGCCTCCCCAGGCCTGGAATATGATGCTCCATAGACCGTTTTTTTAATTCTAGAATAAATTTTACAATTTTAAAATTTATTAGATGATAGAGTTTGATTTGTTAGACAAATATAATATAATATTTTAATTTATAATATATATTTAATTAAAATTTTATAGTTTTAATTCTAATATATATTATTCTATAATATCTTTTATAAAAATAAAAAATCTTTTAGAATATTTTTAACTCTTAAAAAAAAAAAGATTGATATTTTTTTAAATTTATTTTTAATTTAATAATAAATTTAAGGTTTTTGTTTTGTGTAATGGTTAATGGTTGTTATTTGTTGTTTTATGATTATATTTTTCAATATATATAATTTTATTTATTGGTTTAGTTGTTTTGTTTAAAAATGAATAAAATCATTTATGACAATGAATTTTTTATTCATATATCAAATTTTCACATTATCAAACTATACTCTTAATTTTGTTTGATTTTACAACAATATTATTTAAAGTTGGTAACAAAAAACAGAGACACAATCAAATCCAGAAATCATATTCAAACATCAATTGAATTTGTTTTTATTGTAAATTCAATATGAGTCCATGTGAGAAATCATAACTTGAATGACATATTTAACTATAAATAAACTTGTCTAAGTATTTCTATAATTTCATCTAAGCAATGCAAATCCTAATCAACCAACAGCCAAAAAAAATTGTTTTACATTCAATTAGATGAATTAAAAAAAAATTAAGACGAGGCGTACCCAACCAGCAGAATACAGTTTGACTGTAATTGAAAATAAAAATAGCATTTTTTTTTTCAATTCATTAATAAATACAGTCAAACCTGCATCCTGCTATAGACAGTATGATCTGTCATATAACAGGCCAGGGTGGCTGTCAAACTCGAGGCCTGAGCCTGCCCGTCAAGAGACTACAGTTAATCTGCAAAAGCAAACTGTGTTTATGCTCAAAAGAGACTACTGTTAATTGACAAGACAGAGTAAGGGTATTATTGGTAGGAAAATTCAAATGACAGGTGTCGCTTATCACAGAGTAAAAGACAGAAACGTTCAAAACATGAAAATATACTCTTCTAACTCATTACGGAACCAGGTTGGCATCTAATTTTCCGTGGGCTGAATGGACATATTAAATAGATCTGATAGGATGGCCTATGACGTAAGCTCTGACGTCTTATTGTTTTGTGAAATGAAGACGTAATATTGTCGCATCTGTTAAACATGTCAAATTTCAATCCTGACGTGTTTTTGTAACCATTCGTTTCAATATTTGAATTAGTTTGTCCGTTTTATTGACCTCTCTATAGTTTTGTATCATTAATTTTTCGATACATATTGTCAAGGATAAAAAGCTTAAAGTTTACAACATGTTCTCTGATAAGAATAAGTTTAAAACTTTGCAACATATTCTCTGGCAAGATGTGCTGGTCTGTCACCTTCATGTGACCGTTATATTCTCTGGCAAGATTTGCTCTTCTGTCATCTTCGTCTGACCATTGAATATGGTGAAAATGTGACTTAACAACTGTTCAATATACAGAGTGGGAAGGTCCAACCATTCAAGTGTTTCCTCTTCGTTTTACACTGTATGATATATGAACTTTGTTCTTAATAGTTAAAAGGTTAATTTTGGTCAATGAATTTAGAATAAATATTTTATTATTTTTTATTATATCATCTGTAAAATTATTAGTGATTGTTTTGATCATTAAAGTGGAATATGTTTAAGTATACATATCAGTTTTTATTTATTATCATTATCTATAATATAATGTTTTAATGGTAATCGAGAAGTTCTATTTGTTCAAAAAAACTGTCGTAAGGGAAGAGGGGACGTGGAGAAGAGGAAGCTCCTACTACTATATCTACAACTTCTAATGCTCAACCATGGCTCTAGGAACTATGACTCTAGGAAAATTCACCGTCAGCAATTCATCATCATTAGTTCACCCCCAACAATTCATCGCCATAACATATTCATCATGTATACAATTCACCACAAGCAATTCATCACCATGGTATATTCACCACATATAAATATTTCAATATTTAAGTGTCGAGAGAACTCAAAAAATAAACAGTACAGAGATTTTTTTGAACGCATAAAAAAGATAGGGCGATGAATTGCTGCAGTGAATTGTTGGTCAATTGTTGGCAGTGAATTTGCCTGAAGCCCTCAACCACATATACTTGTATAAGAAAGAAGAATAAGAATTGTCTTTAAAACAGTGTGCTACCATATATATCATGAAATATAATTAAAAACATTCAATCAAAAAAATAACTATACATATTTTTTTCCAATTTCTTTACAATTATTATATCTTTAAACCTTCTTTTTAACCAAAAAAAACTTCAAATTAAACCTCAACTCTGAGCAGATTTGAAAGAAGCCTAAAATCTTTAACCAAAATTTAAAACAAATCCTAAAAAATTCCATCTATAATAGGAGATTTTGAAACATGGTTTCTTAGGAGAAAAAAGCAAATTGAATCCAGATTTATGGAATGTTATGAATGAAAGTTGTTCACCAACGAAATGATTTTATCTACCATTTGAAAATCCGTTGATAGTTGTCCTGCACTTGGAGCGATTATCTTTTGTGTTTCAAATTTGAGTGACAATTGAAATTTGAAGGAAATTTAAATCTTTAAAATAAATTATAAGTTTTTGCAGATTTAAAAAAGTGGATTGCATAGAGTTCTTAAATATTATATAAGCATATTACAAATTGGATAATTATATTGTGTTTATAGATATATTTAACGAAGAAATCCTTAATATGAATGTATAAGAATCAAAAGACAATAGTCACAAGAATGGCCAATGTTTAACGAGGAAAAATTCAATTATATTTTTTTAATGGTAGTGTTATTTTTTTTAGATTTTTTATTGTTTTGAATTTTGTCTTGTTTATATTATTTTATAATAATATTTACAAATTGATTTATTTGTATAAACTAAATAAATTATTTTAAAAGTTTAAATTTAAATAATATTATTATATAATTTTTATTTTTCTTTCCAGTAAAGTGTAGTCTTAGGGACCACACCCATAAACTAAAATATTGAATAAAATAAAATAAATCAAATTCATAGGGTGTAGAATAAAAAAGAGAAAATTCTTGTTGAACATAAGGAAACTTCATGTTATATCTTTTTGACTCAATTTTCTATGTGAACATAGCCTTATTTTGTCTTTTTCTATTAAAGTTTTTCACATTCTTTCTTTTATTTGTCATCATTATCCATTCTTCAAAATTGCTTAAGAGAAATTAGGCATCTGATCTAAAGCATCAATATTTTTGGAATGAGTTTCTTTCTCAATTTGTTAACTTGACATTGCTTTGTCATTTCCCATGACATCGTGTGCTTGTTTTTTGTTACCTACATTTGTATTTATTGCATCCAAGTCCTCTAGTCGTAGGGAAGGAATTTACTTAAATAGAGGAGATATGGATAGAGGTACAAACTCCTTCATAGAGTGCATAGGGGAAGCATCCACTATGTAATGATGTGGAAGTGCATCGAGGCCCACCAAGATCCTTGATATTCAGCTTTAATCTTAGACCTAGAACAATTATGGACAATGTGTTCTATTTTGAAACATCTTTGGCAATGAAAGGGAAAACCTTCATAATCCAAAGATTGTGACCAACTATGATCAACCACTTTGAAAGTAATATCAGCAAGGAGATCTCTCAAAATATCTATATCAACAAGGATGTGAGTGAAGGTAGTGTGAGAGAAAGCAGAGGTGTTTGTATCTACTACTAGAAAAACACCCAAGGCGCTTCCAATGGCTTCAAAGAAAGAGTCAAACCAAAATTTTAATGATGGGTTTGGGAGATGGACCCAAATAAGCTTTGCCTTGAATAATTTGGTGAAAGGATTAATCTCAAGATACCAAGGTTTGAGTAGTAGCATGTGTTACCCTCAAATCCAACTGTTACACCCCAATTACGTAATTACTATTTTATATTACTATGTAGGTGAAGCCACAATAGTGGTTTACAATTTGATGGAGGAAGGAAAACTGAGAAAAAATGATCCCATGGAAAAAAAATTGGTTTTAGGGGTTCGAATGAACCTACAAGTTCGATTGAACCCAAAAGGGGTTCACTCAAACTAGGGTTCGAGTGAACCCATTAATTACTGGGCCCACATTTCCCACCCAAAAAAAAAAAAGGAAATGCACATTGAAGGGTGGTTCGCTCGAACCCCTATGGGTTCGTACGAACCCCCCTTATTCCTCATTCTCTCCCTGAAACACAAAAAAAACCTAAATTTTTACGCTTCAAAGCTCGGGTTGAGGATGAAAATGGAGGAGTCTTCACAAACCTAACTAGAATCGGGTAGTCCTCAGAATGAGCTATCCAACAAATATAATTTTAACATGTTTTGGTTTTATTATGTATTTGTTTTTTAGTTTTATTAAACATAGATTTTTCATCAAAAATCTGCACATGTGGAAAAATAGTAGATTATCAAAAAAAATTTGAAAAATATGAGTGCACCAGATATTGAAGTCCTTGATCCAACAAAAAAAATTGAATTTCAATATATACAAAAAAAGTTATGCGTTATATGATGCACTATGTGAATTGTAATTGGTTTGACTTTGAAACTTGATTAAAAAAAATATTCAATAAAAACTATCTAACCAAGTGGGAAGCACTAGATATCGAGTTACAAATCTAAATTTGAAAGAATTAGAATTTTATCCTTCATGGAAAAAAAATTATGCATTATACGATGTGCGTCACTTTTTAAAAATGTTGTTTTCTGAAAAAAAAACCAGTTTTCGTGGGAGATGGAAAAAGAAGTGCAATCTAATTCCAAAAATTTTGAAAAAAATATTTTTAGAATCTACAGACAAAATGTGACGAGACTCTAGTTTGCATCATCTTCAAATTCCTCATGGTTTAGCCGCTATAGGTGTTCAAATGTGAAGATTTAGTTAAAAATAATAATTTTAGTGTCTAGTTTGGCCAAAAATTGTAAACCACTAGTGTGGGATCACCCATGTAGGGTAAATGTGAATGTAATTCATATTCTGATGATGAATAAATTGTGCATGTACTTTTTTATCAATGTGTTATATGTGAATGTTATCTCATGGAAAAGTACTACATATATGTGAATGAATGGTTATTCTAACTTTACAGATGTTTTACGTATACTACATATGTTGTGAACAATTGGCTGTCATGCACATGTGTTAGTGGTTGTAGGTATATGTTCCATTCCTCCAAGCGGAGGGGAAGTATCACTCAAGAAAAGATCTTGTTCGGGTAACAGTAAAAGTAAACTATCTAAGCATACACACACCACAATAGAATGATTGAGTTGAATTAGTTTATGGGAATTTGTTAAGTCATGTAACGCCTTGCCACGCAAACCCCAAAGGACACTAAAACATCTATCAATTATGACACAATTTTTTTTAAAGTAAACGAATATGAGATAACAGTAGACATACACAGTAGTAATGATACCATATATATAAATATATCATCTAACTAAGTCCCTTGGGGTTACATGATTGCATTACATTTTGAATATCTCTAACATAACACAACTCCCATAATACAAGGATCAACATACATTGCATAAAAGATAAGCATCCATCAACGATCATAAGATAATGCCAAAGATCACAACCATTACATTTATGATATGAAGTTACATCGTTCAAGGATTACATCAATACAATAGTACTTCCCAACATGAATGAGAATAGTACAATAACATGGAATAATAAAATTGAAATGAATGAGTACAAAGCATCAAGACTAGTTCCCACTCTGGTACAACTTTGGAGTCACAACACATCGTACATCTTCGCGCATCTTGATCTTCGGTTGGGGACCCAATGGGGTGCATAGCATGTTCCACCCGACCATGTGAACCCTAAGGCCCACCCCCCATGCTAGGAGATGACAAGAAGGACCCTCAAGTAAAACAATCAAGTGAACAAGGTTTACAAGACTCCACGACAACAACAACAACCACAAGAAACATACAACACAAGAAACATTCACTTCCAGAGGAACAAGAACAACAAGAGGGGAACAACAAACATACAAGGTTGCTAAAGGGTGGAGTGTCATCACATAAGCTCAACATGGGTTACCCAATGCGGATCTTAATAGGTTATCAGCCCCCTGCCTAGTTAAAGCCTGTCAACCTCAACCAATTCTTGACCCCCATTCTCACTCATGCGGGATCAACATACCTTTCAAGAGGACAAGGTAGTTGATCTTTGCCATTCCAGGCCTTCCCACTCATCTCAAGCCTAAGCGAGCACTTGAGCCATGAGTGAGGCTAACTTATCTGGATTAACGTGAGATACTACCCAAACCCCCTAATTAATTATTAAGTTATCACTTATTAAAGAAACTCTCAATGAGTTACCTGTACGCCACTTTGTGCGTTGGCCCCCATTGAAAGCCACTCCCCCTACTAGCAACAAGAAACTCACAGTCACCAACTAGGTAAGACAACTTGCACCAACTAGCAAAGCCATAAAAAGTCACATGAAATGAGGCATGCACCACCTCACACAAGATCTCCACAATAAAATAGTTTCCACAGAGCGAGGCTCAAACCCACATAATCACGATCCAAGTAAAGAGATTAACCATTATCAAAATGAAAAAATCATGGAACCACTCACATTTAGGTGAAACAACATAAAACTCATGTAAACACTCCAGGCTTGATATAGGTTACCCAATGCAGATCTTCCTAGGTTGTCGGCCCCCATCCTAGGTTACCCAAGCAACCTCACCAGATCTCAACCCCCATACCAACTCTTGCCAATAAAAACCATACTCCCCTCAAACCTCTGGAAGACTAGCAACTCATTAACACAAAGATTTGCATCAACGTGGAAACAATAACATGATCTCAAAGTCAAAACCAATCAACTTAAATTCCAAAATCAACTCAAAATCAAAAGCAACCAAATGAGCATCCAAGGGAGACCTCAATTTTCTCCTCACACAATACCCAACCACTAATTACTCAACAAACTTACAATTTGAAAATAAAAAAACTTGAACAAAATCAACGACCATGACAACAATAGCAATAAACTAATTTACCACTCAATTCAAGTGACAACCCTATAGATCAGCACGAACAACTAATCAAAATCTTCTCACTTTCGCTAATCAGATACTTATACAATGTGAGCAATTATTCAAGCATTACAACCAATTAACAAGGCACAAACAATCAATGAATCATTACCGTGAGCACATTTGCGACTCATAAGACATTAAAAGAAAACTACATAATATTGGAATAAGCAATAATCCATGACATCCAAGGTTAACATAAACCAAATCAAAACTATGATGAATACATGCTTAAGCTATTGATATTACCTTTGTGTAACAACATTCTTCTAATTATTCATTAATCCACTATATGGATATTATATAAATAAAATTAAGAACTAAACTATCATTTCGTTACTAATTTAGTTTTAATCATCATAAGTTAATCTACTAGAAAACAAACTAGACCTCATCTAAATAACTTTTCCATTTACTAATCTACTTAAGGGTATGTGCAGGATCATCATGGAAGAAACAAGCCCTTAAGTGGCAAAAAATTCTAAAAAATCAGAGTTAGGCAACTTGACGTAAAAATTTGAATAAGTTATCTATATTATTTCAAAAATATGTAAGAATAGAATCTGTAGAAAATTGAATGTAGTTTCTAAACTACTAGGTTTATTTTTTAAAAACAAATCTATTTGGTGAAAATTTGAAATTTCAATGCAATAGTACTTAAATTTCAAGGAAAAATAAGAAGTAGGTGTCTTTCAACCACCCTAACCAAAATAAAATGATAATATTTTTTATAATATTTTAGATATAAGTAGAGGACTCATGTTCGATATGATGCATATTTTTTGTAATTTTTTCCAAGTAAATAATTAATTATGAATTTTTTATTACAACTTTTAAAAAATATAAAAAACTCGTATGTCTGACCACCTTAACTTGGTCAAAACTTCATGAAATTCAATTTTTCTTTTTAATCCTATATTATGTGAAGCATAGAATGTGACGCATGTTTTGAATTCAAAAAATGTGATACCATTTGAAAGCTATAGATTTTTTTCAATCAGCCTATCAACTAGGACTTTAGTTGTAATATGAATAGAAAATGAATTAAATAATTACTTATTAAATTCAAATTGAAGCATAATTTATATTGGTGGAAAGCTGAGAATCTCCTTTAAAAACCCTTTTCGTTTCATAAACTTTGGGTAAAAAAAATTCATCAGCCACATACCCATCATATTGCCACTTTTTGGCCCATCATGATCCTACACATACCCTTAATTTAACAAATCTTTTCAAATATCTAACTACAAATAGATCAATTTTAACTATTATAACAATAACATTTCCCAATTTCAACATAAGCCTATTTACATTATTTACTTTTAAATATTGAAATAATAACATACAACTATAGGTATATATATAAGAAATTTCATTTATTTACTCTTTCTAAAATACTCATTTAACTCAAAAAATAAATAGAGCTATTTTATTTTTCTCACATATATCTAACTACATCATTAACAAAGTAATCCTCTCTATCAAGAAAATATGAAACCCTAATATTAAAATCTTAACTTAAGCATAATTTGCTATAATGCTCATATCTTAACTAAATATTTCACATAACAAGTTCTATTAAATGAATATAAATTTACTAATATACCTACTTTCTAAATTTGTTCACAGAGAAAAGAAAATCTAAGTTATTTACATTTTATCTAAATCATTTAACTTATTAAACACTTATCTTGATCTATCTTTGGTTCATAATGAATAGATAATGCATTAGCTAATACCTAATTCACAAATAAATATTCACTCCACTACCTTAGTATTTTTCCTAAACCATTAATTTGTATTCAAGACTTAAATTGAAACTTAATAAAACAGTAATAGAATCCCTTTTCCCAAAATTCATATCATTAACTATGCCTCATCAAATATATCTACTAACCATGTTTCCTCCCTTTCTATAAAACATTTTCTTATTAAAATTAAACTACTTCTAAATACCCCAAACTTAGAGGTTGATTTAATTGGAAGAGAATAAAACTAGGGAAATTTTCCCTATCACTCTAATTTAGATGAAGAAAAGTACGAATTGAATTGACCCTACAAGAGGCATAGACAACGAAAAAGACCGACATAGACTCAGCGATTTAAATCATGTATGTGACCATTTAAAAGCTTCGATGTATATGGTGTTCCAATCAAATGCAAAAACAACCAATCCACAAGGTGAGATCGCAGAACAAAGAAGGGAAGACAATCGAATACAAGGCATTAAGTTTTCCAAAAGGCAACAGAGACGCCTTATGTAAAGTCAAATGGCTAATTTGACAGTAAGAAGGATTTTAAAAGAAATAAAATTGCAGCCTCAAAATGGGAAGATGCCAAAACATAATGCATGCTAACAGAGCAAGAAAAGAAAATCATGTCCCAGCCATAGGAGGTGCAAGAAGGAGAAGTTGGCATGGCAAATGAAGACAACAGGGTATTTCCAGATTCAAGACTTCTACTTAACGCTGTGAAATAGGAGAATAAAAGATTAAATAAATATTTTCGAAGGAATAAATAATCATTTAAATTCAAGATAATATAAATGAATGGAACTATTATTTTTCTATAGCCATAATATAATACAGCCATGGGGAAAAATAGTTTGATAGCATCCCCGTGTTTGGACCATATCTTAGAAACCACGATCTGGGTTCTTGAGATTTTTTGGACAGCGATTAGAAGACAACAAGGAAAAGAAACCCTTTAAGTCTCTCACCAACCTAGTTTGTAAAAGAAAAGTTATGGATGATGCAATCAAGATGATTTATTGGCAGGGGATAAATCAATAACACAATATGCAACACAATAAGCTAAAGCTCAACAACTAGATGCCAAAGGAAAAAGGTGAAGCAAATGTATTTGAAAAACTTTCAAGAAAATGCATTTAATGGAGGAGGCAAATTTATCATATCGAATACAATGGTTGCAAGATATATACAAATTGAGCTATCAAGCTTCAGGAAAAACAAACAAATTGAAGAAGTAAAAATGGAGTAAATGAATTAAATAAAAAATTTCATAAGAAAGGTGGCTTCAAGGGCTGCAATAATTTTATAGAACACTCACAAAATGATTTCCGAAAGAGACTTGGGTAAAAATTAGACAATACAATTTTCTAATTGATTTAACAAGGTAATATTTTGATAACATTCAAACTTTGCTTCAAAACCACACAAAGAAATTCCAAAAATAGAAAGGAACCCGGTTTAAACAATTGGCACCATTGTAGATTTGATGCCAAGTTCAAGCTTCTCACCTTACAACTCCAACTTCTTCAAAACCCCCAAATAATTCTTTTTATAGAAATCCAATTTCAAATCCCCAAAATAAAACAAAAGTCTCCAAAACCATAAGCTATTTATGAAAACCAAAAACTATACTCTCTTTTTTTTCCGAAGCCCAAATTAATCATAATGAAAATCTCCATAAGATCATTATTTTCAAAAATGAAAAGTTGTCTTATTTTCGAGCACAAAATCCAATAATATCTCCAAAATCTCTAAAAAGACATCAAATTCCTTTTCAGCAACCAGTTTGAGACTGTGCATGATCTTGCATGCAAAAACCTTCTATCTTTTTACTAATTGTATCTCTTTATTGATTATCTTTATCTGATTTAACCTTTTATTTCATATTAATATCTTTTCCCATTTTAATATTATATTTTATATTAATATTTCCTCACAATTTAATTTATTAATTAAAACTCCACATAAAGCAATAATTGTCTTTATATTATAAAATCACTTTATAACTTAATACTTTAATACTTAATCTAATAATTTAATTATCTAAGAGTAACATATATATTTATTTAATAATTTATTTAATTCATCACTAACCAACAACATTATAAGATAAATTTAATTAAAACAACCCAAACAAAATTTATCGAGAAAGGCCAATCACGAAGGGGCACTATAAGTCATCCTTAGTTGATGTGTTTGCATTGGAAGAGTCTTGTTTACTACTGCATGCATTATTAGGTGGTGTTTATCTATTTGAGCCTTTGAGATCATTATTGTACTATTATGATTATATTAATAAGAGGGATGTGCGTGGAGTATGTGTATATATATGAACATACATGTCAATGGGATCTAACGACATGTATATGCACATGTATAGATGTACTACATGTATGTAAATATTTATCAATATGATGGTAATTATGAATGGCTAAATGTGAATCGAATGTCAACACACACACACACACACACACACACACACACATATATATATATATTTAGTATATACACATATTCATATGTAAATATGTATCGATACACGTGTACATTGGCGAATGGACATGCCCATATGAATGTATCAATATAGATATACATACATATACGTGTACATAGAAGCATATACTTATATACATATATATGCATACATTCGATATATTGTGTTTATTACATGTAAATACTATCATCCATGTACTTATTTATATATATATATCGAATGTATACTTACATAAATGGCTTATATATATATATAACATATTTATTATTGTTTGAAGATCGACTATCATTTATCATGATAAAAGTCTGATTATTAGAGGCTAATTTGAAGTTGCTTATGACTATGTTTATAGAAGCCAAGTTTTACTCTTGTTGCCATGCTTTATGGAACACACATTTCATTTAAAGATTGCCTTATGTCAATGCATGACATAGACTTAATCGATGCCTATGGTGAAGATTATCTTTGACTTGGTAAACTTAAACTGCCATGAACCAACATTTGTTGAAACATGAGAAATAGTTAACAACTTTGTCAAACAGAGAGTAAATATCTAAATCGACTCACCTCCAAACCAAGTCGATGAATGCTTGGTGTTGCAAATTGGTAATTAAAAGTTTCTACTTGCAAGGAAACCATGCCAACATTGAGAGGAGTGTAGAAGTTTTGGCGCCACCTCTGGAAACCCATTTTTTGTAGATGTCTATTGCTCGAGATAATTCAAATTATCCATGTGCATATTTGAATAAGTCTTTGATTGCTATCAGTTTTATGTGTTGAGTAAACTTAAACTTAAACTGCCATGAACTTGTTTAGTCACCATTCTTTTGCTATGATTTATGTGTTGCTTTGCATGGTGTTTGTTGTCCATTTTCATGCCTAAACTATAGGCTGAGAAGTTACCAAGATACTATATAAATAGGGGTGCTTGATCATTGAGAGGACACATTCTTCTTGCAAGTTTCTACTATGCATTATTTTAGCTTGTACTCTATTTTTATTTGTGTGTGAGAGAAAGATAATTCTATTTATTGTGAGAGAGTTGTTGTTTGAGAGAAGTAAACAATCAACTTGAGAGATAGAGTTTCATAGTGATGTTTTCTTGGGAAGTTATTAGACCAAGCTTGTTGTTGTTTGGGAGAGGATGCATTGTTGTCAATTGATTAGACAAGCGATAACAAGCATGAGGATATTCTTCTTTGATATTTTTAAATTATGAATTCTTCTCCTTGTATGCTTGAAATGTCTTTTCCAAGTACTTACATTTAGAGAATTTAGAATGTCATTGAAAAGGGAATAGAAGCTTTTATGTTGTTTTTATGATGTGCTTGTAAGTACTCCATGATAGGAGATTGGTGTTTATCATAGGTATTATATACTTGATATGATTGAACATGAGTGGCACATGGGATACACTTAGATAAGTTATTGATTTAACTAGAGTAGCTTGTGTTTACTCCTAGGATTGTTAATCCAGTATGGGAGGGAGCTTGTGATCTTACTTGTTAAGTAGGTTTATTCCAAGTAGATTAAAATGGTGATAGGTTATCTCTAGGATGATAGATTATCCATTGAAGGAAATACCTATGCGTAGTTTAAGATGGCCTCAAGTCAAATCGGCCCTGAGTAGTGTATGTGATAGATGACCTTCCTCCAAATTATCGTTGAGAACACTTTGGCCAAAGTAGTGTGATGACCTTTGGCTCCACTATCAGTTCACCATGATCTAGTATTACATGCTAGTTTGATATTTTGGGATTATAAGTTCCAGTTATGTAGGACGCAAAACTATGCTTAGTTGGTTGTAGTTATTGGTTGCTCTATCAATCTCTTCATCAAAGGGAAGGGTGATCGATCAAATGAGATATGTGTGAGGGACCGCATTAAGAGTCTGAGGTTGGTGGAAAAGCTCTTGAGTGATGCTTCTCCTCCACAACAGGCAGCAGAAGAACCAAGATTTGTAAGGAAGGATCTTGGACCATCTTACAACTATTTGTTTCAAAGCTCTTTGAGCTATGTATGTATATGTTTTCATTCTTGTATTGTTGTAACTTATGAAATTATTGAAAAGAAATGGAATCCTTGTATTAATATGTAATGCATCTTGTTTGTAAATTCTCAATAAAGAAAAGAGAAAATTTATTGCAATCACTTGTTACTTAGTTTATTTACTCAAAAGGTGAAAACTTAGAAATTTTTACTTCATTTAAGGGTTAGTATGTTACATGTGGTATCAGAGCTACTAGGTTCAACACTAAAACCTATGAGCTCATTACGCAAAAAAATGTGTAAACCAGATCAGAAGATAATGGTTGAAAAGTTCTTGTGCCACAACGACAAAAGAAAAGAACTAAGGGAAAAGAGAAAAGAAGATGAGATTCCTATGAAATTATTTAAGTTGGGACTAGAGAAGATTTGTCCCTAAAGTGGAAACCCCTAAACTAACAACTTATTATTATATTCCCTTGGATTGCGGAAGATTATGCAATCGAGTTATGTAAGAAGGTTAGGAAGAATAAACAATATATACCTTTATCATATGAAATAGTTATATGAATCTAAGAGGAAGGGAAGAAATGAGATAACCCCTTAATTAGTGGCAACCTATAGTTGTAAAGAGTCAAGAATTCTTGGATTTAGTGAAAACACTACGAATCTATGTGTATGCAATGTCGGCATAAATTATATCAAAGTAGAGAGTCAATGAAGGAGGTATCCACAAGGTTGGAGAACCCTTGACATAAATCTAATTCTTTTATAAGGATAGGATCTTGCATAGAAAGAGTTAGTACCTAAGAAAAAGGGAAAAGACCAGAATGGTTAGAATGAAGTAATCAATGATGTTCGGACATGGTTCCACCAACCAAAATCAATGAGATAAATTTGGATTTTGGATTAAGATGAGAAAAAGAGACTAAAAAACTTTGGTATCTCTAAAGGTTATGAGAGAATAAGATTCCAAGCATTGGGATAAAGTCACTTGAAAAGGTGATTGTAGGAAAGAAACTTGTAAAGATAAATGGGGTTGGCTTGACCAAAGGTTTGGATAGTACATAGATTGGTTGGAGTATAAGATGAACTCACCAACATGTCTACAAAAATCAACATATGTTCAGGGGTTCCAAAAGAAAATGGAATGCAATATGGCACTATGTGTCAAAACAATAGAAGTTGCAAGGAAAACAACACTCTAAGTTGAAAGGTGCATCAACCAACTAGGCTTTGTGGGTAAGGATATTCCTCCACAAAAAGGATATTGGAAAGAGAATTGGAATATTAGTGTGTGTAAAACCCCATCCCACAACCTAGAGGATGATGCAATACTGTGGAAGCACAACTAAATTTTTTTCTTAAAAAGAGTAGCAATGATGAGTGAAGTAAACTACTCTAACACATACATCCTCTAGGCCACACAATGCGTCTACATGTGAATTTCAAAACTTACAAAATTGTTCTAAAACATAGCATATGGAATTAACTCGTGATAAAAACATACAACAAAGCATTAACCCATTGCATAATAAATTAAACATGGAAATATAATGAACATATTTCCACATATACAACACCACTTAAAATGATATATACAATTTAATCCAACAATGAATAGTTCATACATAATGTTACAATTACAACTCAAGGAAACCTCCTTGATTACAAATAAGGAATACAAATATATAGTGTCCCACTATTACAATGAATATAAGAGAAGTACAAATCCAAAGAAACACACGATCTCCTCGAACTAGAAGATCCTGCCATCACGAACATGAAGAGAAAACCCAACAGTGTAAGGTGCATGCCACCCAGCCATGTGGTACTCGTAGGCCCAACCCCTGTGCTAGGAGATAGTAACAAGTAACCAAGACAAACCTACTACCTCTAGACATAGGAAAAGTACAAAACCACACTATACCATTAAATACAAAGCATAGGGTTACATTGCTTCCAAAATCACTAAATCAAGAACAACCACTGTACAATACAAATTGACTGTTTTCATAGGAGGAGTGTCATCACAAAGGTTGCATTGGTTACCCTAAGGAGATCTTCTTAGGTCCCGGCCCCCATCTTGGGTTATCCTGGTAACCTCTTATGAACTCCGGCCCCACATGCACACTAGTGCGAAATTGATTATCTTTCGAGAAGACAAGATAACGATCTTTCCATTCTAGGCCTTCCCGACTCATCTCAAGTCTAACACAAGCCCTTGAGCCAATGAGCAAGGCTAAATATCAAGTTAAATGTATTAACTACCCTTTCCCCTAATATAGGTTATTTAATTTCCATTGATTAAACTGACTCCACACGAGTTATCCTGGGACCACTTTGTGTCCCGACCCCCGTTGAAAGCCACTTCCCTATCAACAACACAATATCTCATTCTACAACCCAAGGGTAGACAGTGCACTAAAACTAATAATAACATAACACAAAAAATAACACATCCCTACGGATGTCCAATACTGAATCCAACTACGTGCACTACCCAAGGAAATCTCAAAGGGTTCATCTTCATAACATAACAACCCTTCCACAATTACAATCTTTGGAAGACTTACATTTTCTCGGCAACAATATCCCCCCACAATACACAATTACAGATATACTTGTAATAAAATAAACAATCTCTTGTAATTAAAAGCACTAACATTTGGATATCCTAAATCCAATAGAACAATATCTCATAATTAAAAATATAACATTCAAGCATAACTCTCATTAATAATTCTACAACCAATTAAAACTAAATGTTTAATCTTCAATTTTCACAACTACTCATATCGACTAACTCAACTTCACAATTAAAATAATTAATCATTTCTATTTAACTACATGTGCTTGCATGCACCTATCATAATTATCAAACATTAAATAAATATATTCAATTATAAAATCACTTATACCTTTTTTTCCAATTAACATTTAAAATATCTACTCATGCATTTTAAATTAACCATATAAAAACATATTTAATATATATACATTATATATATAATATATATATTAATTATTTAATATATATATATTATACATATAATATATATACATTAAATATATTATATATAAAAACAATGGCATGTGCATATATATATAATACATATTATAAACATATATCATATATATTATATATTAAAAAAAACATTTAAAAGAACAAAATCGAAGGCGGGCGGAAATAAACGTAGGTTGTGTTAATACAACCACGACCTGCTAAAGGCCTTCCCCATACAAGGAAGCCTAGGCGGTGTGGGAAATGCCAGCTGCTCACAGCGCCAGCTCTTCCCCAAAGGGGAGTCACCGCTGGGGTAGCCAACGCTTCCCCCTCCCATACATTTTCCTAACTTAATAAAATTCCAAGCATTTTCTGTATGGATTTCGATTTGACTCAGGCTTAAAAAATAATTTTACAATAACTTTCTCAATTTTGTGCAATACACAAATTCACAAGAATATATATATATATGTATAATATACAAATTATATATATATATATAAACAAAAATTAAAAGAAGATGGTTTCTGGTTTCTCATCAATTTTAAAGAAGGAATTTTCTACAAAAGAACATATCCAATTTTCATAGAAGAGGTTTTCTACAGAGGAATATTTCCAATTTTCACATAAAAGAGTTTTCTACATTTTTTATTTAATTTCATAGAGGTTCTAAGATTTATCTATAATTTCCTTTTATATAAATCTATTTCAAATAATCAATTTACACAGAGGATCTAAATTATTTTTCTACAGAGGCTGTAACAATCACAACACTTTCTTTCAAAAAAAAAGCTTCTAAAATGAAAGAGATCATCTTCTAAACTTTTGCAATTTGCTATACAATAATAATTTAACTTTTCTCTTTCAAATTAAAATTAACAAAGTAATAAAGAACCTGTTCTAGAAGATCGGACGATTCGGAGATTGATGTCGAGCTTCCCTTTAATCTTCAATTTTCCAAAGCTACCAAAGCTTCCTCTAGAAGAATTGCCATTTCCCAGAGAACAGAAATAATCCACAGCCAAGAATACAACAAACTAGATTCCTAAAATTATCAGAGAGCTTCTAAGATTTAAAATTTCTTCAAACCACAAAACAATTCTCCCATTCCCAAAAGCCTCTCTCTTTTTTCCCATGAAAACAACTTCCTCTTTTCTCACATATTTTCAATCAATCTCTACAGAAATCAATTTTAAGACAATTAGAAAACAAAACCTTCTAACTTCTAGTTAACACAACAAATATCTTTTTCCTTTATCAACCAAGATATTTCTAAGATCTTTTCCCAAAATATGCATTTAAAATTAAAAACAATTTATTTAATTCAAATCACATTTAAATCACTTATTTATTTAAATCCACATTTAATCTAATACTTAAAATTACTTTATAATAACTTAAATTAAATTTATTTATTTATTTATAATAAGGTCTCCATATTAATTAAATACTTAATCACAACATAAAATTTAATCCTTACAATTTAAACTTGCACGATAAATAAAATACTAAGACCAACATGGATAAAGAACATGACTAAAACATGGACTAATGACACACTGTACTAGGGTAAAGGTTTTTCAAAGTTAACCAATTACTATCTCCCAATCAACATTACTATTGAGTAGTGGACACGCTCAGACCTATGAAACTAGGTGAAGTCATTGTTTTGTACCTGCAAACCTACAAACAAAGCAAATGTCATACATGTATCCAGATAATAATTCATACACACTGTAAAGAGAGAATCGCAGAAATCACAAGACACTTGCAAGCGAGTGATGCAATACCGTTCTCTTCACCAATACAATATCACATCAACTAATGAGATAAAATATCCATTAAACTACAATAAGCATGTATAGCAAGGTCATCTCAACTAAGCATCTATGCAAACATAAAGCATGTCAAACATAATCCCCATGCATATAATGTATCATCACATCAATATAGTCTATCATTGCTCCACTGTCAGCGATAGAATAACAATAACATAAAACAGGGTCTAACAAAGTATCTGAGCTGTCAAATAAAACATAACAAATCAGAGGCGTGTCACAGTGTGCCTCTTAACTTATAAGTTGTTGATTATTCATTAGATCTCCTATTGGACGATCCAAAATATTGAATCTATGGGATTAGAAATCAATGATGAATCTAACTTTTTGGAAAATTATATTCAAAGTATGCCATTGAGGCAAGAAAAAGGCAATAGAAAGCCAACAACAAGGAATGAAAAATCATTTCAAAGAAGCAAGTGTTTGCTAGGAGTTTAGTTTTGAGTAGATCGAATGTTGTGGAAACACTAAGGGGGGAAGGAAGAGAATGGATTGAATCGGATTAAGTTCCCCAAACAATGAAAATCATGAATATATTTTCAATTTGGAAGAACTAATAACTTATTCACAAGTCATGATGTCAATTAAGTCATACATTTTATGACCACAAGGGAAAAGGTATTGGAATTTTTGGAGAAAAATAGTGGAAAGGTCAAGGATTGTGACCTATAAATACACCATACCTTATATATATTTGATTTGTAAGATCAAATGATATTATTATTAATACCTTAAGAAAGGATAGGCAAATTACTTGATTGGGAAAGGGATGACCATTGCCTTGAATAGGTAAGGAGAGATCTATATTACTCATGATTAGAAGAAAGTGTCTCTACACTCCTATATACTTTATATGGGGGATTTAGATAACGATGGTATTTCTATACATAGGTAGTAATACTACATATTATGAAGTATATCCATGTCATGAAGCGACTTGGCACTATAGCTTACTATGCTAAGAGACCTGGGGATGATAAGGTTTAGCTATAAATCCATAAAGATGGAGTGAAAGATAAGGCAAGATGTAATGCTATGAAACCACATCAATTATCTTTACTTGATTGATCACTTGATCATACCTTACTCTTGAATGAAACCCTAGGTTTAGAATAACCTATTTAGGACGAGAAGATCATTTGATTAAAGAGAGAAACCTTAGGTTAAGTTTTACCTAATGGTTTGAACTACTCATTGACACCTATAGGTTGGAAATAACTTGGTTGGGTTAAACATTTGGTATTGATTGGAACATATAGGGTTCGAATAAGCTATAACACCAGACTAGTCATTGAATGATGACTCTATCCTAGAATTAGAGTATACCAAAGTTGGGACTCACCTATGCGATTAAGTGAATCAAAGGAGCTAACAAGGAATGTTCATGCTTGGTAATTAGGTATGCGATTAAATTTGATATCTTCTAGGGACCAACATGATTGAATGAGTATTAATACTTGAAATTAGTACCAATTCTTATCAAGAAAATTTTATTGAGTTAAAAGATGAATTGTATCTTTGGAAATAATCCAAGGGCGGAAGAAATCCAAGTTTTGGATGTCCTAAGATAAAGGAGATTTATCCCCACTAAACTCCTAACCAAAATTACTTGGGAATTAAAGGTGGCGTGAGATCACAAAAATAGGTTTTCACTTAGTCAAAGAATAGACTATTATTGGATATAAAAGAACCCATGTACCCAAAATTTTGGAAGATTCAGGAATGAAACGAGGAAACTGATGTCAGAGTTGGGACACTAGAATGACTAAGTGATTTTTTGATTGAGGAACCACTATAACCTAGAAAAATATAGAGTAAGAGGCTACACGAAATGTGGCAAGATAATGTCTAGTATGCCAGGAAATGAATACTGGATGTTATCATCGATAGGACATGTATACTGTCTTGAGATTCCAAAGGGAGAGTGGTAGAACACAAGACAAATCAACCTGTTCATGTTGGTGAGACTAACATAATGTTCTAGCGGACAAACTCACGAAAGTAACCAACGCTATTTGGAAACTTGATTTATAAGATTTCGGTCCTAAATAATATATTGTGAGAAGTAGTTTATGTTGGGAGATTGTTGTATGTTGTGGATGTGTTGCTGATATGTGGTTGTAATTGATGTCAACACTATTATCATTTGGTGTATCTATTGTTGAATATGTCAAGGATATTGAGAAAATTATAAGAAATAGTATTCCAAGTTCCTAGTGGAATTGTGTAGGTCATGAAGGAATTTTGTCCTATATGTAAAAGATTAGTTGATGTGGTTTAAAGGGTTTATTTTTGAATGTTTCTAGATCATCTACAGGAAGTTTTAGAGGTCCGCACAAATTTTTGAGTATGTTGTGGTCTGATAGTGTTTTGCTAGTCTCTGTTAGTATTCCTGAATGAAGATTGTATGATTTTGTTTATCTCAGTTGTTTCAGATGCTTCTCTATTGTTTCTTGGTGTTCTCTGATGTCTCTAGTTCATTATCTATCTTTGTGATATGTCCACATTCTATGAGCTAGTGGCTGAAGATCTTTGTGTGCATGTTCAGTTTTTCATGTTTCTGGCCGACATGTTGGTGATAGCGTGTTATGGATCTTTGAGGTGAAATTAATTAAAGTCTTTTTGTATTGGAGATGTTAATTTGGGTCTCCACTATGTTTTGGCCAACCTTGGGGGATACGCATTAAAATTTTATTTTTAAAACTAGGCTGACATTGCAAATTTATTGTTTTTATTTTTGGTCGACGAAGTTGTGTTGGAATCTCCTATAACGGATATATAAGAGAAATTGTGTAATCAGTGAAAAGTATGCTTTGTGTGCTCCTATGTGTGTATGTGTGAATATCATTACTGAGCAAAGTGTGAAGAAGATTGTGTGAAGTGTGAAGAAGTGTTGAGCTTAATTGGAACTGTAATCAGGCTTGTGAAGAAGCTATTTTCTCAGTTCACATCTTGGATGGTTTTAATCCAAACCCTAATTTTGGAAAGTGAGTCCTCTTTTGTAATTGAGCAATGAGCTCTAGGAAGTGTGCCTAAATGCATGTGCATTCCCTTTATTATTTCTTCTTATACTTCTAACAAAGTATAATCTTGTGGACTAACATCCACCATGGTTTTTCCCCTAACAGGGTTTCCACGCAAAAAAATCTTGGTGTTATTTGTCTCTCTGATGTGTTGATTGCTTATGGTTAATTACTTATTCATCATATCTGAGATTAAGGATAAGTTAAGTTAGAAAAAGTTTAAATTTATGTGACAACTAATTCACCCCCCTCTCAGTTGTTTATCCTTGTTTTGCCAACAATTGGTATCAAAGCTAGTTCCTCTGAAGAATTCTAACAACTTGAGGTGATCCGAGATGGCAACATCAACATTCAAGAAGGACAATCCTAGATTTGATGGCACCAACTACTCACTGTGGAAAGTCAAGTTGCAATTTCATCTACAATGCATTGGTGATGCTTATTGGAAGATTACAAGAGATCAATATATTATTCCTCATAATGGTCCCTCCATTGTTGATGAGACCAAAGATGTTGAAAGTAATAACAAAGCTATGGAAGCATTGGTGAGTGCCCTAACAGATTAAGAGATGGCTAATATGATAGGTCTACAGATAGCTCATGAGATCTGGATGAATTTGGAAACTTTGTATGAAGGTGATACACAGGTGAAGATGGCTAAGCTACAGAGCTTGAAAGGAAAGTATGAGAACTTGAAGATGGGTGAAGATGAAAATATTACTTCTTTTATGCAAAGAGTAAATGAAATAGTGCTAGGTATTAAATGTGTTGGTGGTTCAGTAAGTGAGGATGAAATTGTGGCTAAGATACTCAGATCCTTGCCTCCTTACAAAATGAAGGTTCATGCTATTGAGGAATTTATGTTGTAAACAAGATGACAAGAGATACACTGATAGGGAAGCTTGCTGCTTTTGAAATAAGTGAATTTGGTGAATCTACACCAAAAACTAAATCTGCATTCAAAGCTACTATATCTGGAAGTTATAGGAAAAGATACAGTCTGGGAGAGAGCTCTAGAAAGATATCTAAATATGATGAAGAACTGAAACAACTCGAAGACAAAGAAAGAAAAGTACAAGAACTGGAAGCACTGATTCCAAAGAAAGAAGGAAGAGGAAAAGGTAAGTATGAAGAAATGTAGTAAGATAGGTCATTTTGCTTCAAGATGTCCTGAAAGAGTTCCTAGGACTAAGCCTAGAAAACCTAGATTCCAAAAGAAATGATACTTTGCTGAAGAAGCAGTAACTGATGATGAGTCTTATAAAGATAATGGAAATGAAGATGAATGGGATTTCATTGCTACCATTGAAAATAAACCTATGCCTACTGAATCTACTGAAGATAAGAAAGCTCTTGCAACCTGAGTTGAGGAGAAAGATGAGTGGGTCATTGATAGTGGATGCTCACATCATATGACCGGTGATAAAATCAAATTTGTGAGTCTGAAGAAGTATGACGGTGAGGTTGTAAGATTTGGAGATAACAATGCTTGTGCGATTCATGGAAGAGGTTCTATTAGCCTTGGTGGTAAGGAAAACACTAATGATGTTCTCTATGTTGAAGGCCTAAAGTATAACTTGTTAAGTGTTGGACAGATGGTACATAAGGGATATGATAGATCTACAGTTCAAGAATGGAAAATGCAAGATTTGTGGGAGTTCTGGAAACATGATTGCTACTGGTGTGCAACCTAAAGGTAATATTTTTCACTTGAATACTACTAGTGGAAGTTGCTTAATTTCTCTTGAATAGATGAAAGTTGGTTGTGGCATAGGAGGTTGTGTCATGTAAAATTTGACAACATTATCAAGATAAGTTCTACTCAAGCAGTAAGAGATCTGCCTAGGTTAATGAAGCCTACTAATGTATTCTGCCAAGAATGTCAGATGGGTAAACAAACTAGAGTCTCCTTCTGAAGCAAACAATTTCATTCAAATAATGTGTTGGAACTGCTACATACTAATCTTTGTGGTCCCTCTAGAGTTAGAAGCATTCATGGAGAAAGGTATTTTATGTTGGTCGTTTATGATTACTCTAGAATGATTTGGGTTTCCTTTTTAAGAGAAAAATGTGAAGCATTGGACAAGTTCAAAAATTTCAAGGCCATGGTAGAAAATGAAAAAAAATTGAAAATAAAATGCCTAAGATCCGACAAAGGTGGAGAATTCATTTCAAAAGAATTCAATTCTTATTGTGAAGAACATGGAAGTAAAAGACAGTTATCTGCTCCTCAAACCCCTCAACAAAATGGAGTTGCAGAAAGAAAGAATAGAACAATTTTGGATGCTACCAAAAAATGATGATGGAAGGAAATATGTCTCAAAGTACTAGAGTGAAGTGGTAAGCACTGTTGTATATACTTTGAATCAGGTAAATGTGAATGGTAATTCTGGTAAGACTCCTTATGGATTATGGTTCGGTTACAAGCCTACTGTTAATTATTTCAAGATCTTTGGAAGAAAATGTTATATTAGGAGAGATGGTGATATAGGAAAGTTTGATGCTAGAAGCGATGAAGAGATCTTCCTAGGTTACTCCACAAAGAGCAAGGAATACCGATGCTATAACAAAAGACTGAGAAAGATTGTTGAGAGTGCAAATGTTAGAGTTGATGAGGACTCTGTCAAATCATCCAGACAATGCAACTATGATTCAAATGAAGACAACACAAATCAAGGGTAGAACACTCAAACATCGAATATACTTCAGATTATTCCATATGTTCCGGTGAAGCAACCACAAGTTGTTCTAGAAAATCAAGTCAGTCAAGAAGCACAGACAAGTGCAAGTGTAGAAGAAATTTCAAAAAGCACAGAAGTCTGAGAAATTCCCAAGACTCCAAGGTATGTAAAGTTGAATCACTTTGAAAGTCAAATCATAGGAGATAAGAGAAAAGGAGTGAAAACTAGAAGAAAAATTGAAAAAGAATATTGTCTGATTTCCAAGATTGAACCTAAGAGTGTCACTGAAGCCTGTCAAGATGAACACTGGTTGGAAGCCATGAAAGAAGAACTGACACAAATTGAAAAGAATGAC
This sequence comes from Sequoia sempervirens, assembly GCA_007258455.2. Taxonomy (NCBI): domain Eukaryota; kingdom Viridiplantae; phylum Streptophyta; class Pinopsida; order Cupressales; family Cupressaceae; genus Sequoia; species Sequoia sempervirens. The sequence goes on from VDFB02193867.1 coordinate 292,951,985, forward strand.
ACATGGACACTGGTTCCTAGACCCAAAGACAAGAATGTGATTGGTACTAAGTGGGTATTCAGAAACAAGCTAAATGAGGAAGGTGAAGTGGTCTGGAATAAGTCAAGACTGGTATGTAAAGGGTACTCTCAAATGGAAGGTATTGATTTCAAAGAAACCTTTGCCCCTATTGCTAGAATTGAAGCAGTAAGATTGTTTCTTTCTTATGTTGCTTATAAGAACTATAAAGTCTATCAAATGAATGTAAAGTCTATATTTCTGAATGGGGAACTAGAAGAAGAAGTGTACATTGAACAGCCTAATGGATTTCAGCTAATAGATAAGGAAGACATGGTTTGAAAATTGAAGAAAGCTCTGTATGGACTCAAACAAGCCCCCAGAGCCTGGTACGCCAAATTGTACAAATATCTACTGAAGCTTGGATTCACTAAAGGTATTGTTGATAGTAACTTATACTTCAAGTTAGATCACGATAAGGAGTTAATCATAGAAGTCTTTGTTGATGACATCATTTTTGGTGGAGATGATAATCTATGCATGAAGTTTGTTGATGAGATGAAGAGTGAATTCAAGATGAGCATGATTGGTGAAATGAAGTTCTTTCTGGGATTGCAAATTACACAGTTGGACCAGGGGATTTTCATATCTCAGTCCAAATATGTGAAAGAGCTGCTAAAGAAATTTGGTATGGAAGACTCCAAACCTGTTGGTACTCCCATAGTAACCGAATGTAAGTTGACTCAGAATGATGACTCTCCTAAGGAAAATAAAACTTGGTACAGATCAATTATTGGTGGATTGCTCTACTTAACTCAAACTAGACCGAATATTATGAATGTTGTATGTATGGTCGCTAGATTTCAAGCTAATCCAAAAGAATCACATGTGACTATTGTCAAAAGAATCTTTAGATGTCTGAAAGGAACAATTGACTTTGGACTTTGGTTTCCATAGGATGATGATCTCACTTTGTGTGCATACACTGATGCAGATTGGATTGGTGATGTAGATGACAGGAAAAGTACTAGTGGTGGTGCTTTCTTCCTAGGGAAGAAGCTGGTGTCTTGGTTAAGAAAAAAATAGAATTCCATTTCTCTATCTACTACTGAAGCAGAATATATTGTTGCTGCAAACAACTATACTCAAGTGATATGGATGAAACAAATGATGAAAGATATCAGGGTAATATATGAAGAGCCTATTTCCATATACTGTGACAATTCAAGTGCAATAAATATCTCAAGAAATCTAGTACTACACTCTAAAGAAAAATATATATCAATCAAGTTTCATTTCTTGAGGGAGAAAGTGAATGAAAAAGAAGTCAGACTGGAGTATGTGCCTACCAAAGAATAGATTGCACATATATTTACTAAGCCATTGCCAAAATATACTTTTGAGTATCTCAAAGGAATGCTAGGGGTAATTACCCCTCCTAATAGGAACTAAATGATGCATTTACTTGTATCAATCCATGAGCCTCATTGCTATATCATGATCTGGATTGATTTTTTCATGGTTGCTACTCAGGGGGAATAGTCAGATGTGCATATATGTGGTTCAGAGCATATGGAAAAGTCATAGTTACCTTTTCCATTGATGTCAAAGGGGGAGAAGAGTTATGTGAAAAACATCTTAGGGGGAGAAGTGCTACATGACCAATCTTTTCAGAAATGAAGTTGGGTTGATGGTATTTTTCACATCATGTGTTGCCATCAATGCCAAAGGGGGAAATTGTTGGGAGATTGTTGGATGTTTTGGATGTGTTGTTGATATGTGGTTGTCATTGATGTCAACACTATTAGCATTTGGTGTATCTATTTTTGAATATGTCAAGGATATTGAGAAAATTATAAGAAATAGTATTCTAGGTTCCTAGTGGAATTGTGCAGGTCATGAAGGCATTTTTTCTTTTACATAAAATATTAGCTAATGTGATTTAAAGGGTTTATTGTTGAATTTTTCTAGATCATCTACCAGAATTCTTAGAGGTCCACGTAAATTTTTGAGTATGTTGTGGTCTGACAGTGTTTTGTTGTTCTCTATCAGTATTCCTAAATGAAGATTGTATGATTTTGGCTATCTCAGTTGTTTCGGATACTTCTCTATTGTTTCTTGGTGTTCTCTAATGTCTCTGGTTCATTCTCTATCTTTTTAATATGTCCACATTAATCAGTGAGCTAGTGGTTGAAGATATTTGTGCGCATGTTTAGTTTTTCATGTTTCTAGCCGACATGTTGGTGATAGCATGTTGTGGATCTTCGAGGTGAAATTAATTAAAGTATTTTTGTATTGGAGATGTTAATTTGGGTCTCCACTATGTTGTGTCCGACCTTGGGGGATACGCATTAAAATTTTATTTGTAAAACTAGGCCGACATTGCAAATATATATTTTTTATTTTTGGCCGACGAAGTTGTGTTGGAATCTCCTGTAGCAGATATATAAGAGCGATTATGTGATCGGTGAAAAGTATGCTTTGTGTGCTCCTATGTGCGTATGCACAAATATCATTACTAAGTAGAGTGTGAATAATATTGTGCGAAGTGTGAAGAAGTGTTGAGCTTAATTGGAATTGTAATCAGGCTTGTGAAGAAGCTATTTTCTCAGTTCACATCTTGGATGGTTTTAATCCAAACACTATTGTTGGACAGTGAGTCCTCTTTTGTAATTGAGCAGTGAGTTCTAGGTAGTGTCCCTAAATGCATTTGCATTCCCTTTATTATTTCTTCTTATACTTCTAACAGATTATAATCTTGTGGACTAACATCCACCGTGGTTTTTCCCCTAACAGGGTTTCCACGCAAAAAAATCTTGGTGTTATTTGTCTCTCTGATGTGTTGATTGCTTATGGTTAATTGCTTATTCATCAGATTTGAGATTAAGGATAAGTTAAGTTAGAAAAAAATTCAATTTCTATGACAACTGATTCACCCCCCCTCTCAGTTGTTTTTCCTTGTTTTTCCAACAGTTTCTTAGTATTCCTAAAAAGGTTGTCTCAGTTGTGAACAAGAAAATAATGATAGGGTCACTGGTACATTTTGACCCATTTTTCGACGATCGTTCGTATGTCGGGTCAGAATTTTGACGTTTCAAATGTCGTCAAAATTCTGACAAAATAATAGCGACAAACGACCATCAAAATTTTGACGAACGATCATCGAAAAATGGGTCAAAATGTACCAGTGGGTTGTGTAAACCATGCTCATACTATGAAACATTCAATTGAGTGAATGTGCAATATATTATTATAGCCAAATAGGAAAAAATGGTAAAACCAAATCTTGAATGATTTATAAACTTCTAACATTAAGGTTTAGACCATTATATGGAAAGGAAGGTTGGAAACTCTATTAGGTTGAAATAGGCTTAGAAATAGGGTTAACCATAGACTTGATAGATTGTCAAAAGGGAGTAATAGATCAAAGAGGTCGATGAAACTTTGTCAATACAAAGCTTAAGTATGAAGTAGTATTAGAATTTGACAGATGTCCAAGAGCAATGTTACGCTCAAGATGGACAAGTAATCAAGAATAGTACTTTATGGTGAAGGAAAATGGATGTGTAAGTGATGGAAAAACTCAGTTTCTGAATTATCTAAAACTATAAATACCAAAGGGGAAGGATGGGACCCATGGTGTAGTGTGTGATACATCCTTATTCCTTTCTATTTGGATTATACTAAGGATAAATTCATGGGCCAATGATTTTCAATCACTATGTCTTAGGTGTCATGTATAGTTACTATTGTACCTAGGATGTACATATGAAGTAATATGATAATATAATAAAACTCTTTGGGAGAGTATGTGTGAGGCATACAAGTTTTCCCTATGCGGTAGCGAGGGCACTCGATGCAAGGTGGGATGCTACATAGGAAGGATGTTTGATTATTCTTAAATGAATTAAAAAGAGCAAGTATAAAACCTTACTCAACTTTATCAGTGTGTTAAAGTGTTATAGATCATCGGGGACAATGATTCACAAGGGATAAAGTATGTTACACCCCAATTATGTAATTACTATTTACTATTACTATGTAGGGTAAATGTGAATGTAATTCACATTCTAATGATGAATAAATTGTGCCTATACTTTGTTATCAATGTGTTATATGTGAGTGTTATCTCATTTGATGTTATCTTATGGAAAAGTATTGCATATATGTGAATGGATGGTTATTCTAACTTTGGAGATTTTTTATGTATACTGCATATGTTGTGAACAATTAACTATTGGTGCACATGTGTTAGTGATTGCAGGTATATGTCCCATTCCTCCAGGCGGAGGGGAAGTATCACTCAGGAGAAGATCTTGGTCAGGTATCCAATAAAAGTAAACTATTTGAGCATACACACACCACAGTAGAATGATTGAGTTGAATCAATTTGTGGGAAGTTGGTAAGTCATCCTTAGTTGATGTGTTTGCATTGGAAGAGTCTTGTTTACTCTGCATCCATTATTAAGTGATGTTTATCTATTTGAGCCTTTGAGATCTTTCTTGTACTATTATGATTATATTGATAAGAGGGGCATATGTGGAGTATGTGTATATATATGCACATACATTTCAATGGGATCTAACGACATGTATATGCACATGTATAGATGTACTACATGTAAATACTTATCAATATGATGGTAATTGTGAATTGTTATATGTGAATTGAATGTGAACATGTATATGTATATGTATATGTATAGTATATACACATATCCATATGTATATATGCATCGATACACACATACCTTGGTGAATGGACACACCCATACAAATGTATCAATATAGATATATATATATACATATATGTACATAGAGGCATATACTTATACACACACACACACACACACACACATATATATATATGCATACATTCAATATATTGTGTTTATTATATGTAAATACTATCATGCCTATACTTATTTATATATATATTGAATGTATACTTATATTAATGGCTTATGATACATATATGTAAATATATATTAACACACACACACATATATATACATATATATATAAATATGTGATGATATTTAAATATATATGTATATGTTATATATATATATATATATTAATATATATTTAACATATTTTTTATTGTTTGAAGATTGACTATCATTTATCATGACAGAGGTCAATTATTAGAGGCCGATTTGAAGTTGCTTATGACAGAGTTTATAGAAGTTGAGCTTTACTTTTTTTGTCATGCTTTATGGAACACACATATTTCATTAAAGCTTGTTGCCTTATGTCGATGCATGACATAGACTTAGTCAATGCCTATGGTGAAGATTATCTTTGACTTGGTAAACTTAAACTACCATGAACCAACATCTATTGAAACATGAGAAATAGTCGACGACTTTGTTAAAGAGAGAGTAAATATCTATGTAGCATTGAAAAAAGTACTCCTTGCTTGATTTAGGAATAATTAATGATAAATTGGACCTAATGTTTCCTAGTGAGTGTTTTACAAATCCACATTAGGTCTTGGGCTCTTGCAAACTGAATAAAATACATTTGTAGATGTCTTGTAAAGGTGTTGTAAAGTGTTGTAAATGACTCACACTTTTCTAGACTTTTATTAAGTATTTAAGTCTAATAGACCTATTTTTTCCTTAATTCAATATTATAAAATATATTTAATTGCATTCTCACATTAATCTAGAAGGCGTGTAAATTAAACCTAATTTTAATCTAGTGTTGTAATGTGTTTTACATGTATTCACATTGGATCTTGTTCCTTTCTATGTTATGTGGACCTCATTTTGATGTTGTGAAATGTATTAATTACACTTGCACATTGAACTTTGTGTCCCTAGCCCTAATTAACCTTTACATCATTATTAATGGGCCCCTATGACCCCATATTGTGCATCTTGAGGCTTATTTTAATCAAAGACTAGATAAAATCAACAAAAAAACAAATTCTTCACTCCCTGACATTCTAGCTTGAAAAAGAGCCCTTGTGGGACCCATTCACCTAGGATGGCAAATGAGTCCCATTTGAGCTAATTTTGAGGTTTTAGCAGGAAAATTAGGTTTTAAGTTTAATTTTCTTCAATGTCAGCCTTGGGGATCAAATTAATGAGCATTTGAGTGGATCTCCTATATAAACAAACTTCTAATCATTATTTCATTCATTCATCATGCATTCAAGTCAAGCAAGCTAGGGTTAGGTATTTCAAGTCTTCACAAGGTCATCAAGATAGCATTCAATATCATTTCTTAGACATTCAAGGGCAGATTCTTCATCCATTGTTGTAGCAATTCAAGATCTATCATCATGGAAAGTTTCTAATTGCATTATCTCATGTTCATGCTTCATTACCTCATTTCATCATTTTGGTTTAATTACCTAAAAAGGGTTTGACCAAGGCAAACCCCTATTCTCTAACAATCAACATTGCTCTCTCTTTCTTTGTGTGATTGCAAATCTAGGTACTTTGAAGGCTTGGAGATTATTGAAGAATAAGTTGCAAACTTGTTGAATTCGTCTCCTTATTTGCAAGGTCAAAATATTCACAAAAAGTCACTTAAATAGTGTCAAAAATTAGGGTTTCAGATCCAGACACTTGGACGAATAGAAAGAGCAGACCGAGAGCTTCTAATTCCACTTTTGAGTTTTTAGAAAAGTCAAAGTGGACTCATTTTCCATTAGTGGTGAATGAGTCCCACTATACCTATTTTTCAGATATTTTTGTAGATTCGGATACCCATTCGACTAAAACAAGCTCCGGTGCAGTTTTCCAGATCTAGGACTGATTCGCCCTGAATGGAAAATGAGTCCCAATAGGTTAAAACTTCAAAATCAGCAAAATTTCCAGTCTTCATTCCAACCTCTACAATTTTTCCAATGCACATTTTCTATTTTACTTACCTATTCTATTTTACTTGCATTTTTATTCATCTTTCTAGGTCTTTTTGCATACCACACTGTGTTTTCAAACATTTTGCATTTTCCAAGTTTACACTTGGTGGTGAACCCATTTCTTGTTTTCATTCATCCCCAAGGATATCTTACTGTCAAATCTCTCATATCCTTCATTGGGTTGAGGTATCTAAGATATTTGTCAATGTGAGCATTGTGAAATCGGATCCCTCTTCCTTCATTCCCCTTTCGTGTGAACAAGGAAGTTGTGCATCCATTTCCAGTGTCCACAATCTAAATCGACTCACCTCCAAACCAAGTTGATGAATTCTTGGTGTTGAAAATTGTTAATTGACTATTTCTACTTGTAAGGAAACCACACCAACATTGAGAGGAGTGTGGAAGCTTTAGCGCCACCTCTGGAAACCCGTTTTCCATAGATGTCTATTGCTAGAGATAATTCAAATTATCCATGTGTAGATTTGAATAAGTCTCTGATTGTTGTCAATTTTGAAAGTCAATTTTTAGATGTTTTACTGAGTATGAACTTGTTTATTCACCACCTTTTTGTTGTGATTTATGTATTGCTTTGCATGGTGTTTGTTGTCCATTTTCATGCCTAAACTATAGGATCAGAAGTTACCAAGCTGCTATATAAATAGGGGTGCTTGATCATTAAGAGGACACATTCTTCTTGCAAGTTTCTACTCTGCATTATTTTAGCTTATACTCTATTTTTATTTGTGAGAGAGAGAAAAAGAGAATTCTATTTATTGTGAGAGAGTTGTTTGAGAGAAGTAAACTATCAACTTGAGAGATAGAGTTTCATAGTGACGTTTTCTTAGGAAGTTATTAGATCAAGCTTGTTGTTTTTTGGGAGAGGCTGCATTGTTGTCAATTGATTGGACAAGCGATAACAAGCATGAGGATATTCTTCTTTGATATTTTTAAATTATGAATTCTTCTCCTTGTATGCTTGAAATTTCTTTTCCAAGTACTTGCATTTAGAGAATTTAGAATGTTATTGAAAAGTGAATAGAAGCTTTTTATGTTGTTTTTATGATGTGCTTGTAAGTACTCCATGATAGGAGATTGGTGTTTATCATAGGTATTATATACTAGATATGATTGAACATGAGTGGCACATGGGATACACTTAACTAAGTTATTGATTTAACTAGAATAGCTTGTGTTTACTCCTAGGATTGTTAATCCAGTGTGGGAGGGAGCTTGTGATCTTACTTGTTAAGTAGGTTTATTCCAAGTAGATTAAAATGGTGATAGGTTATCTCTGGGATGATAGATTATCCATTTAAGGAAATACCTATGCATAGTTTAAGATGGCCTTAAGTCAAATTGGCCCTAAGTAGTGTATGTGATAGATGACCTTCCTCTGGATTACCATTGAGAAAACTTTGGAAAAAGTAGTGTGATGAACTTTGGCTCCACTGCCAGTTCACCATGATCCAGTATTACATGCTAGTTTGAGATTGTGGGATTACAAGGTCTAGTTATGTGGGACACAACACTATGCTTAGTTGGTTGTCGTTATCGGTTACTCTACCAATCTCTTCATTGAAGGAAAGGTCCATCTATCTAATGATAGATGTGTGAGGGACCACATTAAGAGTCCAAGGTTGGTGGAAAAGTGTTTGAGTGATGCTTCTCCTCCACAGCAGATGATAGAAGAACCAAGATTTGAAAGGAAGGATCCTAGACCGTCTTACAACTATTTGTTCCAAAGCTCTTTGAGCTATGTACGTATATGTTTGCATTCTTGTATTATTGTAACTTATGAAATTATTGAAATGAAATGGAATCCTTATTGTATTATGTAATGTGTCTTATTTGTAAATTCTCAATAAAGAAAAGAATTTTTTTATTGCAATGGCTTGTTACTTAGTTTATTTACTCAAAAGGTGAAAACTTAGAAATTTTTACTCCATTGAAGGTTTAGTATGTTACACCAACACTCATAGAGGATAGCATCTTGATCCTTCACATAGTCAAATACCACAATAAAAAACCACTAACACAAAGGTATACTTCCATATTAACTTTCATCAAAGGTTGTCATACCTCAGTGATCCACTTGTATAATTCAAAGAGACCAAGTGAGAAGCAATTATATTGTGCAATAAACTATTTGTGAAAAAAAACTCTTTATTTCAATTAATTCATTTTTAACATTCTTTGATAACTCAAGAACTAGGGAAGAATTGGTTCGTTTGAGGGGAATAATCTTGTTTGCATAGTCCATAGAATTTTCTCAAGTGTCCTTAGTCAACATTGTCTTTCTACAGCATGAATCCCAAGCAGAAGATTTCACACCTTGTGATGCTCCATACATCTCATCACCATCATTAGAATCATTGATAGTGTTGGTGTCATTAGTAGAAGGGATGAAATGTTTGGGATGACTAGAGACCTTACAATCACTAGAATTGGAAGAGTTGTTGACCAAGGGCACATATTTGAATGTAGAATCCCCAAAAGTTGCATAGGATTAGATCTTTAGAGAGTGTAATTTCTTACTACCCATATTCAATTAAAGCAAGAGATGCATTGCATCTAATTCTTTCCATAAAATATGTATCATGTTGTTTGTTAATGATATTTTCATATAATAATTATTACATGAGTATAAATGCATATAATTGAAAGTAATATACACAATGTATATTTGTAGACCACTTTCCAATGCATTATAAGTTCTAATAAATAATTATATAATTGGAGTTTATATTCAATATGTTGAGATGAGAAGCCTATAACATTTACAAATATTCATTGTGCTTGTTGAAGATGTTGCATTGATTCTACTTGTTGAAGATTAGAAACCAAGCACTTTTGAAGAGAATAAAGATCATTTCAGCTACAACTTTATTTTTGTATTGGATATGTACAACTCATTGCTTTTGCAAAAATTGTATGAAGGTGGTTATGGAGAGATTATTTTTGTTTAATAGGTAACTAGATTTAAGTAGTAGTAATACATTTTTAAAATGTTTAGTAGGAAAAAAATATTTGACAGGAATACTCTATTGTATATTAAATATTATTATATTAATTAATAGCTAATATATCATTATATATATCATAAATACATAATAATAATAGCTAATAATACTAACAATAATATACTAATTATATATTATATTATTTTTACTTTAATATATTAATAAATTAAACAACAAAAAAAATCAATTCTATGAATCTGTCAATCAAATCAATAGTTCCACTTTTTACTAGTGCATAATTGACTAGACATATTATAGACAAACTTTATACTATTTAGCAATAGTGTTTTTAAATTAATATCAAATAGTGATACATTTGTCAAAATACTTACCTCATACTAATATGATTGTATATACTATGATCCAATAGAATTAAAAAATATATTTTTTTCATATATTGAAATAAATTTTAGAAAAATATTTACATTAGAAAAAATAGTCAACCTATTTTAATTTTTTGCTTCTATTGGTTCATTTGGACAAATTAATAAAACTAGATGAATGTATTAGTATACCTATCTATGTAAGAATTGATAATAATAATATTTATTTTATATTTAATTAAATATTATTAATAATAAAATATTCAATTAACTCAGTTTCTTATGTCATAATATTTTATAATATTTTTCTTATGTGAAATTACAATGATTTACTTAATTAAAATCAAATAATGTTTAATTTAATGTAATAAATAATAGTTTTTTTTTAATATTTTATTTAAAATCCTTTTTATAATATTTATTTAAAATGAAATTATTTCTTTATTTTAATTATTTATCCTAATTACTTAGTTTTTAAATAATATTATTATATATTTAACTATAAAGGTAAGAAGTGCATGATTAGTTCTTTTTTATTTATTTTTAATTTATTTTAGTCTTTTTGATTGAATATAATGATTAGAATATAAGTGATATATTTTACATAAAAAGTCATAATTAACAAAAATATTGATTGAACTCTTTTAAAAGTATAAAAGGAAAAATCCTAATTCATTTGAATTATTTAAGACATGTCTATAGATATTTCTTAATTATATGTTGCATTATCATTACAAAAGCATAACATTAGCATTAGTGCTAATAAGAACAAATTGAGCATTTGCATGTTTCCATTAAGTTTCATTAAACTTGTCAAAAATATTAAATCAATCCAAAGGTTTGTCAAAGGAAAAGGTGGTCCAAGATAGGAATCTCTTATATCAATTATAACAAAATCTTGTAGTTTCAATTGGAACCACCATGTTTAGATAGCCAATGCAAATTTTATTCTAAGAAAATCATGTCACAAATTTATTCATATACCAAAAGGTTAGATCTATATGAAAAGTTCAATTCTAGAAATGTAGGAATTTTTCCATAGCTACAAGATTGACCTAAAAAATAGTATAGATTGATATCATAATAGTGTATTTCACTTGTGGGATATCATGATTATTGCCTAAAAAATTTTATTTATAGAAAAATTAATAATTTTAGCCTATAGGGGTTCTACTAAGTAAGTTTTATTGAAAGGGGTTGGAAAAACCCCATAGATAAAATTACCTTGGATAGAAACCTCCTAGGATTAAATCAAATCCCTAATGGAGTCTCCTCCACACCTACCAAAATGTTAACAAAAAATTAAAAAATCACCTTTTGGAAGATAAGATGAGTTCATTTAAACATATTTTTTAAAACTATATAGCCTTAATATTAATTTTCCAAAAATTATAATATGTATTATGTTTTCTTTAATATTATATTTTTTTAAAAATTATAATAAATATAGATCCATTATGAAAATTAATACCTACATGCTCAAGATATGAGAAAAATAACAAAAAAATATTGAAAAATATTAAAAAAAAAAGAAGAGATAAAGACTAAAGTGGATTGGAATTTGTTAGAAAGTGATAAAGACTAGGCCTTAACATTTAGGGAAAAATAGTAATCAAAGTATCTTTCTAACTATTCCTAACCACCCTAGACGTTCTATAATATGGAATAGTCTATTAAATCAAGGGCTGAGATGGAGAATGGGGAATGAAAGAAGAATTAATTTTTAGGATGATAAATGGAAGGATGGACCTCCTCTTTCTTCTCTTACTGGAATGGCCATTCTCTCAAGTGGAAAAACTTATGCTCTCATTAGTAGGGATGATCTAATTGATCTTTTTCTATAGGGATTGTAATTTTTTAAACCCTTCTAGGGTGGGTGATTTAGTTTTGAATCCCCATCCTTTTGGTAATTTTTTTGTGGCTTCTAATTTCAATATGATTTCTAATTCTACCAACTCTCATGATTTTGATTGGTGGCTAATTTGGAATCACATGATTACTCCTAAAATTAATTATTTTTGGTGGGTTGCATCTTATTTTAAAATCCTTACTCAAGACAACCTAATCACACATGGATTTCATTTAGCAAATAGATGTATCTTGTGTTGTTTTGTTAAGGATTTTATGAATCATTTCTTCTTCCATTGCAATTTTTTTTAGGGAATTTTAGGATTGGGCTCTATCTAATCTTAAGGTTAATTGGAAATTTTATAAATATCTTATTGATTTTGTTATAGGTTGGATTGATAACTCTCATTTTGAACACACTATCATTCAGGGAGTTTGGAACCAAACCCCTCTTCATATTACTTGAGGTCTTTGGAAAGAATAAAATAATAGAATCTTTAGAGATAACTCAATAGAAAGCAAAGAGGTGTTTCAAAATATTAATAATTATATACAATAAAATGTGAATGTGCCCAAATTTGGTGTTTGTGAAAAGTGGCCCTCTAATCTTGGGATTAAAATTAGTCAAATTTAGGGAATAAGTCAAAACCTTTGTAGACACCTAAAATCCAACTTACCCAACAACGCCTAATTTAGCCTATCCTAAGTCATTAATTAAATTATTTAATTAATTTGTCCCATCATGTTTATCTCGCCTTTTCATAACCAATTAATTAAATAAATATTTATTATTTATATAACTAATTTATCCACTACCTTTATCCCTAAACCCTCCAACTAAATTAATTACTTAATTTAGGCTAATTAATCCTCATTCCCTTTTCCTCCATTATTTAATTTCATTTTATTCCTTAATCCTTATCCATTTAATCATAGTCATTGAATCCATTCACATGGATCACAATATAAACTTGTCATCATGTGACAAGTGTCCCTCTCACATGACTAATTAAGACCTTGTTTAGATTTATTGAATCTAAACACTTGACAACATTCAAACTAAATTTCTATTTCATTCATTCATTTCAATCCTACCTCTTAATCCTAGTCATTCAAATAAGGATATTACCCTAATGTGCATCTTAAACCTAGCCTGTATCCCTCATATGACACTTGTCACATGACTACAACTTTAATTGAAAACTTAAATCCTCAATCAATCTTGGTCATCCATTAACCAATCCATCTTGGTCCTTGATTTCCCTCATGGAAATTCTATAAATGAGAGGCCTCTCATCCCATTTGGGAATCTTCCATATTCATATCCTTATGCTACCCAAATTTCTATCAATCTTCTTTCATCATATCATTATGTTCCTGAATTTTCTATCTACTTCTCTCATTTTATATGTAATCTACCATTATCAAGTAGTCTTATGCTATACATTAAATATATCATCCCATCAATCCTATCATCTTTTTTTTGGTTTGGTAAGCAACCACATTCCTCCATCAACTCATCAAAAGATCACATCAAGTGGAGCTAGGGTGCATTCTACATCATCTCTATCTGAGGAGAAAGAAGGGTTTTAGGTGAAGGTATTATGTGTTTATTGCATTATCTTCTATGTTAGTTACCATCAATATTTTCTTGTCCTCATTTCAACATGCCTAATGGGACTCGTGTCCCTATTTTGACCTCTTTTGAGAGTTTTTGTTGAGTTCTTAGTTGCAGGTTCTAATTCGATGCTCGACTCTATGTTTTCATGCTTTTGTTTAAAAAAACTACACTTCCATTAAGACTTTCAATGCCTTCATTATATCACACTATGATTTTTGCAGTGACTTGTTGTGCCTACATTTCAACTTTGGATGCTTTTGTTCTTGGAAATTGCGTTTGCATTTTGACTTCCAGCTCTTCTATTTTGAGAAACTACACCTACACACTGTTTGGATTTTCAGTGCTAACCCTTGGCTATTTTCTATTGATTTCTATATTTTCCTAATATTCAGGTTGCAAGTTTTTCTAATATGTTTTTTGTGCATAATATTTCTCTAACATTTTGTTTTACAAAAATTAGGATTATTCATTATTTTTCTTTGGATCTATGGTTTCTACAAAAGAACGCTTCTATTTCAACTTTTTATGCCTTTTTTCTGACTTTTTACGCCCTTATTCTGACTTTTCGTTCCTCTATTTCAAATTTTTGTGCCTCTATTCTAACTTTTTGTACTTCTATTTCAACTTTTTTGTGCATTTTCTTAACAAAGTTAAACCTTTACATAGGTTTAATTTTCCTTTTTATGTGTTTATGTACTCATGTTCTATCAAAGGGCACCTATGTTTTCTCCTACAACACTTGTGTTTCAAAAAGTTGTGCTTATGTTCAATTTCTTTCATAATTTTTCCAAATTTTATCTTATAAATTATCAAAAAAAATCCTTCGAGGGCTTCACCCTTGAACCCCTATTAGCAAGAGGTCGCACCCATCCCCTTGCACCCCCTATCATTAGGGTGAGTGTACCAACCCACATTGCAAAAGGGATCCAAATTTTTATGATTATTTTAATTCTAACAATCATTTTCTTTGATCACTTTGTCATATAACCCTTGTGCAACTTGAAATTGTTTATCAAAGGAAAAAGGTCATCAAAATTACTAACCTCTTTCTTGCAGATTTGCTTATCTAAGGCTTTATTTTTTCACTACTCTAGGCACATTTTATTTCTTAAAATTAGTGTTTTTTTATGTGTATTTGAGTGAGAGGTGTGTATTCCCTCCTCTTGCACCTTTGTGTGATCTTAAGGATCAAAAAAATCACTTACTCTTTTCTTTGTTATCCCAAGGAACCAACATGTGTATGCTCTCCCCTTGCACTTTGTGTGATCTTGGGTGACCAAAAAAAATTAGATAATTCCTTTTAGGAGGCCTAATTATGGATTTCATCACCCTAGGAGACAACGTGAACTCTTGTGTTCTAACGAAGTATACAGAGTAGGAAGTGAATCAAAAGATACCTCTCTTAGAAATGGAATCTTGTCAATCTAGGCTAAGCCTCCAAGAACTTGATACCTTGGATAAGTGAAGGTAGAGAGTGGGTTATCCCCTCCTATCGATTATTTTGCATTATTTTGTTTCATCTATGGATTTGAGCCTCATGTACCCTTGAGGTATTTAGAGGATTCCCTAGTAACCTTATTCATCCTAGTTTAATACTTTTCAGTCATTGCTTAGTGTGGTGCAAGGTACAGTATCATACCTGAAGTTACTCACCATATATATCCCTGAGCAGACATAAAATATTTCTGCGAAAGGTCTTAGGACCTCCAAAGAAAGGCAAAAAGTGAGCCCTTGTTCCACTAGATCCCTATCTATTGACTCTTAAAAGATAAGTTATTTACACTAATCTTGAGGTATTAGCCTTTGGTTGGTGATCCCACACTAAGCATACAATATCACTTGAATAATTATAGGATTGTGCAAGTGCTTGGTGTGTCTTTTTGTGCTAAACTAGTGCATACATATCTTCCCAATTCCTCAAGCCACTTTGTTTGTTTGTGTTATTTGAAATCTACCTCCCAGTAAAGCAAGAAAAACCTCCATCCTAATACAAAAAATATCCCAATCTCTTCATCCAAGTCCATTTATTTAATCCTTCATACATCCAAATCATCTAAAACCATCTATCCCCCTTCCAATCTTATCCCTTATCCAAAAAAAATCTTCTAAACCCTTCCAACCTTATCTCTCATCCATTAAAATCTTTTCAATCCAATATTATAGCCAACCTAGTTCTTCATCCACCTATTCACCTCAAATCTAATCTCATCCTCCATCCTCATCCTTAGTTTTTCTTATCCTAACCCCTAATCCATTTTTAATTCACCATCATAATTCACATCCTCATCCAAAATTAATCCCAAACTTTCTTCTTCCAATCAATCCTCTACCATGTCTAACCATCTAATCTATCCTCCATCAAATCTAATATATTATAATCCACCCTCATCCATTACAACCCAATCCAACATCATTAAACCACATTCTACCCCCAACAAGACCAAATATCACTCTTAATGTAAACCCAATTATATTGATGACGAGGAGGAGGATATCCTTGTTAACCAACCTGGATATGATCCCTATGATGAAAACGAGAATCGTGTGGATAAAGATAATCCCTCCACATCCACCACAACTAATTTCATCCTTGTACCAACTACTTCAACAATGATAAAAATTTTGTGCTTAGATACTTTCTTAGCATTGATTTTAAACTTCTATGTTCCCCACCTCCATCCAATCCCAAACCATCTCCTATTTCTTATCCTTCCCCTTCCTTTCACAAGGGAAACTAATCCTTTATCCAAAATTTTCCTCCAGCTACAGCCATATCAGAAATCCCCATCTCCAACTCCTTTTCAAGATCATCATCCTCGTCCTCAATTTACCAATCCATGGAATCATCCACTTCTTATTCCACTTGTTCATCTCCCACATCCTTACAATCCACATCACCCCAATATTACAAATCTACCTCATCCCATATCTCTCATCATTTCCTCCAAGGACTATTATCAAAGGTGGCTAAATCCCCATTAAAAAATAAATTTGTTCAATCTTCTCATTTCATGCATCCACCTTCATCCCATCCACATCAAGATAAACCCTAATCACCTAAATATCATGAATCTCCTATCCCTCTATCTACCCAATTGGAGAAGTATATCCAACTTTTCCTCCTTCACACCATCCACACCAAATGAATTATATGTCAACCCCTTAGTCCAAAGCCTGCTAGTATGAATTTATTTCCAAATAAATATCAAATCACACCTTCCACCCCATCCAATAATCCTATCCCATCTCATGATCAATAATCCCCTCCTACTCCATGTCATGATCCATTTTCATCTCATAATCAAGAGAAAAATATACCATCCCCTCTATCACATTATCCTTCCCAAGTCAAGGTCAAAGAATCCCTTCATCTCCATGGTATGATCCTAATACTCCACAAGATTCTTTCACCCCTACCCAAGCAACCCATGAACCTCATACCTATCAAATGGGTTCCTCCACTTTCATCCAATCTAATTTCCTTTATGAACCTATCATCCCTTCTATGTCATACCCCCATCAAAATGGGCTCATGTCCTATTTCCAAAATAACAAGTATCCAATTAGAAAAAGGATTTTTCAAACTATGCATTATAAAGGAAAATTATTAGTCCTCCATAAGGAATATTAGAACCCATCTAAATCCATGAAAATCCTAATTTTCATAGCCTTGGCTATCAAGCTCAAGATGTTAGTATCCTCCCAAAACCCATATCCCTCCACTTAAGTTTTAGAATTCATATCCTCTACCTCCAAATCCATCTTGCATCCTTATATTCCAAAGCCTAAGCCTTCATCTCTTCCATCTATTTTGAGTCCCTATGTCCCAAAACCAAGTCCTTCATCTATTCCATCCATATTTGGTCCTTATATCCATCCATCCACTATCCACATCCCCACTATCTCAAAATCATTCTATCATATCATAAATCAAGATCAACAAAGGTACAAATCCTTGAAATCCTTCCAACATCCTACTTGCATCAACCCATCAAAAAAAACTCCATATCATTCCTCTCCATCCACCAATCCCATTGCTCTTAAAATTAATTTGGATGCCAAATCTAAAGTGCATAAATCTAAAAAATCCACATACATCCAAGGATCATCCCATCAAAAAGATATGCAAAAATATAGGAAAATTGGATCCAAAAGAAAAAATTCAAATCCAAAAGGCCAAAAAGGTTCATGAAAAATAAAAAATCATGTCGATCCCAAAATAACTCATAGAATCAATGCATATCAAATCAAAATTTAAATTGGCATCCAAATTTACTAATCCAATTGTTTCATCCACTCCTAAATCCTTTAATCCTCCATCTAAAAATCCCCCATCTTCCAACTCCATTTTGGGCCCTTATGTCCCAAAATCTAATATCCTAAGTCCTCCATCATCTCCTTATTCTATTTTGGGTCCTTATATCCCAAAATCTACATCCACTCCTCCATCTAAATCTCAAAATATAAAATCCAATTCACTTTCACAACTCCACCACCCTTCAAGGTGTGTATCAATGTTCGTCTTAACAGTAATCCCATCCACCCATCCACAATTTTTCCAACACCCCATCCATAATCCAAAATTCATCCCCCATCATCCTCCTTTAATCCAATCCTTTTCATAAATCCATTTCATCCCCCTTACCATCATTCTACCAAATGTCTACGAGCATACCTCCAATGGCCATGGTTTAATGGAGGACATCTTCAAGGGATACCATCCATGAAACTAAATTCTTGATTCCTTCCTCCATCTCCCTATCATACATACACATATCCATATGATTATCCTCATCCTCCTCAATCCTTTCTATTCCAAATATCCAAAAAAAAAAAGTGAAAAAAAAAAAGATAAATCATTTGTCCTAGATGGTGAAAACCACCTTTTGTGGTTCCTTTGGAAAATACCAAGATTAAAACCTATAAAACAAGTGTCATGTGTAGTCTCCCCCATTCTCTGGCACTCTACACTTTGGGGAAAGCTTTATCCCCTATCCATCATCCTATTTAAGCCATCCTCCTCTTCCACCTTTGATCTTTACAAGCCTAAGGATCTTGAAGCATCATGTTTCCTATCTACCATCATTTTATCCACATCTCATAATATCCTCCATCTAATATCCTTTATCCTACCTCCATCCTGCTATCATATCCAGTTCATCCTCATTTTTCACCCTTGTTCTTGATAGAGAGATAAGGGAAAATATCCATACATTCTTTGGACAATGCAATCCTTATTGTTGTTTCCATCCATATCCCTTACGCAATATCCTTCCATATCATTCATCATTTTCCTACCATATTCTTTTTTCAATTGCATTACATCTAGTGTGGGGAATATTGTTCCTTTACAACATATTCCTTGGAGCTCCCTCCTCCCATCCCCTATCTTCTACCCAAACAATCCCTTTATCCTTTTACCAATCCTTGATCCTTCCTTGTCATTAGATCCCATCCATTTCTTTATCCTATCCTTGTACCCTCCATCTTCATTCTTATTCAAAGACTTGATTTCCCCTTGTCATTATTTCCTCTATCCTATCCAATCCAATCCAAGCATCCCCATCTAATCCATCCAATGCAACCAATCCTAATCCATTCAATCCAATCTTGCATTCTAGCTCATCATCTAAAATCAATTCATCATTTTGATCCACTATAAAATTATCATCATACATGGATGTATCCTTCCCAATCCAAGTGTTGTTCCCATTATTAATAACACAATCCTTGGGGTGCATATTATTCTTATCATTAAATTTGTTATCCTCATCATTAATCAATCAATCAATTAGATCAACCAATTTTTAGCTTGACTTGGCATATAATACTTGTTTTCTTTTTCTTTTTTGTGCATACTTTCTTTTTGTTTGTGTGTATAATCATTATTTGCATCTATCATGGTCTTTTCACTCTATTTCCACAAGGGAATCATGGTCTTCCATATCATGGTGTTATAAGGCATATGTTTTCATTTGACCTTTTTGATCATTTACTCGACACATTGTCATCCTGGTTCCTTATACCTTGGTGCATAATGTTAAATACAATATCAAATCTAGGTTTCTTACACCATTATAGCATGATGATCACCCATCCTCCCTCTCACATCCATATCTTCATCATTCCTATCTTCTCTCGTCCATACTTAGCTATTTTTCTCTATCCTTTCATCCTTCATCCTCTAACTCTTCCATCCATTTCAACATCATGCCCATGTTCTTTGAATTTTCCTATCCTCTTGAAGGGGCATACCACTACCTCCTCATCATCCTTCCTCATCCCCATGAGTGATTTGGGCATCATGCCACTAGTCCTTATCCCTTCCTACCCGACTATATTTTATTCTTCTTTGAAATTTTATGTTACTTCTCTTAATCGTAACATCATCTCAAAGAGGCATAAAATGTACACCTAAAATCTGACCTAACCCAACCATAACTAATTTTAGCCTATCCTAAGCCATTAATTAAATTACTTAAATTCATTTTTCCCATTACCTTTATCCCACATTTTCCTAACCAATTAATTAAATAAATATATTGCATTATTTAATTAAGTAATTTATCCATTACCTTTATCCTCAAACCCTCCAACTTAATTAATTAATTAATTTAGGCTAATTAATCCTCATTAAATTTTCCTCCATTATTTAATTCTATTTTATCCCTTAATCCTTACCATTTAATCATAGCCATTGAATCCATTCACATAGATCATAATCTAAACTTGTCATCATGTGACAAGTGTCCCTCTCACATGACTAATACTTTGTTTAGATTCATTGAATCTAGACACTTGCCAAAAGTCAAACTAGCTTTCCATCTCATCCATTCATTTCAATCCCACCTCTTGATCCTATTCATTCACATAAGAATGTTTCCCTAATGCACATCTTAAACCTATCCCTTATCCCACATGTAACACTTGTCACATGACTACATGTGTTCAAAAATTTACAATGAATAGTAATACCCATGATCAAGATAAGGTGAATAAAGAAAATTCTTGCTATAAATTGCAACAAATTGTAACTACATGTTAGAAGGTATCTTTCCCAACCAAAAAGGCAAGAGTGGGTGGGCCTCAATAGGTATTATCAATCAATGGAAAAGGTGACACAACACTAGACAAGGAATGAATGTTTTACTTAGGTTAGTTTTATCCTCATATCCAATTTCCACACATTTAACTCACCATGTGTTCAAGGAGATAACTTAACAAAGTATCACAATATTTAAACTCATATACTCATGCTAAGACAAAAGGGGTAAGTTCAAGCCATATAAAATTAGTAAAAAAAGTGAACATCTCCATAAAACCTTCAATATTTGTGTCAAAATCTACTCCTATGGATCCTATGTGACCAGTTAGGATATTTTATTTTGATAGAGAAACTTGAATAAACTTGCTAAAGCAACAATGTTTTATTTGCCTCTAAGATTCCCTCCAACACAAAGAGAAAGAAAAAAAAATTAAAAAATTAAACTAACACTATTTGTGGACAACATATGATTGTGTGTAAATGTAGATGTTCTTGCATCAAGATGAGTTCAAAAGCTAAAAATAGTATACTCCTTACAAATATCATAATTTGCCATTATTCACTCACCAACTTGAAAACTTCATTTTGGCTCTATTATCTCCATTCAAAGATATCTTATGGCATTTCATAACATGTGTCATATGTTGGTCAACACATATAACTCCCTCTTATAACTTTCTTATGCTCATAAAAGATCTCACATTTCTATTATGGGAGGTCTAACTTTTAGAGGCCACAACTTTTATCTAAGAATCTAATTGAGCCCCTTCTCTTAAAAGTAAAGATTTCAAAGTAAAATTTAATAACTAAAGGTCACAAAACTAATTTCAACATGTTTTAGGGAAAAAATTGGCCATCTAAAGCCCCCAAAAAAACCATTGTGTTCTTAACATTAGAATGCAAGGTTGACAATCCTTTCTTAATAGTTTAATTTGAGATTGAGTTGAGACTAGTGATCTAAATTTGGATGTAAGATGCTCTATATTAATAATCCATTATTAAAATGACCTAAGATAATGTCCTTAAATATAAGTCTTAGACACACAACTTGAAACCTTTTCTATGCAACCCAATAAGTAACAGTCATATTCCTAGCATGTTAGTTTTGGAAAGTAAGAGATTTGAATTTCAAAATTGAAATAGTAAAATTATGAATGTGAATATATCCAACAGACCTTAAGCCTAGTTTAGAGAGATGAACGAATCTATCCAACAAACATATTCCTAAAATGTTAGCTTTGTAAAACAAAAGATTTGAATTTCATAATTGAAAAATTAAAATTATAAATGTGAATCTATATGACGAATAAAACCTTAAATACAATCTAATTTAGAAAGATGAACCAATCTTAATTTAAAATAATAATTTAATTTTAAAAATAATAATTCAAAACTAAAATCAAATAATAAACTTCAAAAGAATATAAATTTGTAATATATCCATTCTTGTAATTTAACTCCTTTACCATTTAAAGTAATTGATGGAAACCAAATAAGGTTCTTGTGGAATAAACCACTTATTATGATATGATTGCCCACCGAATTAGCCTCACAAGGAAAACATAGGTAGATGAAGGGATGGCTCTGCCCATGAGGCACAAATATTTTTCATCTCGCTTCCTCTTGAAAGTAAAACTATATCACTTTTAATTACATTAAGCTTAAAACTAGCTTAGTTATCTTATTCAATAATATATCTAGATAATGTCGAGAGATATTTACATATAGGAGTTTAAGAAATCCAATATACAGGAGACTTAAAAACATATTCCAAATATAAATTTCATCCTGTATTAGAATGCAGTATTGAAGCAAATTGATTTTCAGTGTCAGCATACATTGGAAATTTTAGTCTTGTAAATTGCAGCTTTCATCTATAATTTTATAATTAATTACAAATAATGAAGAAAGTAACTTATTTGTATTGAAAATATTTGTCTAGAACTTACATTAGTTTATTTCTAAGGCTTTAAGCCTATGTTTTTCTACTTTTCTATTTGCAATTTTCTTTCTTATCTTTATTTTTTCATATCTTTCAAATGTGAATTGAGGCATAATGCAGAGTCATTGTGATGCAGGAGCATCCAGTGGTGTAAGGGCAATCTTGCATCACCCAAAAATAGTTAAATTTCAAGTTTCTCAGTTTTTAGATGTTTTTACATTTTTGGATACCCTTTTCCTCATAATGAAATTCCCAATTTATGGTTTTTATTTTCTATTCCTGGGTTGAAAGATATTGCAGTTTTAGTTTCCCATATTTGCACCTGAAAATCTTTCGAGTTAGATTTGAGGCACTTATATTTCTTGGATCAGCGCCAAAACTTGCTAAAATTGGTGTAGAAAATTTCAAGCGCGTTATTGACTTCGAGACCTTTCCAACGGTTCAAACGGTTCGCGAATCAGAGTCCTGGATCAAAAGTTATGGCCCCGGGAAGTTGGCGCACTTTCTAGAATATACAATTGCCAATGTTCTTTTGAAATTTGAACTTCAAGTTGTAATTTTTTGGCGCCAAACCACCTAAAATCAAATTTGAATGTTGTTTTGGCTCCAAACTAATGAGGAGCTCTATTTATGGGTAGGTTTCTAATTTTTGGGTAACTTTTTGGGGACAAGCTCATAGTGCAAAGGGTGATTCTGTAGCTTTCTGTAACTTGCATGTGTTGTAGAACTTGGGGATTTGAGATCCTGCATGTAAGAAGCTCCATTTTCTGAATAATAAAATTATTCTCTTGTTTGTGGGTTAATCTCATTATTTGTGGGTTATTTTCTGTGTCTCAGGCTGTGCCCTCATCAAGTGGTATCAGAGTGGGTTTTCTTGAGTGTGTAGACAGATCGCCAATCGTGAGGTAGTTTGCACCAGGACTGTGGTTGTGGGTCGAGGTCAAGAAAGATGCCTCCAAGAGTGATTCCTGGTAGGAATGGTGGTG
>VDFB02193867.1:292975743-293029444 GCA_007258455.2 Sequoia sempervirens
AGACCTTGTCATTAGAAGTTTCCAATCATCTATTTTAGGGTTTACATCTTTAATGTTTGCTAGCAGTTGGAAAAATATTTTTTGATCATTGTTTAGTCTATCTTGTTTGAAAACCTGATCTAAAGTAATGACATTTGTAAATTCTTCCCATAGTAATATAGCTCATCCTTTGCTACTATATGTTGGTCTGTCATTAACTAGTGGTAATTTCCCAAGGTCTCCAACCAAAATCAATGATATTCTTGGAAGTAATTCATAAATATTGTGTTGAAAATTATTTGTGGTGAATATTCAATTGTAGTACATATCAAACCAATTTTTTAAAGATAAATAATGTATGGTGTTTAAATTTTGAGTGAGAGACATACCTGTAAAGTTTTTATCTAAATTTTGTGGAAAGGCTTGGCAGAGTCGACGGTCTATCTTTTCGAGTAATTTTTCACTTAGAAAGCTCATTTCATCACTCAATATATATTTTATATGTGCTAATTCCTATTGAAAATGTGTTAATCTTGTGCCTTCAATTTCTTTGAAGTCTCTTATTAGAATTTTTTAATATATTTTATATGTGCTAATTCCTATTGAAAATGTGTTAATCTTGTGCCTTCAATTTCTTTGAAGTCTCTTATTAGAATTTTTTAATTTCTAATGAATAGTTGATGCTCTGATATTGAATGTTGCTACTCTAGTTGGAGCAAGTAGAAGAAGGGGAGATTGATTTGTCACTAAAGCTTTCTGAAGCATTTCTTTTATTGCACCTATAACATATGACTTTCTTGTTCCTATTGTTCCTTGAATAATCATAAATAGTGGATATTTATTTTGATTTGAATTGTAGTACGAGAGGATAATACTAACTTCCTTATGTTGTTGATTGTTACAATTTTCATAGTTGGTAGATTGTGCCACATTATGATGAATTAGAGAGTCAATACTCTTCATAGTGGCAATTAAATTAATTGTTGCATTTGTATATTGTTCACTTTTGAAGTCAGTAGACCAATTTGTTTGCTTGTCCAAATCTCTTCTTCCCAACATATCTTTCTCTGAAATGTGTATGGTTTGACCACGTTATATTCTTGATATAATTTCCCATTCATGCTCTATAGTGGTATGTTGGACAATGTCACTGTCTTCTAATTGAGAATCACTATTGTTTTCAACAGTTTTTGTGGTTGTTCTCCACTTGACATGCCATTGATTGTAGTCATGTTTTTCCCAATTTGATAGTATTGGATCATTGTTATGACCAATATCTCTACTAATATCATGAAATGGTTTGTAGAGAAACAATTCTGAGAAGCAAAAATCAAACCATTTATTTGATTCCCTTAGAGGAATAGATAGAAATTTAGGAAAGACTCATATAATAGCCGGTATTTTTCTTGGTTTCCATTTGTTTTCACTTTTATGCTTAACATTATATATCCATGATTTTGTTGAATTAATTAGTGATACTACTTCTATGTGTGGAGGTCTGTTTTTGTATGCATTAATGTAAGATAGTACTTGTTCATCGTTATTGTCTTGATGTAATACCACTCATTTGAAAACCTCTGTTGATACATTTAGATTGATAAATCTTATGTTTCTTTCCACCAATAAAAGTTCTAATAATATATGGCTTGTTTCTTGTGCTCCAATATCCCTTTCTATTATTGTTTCAATTATGAGCTTCTTATAAGATTTTGTAGCAAGATCATCTAGATTTTCTACATTTGCAAGACATACTAACATTTTTTGGTACATTTTTGAGCTTCTCTCTACTTTTGTTGCATACTTGGCAATGTATTTAACCACAACAAGTTTCGAAAGAACTGGTTGCCAATATATATTTTCTCTCCACAGTTGCAAGATGTAGCAGTTGTGTGAGTTAAGCCTGTTGTCATTTCTCATAGGTTCAAATTTTTTTCACTTGTTTCTAAATTTTGATATAATTTTGGTCCTTGTAAATTTAGTGGCCATGGAGTATTGTACCTGTAAGGCATATTATTAACATTTAATTATATTTATTTAACGAATTGGAAAAACACATTTTTTAAAATAATGTATATAAATTTTGTTGCAAGGCTTACCTGTAAACCATTTTTCCATTTTTCTTCCGTAGGCATGCACCTTTTCTACAAATTGTATGTCTTTGTATAGTGTTTTCTATCTCCACATAGTCCTTTTCTATATTTGTTTCTACAAGTTGCCTTGTATTTTTGAGACATGGATGTATAGCAATATGTTGGAATTCATGTAATAAGATGTTTAATTGTTAAATTTGTTATATTAGACAGATATAAGAAATGTATTAGAATGTTGAATTTTTGTGTATATCGATATCGTACCTATGAATTTTGGTTGGTTGTAGTATCTCTCATATTCCATGCATAAATAATATTGTTGAAGTATCTTTCAACTTCATTTCATTGTTCATTGTTGGAACAATCAATAGTATCCATGTTTGGCGCTTCATGTAGCCACAAAAATGCATGTATATGCAGTGATCCTCTATGTTGCCACTCATATCTAGACCAATAATCTTTAACACTTATTCCTTTTTGAAGGATTTATTTTCTGAATTGAGAGTGGCATAAGTGAATCTATTGTGCTACAATATGAGGATAGTCGATAATATTTTTTTTTACCAAAGCTATGTATGTCATGGATCTGTTGGAGATGTTCTTGGCATTAGCACATATAAATATGGCCAATACAGGTTGGTTGCACTCAATGTGAAGAATATTGTAGGTGTACCCATTTGATGTAGCATGTCTATCAATTTTGCATGACATCTTGTCCAATATGATCTTGTGTAGGTCTTAAGGAAGTTCCATATCGCATCAATCTATCCACAAGATGTGATTCTAGAATATAGCACATATGCTCACGTAGCTCATGTATAGCAATTGGCATGCCATGGATGTTTCTTTTCACAAAAATTGTAGTACATTTTTGTGCTCAATGTCTCATTATCATATTTGCCATATAATATCGAAACTATGGATGTTTTGCAAAGTGATAGTCTTTGTATCGAAATAGGTGCTTTACATATTCATGGAGATGTATTTTTCTGATTTGTGGCTCTAACTAATCACATCTACCATCAGGAAATAAGGTTGGAAATGCCATATCAAGTAATCTTGATGTTACATATTCATTTATTGGAGATCCACCGATTGTTGGCCAATCAATAAATGCTATTTGATTTGTATTTGGGTTGTTAACCCATGCATTAATCAACTCCATTTATGTTTTTTCATTGAGTGTTTGAGTTGCCATTGATGTAGTGTGGTCAATGATATCACCTTCATCAATATCCATCACTTTCTGAAGGATCAAAGTTTTGCTTGTATCTACATCTAATTGAATATGCACTATTCAAAGTTGATCGAAGATATTTTCATTAGACTTTGAAGATAAATTGTCAAGAGAATTTAAATCAATTGTGACATCGAAGTAAAATTTATCATGGTTGATTTTGTACTATAGTGCTTTATAAACATGATTTTTGCTCACTATGAAGTGATAATTTGTGCCACATTGATCTTTCCTTCGAACTATTATGATTGGTAAATCTATAATGCAGTGGGGTATTATTTTTTCTATGTATTCAATATGTTGTGGGAAGTTTATAGAGTGTCCTCTATATTTATACTAACCACCTCTTGCATGTGTAACTTGCAATATAGGAAATACATGAGCAATTAACATTTCTTCTACTTGTGTGAGTTTTGATAGTTCAGGTGGTTGGTTTCTTGGATTCATATTATTTGCACCTAAAAACCTATTCACGCCTCTTTCTTGTTTGCATCTACTGTAGATAGGACCCAATGTAGTTTGGAATATTTTAATTCAGACGTAACATTCTTCACAAGTATGACAGACTGATGGGGACTTGTATGCATCTAAATTATTGTGGAATATCATTGCGATATGTTTGAATCCAGTTGTAAGCAATCCATTTGGATTTTTTGTGATTAGAACATTTGAAGTTGCAATAGAGTGGAAATCATTTTCTTGTTCAAATGTATCCCTGTTAATATCTCCTTTTGCTATGTAGTATGTTTGTAAATGTTGTATAGTTAATTGTAATTTTTTCCTAGCATATCTTATTCTATCTGCTTCATTCCTTTTTTTTCCTTTGTTCATCCCTTTCTACACCAGTCATTTTTTGCTATTGTTGTTTTCTATATTCTCTTTGGTATTCTTTTTATACTATTTCCTCTATTCCTCATATTCAAATTGTTTCTTTGGACATCCCATATCTAGAAACAGAACTTGATCCTTTAAATTTAATGTGTATGGAAACAATGTGAGATAAATTTAACTATTGACTTATAAATTCCTTTTTTTTCGTTTTATATTTTTTTTACTAGAATTATTGTGGTGTGTTATCTTATTGATTATAGTATTATATTAAATTGAAGGTTTTTTTATATAAATTATAATATATTTTATATAATTTTATATTGTAGTACTATATTTAATGGTATATTGTACTTGTAATATTATATTATATTATATAAAACTTCAATTTAATTATAGTACAATACTACAAAAATTATAATACATTACAACGTACTATTAGATATGCTACATAAATGATGCCATAATATATCTTTGTGGACCATACAATATTTGCCATTGTTGTTTTATGTATTCTCTCTGGAATTTTTTTTTATACTATTTCCTTTGCTCCTTAGATTCAAAATGTTTCTTTGGATGTCCCATTCTAGAACCAAAAATTGATCCTGTAATATTATATTATATTATTAATACTATATTATAATGTATTATAATTTTTATAGTGTTATATTATAATTAAATTGAAGTTTTGTAATGGTATATTCTATTTGTAAGAGTTAAATTATGTGCATATGTGCACGAATTCCTACAGCTTTAGTACATGTTTGATGGATTCTTTGTGCAATATCTATGATTTGTTGTATATATAAAACATTTTTTTATAGTATACAATTATGCCAATTTGCATACATAAAAGATGTATAATAATTTGATCTAAAACATGTCTAAAAAAAATACAAGTATATACATATATGTGAGAATTAATGTCAAAAGAAAATACACGGGTGTGTTACAAAGTATGTGCATGAGTTATGAATCGTGTTTACAACTATATAAAGAGATATTTGATTGAAAATGCATTGGTGTGTTACAGAGTATGTGCATATGAGTTATGAATACATATAATAAACATTTGTTTTACAATATACAATTATGACAATTTATATATGTCGAAGATATATAATAAATTTATGTAAAACATGTTTACAAAAAATATACAATTGTATACATCTATATATATATATGAAAATTCATGTACACATACATAGAAGATATATAATAATTGTATTTAAAACATGCTACAGCATATGTTACAAAAAATATACAATTATATGTACATATATATGAGAATTAATATACAAAGAAGATATCTTAAGGGATAGATGGTTGGAAATACATTGGTGTGTTATAGAGTATGTGCAATGAGTTATTAACATGTATGAAAACATTGTACATGGCCATAGTTGAAGTACATGAGTTATCGTTAAGAAATAGTATAAATTTTTCAATAATTTGGTGTGATGAGCCTTGCTCATACTATTCATCATAGTAGAGCTCTTTTAAAAATCCAGAGAATCTTGCAACTTTACCACATGTTTGATGGAATTTTTGTGCAATATCTTTGATTTCGTGTATTTCTTCTTCTTCGACAGTGACAGTATGGTAAGTGGCTTCTTCAATGGCATTGATAATCTTGTCAAAATGTTCTAATATTGATTTGATTAACTTCTTGATGGGTGTTTTGATGTAGTAATTTGAGCCCATAGAATTATCTGGATTATAATTGGACTTGTTGCTTAATTGTACAACTAATTTTCTCCAGCATTGATTTGGCCATGATCTAAAAGGAAAGAAAATGAAACTAATACTTACAAGTGTAATAATCATTGTCATATTATTTGGTATAGATTAAAAAAATATAAACAAAAAGCACTTAGTTTTAGAATAGGAAATTAAATATTTATATAATTAATTTTATTTAAACAAAACCAATGGGGTAAATGCAAGAAGATGAGTCCACGAAACATGGAAGTTTTTTCCTTAGACAAAAATCCAAAATCATCTTCAAGAAAATGGGATCTCGTTTAGGTTCAGGGTCTCGAGTCGAAAATAGGATCCCGTTGTTTAAAAACCAGGATCCCGTTTTAAAATAGGCTGTTAAAAAATGGTAAGAAACGAGATCTCATTGCTTGAAGAACGGGATCTCGTTCTTAAGAAACAGGATCCCATTCTTGAGAAATGAGATCCTATTTTTTAAGAAATGAGATCCCATTTTTTAACAACCTGTTTTAAAACAGGATCTCAATTTTTAACAGCCCATTTCATTAAAAAAATATTTTTATATAATTTTAAGAAACGAGATCACATTTTATAGAATGGGATCTCGATTTCAAAACAGGATCTCATTTCATTTAAGTATAAAAAATATATATTTTTATGAAATGGGATACCTTTTAAAAAAAAAAAAAAAATGGTTGGGTTTTTTCTTTGTTTTTCGGTTCGAGAAAAGGCTTGGGAACCTGAACCTAGGCCTTGGACATGGTTTGACCTGGAAGTTGAAGATCCTGACAATGTCACAAGAAAATAGTGACTTTAGGCATATGTTTGAAGACCTTTTTTGCATAATTTTTTAATGAAATTAAAACCCATTATAGATGAGACAGTGTAGATTCCAAATATGTAATTTTTTTACAATTGGATTATTTTTTCTATTTTTCAATTAATTTATGATTAAACAGGTCCATAAACTTGAATTATTAGGGGATTTTAGTATTTTAATAACTTTTTACTAACATAATCTTTTGAAAAAAAATTGCACAAAAGTGTACTTCAAACAATTCTTTTCAATTTAAAAAAAAAAAAAATGATAATTTTAGGTCATCTTATGTGTGACGTACACGATGATTGTTCAAAACACCAAATATGGCCAGTAAAAAATTAACAAAAAAAAATATTCAATAAAAAATTACAAAAAATGTGGAAAGCATTCTTCAGTGAGTTAAAAATATTTTCCTAAAAGGATTTAGAAAAATATAATTATTTAGGTCAAAATATGGATGGTGTACACGTGCATGGTATGATAAAAAAAGTGACTTTTAAATAGTGGTTTTTGGAAACTCCTATTGAAAATCAATTTGTATCATCTAGGTATTGAAATAAATTACATATTTGGAAACTAGATTCTAGTACTACATTTTATTATTAGTGAAATTTTTCAAGATTCCATCTCTAAGTGCTTCAAATTTTAAGGTCAAATGCGCTGAATTCTAAAAATTAGGGAAAACACTTTCTACTAAATGGCCAAAAAGTGGACTCAACTTCTTGTCAGCACCCAATGGTTAGAAATATAATTTATATTTTCAGAAGTGTAGTAATCATTACCATATAATTTGATATAGGTAAAAAGAATGTAAACAAAAAACATTTAGTTAGTTTTAAAAATGGAAAAATAATTAGTCATATATCTCAATTTAATAACACCATAATAGAATTGTATAAACATATATATACATCGCACTTATAAATGTTACAATAGTTGCATGACTGAATTGAATCACAACAACAAAATAGATATGTATTATACCTATACATACATGCATAATATTTACATGCTTGCTTCACTCAAAATATGAGGATCTGAAACTTGATCAATTGACTCTAGTAGAACCTTGCTTTTAGATAAATAATTAAACTCTTTTGTTTTCATGATTGTGCACTTTATCCTCTCTGCATAATTGTAACTCTCTTCTTTCACTTGAACTATAAATATAAATTTCTTGAAAAGTACTTTGCGTATAATATCTCCAAACTTCAAATCATCTTGATCTTCATGTTTCAATATATATAATTCTTGTGTTGTCACACCCATTATTTCTTTTGTTTCCTTTTCAAAAGCAATAAGCCAAGTTGAACCAATATGATCTTGCACTTGGCATTGCAGGAGATATCTATAATCACAATTAGGAAAACTCTTATCACATTTTTGGCAATATTAATTATCATTGTCATTTTTCTGCACCTTTTTTGCATTTCTTACCTTCAATCTCCATGGGGAAAGCATTGTAATAGAAATTCTCATATTTGATGAAAGATAATGTAGCTTTTAGTAGAACCCATGCATTTGTATTGCATAGGAAAAGTTGTCTATCTTTAATTTCTTCCGCAGTTTTCAACATTAAAGGTTGTCTAGCAAATGAAATTTCCTTTGTCGTAGAGTGGGAGGTGGAAATTTTTTCCTTCTATATTCATCCAAGATCTCAACTATTCTGACTCTAGAAGACTTGGATTTATCAAATTTTGGGTGGTACTTATTGTTCCTAAAGATTTTCCACCATAGTCATTGACTCTTGCAGCCTTTGCAACAAGAATTGGTAAAGTTTTTGAATGACGCAATTTTTGAAGTTGTTCACCTTCATTGTTGCAAAAATCACCCCACATTGTGAAGTCAATTTTGTAAGCTAAGATGTCTTTAAGCTGAACAGTTTGTTTTTGAGTTTGAGTACCATTCTTTCTGAATATTCTACTACATGAATTGGTTGATAAAATAATACCAATGATATCAACCATTGAATTTCTTTGCATATCATTAAGTTCACTTATTGGTGTAAATTTGAAACTATGCTTCGGTATTAATGTATCCTCCTCAATACATAAGTGAACAATGGAAGTACTTTGCAACAAAATTTCCCATTCATTTTTTAAGTTGTTGAATTTTTTGTTTGCACATTTGAGGGTCCCATTGGAGATTGTAAATACTCTTCCATTCTCAATACAATTATAGATTTTTTTTGCAATCACATTAAAAAATGTGACTCTTATTTCACCACCACTATAGTCAAGTAGATCAAAGCTAAAAACCTTGTCATTTCCATTTGTGTTATTAAAATGGTGAAGTTATTTTTGATTGATTAAGTAGGGAAAGGGCCCTGACCCATATAAGGAACAACATTCAGGAGACCACCATCATTACAAAATAGCATAACAGAGGAAGCAAAAAAAAAGATAACTACTTCCCTCCAACCCAATCAACCAAAAAACATTAACCAATTCCCACTGCATCAAACTTTATAATTTTATCAATTATAATTCTTTCCCCATGGAGATTGAAGGCAAGCATAACCTTAAAAGAGTATCCAACCAATAACAAGAGTTCTTAATAGAAAAACAACTAGGAATATAACAGCTCAAGCACCTATGACCAATACCAACTAAGAATCTTATAGAATAGCAAAAAAACTTCATGGCAGCAAGCAGCAAAAAATAGGAGGAACAGGAGCCGAGGGTTAAGCATCCTCAACCATGCTCCAGGCTTTCATCAAGTCTTCAACCGAGTCTTCAAAATTCTCTTTGAGCTCCATCTTTCTAGACAAGTCAGCCTCATCACCGCCCACCTTTTTCCTCTGCTATTTCTTTATTTTTCCTTATCCAGAGATAGTTTCCATAATCTCCCTTTTCATGATAGCATCCACGACCCTGCATAACTCTTCACCGCAATTTCAATTGCCTAGAACCTGCTAGTAGTGTCATCTTTTTGCATCATTTTTTGCAAAAACTCCATCCTTTCCTCCACCCTTTGAATTCTAGCAGTATCAAAACCCAACATGTTTTCTTTTAAGTTTTCATTACCAGGGTTAGTAATCTCCATATCCTCTAGGTCATTGTTAACATCACCTTTTTCAATAGCCATGCCATTTCCCTCTTCATCATCTCGTCCATCCTCATGATGTGAATCCCCATCCTCCTCCTCGTGGATAGACTCCTCCACCTCCTCCGACTTTGACTCCTCTTCCTTAGGGAAATCATCCCCGCCAAGGTTCTTTGACACTTCCTCAGAAGAATAAGCCTTCTCCTCCCTCATCACCTTATTTCCCTTACTATCCAGAGACTTGTCTGCATTCCTATCTTTTGGATTTTTATATTTTGTACTATTGTCAGAGCCTTTCAACACAGCCAAAGCAAGTCAGGTCAACCTTCAACCCACTAGAGTAGAATATTTAGGGTCATCACTGTCATCAGGAATAGTAATGGTGTTGGGGTCAGCCCCCAACTCATGAATCAACATTTTTCTCTTCTTATTAACAAGAAGAGCAATGGGAGTAGCACTACACTTTTCTAGAGTAACTTTGAGAAGGTTCATCCAAGACGAGTCCACAGGATTTGGGGAGGCTTTGGTAGAGTCTTTGGTCAGGGAGTGGGGCCAGTTTTCTATAAGCTCAATTTTAACAGAGCTCTTGGGAGTGGGATTTTCAAGAAAATTTAGGAACACATTTCCCTATGGAGAAGTAGCAAGGATGTATTTACAAATTGCATGAACCAAGCCTTGGTGTAATGGAAGGTTAGTGCCATTGGTGAGACTTTGGCTCAGAGAAGAAAAGAGGAAAAATGGGAGATTAATTTTCTCAAGATGACAGATGCGGTTGAGAATTGGAAAGTGATAGCCATGAACAAATTGAAAATGGCCCTCCAAGGTAAATTATTTCATTACAAAGAAACACACATTATGGTATGATGGAGGAAGTAAAACCCTAGAGTAACCATTTTGAAATATCTAAGCTTTTTCTTTAGCCTCAATAAACTTATCAATATAAGTTTGATATTTTCCAGTGCTTACCTTAGCCACCTTCTTCCCTTCATACGCCAACCCCGTAGCTTTGGCTATGAGCTTAGCATCAATTGTGAAATGGAGACCACCCAGGTCAACTTCCCCATCTTTTCACGCATTCACAAATTTGTAGCTTAGTTGCTCGCTGCATCCTTCCATGGTAGAAGAGTAAGGGGTAAACCCAACCCACTCGAACAAACCCTAGATCTCTGCATTCTTCCTGAGGGAGTCATATTTACTCAGCTTTTTTCTCTTTTTGGGGCCACCCATGGCTTTCTCCTTGGCTGAGTAATTCTTAGGAAGAAGTAAAAACTCATCTCTCCGGCCTTCCTCGTTCACAACCATCGCAATAGGTAATTCAAAAACTTCAATCTTGATAGAGACTTGGTGATTTTTCATTTGCAAGAATAATGGCTTGAACCTTCTGGCAGTTTGATTAAAATAATCAAACTGAATGCAAAGCCAAATACCATGTTTTGGAATCCCATCATTATGAAAACTAATTACTCTACCACCTTTATGAGCGATGATTACTCTTTTTTTATTATCCTCCTTCCCATCGATGATAACACATGTCAAAATGTCTTTTCCAAATTCAAACACCGAATTTTTAGAGATATGAATAATAATCCCAATTCCCTCATTTACATATTTCTTTTTATCACACAAGGTTTCCAAATCAATTTGTCCTTTCCACCCTTTTCTTTTTAAATCTTTCAAATTTGGCATACCACATCTTTAATATTGTACTTCCCAATCAGTCCAATCAGCAAGCCCAATTGCCACCAAAGAAATACAACCACCAACTTGACAGCTGGATGACCCTGTGAGCCACTAAATTTAATTAGTATCATCCTTTTCGTGATTAATCAAATCCCCCACTCTATTCTTAGCAATTATTTCTTTAATTTGGTTTGATAAATTGGAAAAATCCCAAAATTTTAACACCTCCTGCCTAAAACTAAAATTTGCTAAGGAACTCGTAGCCTTGTTTCCTTCCCTAAAGGTGTGGTAGATTTTGTAACTTTGGAAAGAATGTAACATATTTTTGCAGTCACCCAGAAGATCTTTTATCTCCCAAGGGGCCTCTGCTTTATTATTTAAATAGTCAATTGTCAACTTAGAATCACCCTCCAAAATAACCTTTGTGTAGCCATTATCTTGAAGATAACATATTCCTATCCAAACAATATATGCCTCCGCCAAGTTATTTGTTGATGTTCCCAAGCCCTTGTTGTTTCCAGCCACATAGATTCCCTGATCATTTTTAACAACCCCACCTACACCCACTAGGCTAGGGTTGCCTTTTGAGAAACTATCAAAATTACATTTAATCTACTCAGGGTTTGGGGGGATCCAAATAGTACTTTTCCTGATAATCTGTTTAGCCCAATTAACATTATTACAGTCATGAGAAAGACCCCAATGTTGCTTGATTCTCATCTCTTTATATGAAGGCCCTTTCTTTGATGGAACATACTTATATCTTTCTATATTCTCTTGAATCTATTTCCTAATGTAATGACGGAAAAAGGTCCTCTTAACTTGGCCTTGATCTAGTGTTGTAATATACCTAACATATTCACATTAGGTCTTGGGCCCTTGTGAACTAAATGGATTAAATGATACCTTACTTAAGTGTTGTGAAGTGTTGTAATTCACTCTCAGACTTTTTTAAGGTCTTGTTAATGAATCACACCTAAATAACCTCTTTTTAACATTAATCTTGCCTTATTTCAAAGTGTTGTAAAATGTTGTAACACACTTTCACACTTTTTTAAGCTTATCATTAATAATTGGGATTTATTATGCTTTAATTGGCCCCATTTTGCATCTACAAGCCTTATTTATGTGTATTTTTGAGGATAATCCTAACAAAAGCATTTAAAACACCAAAATCCCAAAAACCCACCTCAAATTCCTAAGGTGGGACTCATTTGCCATTCTGGGTGAATGAGTCCCCTTAGGTGGGACCCGTTCACCTAGGGTGCCGAATGAGTCCCATTTAACTCAAAATCAAATTTAATTTAAATCTTTGGTAGGATTTTATTCTCCAAGATCCAATGTCGGCTTGTAGTGTTGTAATTTTGGGAATTCCTGCATAATTGAGTATAAATACAAGTTTCTTTCATTCATTTCTCACCCAGCAAGTTGAATGAGCATCCTTATAGAAAATTTGAGTTCACAAGAGTATTCAAGAGCATTCAAGGGTAGATTATTCAACATTTTAGAGCATTCTTCAAGCATCAATCATCATTCCAAAGATCTCTTGCATCATGTTTGTTAGTGTGCTAACAATTTGTGGTGTAGGGTTTTGTGATTCAAGAAAACATTGCATTCAAGATCTATCTCCTTCAAGCTAGAGTCAAGAACCACCTGAGCCATTGTAGCCATTTCAAGCATGTACTTACAACACCTTATTGCTAGGGTTTGGTGATTTATAGCATCATATCTTGTTCATTCATCATTCTCCTTTCATATTTCATTTCATTTCAAGGATTGATTTACAACAAGGGGTTTGACCAAGGAAAACCCCTATCCACTAACCCCCAAACATTTTTGCCCTCCTTTGTGTGTGATTTGTAGGGATAGGTTATAGATTTCTCAAGGAGAAAGATTGGAGAAGTGTTGCAAAACATCCAAAGTTGTCAAAATTTTCATCAAGAGTTGAAGATCCTTAGAGATCATCTACAAGTCACAAATTGTTGTTTCAGATCCAAAAACCAATCAAGAAGAGCAAAGCAGAATGAGGAGTACAAAATCAACTTTTGAAGCTTTAAAAAATCCTAACTAGACTAATTCACCACTTTTGGCGAATGAGTCCCAGTTCCAGTCATTTTTTAGGACTTTGCAGATTCTGATACTTTTTTGCCCGAAACCTATTCCATCACAGTTTGCCACAAACAAGATTGATTCACCTAGCTTGGTGAATGAGTCCTAATCAACCTTAACAATAAAATTTCTAGCAATTCAAACCTCCATTCAGCCACCTTCCATATTTCCAGGTGCACACATTTTGTTTTACAGTTTTCTATTTCATTTCAATCACTTTTTAGGTCATTTAGTGTTAGTTTGCATTCAATTAGGTTTTTTTCATTCCATTTTTCATTTCATAATCTTTTCCAAGCCTAAACTTGGTGGTGAACCCCTCATTAGATCATATTCAACCCCTAAGATACCGCTTAGCAAGATCTCTTTCTCCCTTGCATTGAGATCTCAAGGGTTATCCTTGAATGAAATTGGAAAAGTGGGTATGCTTTATGTCCAAAACCATATGATAGCATCCAAACCACTTTTTCACCATTTCATTTTGGTGAACCTGCATTTAGAACACTAAATTTTTGATTTGGAGTGCATTTTCATCCTAGATCTTTCTTGCATTAACATTGCATTAGAGTTTGCATTGGTTAAATTGCATTCTAGGGTTTCAAATTTTGCATTAGTGAAAGCTCATATAGCTTGCATTTTTGCATCCAATTTCACTAAAAAAAATCATTCAAATTTTTCATTTGCATCTTGGATCTAGATCAGAAAACATAAAAAGCATAAAATTCAATTGAAAATTTCTAAAAATTTTGAAAAAAATCATCCTTGAGACTCATTCGCCACCCTAGGCAAATCAGTCCCTCTACAAATTTTGTATTGCATTTTTTGGCATTTAGAATTCAGTTTTTGAGTTTCTATTTGTTGTTATTTGCTGTTTGTTTTAGTTTCCATAATTTTTGTTACAAACATTTCATTTTTCTTAGCTTATATTGTATTTGCATTCACATTTCATTTAGTAGCCCTTGTATGAGTATTTGGTGTCCTATTACTAAAACTATAGTGAGACAAAGTTCGAGACTTATGTCATCCTACGATAACACAATCATTGTAGATCTTGGGTTGTCAAGCTCTTTCACTCCTAGTATTGACATTAGTACACTAGGTATGGATAATACCCTTAACAAAAAATTTCTTTCAAATAGTATGCAAGTTGAACCAAGGAATGATAATGTCCCACAAGAAAACATAATTCAAATTCATGAGGACCTAGAAAACTTACAACACCAACTGCAAAATGACATCTCAACTACTGTCATTCCTACTATAGATAACATTCACCGCATGCTTGAAAGTGAAGATTAGCTTGACCTTATGAAAAACATAGTTCAAATCTTTGGAAAATACCTCACCCCAACCACTAGTTTTCCTTTACCAACAAGCAATGTTACAAGCTAAGGAGAAACTAAAATTCCTCCTCCCTCAACAATTGCCTCAATACCTATCTATACCACTCCTCAAGTCACAACAACAATGCAACAAGTTAGTAATGTGATTCCTTCCTTGGTATTCCTACTAGCATCCCTAGTCCCTATGTGGCATCACAAGTCATATCTCCTACCACCTTACCACCTATAAGCATTCCATTCACTTGTCCTTCAAACACATACACCCCTTCACCACTTTCACTTCCCTCTCACAACACAAGTAATGATCCTCTCATAGCTCAACTTTTCCAAACTATTTCATCCCTCCAAAAACAAATTACCACCATCAACCACAATCAAAATGGTCCACCTACATATTATGTCAAAAGTAGTCCATTGTCCATGGTGATATTGTGAACACCGATGCCACATGGTATAGAGGTGCCTAGATTTGAGAAGTATGGGGGGAAGGGAGATCCTTCTAACCATGTTAATGCTTATACTATTAGAAACCAAGATCTGATTGCAAACCAGAAAAATCACCTTCCACAGAAGAGAAAAACAAAAAAGCAGAGATTTGTAAAAGATGTGAAAAATGATATATTCAAAGTACAAAATAATTACAAGAGATAATTTTCTTTATAAAAGCAAAGATGCATAACCCTAATCTTATCTTGAGCAGCAAGATAGCTTAATAAGATAAAGATGAAAACCTATAACCTAGGAATTAAATAATGCCTAAGTAAAGTTATGCAAAGTGTAATTAATAATTAATTACACCAACACCCCCCATAAGTGCAAATGATGTGAGATGGGTCCCGACAAAAAAGGCCTGATCAGGTACCCATTTACAAATGTAAAGAGAGAGAAAACCTAGTGGGAAAAACCCCCCCTCAGTGAGATGAACTGCTGCGAAGAATCACTAGAAGAACTCTGAAGAAGCAACACTGGAACCCCAAATCCAACAAGCAAGGAAAGATAATTTTGTCTACAACTGAAACCAACAAATGGAATCACAAATGTAACAGCAGACCCGATGCCAAGGAACACTGGAAACTCACATATTGGATCAAACCTGGAATCTATAAGCAACATTAGATGAAAGGAAGAAATGACCCATAATGATGACAAATCTGGAAGTTGTGTCCTCAAAGCTAATGCCAAACTGAAACTAAAACTGCCCATAAGATGAGTACCATCAATATTTTGGAACATTAACCATAAAAACATGGCCTTCAAACTAAGAAAGATCTGAACCAATGTGGATCAAGAACCATAAAATCCCAATGTGAAGTGTGAACCGAAGCAAACCAATGAAATTTCTAGCTAAGTAAGAAAGAAGCTAAAAGAAACAACATGAAACCAGAAAAACTCATGCAAGTTGTCACCAATATGAAGAATGGATGCAAGAACCCTCCTTAATGGAACTTTATATCAGTTCATCTATTACAATGCCCAATGATTGCAAAAAGAGAGAATGCAAAACTATAGAAATATAAGCAAAAATGCAAACCTCGTGCACAAAAAAAAAATGAATGCATGCATAAAATAAGGTACACATCTTCTGTAAATGACCTTTGATCTACATAGAGGCCGAAACCAGCTTTCCAATGCCGCGAAATTATGAAAAAGGGATAAGCGAGTCAAAAGATAGGTCTCCTAGAGTGAAAATGGAAACATCTGACTTCTGAGGCTGAAAAAGGAATCAAAAATGAAAAACCAAAAAATCACACCTACACCATTGCATAGATTGTCGAAACAGCTTTCTGACGATATCTCGTTTGCAAAAAAAGGACGGCGTATGCCCAAGTTACGCCCGTTTCTGTGAAAGTGCTCCAAAAAAGTCCATTTTGGCTGCTAGAAGCCCATAGGGGCTAAAAACATAAAGCCCCTAGTCGCCTAGGTGGACTAGGGGGCTAGCGGCAAGCTCCAGGGGTCGAGCCCCTGGTCGCCCATGTGACCAGGGCGGGTGCTTCGGGTGGCAGGGGCTGGAGCTCAGCGGAGCCCTCGGTTCTTAATGCGACTAGGGCGGGTGCTGAAACTTTGGTAGGGGCTGTGGCGTGGGGATCAGTCCCCAATGTGACCGCATGCTGGGAGCTAGGGCTTGCGGGGGCTGAAACCGAAGCGGCAGGCAGGCGGCGGTGGTTTGGCGGTGGTGCAATGGAGGCCGCCGGGTGGCAGACGGGCGATGCTATCTTTTAAATAGGCAGCATCGAAAATCAAAAGGAATTTTGACTTTTTTTAATATTTTTTTTTTATTTTTTTCAATTTTTGAGCCTCAAAGAACATGCCTAGGGGCTGTACGGCCCTCGGGTAAAAAAAATTTGGCTCTCCAGATGACTATTTCCAAATTGAATAAATTTTATATCAAAATAGGGGTTTTTGGGCACTATGAATCCAACAGCGAGGTCTGTTTGGGCCCAAAGTGCTCTAAAAATTAGGTGACCCCCAAATCTATCAAAAAAATCACCGAGCTTGAAACCCTAGCAAATTTGGCAAACGGTGACCAAAATGAATGAAATAAAAGCCATTTCTGAGTTTTTCCAGTGCTCTAAATCTGATGGAAAACCCCAAACTAATCCAAGATGCTCCATAAAGATGCTCAAGGAATGAATCCCTCGAGGGACCCTGAACGAGCTCTGTAATGAAATCCTCCAAAAAAGCTAAGAAGGGGCTACAAATCGAGGCTTTGATACCATGTTAGAAACCAAGATCTGATCGCAAACCAGAAAAATCACCTTCCACTAAAGAGAAAAACAAAAAATCAGAGATTTGCAAAAGATGTGCAAAATGATATATTCGAAGTACAAAAATTACAAGAGATAATTTTCTTTATAAAAGCAAAGATGCATAACCCTAATCTTATCTTGAGCAACAAGATAGCTCAATAAGATAAAGACTAAAACCTATAACCTAGGAATTAAATAATTCCTAAGTAAAGTTATGCAAAGTGTAATTAATAATTAATTACACCAACATATACTGCCTTATGTAGTGACTTTATCCTAGATGATAAACTTTTGGAAAAGCTTTTTCCTAGATCCTTGAAAGACATCGCCTTGGAATGGTTTTCCTCTTTACCGAACAACTCAATTCATTCATTCAATGAACTTGTTGAGGCATTTTTCAACCACTTCCAATTCCATATGACTCCTACAATGACCTTGGTTGATTTGATGAGATGTAAGCAAAAAGAAGAAAAGATAATTGACTTTATCTCACACTATCAATCATTTTATTCCCAAATATATGTCAAGGTTCTTGACCCTCATCTTCAAAATATGTTCATAGAAAACTTACAAATCAAAATTAAAGACAAACTTACAATGATGAAATTCCCATCCTTCATGCACTTATGTACCACACTCCATGACTATTAGAATTTGGTTAGTAGTCGAGATACAAAATCCACTTCTAGCCGAACTAAGAAATCCAATCCCGCAAACCCAAAAAATTCCCAACCATTTAGAAGAAAAAACAAGGGGTTCCTCCAATTCAATCCCCCTCAACAAAAAACTCAAAATGTCAATAATCAAGTAGTTGTTGTTAAAGCCTTGATACCCTTTAGCTATGGGGACCTGAAAAGGCAATTCACTCCCTTACCTAATACCCTTCACAACACAATGTCCCAACTTTTAGACTAGCAAACGATTACCTTTCCTCTTGTCAAAACACCTAATCCTAATAATCCTTTACCCCCAAGGTTTAGATCAAATTCTTATTGCCACTATCATTGATAAAATAGACATGACACAGAACATTGCAAGCGTCTTAAACATCTTATGCAAGACCTCATTAATTCCAATCATCTTTTTGTTGGAGGTGTTAGTGATCAAGGTATGTTGCCCCTCTTAACCAAAACTTGCAAATTTTCACCAACCCCATTGCAAAAACATAATATTTCATTTATCAAAGCTAGTGAAACTACAAAGATGATGTGATGAGTGTTGATACGGATGATGACAACAATGATATTGTTCAACATGATCCTACTAATAATGATCATATGGATGAGATGGTAGGAGTGATAAATGTCATCCCTCATAAGGGTTGACCTGAAAATTCTCTTGACATTGATTTTTCCTCTAAGGATATACTTTAACATGCTCTTGATAGTCCTCTTTACATAGCCAGTCATATCTATGGCAAGCCCACTAATGGGATATTAATCGATCCCACCTATGGAGAGAATGTGATCACCGAGGAATTCCTACTTTTGCATGAGCTCTATCAAGATGTATATGGTAAACCGAAAGCATGGATCAAGACACACAATGGTTTTGCTTGCCCTACAATAGGATCGATCACCTTACCATTGCAAATAGGACCAAAAACATTAGATGTCACATTCTCCATCATCCCATAGTTGGGCCAATTTCACGTGAAGCTAGGCCACCCATGGCTTTGCTCCATGAAATTTGTCCCTTCGGTCATACATAAATGCTTGAAATTTCCCTTTAATAATGAAATATTCATTGTCCACCATAGTGGCTTCAACCCTTTGTCATCCAAAGGAAATTTTTCCTTAGATGCCTTTTTGGCCCGAGCCTATGGAACCTATAAAGCCATGAGAAGAATTATTTTTCCTATCCTACCAAAAATTCAAAGCAAAGAAGATAGCCAAACTATCCCTCTGAAACATGTCCCCATCCACCTCTGAGCCTACCATCCTTGACGAAACCATGTTACAACCTAAAGAAAATCCAAGCACCCAAGACCAACCTAAGATAGAACCTTCACCCACCTCCTACAAGCGACCAAGAGACAATGAAAACAACCTTATCACACCTCCTAGAATAAAACAAGTATGCAATGTCAAAGAGAAAGTGGTTGAACAACCTCATGTGGTTCCTTCCATTCCTCCCCTTATGGAAGAAAAGTAACCCATGGTTGATCAACCTTCTCCTACAAAAACATAACTTGAAAACAAAAATAAAAGAAACAAAGGTGCTAGGGAGCGTAGGCATAGACGTCGTGCCCTTGTTCACAAGATACATGAAGAATTTAACAAAAAAAATCAAGATCTAAACTTGATTTAAGCAATGCATGATAACTCTACCCCTATCACGAAACAAGACAATTCAATACAACCTCCACAACAAGAGTTGAACTCTTCTATGGACATTATCCTTCGACCTCCTATTGTGATTAATTTGGATGAAGATGATGAGGT
The DNA here is from genome assembly GCA_007258455.2 of Sequoia sempervirens. Lineage (NCBI taxonomy): Eukaryota > Viridiplantae > Streptophyta > Pinopsida > Cupressales > Cupressaceae > Sequoia > Sequoia sempervirens. The sequence continues at coordinate 292,995,782 of VDFB02193867.1, forward strand.
TGCTAAAATTGATGAAGAGGTGCATAATGAATTGAACACATTGTTTTCCTCTTCCATGAGCTTAAATGACAAATATCCTACAAATAGTGTTGAATCAGATGCTTCTCCTAGTTCAGCAGTTTCTCTTGTCCCTTTGGCTAGTTTCTCGCCTTTGGTATACAATGAACATGACTGGGAGGTGGATGACCTGCTCATAGGTTGAATCGCATGTGCCTTACTAGTCTTTGGCATTATTTGTTTCTTTTTCATTTTCCTTTATGTGATTACATGTGCGTAATGTGATCCCTCGTGAAATTTTGTTTGATGTTCTCTCTCTCTTTGTGGCATTCCTCTATATGTATCTTCATTCTTCTCTATGTCATGCATCTCTTTCACTTTTTATCTTTATCTTTTTCATTTCGTCTTGTGTTTTCCTTTTGGGGATGATGCAAGGCGTCGAGACATTCATGTCTCTTCCATGTTGACCCAAAAGCTTTTCTTTTATCTTTATATTTTCATTTTTTCTTGTGTTTTCCTTTTAGGGATGACGCAAGGCATCGAGACACCTTATGTCTCTTCCATATTGACCCAAAAGCTTTTCTTTCATCTTTATCATTTTCACTGTGTCTTGTGTTTTCCTTTTGGGGATGACGCAAGGTGTCGAGACATTCATGTTTCTTTCATGTTGACCCAAAAAGTTTTTCTTTGTTTTTGCTCTCTTTGTGTCATTCTTCTAGTTCTATGTGTATTTTGGGAATGATGACAGTTTCAGCTCTCTCAAAAAAAAATGCAGCAAAGAACATACTGACCCAAAATTCATAGATCCCTTATGTTTTTGTTGTTTTCATTTTGGGGGCAACCCCTCTCTTTTCCTTTCTTTTTTTTCACATAATGTGGCTTTACTTGGAAGCATATGTTTGAATTTATCATTGGCTACTTTAAATTAATTTCTCATAGTATGGTGTTTAACAATTTCTTTAAAGTGGCGGCATACATTGGCATTATTCTTTTCCATTTTTCTTTTCTCATGGTTCATGGTGTAGTCTTCTTACTTTGTATGATGCATTTTCACTTTGTGGATGAAATTGGGTGTGATGTCCTTCAGGAGCATGATCTCTCTCACCGTATTAAATTCCTCTTAGTGGCTTGATGTGATGCACTTCATCCCCTAAGTTGTGAATTTTATAATCTTTGATTGATCCTCTCATGGAGACATTAGGCATAATGTTCCCTAAGTTAAATTCCTCACATGAATTAAGCAATACTCCTTTGAACATTCTTTGCATGTTACATTTTTCATTTGTTGTTATATGGCCACCTTGCATAACACAACTTGCATGCATGTGGAGCCATCTTTTTTGTTCACGAGCTCCAAGCATACAAAGTTTTTCTTGTCTCATGAAACTCAAAACTCATTTTTATGTGGTGCCTTATCAAAGTTATCAAGAGGTATAACTTTGGTATGGTTTGACTGGGAAGCCTGATCGAGGCATGACTCTCCCTATAGCCACTTGCATGTATGTGAGTGCATACCAGCCATGGGTGTATGTTTCTCACCTTTTAGGCCTTCTCACTCGGTGGACAGCCTAAAGTTCTGTCACCTCAGAGTGAGTATGTATTTTCCAAAAAAATAGCCTAGATTTGATCCACATCGTGATGGACAAATGATCGAAGCTTGATCCGATATTTTTACTTGTTTCCTTTTCCTTTATCTTTGATAGTGCATGATTGTGCCTTTGTGTTGCTCTCTATTGTTATCATGTGTGTTCCTTTGCGCTTATATTGGTTTTCCATAGGACCTTGGTCCTAGGGGCTTGTGCAACCCCCTTGGTCACAATTGTCCTATTTTTCTGGAATTGGTACATTTGAACCCCCCTTGATCATTATGGAATTTGGTCTACTTTAGTGTGAGTTGGAAGCAAGATCCTCCTCTCACTAAAGTGGGGGCTAGATGTAATGACAAAAAAAGGTCCCCTTAACTTGGCCTTGATTTAGTGTTGTAATATACCTAACATATTCACATTAGGTCTTGGGCCCTTGTGAACTAAATGGATTAAATGATTCCTTAATTAAGTGTTGTGAAGTGTTGTAACTCACTTTCACACTTTTCTAAGGTCTTATTAATGAATCACACCTAAATAACCTTTTTTAACATTAATCTTTCCTTATTTCAAAGTTTTGTAAAGTGTTGTAACACACTTTCACACTTTTCTAGGCTTATCATTAATAATTGAGCTTTATTATGCTTTAATTAGCCCCATTTTGCATCTACAAGCCTTATTTATGTGTATTTTTTAGGATAATCCCAACAAAAGCATTTAAAACACCAAAATCCCAAAAATCCACCTCAAATTGCTAAGGTGGGACTCATTCACCATTCTGGGTGAATGAGTCCCCATAGGTGGAAAATGAGTCCCATTTAACTCAAAATCAAATTTAATTTAAATCTTTGGCAGGATTTTATTCTCCAAGATCCAATGTCAGCTTTTAGTGTTGTAATTTCGGGAATTCTTGCATAATTGAGTATAAATACAAGTTTCTTTCATTCATTTCTGACCCAGCAAGTTGAATGAGCATCCTTATAGAAAATTTGAGTTCACAAGAGTATTCAAGAGTATTCAAGAGAATTCAAGGGAAAATTATTCAACATTTTAGATCATTCTTCAAGCATCAATCATCGTGTCAAAGATCTCTTCCATCATGTTTGTTATTGTGCTAACAATTATGGTGTAGGGTTTTGTGATTCAAGCAAACATTGCATTCAAGATCTATCTCCTTCAAGCTAGAGTCAAGAACTACCTCCATTGTAGCCATTCCAAGCATACTTGCAACACCTTATTGCTAGGGTTTGGTTAGTTGTAGCATCATATTTTGTTCATTCATTATTCTCCTTTCATATTTTATTTCATTTTAAGGATTGATTTCCAACAATGGGTTTGACCAAGAAAAACCCCTATCCACTAACCCCCCAACATTTTTCCCCTCCTTTTGTGTGATTTGCAAGGCTAGGTTGTAGATTTCCCAAGGAGCAAGATTGGAGAAGTGTTGCAAAACATCCAAAGTTGTCAAAATTATCATCAAGTGTTGAGCCTTGGAGATCATCTACATGTCACAAATTGTTGTTTTAGATTAGGAAACCAATCAGGAAGAGCAAAGTAGACTGAGGAGTACAAAATCAGCTTTTGAAACTTTAGAAAAGCCTAATTGAACTGATTCGCCATTTTTTGTGACTGAGTCCTAGTTCAAATCATTTTTCAATACTTTGCAAATTTTGATACCCTTTTGCCCGAAACCTGTTCCGGCACAATTTCCCATAAATAGGACTGATTCGCCTAGCTTGGAAAATGAGTCCCAATCAACCTTAATAGAAAAATTTCCAACAATTTAGACCTTGATTCAGCCACCTTCCATATTTCCAAGTGCACACATTCTGCTTTATAGTTTTTTGTTTCATTTCAATCACTTTCTAGGTCATTTAGTGTTAGTTTGCATTCAATTAGGGTTTTTGCATTCCATTTTGTATTTCATAATCTTTTCTGATATAAACTTGGTGGTGAACCCCTCATTAGATCATATTCAACCCCTATGATAGCCCTTAGCAAGATCTCTTTCTCCCTTGCATTGAGATCTCAAGGGTTATCCTTGAATGAAATTGGAAAAGTGGGTATGCTCTATGTCCAAAACCATATGATAGCATCCAAACCACTTTTTCCCCATTTCACCTAATAGACATACATAGCTCTTTATTTCTTTTAGTAGCATCCCTAAAGACTCTATTATTCCTCTCTTTCCACAAACCCCAGGTGAGGAACAGGGGAACTTGTCTCCAAAGGTCAAGAATGATATTGTGGGAATAGGGGTATATACTCCAGCAATCAACAAACATTTTAACCAAAGGAGGGAAAACCCATTCAACCATCAAAATCTTTAGAAAAAAAGCCCAAACTTCTTGAGAATAAGAACATTGAAAGATCATATGCGTAATAGTTAATTCCTCTTCATTACAAAGATAATATTTATTAACCAAGTACCATCCCCTTTTCTTAAGATTGTCAATTGTAAGAATCTTTCCATGCATCACAGTCCACCAAAAGAAGATAATCTTAGGGATTAATTTCTTGCTCCATATAGAATTCAAATTAAAGACCCCTAACTAAAGAGGCTACAAATTCATAGTCTCATAAGTAGATTTAATAGAAAACCGCCCATAAGCATTTTTTGTCCAAATCCACTCATCATTCCTATTTCTTGAGAAAAGATCTAGGTTCCCAATCTGCCTCAAGAGGGATACCAAAGAAGCATCCTAGTTCAACTATCTACCACCCTTGAGAATAGCATTATTTAAATATTTTTTGAAGTCAATCCATTTTGGTCTTGTACCTTCCCAATTTAAGTAATTTGAGACCTTCTTTCCAATGCTTCTCTTCAATCTAATTCTAATTTTTTGAAAGTTGTCACTAGCTGAAAAATGGGCATAGGTTGACCAAGCATCCTCCCAAAATTCATCTCTAATCCCATTTCCAATTCTTAGTTTCACTCCTTTTATTAGAGTGCCTATCACTTTTAGTAGATTATTCTAGAAGACCGACCCATATGGGAGTTCCTTATTCTTGAGGAAACAACAAACACCCTTGTTAGCCAAGTATTTAGCCCGAAGAATCTACACCCAATCTTTTTGTCCCTCCAGAAGAAACCAACCCATTTTTTCCACAAGAGCTTTATTGAACCTTTTTATTCTTCTTATTTCGAATCCTCCTTCTCTCTTCGGAGTGCAAACAATTTCCCATCTAACAAGCACCATTCTTTTCCTTTCTTCCACCTTTGACCATAAGAACCTCCTTTGAATCATTTCAATTTTCTCAGCAATATAGGTAGGAATGTTAAAGAGAGAGAGAGATAATAGACAGGTATATTTTGTAGGGAAGCTTTTAAGAGTTGAACCTTCCCTCCAAAACTTAGCAATTTTCCTTTCCATCCTGCCAACTTCTTTTGAATCTTTTCCACAATATAATTCCAGTAGTTACTATTGGGTTTTCTTGATATTAAAGGTAACCCCAAATAGGTAGTAGGTAAATCAGCCTCTTGACATCCTAAGATATTTATCACTTTGTCCTTAACAATCTAGCTGGTATTGAAAAAATAGATTTTTCTCTTTTGATAATTAATATATTGGCCAGAAACCTTAGCATATTTATCCAAGATCACTTTCCATTGTTTCACTTCTAAAATAGAGGCCTCCCCCAAGAGGATAGTGTCATCCAAAAATTGTTGATGTGAAGCAGGGAGAAGGGAAGAAGCAGCACAAAAACCTTCCAAAGTTTTATTTTCAAGTTGTTTCTGAATGTTATGACCCAAAGCTTCAGCAACAATGATAAACAGATAAGGAGACAAAGGGTCCCCCTATCTTAGACCATGTCCAGAAGAGAAGAAACCTTGAGGAACCCCATTAATCAAAATAGAATACTTAGGGCTAGTGACACATGATCTTATTAAGTTGAGAATTTTACCTTTAAAGACAATTTTTTCAAGAACAACAAATAGAAATTCCAAGATACCCGATCATAAGATTTAGAGATATCTAGTTTTAAAGCCATACCCTATTTTTTGTTGTGAGCCATAGATTGTAACACCTCATGAGTGTAAATAGATGCATCCAAAATTTATCTTCCCTAGACAAACCCTTTTTGATTAAGAGCAATCATTTTATTCAAAACTAATTTCAATCTATTAACCATAATTTTAGAGCAGATTTTATAGGTGGTATTACACAAACTGATTGTTCTATAGTCATTCATTGAAGAAGCTTCATTATTCTTAGGTATAAGTGCAATAAAAGTGGTATTCAACTAATTTATAAGCATTCCTAATCTAAAGAAATCCCTGAAAACATGAACAGGTCAAAAGAAACAATGTCTTAGTAGACCTAGAAAAACTCGGGGGGAAGCCATCTGGCCCTGGCACTTTGAAAGTGCCAATGGAGAAAAAATCCTCCTTAACTTCACTCATATAGACTTCTTTAGACATTTCATTTAAGTCTTGATATGTGATAACATTAGGAATCACCTGCAAGAAGTCATCCAATTCAGAATTATCCACCATTGGCAATTCAAGAAAATTAGAAAAAGGGAAACAACCTCCTTGGCAATGTCCTCCTCCCTATCAAGTCTATTCCCATCAGAAGTAACCAAAGATCTAATTCTATTTCTTCCTTTGTGTTTTAAGGTAGATTGGTGGAAAAAATTTGTATTATTGTCCCCTTCCCTCAACCATTGGATTCTTGATTTCTATTTCTAGAAGATTTATTTTTCTTTATTTATTTTATACCATTGAGATCTAAGAACCCTTTCTTGGTTACAAGTATCTTCATCCCTAATTCCCAACTCCATCATGTCTTAAATCTCCTTAAGTTTTAAGCTTAAATATTTTTTGGTAATTAAGATGTTCCCAAACAAGTATTTATTCCACCCCTTAACCTTCACTTTGACCATTTTTAGCTTCTGAACAAGTCTATACATGGGAGTACCATCACAAGGCACATTCCATCACTCTTCAACTAGAGATTTGAAGTCTAGATGAAGAGACCACATTATTTCATATTTAAAAGGAAAAGTTACTTTAACCATTTTATCATCCCACTCCAGGAGGAAAGCACTATGATCAAAGCCTATTCTATGGAAAGTTGTAAGGGTGAGATTCTGCAAAATATTCCAATTGGAGGAAACAAAAAACCTATCCAACTTTACCTAGATTAGATGACAACCCTACCTCCTATTTGTATAAGTAAAAAGAGATCCATTCAAAGGAATGTCCATTAACCCCACTGAGTTACGAAACCCCAATAAGTCCATCATGCTATCTAAGAAATCAATAAGACCTCCACTCTTTTCTGAGGGGTACAGAGGGGAATTAAAATCCCCACCAAGCATCCAAAAAAATTCACTTCTATTAATAATGATACCCTCCAATAGGTTCCAAAGATCTACCCTATCCAATCTTGATTTAGGACCATATATATTGACCATATTCCACTTGGTAAGGGATATATTATCTTCCAAAGAAACAATGAGACAGTTCTTATTGTAGAAATTTATCCTTCCAGCAAGCCTAGAAGTGTTCCAACAAGTCGCAATCCCCCCCGAGGCCCTCTCCGCATCACTAACTTCAAAACTAGCACCAAACCAAAGCCACTTTATCACCTTCTCAAAAATTTATCTTTTCATTTTAGTTTCTTGAATTAAAAGAACATATGGTTTAACATCAGCCACACAAGCTTTTAACAAATGTTATTTATAGGGGTTGTTAATTCCCTCACATTCCAAGACAACAAATGCATCAAAGCAAAAGAAAGTAGTATCCCTTGATACTACAACAAGAGAAGAAGATCTCCCCTTACTTCTTTTTGGATTTACTCCCATCCAGGGAGTCAAGAGTCTGTTGCTTACCAGCTGCCACATCCCTTGTTTCTTTGATCCTCGACTCTTTTAATAGTGATCTTCTCACTTTGGTATTTCCTCTTACATCCATTTTTTTCTTTTTCCTTTATTTTTTATTTATCCATTCCTCATCTACCACACCCTCTTTCTGGGAGAACAAGAATTCCCCAAGAAATTTTTGCTTCTTTCTTTTCCCTCCTTCTCATGCTTATCTTTTGGTGTATGATCCTCCACCAAATCCAAGTCTTTCATAGGAAGCTCAGGAGAGGAATTTAGTAACTTTTCCATCTGACTTTCAATCTCCCTATCCTCCAAAAAATCATTTTGTTGTTCCTAAATTTTAGAGATGCCTCCCTCCAATACCTGTGATAATATTTTCAAATTATCCATCTTTTCATTATTTTGTGGTTCAATATATTTCTCTAAGAAAGGTGGGGAGATAATCCTAAAATTTTCCCCCCCATACAACACCAAATCAACATGGTCCTTCAGAACGCTCACATTGAGGTTCTGGCCCTCAACCTCAGACAACAAATGAGAAGGCACCATCACCTTATCAAAGGCAACATTGCTAAGTTAGGAACTAGTGTAGTAGGCTCCTTAATCAGATTCATTGGAGTCACATTTTTCAAGGGAGAGTTCTATAGGGTTCCTTGTTGAGGATTTTTAGGCTCAAGTGGGGATTTTTTACAAACATCCTATAAATGGCCAAACTTATTACACCCTTGACAAAAGACCAAAGCTTTCTTATATTCCAATGGCTGAACCCATCTCCCAAATATTGATTTTAAGGTCACAGAGGTGGGAAGAATAGTATTTACATCTACATTCACACAATTTTGAGCATAAACTAGTCTAGACTTGAGGAGGGTTACTTGATCCACTGTAACCAAGGTTCCAAGGGAATTAGCAATTCCTTTAAATACATTTTGGTGCTAGAATTCCAAATGAAAACCAGGTAGCCTAACCCAGGTAGGAGCAACTTTACCCAAGTAAACAAAGGCATCAAACCCTAGTTTCCACTTACACAAGGACAAAATATTCTTGAAGCTTCTATCAAAATCCCAAGGGCCTCCCATGAGAAACCTAATCATATCCTCAAGGATAACAAAGGTAAATAAAAATAGACCTTTAGGCATAGCACTTATGGAGACACTGCCCTTGAGATTCCAAGTGTCAGTGGGCCACTTACGTACCTGGTCAATATTAGGACAGCCAACAAAGAACTTTCTAATCAAGGACAGCTTCAAACCTTCTAAAGCATCATTCAAGATTACATTTGGGACATCCACTTCATCCCCCTCAATAGTGTAGAAAGCAAACAAAGAATCTTGGGGTGCCTTTGTCGAAGCCTTTCCACCAAAAATATTTTCCACATAGGATACAGTTTTCTCACCAACGAACAAAGTGGACTTACCCCTGAGAGAAGGGTTAGACCTGTTCAAACCCCTAAGAAAAGGCACATGTGAAGCACCAAGTGTACTTTTAGTCCCCCCAAAAGATGAAGGCAAGGAAGTGACATTCTGGGAAGGAGTGGAGTGCATGGATGGGGGAGCCCTGATGGACCCCCCCAAGCAGATTCATTATGAAACGCAGAAGCTCAAAATTTTGAAAAATGGAGTGCGTGCAAAGAGCTCAGAATGCTAAAATATTTGTTATGTTGTTTCTTAGGTTTTTGGGCACATCCTATGTTTCCCTAAATGGTGAAGTTGTTTCATAGTCACTCTAGCCTTTATTGTCCATCGACTTTGGTAAGGATTCAAAGCTGCAATAGGAATTACTCTCGAAAGAGCTTCATTTCCTATAGTAGTTTCGTCATGAGATGTATTGTTTTGAGGCTTCATCCCTACATGACCATAGTGTAAGGAGAATAGTAATCAATTAAGGAAATCAAATGTATATTTTTTCCACTATTTTTATCTAAGTTAATAAATAAAGAATTATAATTAATAAGTATAATACAATAGATTTAAAATAACAAGATATCTAAATAACTAATATAATAAATAACAAATTATGTAATTATTATTCTATGAATTAATAAAGAAACAATTCATATATATTTAATATTTTTATTAATTTAATAATTAGTATATGTATAGTTTTTAATTATATAAATATTAAATTGAATAATGCATAGTAGTTTAGGTGTGTTTTAGAATATATTGTGTATTCAATTATAATTAAAAAGACTACATACAATTATGATTTATGTTTTGTTTTATGTTGTTTAAACTAAAAGAAGTATTAATAAATCATTTTAATTGAAATGCGTCTAAGAGAAATGCTAAAAAATTAAAACAAGTACATGAAATCCCAAACCAATGCAATCGTGAGCAATCACAACTTTGTACAGAGAATCTATGAGATCAAGGCATTAAAAATACTTTGAAAGAGAAATCTATTAACTACATTTTTGTGGAACGGTTACCACTCTAGCCATTATTTGGAACAAATATCACTCAAGACATTCTTTTGATGACCCAAATCCCTACATTTTAGATAATCACTTGCACTCACTGCATTATGTGAGGCAAGGAGATAGAATGGATGCTCAAATTGTTGTTTTAGAGCTTTTTTCAGTCTTAATAATATCAAAGCAGTAAATATTTTGAACACCCAATTTTTTAAAGTACCTGGAAGGAAGATATTTTTATTTTATGAAATAGAGCATATATGTTACAGTTTACCTTATAAAACATATAGTTAGTTTTCCCTCAAAAAATGGCAGAGTTTCAATGGCGTCCTAAAAGGAAAACAATCTCACAAAACAACCTTGACCTCAAAAAGAAACAGCCAATCGTGACATCATATTGTCATGAAAATATGATTAATAAAAAAACTAAGCAGAAAGAGATATAAAATCCATAATTTTACCAACCATCAAGGTTACTGCCCCAAGTAGTGAAAATATTTTCTTCATTCTCTTATGTTCTCCAACATCTTGATTACCATCATCTTGAATGTTTTGGCATTGAGGTAAGATAGAAAGATTTAACTGGAGGAATTTGTCATGACCCAAGGGTGGAGGCCAATTGTCTCGCTAGGAGGCCAACCAAGGAAGGGTCATCACCTTAGGTGGGTCTAGGAACGATGCTAGGAGCCTGAGCAGCCATTCCTTTTGTGAGACCTACCATTTGATAGACCCTATTTGACTGCATTTTGATTCGATCATGTTGATACTTTATGTGGTTTAGACTATTTTGGGATGATCATGGAGATTGGATGTTATGTCGGTTTCATGTTTATGATGTTTATGATGATTATATGCATGTTATGCTTTCTTTATTTGATATGCTCATGTTGATCTAATTATCATGGTAGGAATACATAAGTGGTTATGATATATAATTGATAAGATGTTAAAATTGAATTAGGCGTATATGTGATTTCTTTATAATAATGTCATGCCTAGTCTGAACTAATAGAATATGTTAATTACTAGAAAAAGAATAATTATGGATATTGATATTTCAAATTTATTAATTTCAAGATTTGAATGTGTTAATTATATATATGGATTTGTTGAGTTAATTATTGATTATCATGCATTATATATATTGGCATGTGGAAATTGAGTGTGCAGGTACATGCCCATGGCCAATGGGATTGGAGGTAACCAAGGGTACCCGATTGTTTTATCCATGTAAAACTGACTATGATCCATTTGGAGGGACCATAGTCTCATTGTGTTGTATTTTATTTTGTGATTAAAATATTTAGTGTTTAATCTTGTGATTATGTTTAAAATCCAATTAATCTTTTGATCAGGGTTTTGGGGAATGTTGAATTATCCTTATTATGATTTAAATTCAATTTTATTTTGAGGGTTTTAAAGGTTAAGTTGGTCCTTAAATTGGGTTAATTGACCCTTAATTAATGTAACATCCTACCACGCAAACCCCAAATGACAACTTATAATCTACAATTATAGAACAATTTTTTTTTTAAGTAAAACTAATATAAAGTGTACATTAACATACATCACTTATAGTGCAACTATACATGTACATTATCTAGCTTTGTCCTCTATGGTAAACATGACTGCATTACTTAACCTAATCACATTCCCATAATGATGATTAACTAATCACAATTATTCATCTTTACAATCATAATGTAGAATAAATATACAATGCACATACATCCATCACATTACATAAATAATAAACATTTGTAAGAGAAAACATGATAATACCAAGAATATATATGCATTACATTAATCATAAGAGTTTGCATTGCTTCCAAATTATAAATGTACCACAATGCTTCCCAACACAAAGTGGGAATGATACATCAATTACAAGGGTAATACAACTAAAATGAACATGATACATATCAACAATGCTATCTCCAAATCTAGTGAAGCTTTGTAAGTACTGCAAATGGTTCAACTCCATGCAGCTTGATCTTCGGCTGGGGACCCAATGGGGTGCAAAGCACATTCCACCAAACCATGTGGACCCTAAGGCCCACCCCCCGTGCTAGGAGATGACAAGAAGGACCCACAACATAAAACAACCAAATGAACAAGGCTAACAAGACTCCATGACAAGAGCAACAACAACACAAGAAACATTCGCTTCCAGAGGTACAAGAACAAGGGGGAAACAACAAGCATACAAGGTTGCTAAAGGGAAGAGTGTCATCGCATGGCTCAATATGGGTTACCCAATGCAGACCTTCATATGTTACCAACCCCCATCCTCGGTTACCCTAGCAACCTCAACTGATCCTTGGCCCCCATTCTTACACATGTGGAATCAACTTAACTTTCTTGAAGATAAGGTAGTTTATTTGCCACTCCATGCCTTCCCACTCATCCCAAGCCTAAATGAGCACCTAGGGCCATGAGTGAGGCTACATTATCTAAATTAATGTGAGAAACTACCCCAAACCCCCCAATTAATTATTAGTGTTTTCACTGGATTAAGAAACTTCTAATGGGTTACCCTAGGCACCACTTTGGGTCCTGACCCCCATTGAAAGCCACTCCCCCTACTAGCAACAAAAGACTCACAGTCACTAACTGGTTAAGCCAACTTGCACAAACTAGCAAATCCATATAAATATGCACATAAAATGAGGCATGCACCACCTCCCACAAGATCTTCATAGTAAAACAATTCCTAGTGCAAGGATTAAACCCACATAAATAAATCAAGTATAAAGATCAATCACTTTCAAGTGAAACAACATAAAACCCATGCAAACATGTAGGGCTTGATATGGGTTACCCAATGCGGATCTTCCTAGGTTGTCGGCCCACATCCTAGGTTACCCTAGCAGCCTTACCTGATCCCTGACCCCCATACCAGCTCATGAAAATAAAAATCAAACCCCCTCTAACCTCTGGAAGATTGTCAAATCACTAATAAAATGGTTTCCCCATTGAATTGGCAACAATCACATGATCCCAAAAGACTAATTAAAATCCACAATTATGAATCAACAAGTGTAGAATATTGAGGGGTAACATCATAGCGAGACCTTCAAACTCAAACAAAACTAACATAATCCCCTCAATACAAAACCAACCACAATATAAAATCCACTCAATGACCATTAGACACAAATGGGCTCCCACTTAAACCATAACCAAAATCAACATACTTTCCAAAAATTGATCCAATCCCCAATACACAATATAGTATTCAATTCAAGCAACCCTTACATCATGAACATGAATACTCCATAGAACAAAATCACTTCCACTTTGAACAATAATCAAATCAATTCATTCATGGGAGAACATGATAAACCACATTTTAGAGAATATCAATTTAAGTACCCCTTTTATCCACATACAATTACTCTAATTATGTACATGCAAATAAAACTCCTATCCCCTCACTTAAAATCTTAAACCTATCTAAATAAATTTTCCCTCTTAATCATTTATCTATCTTAATCTTTTAATTCCCATTTACTCCATATTTCAGCCAAGAGATCATTTATCTATATAAGAACTAAATCAAACCTTTCCAATGAAATGAGTTGAAGTAAATCAATTTAATTACATTAAAACAAATAATACCCATTTAATGCAAATCTACAAGAATTATAAATACACATTTTAACATAGCTTGATTATGTAAAGTATTCTAAGATTTATAAACTAAGGGCTTAATTTATTTTGAATACTCTCCTATTGAAATCATTTTATTAAATGGAATTTACTCATTTGAAGTTTCCCTCAATTACTACTTGGTATATCTTATAATGAACTATATATTATATATATGTATAAATACATCTTTGTATATGTATATAGATATATATATATAACTTCAAAAATGTGGTTTACAAAACAACGAAACAAATATATATATATAGACAAATAAACATATAAATATTCCCAACTTATAAATATATATGAACTACATCTATCAAACTAAATAAATGAAATTATTCCAAGAAATCAAGTAACTAGAAGAGTTAAATAAATATTTTGTTAACGTAGTATTCTACTACTCTTCAATGTTAGAATCTTTAGCCCAAAACTTAGTTCAATCCAACAATAATACATTAGTCAATATTTAATTTACAAATAATTATAAAATCCATTACTCGAGAACTCTCCCCAATTATTCAATTGCATATAAAGATACATATATAAATATATACCGTTTCCTGATAATAGTTCAAATTACTGAGTGGCCTATATATATATATATATATATATATCTACATTAGTCAAAAAACAAACATACAGCTGTATATAAACATACATGTCGAAACAATAGAATGCAAATCAAAAAATCAAGTTCCAATTACTACTATAATGCACGACTAGACTTATTATGAATAGAAGTAATAGGAATGATTATTGTGGAAGATTTAGAGGCCGACTTCTAGCGTAGAGGCATCTCAAAAAAAATATGGAGATAAATTTGAATATAAACATGGTTGAGTGCAAACAACAAAAAATTTGATCAGAGAAAAAGAGGGAAGGATTGATGAGAGTTTAGAAGAATAAAAAGGGGTGCTCTGACAAAGAAAAATTGAAGGCCATGAAATGGTGGATGCTTTGTGTAGGCAACAAATCGTATTCATAAACACTGGAGGCGTTTGAAGATTGGAAAATTGGCTTGGAAAATGAAGGCAATAGAGTATCCTAGCTTCAAGACTTCTATTCAATGCTACAAGAAAAATGACATTGCCATGAAGTATGGACTGGCGTAAAGCATGATCAGTGCACTCTTCAAAAGAATTAATGGCCACAAGAAATTGAATTCCAACTCAAAAGTAACCACAAGTAAACAGTGCAAATTAGGGGACGCATGGAAAGAGGCATATAAACAGCCTCAAAACTCACAGATTTCCCTTAGGTTGCTGCAAACAATGAACTCTATTGCATTATACGTGGAAATCGACTCCAACAAGATCCAATACGTAGTAACAGAATGCAAGGATCAGGAAGGACATAACATAGGGTATCGCTTTCCATTTAAAATGCAAGTTCATTGCATATAAAATATCAAATACCATAGAAGAAAGTTAGTGAAGTCTTCAATGCAGAATAAAGTCACATGGGAAAAACGATCATACAACATATTCTATGAAATGCAAGGCAATCTCAAAGCTTGAGAAAACATTAGGCTGTAGTGAGAGTTTGGAACTGGACAGGCAGTCCCATCTAGTCGTGAAGGATACAAATGTTCTAAAAGTCACACATGCAAAATGCAAAAGCTTTGACAAGGACTATGAAATGAATGAAAAAATACTTGCCTCAAGTTTGGACAAGTCGAGATGTGCTACCAGAGTTTTCAATGGCATAGTTTAGAAATCATGAAGTTGTTGATGGTTTAGGACACTCTTTCAAATCGTTCAATGCCAAAAAATAAGAATTAAAACAAATGCAACTACGTTGAATAAGGAAAATCAAGAGCCCAACATTACATGCAACCATCGAATGAAAAGCAATTAAATTCGTATCAAATATTCAATGGCGAATGCAAACTCAAGTACATAAAATCGATAGGATCAGTGTTGAACAACCTATAGCATATTTTCAAGATAACAATCGATCATGACTAGAGGTTACATAGAGAAAGTATTTTAAATTGAAACGTAAGGGTCTCAAGCACTTACCGCCTAAGATTCCTTTGCTCAATTACAGTGACTATCGGAAGATTTCTACCCTCTTGGCGAATAATCCTTCCAAGTCAATCTACTCATATCTGGACATTTCTCACCTACTCCTTATCCTTATAACCTTGTTGAATTTGCATATTTCTCAACGTATGCATCAGGTGGATTGTTTCCCAATAGGAATTATTGATTGATGATTCAGAAGCAAGTTCATACCCCCAATTCAAAAAATAAATCCATTAAGAATATTTATTTTCCCAAAATTTTCTTGCAGACCAAGTTTTATTTTTGAAACCCAAAAAAATCCCCCTCCCCAACTCACAAAAGGAAAAATATACACAAAAGAAAATTTGTTCATATTACGAAAGAAAAAAGCTCATAAAACTCAAAAATGTCCAATCAAATAATCAATTTCCTTTCCACAATTAGTTCCAAGTTATGCATGCTCTACATGCGAAATCTTTCTATCTTTTTTTTACTTGCTTTAACTGGAAGTCCATTATCTTCATCCGATTTAATATCTGTCATATTAATATCTTTTTCTATTTTAATTTATTATTAAAACTCAACATTAAATAATAATTGTCTTTATATTTCATTATAAAATCACTTTATAATTTAATAATTTAATTATCCAAAAACAACATACAAATCAATTTATCAAAATGCTTTCTTTAATACTTTAATTAATACCTCGATTAAACAAAGAAACATTATTAAAACGCATTTAAATCAAACAACCCAAATTGAAATAAATCAAACATCATGGAAGGGAGAATCATGGAGGGGCACTACATCCTCCCTCTCTAAGATTTGACTTACTCTTGAAAGTCACAAAGTAGAATTAAACATACATAAATATAATCAATATCAAATAATCAAGCAACCAAATATTAAACAGTTACCTAACATTGACCAAGGTCGAGAAGCAGGACCAACTAACCATAGACATCAGACAACGCAGACGAGGTGGCAAACTGGATACTCATCCTCTTCGAGGATGATGGCTAGGGTTGGGGACCTTTTGTCATCTCCATTTTTCCACATCATTTCCATTGGGTTTTGAAGGCACACTCAAACCTGGCAATGCAAGTGGAGTCAATGCCTGGTATCTGCAACCTGCACCAAACAAATTATCGAGCACACACACACACACACACACACACACACACACACACATATATCAAACAACAAACACACAGTGAGTGTAAATCGCAGCGTAGCAGGGCGCTCACGAACGAGTGATGCTACACCGTCCCTCTCACCAAGACCTCAAACAATTAACCACATCAGTCATATTAGCCCTAATAATCAAATCAACTTGTAACTAAACCACTACTTAACAATCAGAATCATAATCACATAAGGATCATAACCATGAATCTATATCATGTGTTGTATCAAAAATGGATCATTTTTTGACATCATTAGTATCTACCTCTAATTATCCCAATTACTTTACCTTCATCACTGAGTTTCGAAGATGACTACCTGGAAATCACAAACTAGGGTGGAAACATAACACATTAGTAACAGTCATTCAAACTGATTCATTACCTCAGAATGCTATACTTCCATAAAAACATAGCATAATTATACTCACAAAGCACCCATTTTTGTTAAATCTCCCTTATTTACATGAAAGACATTCCACTTTATTCATTTTACAACACTAAATCTCCTAACATATGCGACACAAGATCATAATTTTATGCCTTTTCAAAAATAGAAAACGCCATTTTTCCTCTCATAAGCACAAAATTCCAGATTTAACACACAATTCTTCACATACACACACAAATTCACATCATTAGAAAACACATCACAAGGCAACACAAGGGTCCATAATGCATCCCCGGTAGGAAGAATATTGGTGCATTGTGCACTACACCAAGGGTGTTATCCTTTCCACCGGTTTTTTGCACCATTGGACCAACACCACCTAAGGACAAACTCGAGTTGCTAAGTGAGGATGACACAAAAAGAAAGATGTAACCTCAAGAGTGCAAATAACTAGGTCACGTAATGGGCTCAATTAACCTAGAGTACCCAGTGTTTGATAACATGGCTCTGATACCAATTTGTAATACCCCGCCACACAAACCCCAAAGGACAACTTATAATCTACAATTATAGCACAATTTTTTATTTTTTTTTAAAGTAAAACTAATATAAAGTGTACATTAACATATATCACTTATAGTGCAACTATACATGTACATTATCTAGCTACGTCCTCTAGGGTAAACATGACTCCATTAGTTAACCTAATCGCATTCCCATAACGATGATTAACTAATCACAAGTATTCATATTTACAATCATAATGTAGAATAAATATACAATGCACATACATCCATCACATTACATAAATAGTAAGGATCTATGAGAGAACGCATGATAATAGCAAGAATATATCTACATTACATTAATCATAATATTTTGCATTGCTTCCAGATTACAAATGTACCACAGTGCTTCCCAACACAAAGTGGGAATGATACATCAATTACAAGGGTAATACAACTGAAATGAACATGATACATATCAACAATGCTATCTCCAAATCTGGTGAAGCTCTGGAACTATTGCAAATGGTTCAACTCCATGCAGCTCGATCTTTGTCTAGGGACCCAATGGGGTGCAAAGCACATTCCACCTAACCATGTGGACCTTAAGGCCCAAACCCCATGCTAGGATATGACAAGAAAGACCCACAACATAAAACAACCAAATGAACAAGGCTAACAAGACTCCACGACAAGACCAACAACAACACAAGAAACATCTACTTCTAGAGGTACAAGAACAACAAGGGGGAAACAACAAGCATACAAGGTTGCTAAAGGTAAGAGTGTCATCGCATGGCTCAATATGGGTTACCCGATGCGGACCTTCATAGGATATCAACCCCCATCCTGGGTTACCTTGGAAACCTCAACTAATCCTTGGCCCCCATTCTTACACATGTGGAATCAACTTACCTTTCTTGAAGACAAGGTAGTTGATTTTCCATTCCAAGCCTTCCCACTCATCCCAAGCCTAAATGAGCACTTGGGGCCATGAGTAAGGCTACATTATTTGAATTAATGTGAGAAACTACCCCAAAACCCCGAATTAATTAATAGTGTTTTCACTGGATTAAGAAACTTCCAATGGGTTACCCTAGGCACCACTTTGGGTCCCAACCCCCATTGAAAGCCACTCCCCCTACTAGCAACAAAAGACTCACAGTCACTGACTGGTTAAGCCAACTTGCACAAACCAACAAATCCATATAAATATGCACATAAAATGAGGTATGCACCACCTCCCACAAGATCTTCATAGTAAAACAATTCCTGGTGCAAGGCTTAAACCCACATAAATAAATCAAGTATAAAGATCAACCACTTTCAGGTGAAACAACATAAAACCCATGTAGACACTCAAGGCTTGATATGAGTTACCCAATGCGGATCTTCCTAGGTTTCTAGCCCCCATCATGGGTTACCCTAGCAACCTTACCTGATCCCCAGCCGCCATACCAGCTCATGCAAATAAAAAACAAACCCCCTCTAACCTTTGGAAGATTGTCAAATCACTAACAATGGTTTCCCCATCGAATTGAAAAAAATCACATGATCCCAAAAGACTAATTACAATCCACAATTATGAATCAACAAGTGTAGAATATCGAGGGGTAACATCATAGCGAGACTATCAAACTCAAACAAAATCGACATAATCCCCTCAATACAAAACCAACCACAAGATCAAATCCACTCAATGACCATTAGGCACAAACAGGCTCCCACTTAAACCATAACCAAAATCAACATTCTTTCCAACAATTGATCCAATCCCCAATACACAATATAGTATTCAATTCAAGCAACCCTTACATCACAAACATGAATACTCTGTAGAACAAAATCACTTCCACTTTGAACAATAATCAAATCAATTCATTCATGGGAGAACATGATAAACCACATTTTAAAGAATATCAATTTAAGTACCCCTTTTATCCACATACAATTACTCTAATTACATACATGCAAATAAAACTCCTATCCCCTCACTTAAAATCGTAAACCTATCTAAATAATTTTTCCCTCTTAATCATTTATCTATCTTAATCTTTTAATTCCCATTTACTACATATTTCAGCCAAGAGATCATTTATCTATATAAGAACTAAATCAAACCTTTCCAATGAAATGAGTTGAAGTAAATCAATTTAATTACATTAAAACAAATAATACCCATTTAATGCAAATCTACGAGAATTATAAATACACATTTTAACATAGCTTGATTATGTAAAGTATTCTAAGATTTATAAACTAAGGGCTTAATTTATTTTGAATACTCTCCAATTGAAATCATTTTATTAAATGGCATTTACTCATTTGAAGTTTCCCTCAATTACTAAGGCATATCTTATAATGAACTATATATTATATAGATGTATAAATACATCTCTGTATATGTATATATATATATAACTTCAAAACTGTGGTTTACAAAATAGCAAAACAGATATATATATATATATATATATATATATATATATATATATATAGACAAATAAACATATAAATATTCCCAACTTATAAACATATATGAATTACATCTATCAAACTAAATAAATAAAATTATTCCAAGAAATCAAGTAACTAGAAGAGTTAAATAAATATTTTGTTAACGTAGTATTCTACTACTCTTCAATGCTAGAATCTTTAGCCCGAAACTTAGTTCAATCCAACAATAATACATTAGTCAATATTTAATTTACAAATAATTATAAAATCCATTACTCGAGAACTCTCCCCAATTATTCAATTGCATATAAAAATACATATATAAATATATACTGTTTCCTTGATAATAGTTCAAATTATTGAGTGGCCTATATATATATATATATATCTACAGTCGCTGAAAAACAAACATACATGTCGAAACAATAGAATGAAAATCAGAAAATTAAGTTTCAATTACTACTGTAATGCATGACTAGACTTATTATGAATAGCAGTAAGAAGAATGATTACCATGGAAGATTTAGAGGTCGACTTCTAGCATAGAGGCATCTCAAAAAAATATGGAGATAAATTCGAATATAAACAAGGTTTAGTGTAAACAACAGAAAATTCAATCAGAGAAGGAGAGGGAAGGATTGATTAAAGTTTAGAATAATAAAAAGGGGTGCTCTAATAGAGAAGAATTGAAGGCCATGAAATGGTGGATGCTTTGTGCAGGCAACAGATCTCATTCATAAACACTGGAGGCATTTGCAGATTAGAAAATTGGCTTGGCGAATGAAGGCAGTAGGGTATCCTAGCTTCAAGGCTTCTATTCAATGTTGCAAGAAAAATGACGTCGCCATGAAGTATGGACAGGTGTAAAGCATGATCAGCGCACTCTTCAAAAGAATCAATGGCCATAAGAAATCGAATGCCAACTCAAAAGTAACCACAAGTAAACAATGCAGATTAGGGGATGCATGGAAAGAGGTGTATAAAAAGCCTCAAAACTCACAGATTTCCCTTAAGTTGTTATAAACAACGAACTCTATCACATTATACATGGAATTCGACTCCAACAAGATCCAATACGTAGTAAAAAAATGCAAGGATCAGGAAGGACTCAACATAGGGTATACTTTCCATTTAAAATATAAGTTCATTGCATATCAAATATCAAATACCATAGAAGAAAGTTAGCGAAGTCTCCAATGCAGAATAAAGTCACATGGGAAAAATGATCATACAACATATTCTATGAAATGCAAGGCAATCTCAAAGCTTGAGCAAACATTAGGCTGCAATGAGAGTTTGGAATCAGACAAGCAGTCCCATCTAGTCGTGAAGGATACAAATGTGTTGAAATTCATGCATGAAAAATGAAAAAGCTTTGACAAGGACTACAAACTGAATGAAAAAATACTTGCCTCAAGTTTGGACAAGTTGAGACGTGCTACCAACATTGTCAATGGCATAGTTTAGAAATCGTGAGGTTGTTGATGGTTCAGGACACTCTTTCAAATCGTTCAATGCCAACAAATAAGAATTAAAACAAATGCAAAGTTATGTTGAATAAGGAAAATCAAGAGCCCAACATTGCATACAACCATCAAATGAAAATAAATTATATTAGTATCAAATATTCAATGGCGAATGCAAACTCAGGTTCATAAAATTGATAAGATCAATGTTGAACAACCTACAACATATTTTCAAGATAACAATCAATCATCACTAGAGGTTACATAGAGAGAGGATTTTAAATTGAAACGTAAGGGTCTCAAGCACTTATCGCCTAAGATTCTTTTTCTCAATTACAGTGACTATCGAAAAACTTCTACCCTCTCGGCAAATAATCCGTCCAAGTCAATCTACTCGTATCTGGACATTTCTCGCCTACTCCTTATCCTTATGACCTTGTTGAATCTACATATTTCTCAACGTATGCATCTGGTGGATTGTTTCCCAATAGGAATTGTCGATTGATGATTCAGAAGAAAATTCATACCCCCAATTCAAAAAAGAAATCCACAGAGAATATTTATTTTCCCAAAAATTTCTTGCAGGCCAAGTTTTATTTTCGAAACCCAGAAAAATCCCCCTCCCAAACTCACAAAAGAAAAAATATATACAAAATAAAAGTTGTTCATCTTACGAAAGCAAAAAGCTCATAAAACTAAAAAATCTCCAATAAAATAATCAGTTTCCTTTCCACAATTAGTTTTGAGTTGTGCATGCTCTGCATGCGAAATCTTTCTATCTTTTTTTACTTGCTTTAACTAACAGTCTGTTATATTTGAATCCAATTTAATATCTTATCTCATATTAATATGTGTTTCCATTTTAATTTATTACTAAAACTCAGCATTAAATAATAATTGTCTTTATATTTAATTATAAAATCACTTTATGATTTAATAATTTAATTATCCAAGAACAACAAATAAATCAATTTATCAAAATGCTTTATTTAATACTTTAATTAATACTTTGATTAAACAAAGCAACGTTATTAAAACGCATTTAAATCAAACAACCCAAATCAAAATAAATCAAACATCATGGAAGGGTGAATCATGGAGGGGCACTACAATTAACCCATAGGATGGTTACCTATGGGTTAGGGGTCAAATCAAGCCCATAAGTTTTGAATTTTGCAAGTTGTGACCCTTCTTAATTGACTATTAAGAAGGGTTATGGATTTTGGGGATGGGCTTGGCATGTTGGCTCCAAAATATCATTTATGAGATTTGAAATCCTTTGTTTTGTTTTGAGCACTCTTTGGCCTTTCACTTCCCCAAGAGTTCTCACACATATGTGAGAAATTGTGGGGAGGTCTATCCATAGAAGTGAATGAGAGAGTAACATGTGTCACTCTCTCTTCCAAGGGATTTCAACCCTTGTTCCTATTTCAATCCTTTGGAAAGTCAAAGGAGGAGTTCCTTTCTTTTTGGACAATTTTGGTTATGGCTTGATTTGGGGAAAAAGAGGAAAGAGTTGGGTAATCTCTTCTTCAGCTTGATACTTGGAAGCTTGCACACAAAGGTTGGCTTCAAATCTTTCTTTTTATTAGATGTAATGGTTTTTTGAATGTTTATTACTCTTTTTGAATGCTTTTTTTTATGTTGGGTGTTGTTGTTTTGGTGGGATGGGTGTTTGTATTAGCTCCTCTTTAAGGAGGGTGAGCAACGCATGTGTTGGATGAAGAAAGGTAGCACCTTCTTGGGGGTTTTATCACTTGAAAGATATGAATAGGGTATGAGTACCCACTAAAATGTTTGAAGTTTGGATGGTTGGAATGGTGATGCATGGTATAAGGATGTGTAGGAAGAAGGGAATGAAGTCCCCATGATATGTTTTCAAAAAGGATAATATATATTTGTATACACCCCAAGATCGAGTGCACCTTGTCTCTCCCGAAAGACATCCATGATTGGACTTTCTATGTGTGTTTTGGAAGCCTTGGGAAAAAGGGTTTTGTATACTACATGTATTTTTCCTTGTTGGTTATTGTGTGGAAAATTTTGTGTGTTGTTATTTTGGAGTGGTTTTTTTATACTATTATTGTGTGTACCTGTATGCTTGGTTACCTCCTAGCTTGGGGGAGGTTGGTTTTCCAACCAAAGGTTGGGAGGTGAGCACTCCCTATTGGCCATGGAAAGAAAGCATTTTGTAAATAGTGTAGGTTGGAAATCTTGAAGAACCTTTCTATTTGGAAGAGTCACCTTATTTTGAAGACATATGTAAAAGGGATGGAAGCTTTGTTATACATACATATATATATATATATATATAGTGGGAACATGGGTTATACTATTGAAAGGAGTCATCTTCTTATATGGTATCTATCTTTTGTAATAATGCTGGAAAGGAATTCATTATGCATTTAATCTCTATGAGAAACAGTTCATATTTCAATGCATTGGAAAGGAATTCATTATGAATTTAATCTAGTTTGAATACAATTTTCATGTTCACTACCATGTTGAGAAACCTATGTGAAAATATGTGCAAGTCCATATTATACCTACAAATAAAATATATTATTATTCTAAGTATTGAAAACTTTGTAAGTAAAGACTATGTTGCATATATAGTCTATAATGTATCTATTAAAATAGGAAATATATCATGTTTGAATATATAAGAAATGTAAATATTTCCCTACATACTCTTGCAATGGTAATTTTCATTAAACTCATTTATAGTCTCTACAAAAGGTAGATTAGATCGATTTCTCCCCAGATTTACTCTGTATTTACTTTTTTAAAACATGTGGATAAGAAACCCTTGACGTATGTTGTCGAATGGCGCACTGCTCTGCAAAAGAGAAAAAATGAATCAGGCATAGGAGTTGCCTCATAAAATGCCAATAAAAGTAAATAGATTAAATAAATAATTAGATCTAGAGTTGGAAAATATTTTGGGGGCTTGAGGTGTAGATGTAATGTCAACGTAGAACATAGCACTTCTTGCATTTAAAAAAACACAAAACATTGGCTTGTAGTATGTGCATATACTCCATGGGAAAACTTGTAGAGTCCCTAACTTTCCAGTGTGAGATGTAGCACTGTGTGTTGAAATAAAAAGAGAAAAAATAAAATAAAATAAGGATTTATCAAATAATTCATATTCGAATTCAAGGAAACATAGTGAATTTTTATCAACGCCTCCCCATCCGTAGGATTCTAGTTTCTGTAGATTCATCTGAGATATCAACTGAAGCCTTCACTATTTTTTGTTCTACAATCAGACATCACTCAAAAACATTTCAAGATTCTACCCATCCAAACCTTAATAGTAGTTGATGCCAGGATACTTTCCTGTATAGAAGTAAAGTGTTGAAATCATTACAAACTTTTAGGGCAGAAAGCAAGTTCGATAGAATATGATTATTGTTGGTAGGTAGGATATTTAATATGGTGTAATACCTCATGTCTAGTAGGAAAATAAAATAAAATGAAATGAAATGAATTTTATTTAGTTGTCCATAGAAAATGGCTATAATGAAGCATGCGATTCTGGGATCAATCTGGCTCTAAGTAGATCCTCCAGCATTCGCATCACCGCTTTAACCTATTGTGTGTGAACAAAGGAATTTAATTTTTTCATTAATATTCATCATATTGATGTAACTCTTTCCAATATTATTATTATAGTAACGTCTCTATCTTTGGCAATTAACTAGCCTGGTGAGAAAATGTTATTACTGGTGAGTCTGTATAGTGTTTAAAAATTAATGTCATTTACTCTATTATGTCACCACATAAATAATAGATTTAGTGCCTTTTTTATAATGTAAAGTTAATATCCGGGTAACAATCTGTTGAAAATTTCAAAAAAAAATTGCATCATTTAAATATAAACTCTTATCTAGCCTTTCTCAAGAGAATAAATAAACATAAAGTAAAAAATATAATGGATGAAATTGTTGGAATACTTTTCCACTATCTTAGCTAAAAAGCTATCTCTCTGGAATAATAAAATTCACTATAAGCCATGTGTCATGTTTTTTCTATTTAATATATTTGAAAACCATCATATAAATAATACCTTGGATATTGACTTCCTATAAAATTTATATGTAAGTCCTTGAGGCAAGATAATTATTTCCCTTGTTTTTTTATTATTGTTAATTAACATTGGAAAATAGGTAATAACCGTCAAGAAGAGTGGCATGTGTGGTAAAGGATAAAACTAGAAGTCATCTATAAATAGCAATTTTAAGATAGAAAATTGTTGTTGCCATGGTTTAGGGCATAGGACAACAATCTTCTACACTCCACATTCAAGGAAACCCTAGAGATCTCAATCTAATGTAGAAAGGAGAAAGAGATCTTGCAATAGGGGTGTCCTAGGGTATGATTAATGACTAAAGAGGGGTTTACCACCAAGCTAGGGCTTTGAAAGACTAATGAAATGCAAGATCTAATGCTAAAACCTAATGATATGCAAGACCTAGTTGAATGACCTAGAAATGCAAGTAAATCATAATAGAAAATTGTAAAGTTAGAAGTGTGCACTTGGAAACCTATAGAGGCTTGAATAAGGACCTAAAATGTTGAAAACACTAATTTTGATGTTGACTAGGACTCATACGCCAATCTAGGTGATTTAGTCCTAGACTGGGTTTTATGTGCCAAAACTGGAATCTGACAATGCTTATTCTGAATCTCTTGAAACCCTAAAAATTGACTATACTAGGACTCATACGCTCAACTTGGCATATCAGTCCCAGTGTGCCTTTTTAGAAGGTTAAGGTCTGATTTTTCTCTCCAATCCCTTCTCTCTCTATCACACTTTGTTTCTAAATCTAAAACCCTAATTTCGGACCTGTAGAAGTCTTTCCATGACCTTGCAAGTGAGGAGACAACTCCAACAACTTTCTTTAAGCTTGTAACCTAATCTTCAAAAATCCTTCAAGTTCCAAGACACCTAGATCTACAATTACACATGTAGAGAGAGAAAAACTTGTTGATTGTTAGGGAATGGGGGTTTGCCTTGGTCAAACCCCTTTGAGGTAATCAAACCAAATGATGAGATAATGAAATAAGGACATGAAACATGAAACAAGGAACATGAAACATGGATAATGATACCTTGAATTATGTCTTGTAAATGATGTCTTGTAAATCTACAATTTAACATGAATTGGCTATGAAGAATGTAGATCTAGATCTTGAATATGGATATGAAATAATGTTTGAAAATGGATCTTCAATGCTACATCACAACACTAGCTCAACAACATGCTTGATGCTTGAAAATATTGACATGATGATGGATCTTGACTTGCTATAATAATTGATGAAATAATCTGCCCTTGAATGCCTTAGAAATGCTCTTGTAAACTCTATTGATGCTCTTGTGAAGTCTAGGAATGCTTAACTCTTGAGTGCTTGACTTGATATCATGAAGGCTTAATGAAATAATGATTTGAGGCCTCTTTTATATAGGCAATCCATCCAAGTTACTATTTATTGGATCCCAGATGTTGACATTCATAAAATTTAAATTTAAAACCCTGATTTCCTGCTCAAAACCCTAAAAAGGGGCCAAATGGGATGCATACACCATCTATGGCATATGGGTCCCACCTGGGTGGGACTCATACACCCAAGGTAGCGTATGGATCCCACAGGGCCTTTTTAGAGAGAGAAAGTGTCGGGGAGTGAAGAAATTAAGTCTATTTGTTGATCTTGTTAGGATTTCAATTGAAATAAGCCTTAGGATGCATAATATAGTGTCTTAGGGGCCTATTAATGATGATAAAAAGGTCATAAATACAAGAGGGCCCAAAATTCAATGTGATAGTGTTAATAAATTCATTTTATAACATTAAATTAAGGCAAGATTAGGTTTATTTAGCTTAGAAGGGCCCTAAATCCAATGTGAATATGTACAACACATTACAACACTAGATTAAGGCAACATTAGGTCCAAGGGTCTAAAATTTAATGTGAAGGTGTAAATGAATGCAATTTATAGCATTAAATCAAGGAAAAGTTAGGTTTGTTTAGCTTAAAAGGGCCCTAAATCCAATGTGAATCTTTACAACACATTACAACACTAGATAGAGGCAACATTAGGCTCATTTTAACATTAATCATTCCCAAATTAAGCAAGGAAAAGGGATACATTTTTTCATTGCCACAACAATAAATAAATTTCCTTAACTTTACTCATAGTTCCTAACCCTACATTTTAGGAGGCCCCCATGTATTCCTATGTTTAAGGATTCCTTAAATAAAGGAATGAAGTATATATTCCCACTATATTTTAAAGAAAATAAAAGAAAAAGAGTCATCGTGTAGTTTTAAGTTAAGTAATCCCTTAAATAAAGTAAAGGAAATATATTCCCATATTCTCAAGAAGGATCCTTTTATACTAGGTTTAGTATCACTATGATTTCTTTAGATTATTGTTGATGGTCAAAATAGCACAACAACATTAAAAAGAATATCTCTATTTTATTTCCCCTAAAAAAGAAAGATAACATAAAGTAATCTAACTCCCAAGGTCTTGGTAGTTGGTTCTCAACTATGCTGATGTTACTCAATGGCCAATGTAACTGAAATATTCAAGGGGCCTTTACTAGTAATAACAAACACAAACTGCATCAGATCAATTATCCTACATTGGGGGGTATAAATAAATAGAAAAAGATGGATCAGAGCTTCAGAACAGCAAAATATGAACAAAACTTATTTAATATCTAGACATGCACCGTAACAATGAGTGTTTCTTTATCCAACCAAAACCATAACATGATGCAATTCATAGAATAATCTACACCACTTCATACATTCATAATGCTAATTCAACCATCACAACCATTCACTAAAACATTACTTCAAGATTTGAAACAGATCACTCACTCATTGCTAAAAATAGATCAAATAGACATAAAACTAATTCCATTCGCAGATAATTTAAAGAAATAATATTAAAATTTGGTTTCCCCTATTGATTTGCATCAAATAGAAAACATTTAGGCATAGAAACTCACTGGCATACAAATTTATTATGATTCATTAATCTTATCACAAGGGTCCAAACTTAACAATAACATGTGAACTGTATAAAGCTATAAAAAGTATCCAAGTTCAACAAAACTTTCAAAGTATCTTGCTAAAACTTATGAAATCCTAAGACTATGATTCCTATCTGCTATCATATCAAGTAGCTAAATCTTTCTTCAATCAGCCGACCTTTACAAAATGGAGCCTAAAAGTACATATAGGCAATCCATGCATAAGTTACTCTCAATCAAAAACTCAGATCCACAAATTAAGGAACCGAAACTGCATGAAAGAACTAGATTGGTTGATCTTTAGTTCTAATGTTGATTGCTTTGTTGTACAAAATTTGACACCCAAGGAGGAAAGTAGAACTGGTGGATGAGAACTTGAGTCCATCTTATGTCAAAACCCTACAAAATAGGAGAGATAAGGATGTGATATATCAAGAGAGAATTTTTTGCTACCAGCTCACTCCTGCATTGCTTGATCAAGGAGATACTCATCATAACTATAAAATATTTGTTGAAGGATGTCCATATTAGGCCCATCTAACCAATTTTCATTAAACTTGATTCTTTTTAACTCTGCTGAGGAAAATTCCCACATATCTTTCAATTTGATTAATTCCCTCCTAGCAACTTTGACCTCCTCCTTGATGTCCATGAGCCTGTCCAACAACAAGTCTTCTCCATCATCTTCTTTTTGCATTACTTCCTCAAATCTTCTACTCCACTTCTTCAAATTATCCAAAGGAAGACCTTCTTTGACTGAGATGTCCAGATTGACTAGAATAGCAACCACTACCTCCAATTCATCAATTTGTTCATTCAAGTCTTTGCTAGCTTCTTGAACTTCATTCTTATGCTCATAAATGAACATGGATCTGAACTGGATTATATTTAAAGTCTTCTCAATGAAATCTGCATTGTCCTCTTCAAGAATTAATTGTTCTAGGAGAGTGGACTTAGGCACCTTGTTGGTGTATTTTAGCTTCTTGGCATGTTCTTTGTATTCCTCATCTTGCTTCTCCAGGACTTCAGCATGCTGATTCATTTCCTCTACCAACTCAAGTGCTCCTTCATGAACTTTGAAACTACCAGCCAACACTTCACCAACCTCTTGATTGAGCTTGTCAATCCGTCGATCAAGCATCCCCACTTTACTCCTCATCTACACTAAGTCATCAGCTTCCTTCTTGCTTAGCAGGATTGTGTTTCAGGAGCAGTAGCTTGTTGAGACACTGGAGTGGAGACATCTTTCAGGAATTTATGCAATTGATCCAATTGGGCCCTAAGTTCATCCTTTTTCTTCTTATCTTTGATCATCCTAGATTTGGTGGAGGAAGCTACAATATCAATTAGATTCATTTGTTGGTTCCTTGTAGGTCTCCCTAAATTGATAGTACCCAATTGGTAATCAAGTATTTGCATGTCCTCTTTGTCCTTATCCACCACTAGAATTGCACATTCAGCAGCAATTTCTCCTGCATCTGTGAGCTTGGTAGAATGAAGAACTTTGGCTTTCTTTTTGGGTCTTTCCTTCTCTATCTCTTTCATCATCTCATCCCAATTGAGAGGTTGAGGCTGAACTATCTACTTTTTCTCAAGATCAAGTTTTAGCCAAGTTGGAGTAGTAGGAGTAGTGACCACTTGTGTTGAAGAAGAGGCACCAGTGGCAGAAGATAAAGGTTGCAATATAGTATTCCTAGGTTGAGAATCAACCTCTTACACATTTTTTTGTTCTCTTTGTGTCTCTTCCTGTGCAAGTCTCTCAGTTTCTTCTTTATCTTTTTGCTCCTGCAACCTCTTAGCTCCCATCTCCTTTTTCAAATGTTCTTCTTCTAATTTCTTCTCCTCATACATTTGGTCTCTCTATTTTTCAAGTTCCTTGACCAAGTTCCATGCCTCTTTAGACTTCTATTCATGCAGAGCAAGTTCTTTAGCCTCCTTTTCTCTCTCTAGGCATTATTGCTCTTCTTTCTTTCTATGGGCTTCCCCAACAACTTTGAATTTAGCCTCAAGGGATTCTCTTTCTCTCCTACGTCTAGCCTTTTCCTTCTTAAGATCATGGATCTTTTGCGGCATTGTCAATTTGTCTCTTTCATCTTTAGTTTTGAGCTCTTGCTCTCTTTGTTGTTCTTTCTTAGCCAATTCATCAACCTTGGCTTGAGCTTCTAATTCATGTTGTTTCATCAATGCATCAGATTTTTCTTTAGCATCAATCTCCTTCTATTTAGCCAATGCCTCAGCTTATTCCTTGGCATATGCTTCTCTCTTAGCATCCTCAAAAAGCTTCCATTGATCTTCTTCTGTCAAAACATGTTAAGTCCTTGTATCCTTAGTTACATCAAGGGATGCAACCACATGAGTCTCCTTATTATATGGAGTAGCCTCATAATTTGTATCAATGTCATGAATCTCAATCTCAGGCTCCTTCTCTTTCAAGGATTCAACTTCTTTGTGGAGGGTTCCCATAGGAATTTCTCCACTTGGTTGCTCTGTGATAAGAGGTTAAGTTGATGCTTCTTCTGCAACATATGTTGAGGCACCAGGTTCTATTGTGGCCTCTTCTCCATGTGCTTCAGGAAGATCCTGAGCAGGTATTTCAATAGCATTGGGAGGGAAAAACTCTAAGGGCTCCTTAGGAGCCATTCTTCTTTTTGTTCTCTTATAGCCTTGACTAGTGCCTGCATCCTTTCTCTTCTTGGAGGTCTGAGCCTTTGGCTCCTTAATTCTCATAACAACCCATTGGATGCTCCTATCTAATACCAGCCTTGCAAACTGCTTAATGTCAATGGAATCTTCTACATTCCAATCCACTGGATCGAGGTCCTTGGTGCCCACATTTTCAACATCATATTGGGGATCCAAAGTTACCCCATCATTTGAAAATGTCTCAAGGATGTCCTCCTTTATCCCATACTCAACCATGAGTGGGATAGGAAATCTTTCATAGTTTCTTCTCCTCAAATCATAATCATCTTGCAAGTCCATCCAAAAATCCTCCATCAGATTAAAGTGTTTATCAAAAATAGTGGGAAGCAAGGCCTGTGTCTTGTGTTTGGGATCAAAATGCTTCCTAGAGGTGTAAAAACCCAACTTCAAGTGAATTAATTCATCACATATTACCTTAGCTACCACATTGTGTGCATAGCTACACTCACCCAATTTCATGGTGAATTTATGGTAGCCAGTCTTGTGCTTATTGGAAAATTTAAGATTGACTGCTATAGCTTGATAGATGAACTCCATCAAGACAATCATGTTGTTGCAGCACCTAGGGAGTAGATGAGGGTAGCCATCAAAACTAGCTAGCCTGAAATAAGTAAATCTTGGGTATTGGATATACCAATGTCCCCATTCTGCAATAAAGGCCATAGCATGCCTGCTCAATCTGTAGCCTACATCTCCTGTGAGCCGGTTAATGATAACATATAGAAATGCATCATTAACCCTTCTATAGTGTGGCTTAGAAGTTTGTAAGGTGAGTTGATCATAGTGATCCCACACCCTTTTCTATCCTTTGGCTTCTCCCAATATGCCCACTGCATTCAATCTAGGAAAGATGCCCCTTTTGGCTGCTACATAAATCACATAAGAGGTCATGAAGAAACTCTTGGTTTCTCTCACTCTAAGCATCTAGTTGTGAATGCATTCTGATACAATCATAGGCTAGTCAAACTGCTACCTACCATCTAGGATGGTCTGAATAAAAGGAAACATCCATTCCTTGAACTAGGAGTAATCTCTTTTCCCAAACACCCTAGAGAGCATCATTATTATATCAGCAATCTCTTTGTAGAAATCTTCCATTTTAGGCTAATCAGGAAGCTTAGCTAGGGACTTCTTTTCAACCCTCATCCAGTGCTTGTTTATGTGAGTCATGCTAGTCTCCTTCTATTTGCTATACAATTGCAGGGCTTCAGCGTCATTGAGCCACCTAAGGTTATGTGGAGTAGATGCATTGAACATAAACCTTATCATTTGTGGTGTAAGGTCAATGATAATGTTTCCCTATAGATCCACACATTGTCTAGTGGTAGGATTGTAAGCTCCAGCTATTGTAAGTATCAACTCTAGACATTGGACAGATAAAGGGAAGAGGGAAACATGTGCCAAACCAGATTGAACAATCCTCTCTATTCTTCCTGGGACATCTTCACTAAATTTCTCTTCATACAACTCTTCATAGTTGAAGGGGCCCAAGTTTGTATATGTAATATCAGCCCAATCCGAATCCACCTTGCTAGCTATGATGGTAGGACTTTGATGTTTGTACCTCAGAGTATATGGGAGTTGTTCCACCTTGATATTATTTCACTTGGCTCCTTTCCTTAAAGTTTCTGCAGGTTTGC
The DNA here is from genome assembly GCA_007258455.2 of Sequoia sempervirens. Taxonomy (NCBI): domain Eukaryota; kingdom Viridiplantae; phylum Streptophyta; class Pinopsida; order Cupressales; family Cupressaceae; genus Sequoia; species Sequoia sempervirens. The sequence goes on from VDFB02193867.1 coordinate 293,028,675, forward strand.
TCCTTTGAGAAGCCTCTTCTGATGCTCCTGACATCTCTTATTTCTACAATAAAATCATGTATTAGATGAACAAAAAGCATAAAAATCAATACATCATCCAATACCACCCTTTACTTCCTCAAGACAACTTTCATACTTAGTCAAATTTCATATTCATCGGAAGCAGATTCACAGAAGAATAAGGAATAGGAAACCATTTTAACACAAAGCAGGATCAGGACCGGAATTGGGATCGATACCAGAACTAGGATCGGAACAGAAACTGAACTCGAAACCAATCAATAGTTCCAAGTTCAACCTCCACTCTAGTTTTGATTCCTCCAAAGAGTAAGTCTGAAGACCAAAGTCAACAGTAATCAAAAGTGGGACCATTTTGGGAATGAATCCCATTGCAAATACTTACAGGATGAGTTCATTCCTGAGTCCGCTTTCGCTAGTTTACTACTACTCAAAACAAAGAAATTTCTTGAAGAGATGGTCACATGAGCTTAAGGACCTGAGTCACATGAGATAATATGGAAATCTCAAATAAATGGGCTTAACCTCACCCTTTAACCGAATAAAGACCAAATTTAACTCTAGGGTTGGATATTTGTAAAGGTCATCAAGCAAACCCTAGTTTGCACGATGCGTCTACTCAGATAATTAGGGGAAAAAAAACCCAACATGGAAATCACTAAACTAGCACAGAAGTAAGGTCAGAGGGGTCTCTAAACATATTTTCAAACATTTAAAGCATAGAGGACCCCATCAAACGGAACCCTAATTAG
>VDFB02193867.1:293032979-293085754 GCA_007258455.2 Sequoia sempervirens
CAAGTATCTCCCTCCTACCCCCTCTCCCTCTCTCAGGTATCTCTCACTCACTCACTCCCTCTATGTCTCTCCCCTCTACCCTTAAACCCTTAACCCTTAACCCTTAACCCTTAAACCCTAAACCATTGAACCATCTACCCTCTAACCTTAACCCCACTTCCCTCTATCTCTCTCCCACTCCCTCCCTCTCTCTCCCTCTCTCAACTCTGTCCATCCTACCCCCTCTCCCTCTCTTAGGTCTCTCTCTCACTCAATCCCTATATCTCATTCCCCTTAACCCTCCCTTCCTTTGTCTCTCTCTCTCTAGAGTATCTCCATCCTAGAACTACTCTCTCTCTCAGGTCTCTCTCACTCACTCACTCAATCTATCTCAAGTCTCTCCCTCCTACCCCTTCTCCCTCTCTTAGGTCTTTCTCTCACTCACTCACTCACTCCCTTATCCCTCTCCCCTCTACCCTTAACCCTAAACCCTTAAACCATCTACCCTCTATCTCTCTCCCACTCCCTCCCTCTCTCTCTCAAGTCTTTTCATCCTACCCCCTCTCCCTCTCTTAGGTCTCTCTCTCACTCACTCACTCCATCTCTCTCACTCACTCACTCCATCTCACTCACTCTCCCACTCTCTCCCTCCCTCTCTCCAACTCTCTCCAACTCTCTCCCACTCTATCCTAACCTCTCCCACCCTCTCCCACTCTCTCCAACTCTCTTTCACTCTCCCATTCTCTCCCACTCCCTCCCTCTCTCCCATATCTCCAACTCTCTTGCTCCCTATCCCACTCTCTCCCATCCTCTATCCCACTCTCTCCCACTCTCCCACTCTCCCCCACTCTCTCCCGCTCTCTCCCTCCCTCTCTCCCACTCTCTTCCACTCTTCTACTCTCTCCCTCCCTCTCTCCCACTCTCTACCACCCTCTCCCACTTTCTCCCACCCTCTTCCTCCCTCTCTCCCACTCTATCCCACTCTCCCACCCTCTCCGACCTTATCCCACTCTCTCAGGTCACTCTCTCACACACTAAATCCATATATCTCTCTCCCCTATACCCTTATAACCCTTGACCCTTAAACCCTCTACCATATACCCTAAACCTTAAATTTTAACCCTTAAACCTTCTACCATATACCATTAATCCTTAGGTCTATGTGTACACAAATCGGATATCTGATTTGAAATGGATATCCGATTTGTAAAAATCATATATATACAACTATTTTCATTGTTTTAAAGTAACAGTCTACAAATCGGATATCCGATTTGTAGACCATTACTTTAAAACAACAACAAATTTTTTATATATATATTTTTTTACAAATCGGATATCCGATCCAAATTGGATATCCGAAATGGAAAACTAGGATTGGTGTTTGCTTTGGTGGTGTGTACTGCCACCCGAGCCTAAAAAAAGTCAAGACGTGTTTTTTTCCTCATTGCCACTTTTTGGCATACCATGATCCTGCACATACCCTGTATTAGTGTGCACATTGTAACTTTATTCAAAAAAAAATTGTTAGTTGTGTTTTTTCCTTCATGCAAAATTTAGGGCATTACACCTTTGGTCCCAACAAGGCAACCAGTTGGAAGGTGGTAAAGTTGGAGAAACATGTGCCAGTGTATATGAGATGTTACAATAGTGGTCCAATAAAGTCTATAAATGTGCCATATACATAACCACTTTATTTACTATGACTTGGATCTGTATAACACATTGGAAATCACTAAATGAGTAGTAAGTTGATATCAATAATAGCGAAGTAAATTCTATTTTGTGTTTTTTGTTAACAACATACAAGGGTGAAGCCACAATAGTGGTTTACAATTCAAGTGAGGAAGGAAAACTCACAAAAAATTACCCCAAGGCAAAAAAAAGTGATTTTGGGGGTTCGTACGAACCTACTAGTTCGACCAAACCCATAAGGGGTTCGGTAAAATAAGGGTTCAAGCAAACCCCTTTGAATGGGTTCGCTCGAACCTCTAGGGGTTCGTACGAACCCCCCTTATCCCTCATCCCCCCTTGAGACACAAAAATACCTAAATTTTGGCACTTTGGAGCTCGAGTTGATGATGAAAATGGAGGAATCTTCACAAACCCAACTAGAATCCTAGAATCAGGTAGTCCTCGGAATGAGCTATCCAATGAATATAATTTTAATATTTTTTGGTTTTATTATGTATTTATTTTTTTAGTTTTATTAAACATAGGTTTTTCATCGAAAATGAAGATCTTTGTTCTACACATGTGGAAAAATAGTAGATTATCAAAAAAAAAATTGAAAAATATGAGTGCACTAGATATTGAAGTCCTTGATCCAACAAAAATAAATAAATTTAATTTCAATATATACAAAAAAAATTTATGTGTTATACGGTCACGCTATGTCTGAATTGTAATTGGTTTGACTTCGAAACTTGATTAAAGAAAAAATATTCAATAAAAAACTATCTAATGAAGTGGAAGTACTAGATATCATAGTTACAAATCTAAATTCGAAAGAATTAGAATTTTATCCTTCATGGAAAAAAAAGTTATGCGTTATACGGTGTGCGTCACTTTTTAAAAATGTTGTTTTCTAAAAAAAACAAGTTTTCATGAAAAATGGGAAAAGAAGTGCAATTTGATTCCAAAAATTTGAAAAAAAATATTTTTAGAATCTATAGACAAAATGTGATGAGACTCTAGTTTTCATCATCTTCAAATTCCTCACGGTTTAGCCGCTATAGGTGCCCGAATGTGAAGATTTAGTTAAAAATAATAATTTCAGTGTTTGGTTTGGCCAAAAATTGTAAACCACTATTGTGGGATCACCCACAAGGTAGATATTTTGATTAACCAACAAATTTTTCTAAATATTTTTTCCTCAAACCAAGAAAATAAATATTTCTTGACTACCCAATACATTTTTTTGGCAGAATAAGTGGTTTAAATATTTTGACTAGGTAATTGAGATATTTTACAACCAAGGTAAATGGTTTGCCTACCCAATTAAGTTTTTTAATAAACCAATGAGGTAAATATTTGAAATGGTTAGTTTAGTGTTTTTCCTCACAATAATTTAGGAAGTGTTGTGACTATCCAATACATTTTTTAAAAATAGGCATCTTACTATCCAATACAAAAAAAACCTAAGGTAAATATTTTGACTATCAAATACAGTCATTCCCCACAACCCATGAAAGCTAAGGTAAAATCAAATACATTCAAGCAACAAAATTTTCACATACTAAACTTCCCTATAATTTACTAGAAAATAACTAGGCACACTAACACAGGATTTACTCCAAGGGTGGAGGCCAACTATCTCACTAGGAGGCTAACCAAGGAAGGGTCATCACCTTAGGTGGGTCTAGGAGTGATGCTAGGAGCCTGAGCATCCATGCCTTTGCTCCCTTGATAGGGAAACCATTTGGAAGGTGGTAAAGTTGGAGAAACATGTGCCATGGTATATGAGATGTTGCAATAGTGATCCAATAAAGTCTGTAAATATGCCATATACATAACCACTTTATTTACTATGACAAATTTGTATAACACATTGGAAATCACCAAATTAGTAAAGAAGTTGAGATCAATAACAGCAAAGTAAATTCTATTTTGTGTTTTTTGTTAACAACATACGAGGTAGATATTTTGATTAACCAACAAAGTTTTCTAAATATTTTTTCCTCAAACTAGGAAAATAAATATTTTTTGACTACCCAATACATTTTTTTGGCAGAATAAGTGGTTTAAATATTTTGACTAGGTAATTGAGATATTTTACAACCAAGGTAAATGGTTTGTCTACCTAATTAAGTTTTTTAACAAACCAATGAGATAAATATTTGAAACGGTTTAGTTTAGTGTTTTCCTTCATAATAATTCAGGAAGTGTTATGACTATCCAATACATTTTTAAAAAAAATTGGTAAGTGTCTTACTATCCAATACAAAAAAAACCTATGAGATAAATATTTTGACTATCAAATACAGTCATTCTCCACAACCCATGAAAGCTAAGGTAAAATCAAATACATTCAAGCAAAAAAAAAATTGCATACTAAACTTCCCTATAATCTATTGGAAAATAACTAGGCACACTAACATAGGCTTTGCCTTGAGTAATTATGCTCATTTCTTTAGAAACCTAAAGTAAGCGAAAACTGTAAAGTGAGGCTAAAATATAGAAAGCAGCTCAAGACATAATACGCAAGAAATCTTATCTATCATACCTTGTTCAAGAGAGTGAGTTGTCCTTTGCAAACACTTTAGTGCACAGTCTTGTCTCTGTGTAACAGTCTGCCAACCAAGTATCATTCACTACATAAATTGAGACTTTAAATGAAAGGAAAACAATGATGAACAGGAATCTATCTTGAAATAATTTCAAATATATATTGTGTATATGTTTCTAATGCTACATAAAACTATGGAACTGTAAGACTATACAAGCAATGAAAATAAGGAGAATCAAAACACCATTTCATAAAGTATGCTACATACATCGTTCTTCGCTATGATTGCATATAGGTGCCTTTCTCGCCAACACGTATTATGATCATTACTTACCAAATTGAACTCTTATATGGAACTGAGGCGGTGATCAGTGGAGCCATTTTGATATTTAATAACCTATTAATTAATAAAACATTTATACGGGATATTAGCGGTGATAAGTAGAGGAGGTTTGAACGTTTGATACCATGAGCAATCGCTTTCTTCTCAGACGAGGAGGATAGACAAGTCTTTGAAGGAGTTGCATCCTTAAGTCCATTAGAAGGATTGTTTACAATCGACACCTCAAGTTTGAATGGACAGGTAACAAAATTGAGGCTTCTGTCGATTTGAATTAATTGACTGAATTTTTGGACACAATTGTGAGAGTTCTGTGGCTTTTTATGTTTTCTGACGGAGTATTGAGAATTGAACTTTGATAATTTTGTAAGTTTAGAACTACTTGATGTGATTTGCTTTTAACAGATAAGTCCCATAGTGTCCGACCATGTTATCATTGTATTTACTTTGGAATATTTCATTTTCTTTGAAATCTGCATCTCCTCCTTTGAATTCTGAGTTGTGGAAAACATTGGGACGTCATTGACTGATTCTTGTGATATGCATTTTTATTTATGAGGTGAATATGTCTTTTTTTTTAAAGGTAAGGTCATTCATTTTAATTTCCAAGCTCTTGAATGGATGAAGCTTTTATTCTTTGTTTTTCTAACTCAGTTTTAATGAGAGCAATTTTGAATTTGAAGTTTTCAGCTAAATGCACATTTTTTCTTATGAATTCTCCTCTTTGTGGATCATGATACGTCAAATCTGAAACTTTCCTACGAAAAAAGCGTTCATTTATGTACACCCAATGTGCGAACAAATCTGCAGTAGGCTTCTTCAAACATCCCATGCATTTTGCAGGCTTTTTCATTTTAGTCAATGCATTATTAATTAAACCAAAGTAAGAAAGAGTTCTAGATGAAATCGGACTTACAATCCACCTTGAATTTTTTCATGTACAATGAACTTATAAAAGTATTTTTAACAAAGAAAAAATTGTTAAATGTGGACTATCAGATATAAAAAACCTTATCTCACATTGAAGCTTAAGTAGATATAGTACATAAAAGTATAGGTACTCTTCTTGGTAGTTCTTGTACAATATATGAAAAAATATATTTATCAAGCAGTTTGTGGAGCTCTGGTACTCTTTCCAAGCTCCAGCCCACCAGACAAGTACAAAACCCATTTCTTTTCTAACTGATCAAATCAATTCTTACGACTTCCCCTTAGGTCAATGGACAATTCCCACCACCCCCAAAAAAAATCACCATTTATATTTACCACAATTATGGCAAGAAATTGAAAGTAGACCTTATAATAGATCAAAATTTTCAAAAGCTTTGAGCTTCATAATTTCAAATAACCCAAGTTCATAAAATGGGAAAACTAAGTGGCATTAAATTCCCTCGCAGAGAATTGCCAAAATTTGTGAGATGTGTTGAACTACCAAGAACTTTGAGATTTGTTCGCACATTGAGTGTACATAAAAATTTGAGCCTCCACTGTTGATCTTGCCTAAATCATCCACAACCATAAGATTATGGCATCACTTGGATAAGGTGGTAATGGTTCATCAAGTCAATGTTTGGTAATTAACTTGATGTCAAGATTTTATGTCTGCATTCCATTAGTCATTAGTAGGTGTGCAAGCGCTTACATGGATGGGTATCATCAGGGATCAATTGCAATTTGCCAAATTGTCCAATTACATGAGAATAGTGGGATTGCTAATGCAATTAGGGGCATAGATGGCTTTTTGTAATTGGATCATGTTAAGTTAATGTTAGATTTAGGGTATGGCCCCTAGTTAGAGGTCTAGATGCAAGTCATTAGGCATAAAGAAACTATTAGGTACAACTATGTTGATGCATTTTCACCTTATTAATTGAAGTTTAAGTGCATGGAGATCATTTGTAAATATTTTAAACAATACAAATGTAATATAAATATGCTAAACAAAGTAAGAAAAAAGTCTTAAAAATGCTGAAATAATTGTAAGAACACCTTGTGCCAAAGAAGCAGTTTTTAAAAAAACGTAAAATTAGTAGAATCTCGAACTAGATTTTTAAAATATACTGTTGCAAGAACACCCTATGCCAAAGAAGTAATTTTAAATGGGATAGTAGTCATCGTAAAAATGTTGTGGAAATAGTGGGAATAGGAAAGAAATATTTAACAAGTAAATTTTTAAGGTACAGTATTAGATGATAAGTGGTTAAAATAGCAATAAATATTATAACACTTTTTGTTACATACAGGTAGAATTTGGATGGATCATTGTGCCTATGAAGTGTTTTAAACTTTGACACTAATACTTGGAAACCTTGTGCCAGAAATGGTACATACCAAAGTTTGTCATCATAAACGAGTGATACTTACAAGCTAAAAAGGAGCAGGTAGCTCTAACAAAAACTATCAAAGGTACAAACATTGATGGGGAAGCCTAGCTTGGAGATGACGAATATTTCTACCATGCCATGAGCATAATCAAGGATGATAAAGCAGAGCTTAAGCAAGCTAGAAAGACTCACACAAGTATTGTAGCAGATTTAGCCCATCAACCATCCACTTCGAGAACTAAACCAAGGGAACCAACTCTTTCTAGACCTATATCAAGTGGGAAAAATACTAATAACCTGCCAATAAAACTAAAAGCGAAGATGAGCACCTTTGTGTGCATCATCCAACCGAAATTATTAGCATTAGCTCGGATGAGTTAGAGGAATATACCCCACTCACTCTGAACTAAAAGTTAAACATGTTGCAATTGTTTTGTTGAACTTACAACTATGTGTTAAACCTTACACTTTTGTAAATGTATGAGTGTGTAATGCATTGATGCCAAATTATGTATTAAAACATGGAGTTCACTAGGATTAAGACTAATTTAAAAATTTAATTCAAACTAAGGTGGGATGTAACATTAGAAATGGACTTGATCCATAAATGGGTGAACAACCCAATCACACATCCTATGACATTATATTTTCATGGTCATGTGATTCAATTGTACATTCCGAAAAAAAAAAAAAAAACCAATTACATGATATTATCATGCGTGCCTAAAAATATATAATCAAAAACACAAAACAATAAAATAGGCACAATTTTTGCAAGTACATGTTTGAAACCCTTGGTTGATTTATTCCTTCATTTTGTTCGTTTATTAGTACCTTTTGTTGTATCATTTATTAGTGTTGTTGTGTGTTTCAGGCATTTGGAGCACTATTATCATCTATATCTACAGACGACCAACTTTCTACATTATGAGAACTTTAATACCAGGTGCTTGATGACACTTTATGTACTCCTCTTACTCTAAATTTGAATGTTTGTAAAATACTTGTAGCAAGTTTTTTAAGATTTACACTATGATCAAAATTTGCATAATTGTTATGCATGTTATTGTCAATGTGGCATGTATGAACTAATTAACCTAAGATTAATCTAAAGAAATATCAAACTAAGGTAGGATGTAACATAGGAAATGGACTTGATCCATAAATGGATCAACAACCCAATCACACATCCTATGGCATTACATTATCATGGTCATGTGATTCAACTATACATTCCAAAAAAAAAGAAACCAATGACATTATATTATCATGCATGCATATCAAAAACACAAAAAAATAAAATAGGCACAATGGATTTTTTGCAAGTACTTGTTTGAAACCCTTGGCTGATTCATCCCTTTGTTGTTCCATTTATTATTGCCTTTTTTTGTTTCATTTATTAGTGTTGTTTTGTGTTTTAGGCATTTGGAGTATTGTTATCGTCTATATCTACAGACGAACAAATTTCTACATGGGAGAACTTTAATACCAAGTACTTGCTTACACTTCATGTACTCCTCTTACACTAAATTTGAATTTTCATAAAATACTTGTAGCAAGTTTTTTAAGATTTACACTATGATCAAAATTTGCATAATTGTTATCTATGTTATTGTGAATGTGGCATATATATGAAATAATAATACGTAAGATTTGTTTAAAACAATTTAAATTGGGAAAAACCAAAATATTTGCAATCTCACATTTGCTAGTGTCTTTTTTGTTTCATTTATTAGTGGGTTGTCTTGTTTCAGACATTTGTAGCATTGTTATCATCTGTATCTATAGATGACCAACCTTCAACATTAGGAGAACTCTTATACTAGGTACTTGCTTACACTTCATGTACTTGTAGTCTTGTCAGCTTTAACAAGTTACTTCATACAGAATTTAGCTTCAAGAGTCAATTTAGCATCATAAAAAATTTAGCTTCAACTTAGAATAATGCACACCTCTGTAGGCATGCACAGACATGATTTGTCAAGTGGTAGAAAATGTCCAACCTTTTATCCTCTTACACTAAATATTAAAGTTTGTGAAATACAAATGCACCAAACAATAGACAAAATAGGTGAAAATTGTATTTCTTGTTTGCAGCCTAGACAGTTAGTTTACTCATGGTTTAGGAAACTTTGTGTTCAATCCTACTATCTCCTATTATCACCTAAATCTTTGGTTAAGTGTTGAATGGGTGGAAATTTATTTCTGATTTACACTATCATTTAAATTTGCATGATTGTTATGCATGTTATTGTCAATGTGGCATATAGGAACTAATTAAACCTAAGATTAATCAAAAGCAATTTTAATTGGGAAAATCTAAAATATTTTGAATCTCACGTTCACTCTAATGGGGTTTCAAACCAATTTTTAAAATAAAAATACCTAAGGTTTGTTTAAAACAATTTAAATTGGAAAAAACCAAAAAAATTTCAATCTCACATTTATTAGTATCACTATTAACATCCGTATCTACAGACGACCAACCTTCTACATTAAGAGAACTCTTATACCAAGTACTTGCTTACACTTCACGTACTTCTAGTCTTGTTAGCTTTGACAAGTTACTTCATGCAGCATTGAGGTTCAAAAGACAATTTAGCATCATACAGAATTTAGCTTCAAGTTAGAATAATGCACACCTTCATAGACATGCATAAACATGAGTTGTCTTGGTAGAAAACATCCAACCTTTTATCCTCTTAAACTAAATATTAATGTTTGTGAAATACACGTGCACCGAACAACAAACAAAATAGGTGAGAATTGCATGTCCCGTTTGCAACCTAGACAGTTAGTTTACTCATGGTTTAGGAAACTTTGTGTACAATCCCACTATTGGGAATTAGTGTTCACATAGGTGTTGGAAATATTGCATCATAGGATGCATAAGATAATAGTTTAGTAGATTGGTTATGAGTGTTGGGAATATCATGTCATTCCTGAAGAGTATTTGTTATTTGGTTGTGATTATTTGTTTGTATGTATTATGCGTATCTTTAGTAATTGTAATAGGTAGTCTCCTATAATATAGGATATGTACATAGTCTCCTATAATAGAGAATATGTACATCCTATATATATGTAAATGTATTGAATGAAAATGATGAAGAAGAAGCACGGTTTGTTTTGAATTAAATTATTTTCCGCTTCTGTCTCTGACCATATTTCTAATTTGGTATCAGAGAAGGAGATTAGGGAGGTGGTAGAGGAGATGAATGCGCCTATGGAAATGCTCGACCAATTTTTCGCTGAGGCTGCCTAGTTATTAGGTGTTTGAGATTTAGAAAATAGTGTTGTGGGCAGTGGGCTGGATAAATTGTTTCAAAGCGTGGGATCTACAGAGGAATAGAAGGTTATTATTCTATACGTAAAATTTTATACAGCTCCTTCAGAGCTTGATCTATATCCATCGAATCCACTTGAGATGATTCATATTTTGTGTAGATTGGGTGCTCAATGTCCAAAGAAAGGAAAAAAATTCCATAGATCTGTTGTACCATTTAATCACTAATGTCTGCCCTCCTACAGACTGGTTCGTGGCTTGTGGTTCAATCCACACAGGGTTGATTGTGAAGCATTCGTTGTTCCAATTCCTTTGACTGTACAGTGCGCAGTGGAAGCGTGACGGAGAGGAGAATTATATATCACAATTGAAGAGAATCATAATCTACACTTTTGAAGGAGATTCTAAGTTTATAAACAAGGTAGCTTTAGATTGGGAGCAGCGCAAGAACATCATCATCAAAAGGGCAATTTGTGTTGCATGGTGTGCTTAACTGTCAAACCAATACAGTCTCCTTTCGTTCTCTTATGTTTGCACATTTTCTTTTCATCTAATTTCTATTATTATTTGTACTGTCCATTCTCTGATGTTGGCAGCTAAGAAAGCTTTGAATATATCAATATAGCCACTCATCTCGAACCCCAATTCATCACGGTGAGAGACTTGTGGCAAGTGTTGGCTTGGAGAACATTCATATGGTAATCATAATTTCAGGCAATCAGGTCCAGTGTGTGGAAACTACTGAGCATGAGTTTACTTGATAATATTCATCTCTACTAAGGCCGAACAGTATATACAATAGGCATAACTAATACCACTTGGAAGGTGAAGGTTTGTACAAATCTCTTTTCCAAGGTCACTGCGCGTCCTCTGATCCTACTCTAAATGAGAGTCTTGTACTTATAGATGATTTGAGGAGCTATGTGGAATTCACTTGAAGCTTTCTAGAATGAATATGGTATTTGTGTGTCAGTCACGTTTCGATAGCCTTATTTTATTTAGTTTGGTGGGTTGTTATTATAATTGTTTAGTTATCTTCTCTTCAGTGTCTATCAAATTATTAGTTCTTATAGAGATATGTTGTGTCGAAAATTAAGTTGTATTATTTTGTTTAGAAAAGGGTCTATTTTTCATGAGTATTAATTGCCATGTCAAAAATTCAAAAGTGTCAAATAAAAAAATAGTAAAAATAAAAATTGTTTCAATTGTTAAGGTGCATTATCGGTGGAATCCGACACCTTCAATATTATTTAGATTATGGGGGGGAGTCAAATAGTGTTTCTTATAATGGGGATATATTATTTCCTCATAATTGACGAAATGAGCATCAAAATCCAAATTTTTTACGAAGCAAACCAACTAGAGGATGGAGGCACAGGAGGTTGGAGGATATTCAGCAACCTCTCATGAGTCACTAGCGATGGGGTTGCAAAATTGCATTAGTGACAAAATTATTTGTACCAAAATGACTAAAGCCAAGATCAGTTTCCAGGTGGCAATGGCAACCATATCATATCATTTGTGATCAGCATGGCAATGATCTATAATGGTGGTTGCATACACGACAATGAGGGCTTTGTGTTCTCAAACTTTGTTCTTGTGGTTGGATGTGTATGTCCCCAATCACTTTTTTGGTTGTATGTGAATGGATGTGTTTGTCCCTATTCACAAGACGATGTAAGTGATTGGAAGTGTTTGTCCCCAGTCACAGGAGTTGGTGATTATGATTGGATGTGTGTGTCCCCAATCATAATTGTTGTGAGCAGATGTGTTTATCCCTATGTTCATAACCTTGATGTTGGATATATGTGTTTATCCCTATCCAAACTTGATGTAATACCTTGGATAGATGTGTTAGTCCCTATCCTTGGTTCCATGGGTAGATGTTTATGTCCCTATCCTTAGATGGAAGTACTAAAAGTATAGTTCCACTATTGCTTGCCATGAGTAGATGTGTATGTCCCTACTCTTATCTTATATTGTTTGGTAAGCTACTGTGTGTGGTCATTAAGTATTGTGATGTACTTTCACCCCATGTTCACACTAAGGGGGGATGTTGGGAATTAGTGTTCACATAGGTGTTGGAAATATTGCATCATAGGATGCATAAGATAATAGTTTAGTAGGTTGGTTATGAGTGTTGGGAATATCATGCCATTCCCATAGAGTATTTGTTATTTGGTTGTGATTATTTGTTTTTGTGTATTCTGAGTTGTTAAAACAACTAGTATCTTTAGCAAATTGTTATAGGTAGCCTCCTATAATATAGGATATGCACATAGTCTCCTATAATATAGGATATGTACATCATATATATATGTAAATGTATTGAATGAAAATTATGAAGAAGAAGCACGACTTATTTTGAATTAAATTATTTGTCGCTTTTGTCTCTGGTCATATTTCTATCTCCTATTATCACCTACATCTTTGGTTAAGCATTGAATGGGTGACAAGTTATTTATGATTTACACTAACATCTAGATTTGCACGATTGTTATGCATGTTATTAACAATGTGGCATATATGAAATAATTATACCTAAGATTAATCTAAAGTAATTTCAAACTAAGGTGGGATGTAACATAGGAAATGGACTTGATCCATAAATGGGTCAACAACCCAATCACACATCCTATGACATTATATTATCGTGGTCATGTGATTCAACTGTACATTCCAAAAAAAAAACCAATGACATTATATTATCATGCGTGTGTAAAAATATATTATCAAAAACATAGAACAATAAAATAGGCACAATGGATTTTTGCAAGTACTTGTTTGAAACCCTTGGCTGATTCATCCCTTCATTGTTTCATTTATTAGTGCCTTTCTTTGTTTCATGTATTAGTGTTGCTTTGTGTTTCAGGCATTTGGAGTATTGTTATCATTTATCTACAGATGAACAAATTTCTACATTAGGAGAACTTTAATACCAAATACTTGCTTACACTTCATGTACTCCTCTTACACTAAATTTGAATTTTCGTAAAATACTTTTAGCAATTTTTTAAGATTTACACTAGATCAAAATTTGCATATTTTTTATCTATGTTATTGTGAATGTGGCATATATATGAAATAATAATATGTAAGATTTGTTTAAAACAATTTAAATTGGGAAAAGTCAAAATAGTTGCAATCTCACATTTATTAGTGCCTTTTTTGTTTCATTTATTAGTGGGTTGTCCTGTTTCAGACATTTGTATCACTATTATCATTTGTATCTACAAATGACCAACCTTCTATTTTAGGAGAACTCTTATACTAGGTGCTTTCTTACACTTCATGTGCTTGTAGTCTTGTCAGCTTTAACAAGTTACTTCATATAGAATTTAGCTTCAAAATTCAATTTAGCATCATACAAAATTTTGCTTCAACTTAGAATAATTCACAACTCCATAGACATGCATATACATGATTTTTCTTGGTAGAAAATGTACCTTTTATCCTTTGACACTAAATATTAATGTTCGTTAAATACAAGTGCACCGAACAACAGACAAAATAGGTTAAAATTGTACATTTCCTATTTGTAGCCTAGACAATTAGTTTACTCATGGTTTAGGCAACTTTGTACATACAATCCCACTATCTCCTACTATCACCTACATCTTTGGTTAAGCGTTGAATGGGTGACAAGTTATTTATGATTTACACTATCATCTAGATTTTCATGATTGTTATGCATGTTATTAACAACATGGCATATGTGAACTAATTATACCTAAGATTAATCTAAAGCAATTTCAAACTAAGGTGGGATATAACATAAGAAATGGACTTGATCCATAAATGGGTCAACAACCCACTCACACATCCTATGACATTATATTATCATGGTCATGTGATTCAACTATACATTCCAAAAAATAAAAAAAACCAATGACATTATATTATCATGTGTGTGTAAAAATATATCAATCAAAAACATAGAACAATAAAATAGGCACAATGGATTTTTGCAAGTACTTGTTTGAAACCCTTGGTTGATTCATCCCTTCATTGTTTCATTTATTAGTGCCTTTTTTTGTTTCATTTATTAGTGTTGCTTTGTGTTTCAAGCATTTGGAGTACTGTTATCATTTATATCTATAGACGGACAACTTTCTATATTAGGAGAACTTTAATACCAAGTACTTGTTTACACTTCATGTACTCGTCTTACACTAAATTTGAATTTTTCATTAAATATTTGTAGCAAGTTTTTTAAGATTTACACTATGATCAAAATTTGCATGATTGTTATCTATGTTATTGTGAATTTGGCATATATATGAAATAATAATACGTAAGATTTGTTTAAAACAATTTAAATTGGGAAAAACCAAAATATTTGCAATCTCACATTTATTAGTGGGTTTTCTTGTTTCAAACATTTGTAGCACTATTATCATCTATATCTACAGATGACCAACCTTCTACGTTAGGAGAACTCTTATACCAGGTACTTTCTTAGACCTCATGTACTTGTAGTCTTGTCAGCTTTAACAAGTTACTTCATATAGAATTTAGCTTCAAGATCCAATTTAGCATCGTACAAAATTTTCTTCAACTTAGAATAATGCACACCTCCATAGACATGCATAGACATGATTTGTCTTGGTAGAAAATGTCCAACCTTCTATTCCCTTACACTAAATATTAATGTTCATTAAATACAAGTGCACCGAACAATAGACAAAATAGGTGAAAATTGTATTTCCTGTTTGTAGCCTAGACAATTAGTTTACTCATGGTTTAGGAAACTTTGTGTACAATACCACTATCTCCTATTATCACCTACATCTTTGGTTAAGCATCGAATGGGTGGCAAGTTATTTATGATTTACACCATCATCTAGATTTGCATGAATGTTATGCATGCTATTGTCAATGTGGCATATATGAACTAATTAAACCTAAGATTAATCGAAAGCGATTTCAATTGGGAAATCCAAAATATTTTGGATCTCACATTCACTCTAATGAGGTTTCAAACCTATTTTTAAAAAACTAATTAAAACATTGAAAGTGTAGATATTTAATGTTAAGGATTTAGTTAGTATTTCTAAAAAAAAAAATTCCAAACTATCTTCACATGTATCTTTATAACTTGTTACTTATTTATTAGTTTTATTTTTTCTTTAGACAGTGGCTACCCAAAATGAATCTACTTCAACCCAACCATCAGTAACAAATCCACCATCCCATGAGGAGTCAACTAATTCGAATACATATGTACAAACTCCCATTGAAAATTTGTACTCATCAATTGTAGATCATTCTGAACAAATAATTTGAGAACTCCATGCCACTGCACTTCTTGCACAAGTAGTTGAATGACAAGAAATCGATGACGTTGAAGAGATTGCTTTGAAATTTCATAAAACATGTCACAAAGTTGCAAGCTTCTCTTGTTTCTTAAGATAATTTTCTTATGATGAACAATATGAACAAGGATCTACAAAAGACATTGTTGAAGAATTCCTCTTGTATTTGTATGATAATTATGATAGAAAAATATGAACCATATATAGTGTTGTTCCATGCTTGGTTGACTCTTATGAACAATATTTTGATGTAGACTTTGATGTTGATTTTTTATAAAAAATTGTTCATATGTTTTGTATGTAGGTGGAAACCATGGTTGGTTTACTCTTATGAACAGTATTTTGATGTCTATTTTTGGAAAAGACTATTCATATGTTTTGGATGTAGGTGGCCTACTTTATATGTAAATAGTCAAACCTGTTCTATTTGAAATATATTGTATCTATTTCTATTTATGTGAATAGTTCTACATATGTTTCAAATCATGTTCAACAACAAAGTCAAATAACCATCAAATCCTTGAATGTGCATCTAAAATGTCCAATTAGAGGAAAATAAACCTAACAAATAATATATAGTGAAAATCAACATCAAAACTTTCTTATATAATTTGGAATTGTGTTATATAAATTGGAAATCTATGAAAATAATACAAGAACCTTGCATTCATAGTGACATCTTTCCATGAGTGCATAATTTTTCCCAACGACAACTCCTTGACTTCTATTCTATTTGTGTTTTTGCAGGACAAGGTAAAACAAATGTATTTGTAAAACCAAAAAATAACCCCTTGAATCATCAACGGATACAAGAGGTTAGTTCCAAGCACCTTGTTGGGAAATACATTTACCACAAATAAAATATTGACAATTACAAGATGCATGCTATCTAGGTGATGTTTATTTGACACATATGTTTGGTATCTACATTATTTTACAATAGGGATGGACCATGCAAGACACGAAGGTTGTAAAAGAGTTGTGCCTATCAGAGCATTAAACCCTTACCAAAAATGATGGACAATAAAGGCTTGGGTAATGGAAAAACAACTCCGTTATTTCAAAAATACAAATGGGGATGGAAAAGTTTTTAGCTTTGATATTCTTGACTCTAATGGTGATGAAATCAAAGCAACATGTTTCAATTCTATAGTAGAATTTTTTATTATTATATGGAGATTGGGAAATTGTTTCTCATTTATAATGGGACCTTGAAGCTAGCAAATAAAAACAATTTTAATGTAAATAATGATTGGGAAATTCTTTTGGACAACAATTCCATGGTGGAAATTTGCTTAGATGAGAACACACAAATATCATAGTTGAAGTTCAACTTTAAACCAATCAATGAACTTAAGGACGTGGAAATATGATTGTTGGCATCATAGGTATAGTCTTATCAATCAATGAAGAAAATACGATCTTAAAAAGGAATGGTACACAAAAATAGAAACATACTCTACAAATGAAAGATATGTCAGCTGCCAAAATTGACTTCACAATGTGGGGTGATTTATGTAATAACAAAGGTTTCAAACTTCAAGAGATATGTAGTGCAAGGGATTTTCCAATACTCATTGCAAAGGTTGCATGAATTAGTGATTATGGAGGAAATTTTGTAGGCACCATTCCAACAACCCGGCTACACATAAATCCTCATATACGAGAGACGGACCAATTGAGATCATGGTTTGATAATCAAGGAAAAACTATCGTTTGCCAATCTCTAACAAAGAACTCCTTATTTGTTTGAGAGGATCTGAAATTGAAAAATATTGTTGAAATTAGCATATATAGAGTTGATATTGCTAGCAACGGTCAATAAATTTTCATAAAAGTAACATTGTGTTTCATAAAATAGGACAAATTTTGTTACACAGCTTTCCCCATGGAAATTAGTCATAAGAAATGCAAGAAAAAGGTGGACAGAATAGAAAATGGTCAATGGAATTGTTAAACATGTAAAACTACTTTTCATGATTGTGATTATATATATCTACTGCAATGAAAATTAGAAGACCACACTAGCTCGACATGGGTGACTGCTTTTGAAAAATCAGCTGAAGGAATTATGGGCGTCCCAACAAATGAACTAAACAATATGAAGCATGAAGGTGAAGATCAAAAAAAAAAATTAGAAACAATACAAAAATTTTAACACTTTTCCAAAAATATGTCTCCCTACTTCATGTGAAAGAAGAAACTTACAATGATGAATAGAGAATCAAAAGCACAGTCATCAAAACTGATCAATTTCATTACTCAACTAAAAGAAAGGCTTTGCTTGCTTTAATAACTAATGTGTAAATGTCATATACTTTATCCAACATTGGTATACAAACCATACATGTAAAAAAGTAGTACACGTATTTCTTCAAAGATTGTAAATAATATTAATATCTACTTCCATAGTGCATGTACGTTAAGTTCTTTAATTAAAGAAAAAATATACAAGTATATGATTTTTTGAGAAAAAAATATGGAATTCTCATGTTTTCCTACAAAAATTTCCTAATAAGGTATACTTTATTACTAATATGCAATAAGAAACATGATAGAATAATATAAACAGCTACAGTCATGCCATGTTCACATTAAATCAAAAAATATACCAATTTATAAATAATGTTATATCATTATTTGATAAAATAAATGCATTGAGATAAATTTGATATCAAAATAAAATAGATATGTTTGAAAGTTTAATTGCTTAAAGAGGTTACTAGGTATATTTGGTTCTGAAAGTGTCAAATGAACAATAACATTATTAAAAGCATTGCAAGAATGAAGGTGTTGGCATTGATTTCAACTAGTTAACTAGTTATCAACTGGTTGTTGTTGTCATTGATGTCATGGATGCAAGTTACTAGTTGTATATGTCGAGGATATTGAGAAATTTGTAATGGAAAGGTTGTAGGTATTCAGTGGTTGCTCTAGGTTGTTCTCCAAGATTTGTTCCTATGTTCGTGTGGTTCAGATATGTTGATCATGGTTGTTGAAAGCTGCTATATCCAAGATTTGGGTTTCTATATTGTTGTAAAGTGTGAGTTATGTTCACCAGTTGTGAACTGTGCTTTTTAGGGTATATGGTTGAGGTCCAGGAGAAATGTAGTTGCTCTGTATTTCTTCTTGTTCGAGTCTTATGACTTACGATTCTAGAGTTAAGGTGACATGATCATGTTGAAGATAATTTTTTTGTCTGAAAATATTGGATCATGTTAAGGTTGTGTGTGTTTAATTATTCTATGTGTTTTACACTAGTTTGGTCGACCTTGTGTTAAACACTACTTTCAAATTTAATGAAGCATGTTGGGAATTATTTGGGTCCTCATCAAGCATGTGTCTGGGTTGCCCTCATTCTAATTCCACCCTAGAATGTTTTGGCATCGACTTAATTTGAATTCAAATGATGTATGGTCAACTTTGGATATATTTCAAAGTTGAAGATGATATAAATACAAGATGGATATTGGTGAAAGGTGTACAATGAGATAGTGTGAATAAATAGAGCAAGATAGATGTGAAATAGATGTGAGATAGTGTGATGCAAGTTTGGCAGATCGGTGTGAAATCTAATTGTTGAGTTTTCGGATGCAGTGTGTTGAAGGTGTACTCTATCATTCAATCATGTATGCAAGTGGTTGAGTGAATCATGGTAAAAATATTTTTTGCATTGAGATTGTCATCTCTATGTAACATATCTTTTCTATCTTCTTTGTATATGTGTGGCAGTGAGCCCTCCAGGTGGTTAACCCTTGTTGGACAGTGAGACCTTATTCTGGAAATGAGCCTCATTAGACAGTGAGCCTTTGTAATCAGTTTTGATATTCTTTATATTGTGAGCTAATCCTCACTGTGGTTTTTCCCTTATTGGGTTTTCCATGTAAATCTGGTGTTGCTATATATGTGTGATGGTTTTTCAGTTTCTTCCTTTGCACTTAATGTTTAATAATTTTAGCAGAGTTAAGGAATTGTAATTGATCTATTCTTCGAAGAAAGTTTTAAAGGTTAAAACTCATCACAATTGATTCACCCCCCTCTTAGTTGTCCTATTCAACAATTGGTATCATAGTTTGTTTCCTTGGAGAAGAGCTTAACTGCTTAAGGAAGGTCTGGGATGGAAGGCAATATCACTTTTGAATATCCGAAGTTCGATGGAACTAATTATGCTATCTAGAAAATACTGATTGAAGAATATCTAGAGTATTGTGGATATGATATAGAGAAAGCATACAAGACTACTCACGCTCCTAATGGTCTGAATACAGCTAATGAAATCAAGGCGCATGAAGCAAAAAATAAGGCAAAGTTCATTTTGAAGAATAGTCTTGCACATTCTGAGTTGATTAAAGTTCAAAATATGAAGACTAATAAAGAGGTATCAGATACTTTACAAAAGGCACATAAAGGAGATGAAAGGGTCAAAGAAGCAAAGTTGCAAAATTTGGAAACATAGTTTGAGCTCTTGCATATGTTTGAAGATGAGAACATTAAATCCTATACATGTACATAGAGTAGATGAAGTGGTAGGTGGAATGTGAAGACTTGGTGCTATAGTAGATGAATCCAAGATTGTAAAGAAGATTCTTAGGACTCTTCCTAATGCATACAATGAATAGGTATCTGCTATTGAAAAACATATAGACTACAAGACCTACACCAAAGATCAGTTATTGGGAACTTTGACATCTAATGAAATATGAAAGTCGAATTTGAGAAATGGATCCAAATCAGAAATTGCTTTCAAGGCTACAAGAGCTAAAGATCCAGATGAAGTAGAAGATAACTTTATGAGAAGAATGAGGAAAGGCTCCGGAAAGTATGAAGGTAAGTTACCCTTTAAATTCTTTTGTTGTGGAGGAATATGTCATTATGCTTTGAGGTGTATACAAAGAGCTAAGAGGAACAAACAAAGATTTAAGAAAGAAAACAAAGGTAAAAAGATCAACACAACATATTATGTGAATGAGGATGCTAGTATTTCTGATAAGGAATATGATTATGGAGATCCTGATGACAATTAATGCTTTCTCTTGGCTATAAAAAATGAACCTACTTCTGCTAATTCTGAAAAATAATTGAAAGGATGTCCTCCAGAGAAGGAGAAAGAGAAAAAGGAAGATACTGTAATCTCTACCCTACATGCTAAATAGGAAAATAAATATTGGGTTGTTGACAGTGGTTGTTCACATCACATGACTGATGATAAGAGTAAGTTTGTTAAACTTGAAAAATATGATGGAGGCTTAGTTATGTTTGGAGATGATATTGGTGCTAAGATTTGTGGGATAGGTTCAGTAAGTTTTGATGGAAAGCATAATACTAATTCAATGTCTACTATGTTAAGGGATTAAGGCATAATCTCTTGAGTGTTGGACATATGTGTAGCAAAGGATATAATCTTGTATTCAAGAATGAGAGATGTGAAATCAGGAAAGGATCTGGAATAGTGATTGTTGCAAGAAAGAAGTCAAAAGGAAATATATCAACTTAAGGATGTTGATGGGTGCCGCTTTATGACTCGGATTAATGATAGTTGGTTATGGCATCAAAGAATGTGTCATATTAATTTTGATAATCTAGTGAGGATCAGTGAAGTGCAAGCCATGAGAGATTTACCAAGGATTACAAAGCCTATTAATGTTATTTGCAAGAATTGTCAGTTTGGGAAGCATGCAAGAAACAACTATAGATCAAAGGAACAATCTACTACTAGACTATTGGATTTAATTCATACAGATCTTTGTGGCCCTACAAGAGTGATAATTCTAAAAGGTGAAAGGTACTTTATGCTTTTGATTGATGATTACTCTAGGTATACATGGGTTGTACATTTCTTAGAGAGAAATATGATGCAATAGATAGATTCAAGACATTCAAAGCTATGGTTGAGAATGAAGTAGATTTGAGAATAAAATGCTTAAGGTCTTACAGAGGTGGTGAATTCACCTCCCATGAGTTTAATATGTTTTATGAATTTCATGGGATAAAAAGATAGTTATCTGCTCTGATAACTCCTCAGTAGAATTGAGTTGTTCAAAGGAAAAATAGAACAATTCAAGAAATTGCTAGATCAATGATGACTAAAGTTGGTCTACCAGAAGTTTAATGGAGAGAAGCTATTCACACTGTTGTTTATGTGTTCAATCGAATTCAAGCAAGAGCCAACAGTACTAAGACACCTTATGAGCTATGGTGTGGAAGAATTACTATTGTTAAGTATTTCAAGGTATTTGGAAGCAAATGCTATATCAGACGGAATGAAGAAAATTTGGGGAAGTTTGATGCTAGAAGTGATGAAGGTATTTTTCTTGGATATTCTACCAAAAGAAAAGCTTACAGATGTTTCAATAAAGACTGAGGAATATTGTAGAAACCACAAATGTCAAGGTTGATGAAGCAATGAATAATTCAATTGAAGTTGATGGATATGTATCTGATGAACCTAATTGTGTAAGGATTGAAGAAGTTGTGGAAGAATAGGAAAAGGATGGGCAATAAAAGTAGAATGAAGAAGAGGAAGAAGAAGCTCCGGTGGTGTCCCCAAACACACCTAAATATGTGTAGAAAAATCATTCAGAAAGTCAAATCATTGGAGAAAAGACAAAAGGAGTATTGACAAGAAGCAAAGTTGTTGCTTGTGAGATAAATCTGTGTTTACTTTCTGAGATTGAACCAAAGATCGTAAGTGAAGCATGTAAAGATGAGCATTGGATGGAAGCTATGATAGAAGAACTTATGCATATTGAGAAGAATCAAACTTGGGAATTAGTCCCTAGACCAAAAAACAAAAGCATAATTGGATCAAAGCAGGTATTCAGAAATAAGTTGAATGAAAAATGGAGAAGTGGTCAAAAATAAAGAAATGCTTGTATGTAAGGGTCACTCACAAGTAGAAGGCATAGATTTTCAGGACACTTTTTCCTTGGTGGCAAGAATGGAAGCTATCAAGATGTTCTTAGCATTTGTTGCTCATAAATATTTCAAGGTCTATCAAATGGATGTTAAGTCTACATTTTTGAATTGTTAGCTAGAAGAAGAGGTCTACATGGAACAACTGGAAGGATTTCAGTTGTCAGATCAACCAAATATGGTTTGTAGATTGAAGAAAGATTTATATGGATTGAAGCAAACTCCTAGAGCATGGTATGCAAGGTTAGACAGGTATTTGATTCAATAAGGTTTCAACAAAGGGACAATAGATAGTAATCTGTATTTTAAAATTGAAAATGACAAAATCTTGATTGTGGATGTATATGTTGATGACATTATCTTTGGAGAAAATGAAACTATGTGTAATTTTTTTGTGAAAGAAGTGCAAAAATAATTTGAGATGTCCATGTTTGGTGAGTGTTGTGCCCTCAGCACATGCCTCATTCGAAATGGGGACCCTCTTTCTTTTTGCCTTGTCGAGCCATGTTTGTCACCACCTCATTTTGTGTGCCCCCTATTTGTGTCCTGGATGGTCAATGAGCTTTAGAGAAGTCATTTTGAGTTGGCCATGTTTCTTCACCCTCAAATTTTCAAGGCTTTAGGCCTCACGGAACTCCCTTGGTCATTTTCCTTCACCCTTTTGAACTGGCATCCTTGGAGCCTGATGGGTCCACCCTTGCGGGCCGCCCCATGTGGGTTTACCTAACCTCTTGACCATTCCAAATGGCCATCGTTTGGAACCCTTCCACCCCATGGAACCCGTAACCTCTGGTGTCATTTTCCTTACCAAGTGCCCGAGCGGCCAACGTCTGGCTATCGTCCATCTATCAAATTTCATCCTTCCCGCGGCCATTTTCAAATGACTGAACACCAACCTTGAATGCCTCTGTACGATCATTAATGAGGGGAGTTAAATGATGAAAAATCTATAAATAGCCCCTCCTGAGCTGTCATTTTCATCCTGTCAGTTGTTCAGAGTGAGTCAAAGAGCCCTGCAAACACCATCGTCGTGCCCGCTGAGTGCATTCATTGATTCCTAGTCGTTGCTAGCTATTTGGTCAACCACCTTCATCGAGTTCTAGAGGTCAATTTTCCACCATGCACCCTATTTCAAGCTTTCATTGATTTCTATGTAAAATTGATAAATTTGAAGGGAGAAACTTGATAGATAACTAGAATAAACCAAGGCACACAAAACCCACCTCTTAAAATTTTAAAACTTGGAGAAAATCATCTCATCAGCTATGGCAGAACTTGAACTCTCTGCTACCTTTTTTCAACCAGAGAAATTTCACTCTACAAGTCCGCACTATAGTCATCATCGTTGCCATCCTTCGAAACATGTCTAAACTTGAAACGATGAACTCCTCCGTCAGGTCCGCCCCAGTGAGAGGCTCCTTCCGCTTGGCCACCTTGAACTTGGTTGAATTCACAAACTCGAATGGGGATCCATTGACCTTATCAGGTCCACATCCATGGAATTCCACCCTTGGAGTGCCTTTTAAACTTCACCGTTCCAAACGGTTATTCGATAATGACTTTCCGACGCACAGACCCTGCCCCATAGATCACCCAACAAACTCAAACTCTACCACAATCGTGAGGTCTCGATGATGCAGGCTTAGCCCTGCAGACTTCCACTTGTGGAAGTCCATCTTGGTTTCACCATTTCAAATGGATTTCACAGCCCAGGGGTCTACTCATCAAACTCTGCAGCCTTCGCCGCCTCCCAAGCTTTTAGCGGGATTAACCTACCTTGTGCAGGTCTAGTCGGACGGGTTTTCACCTCCCTTATGCCGACACCATAACGACTATCCAAATAGCGAGACTCTAACACCTGCCTGGTGGTTAGGTCCTAACCTCCTCTCTGTCGGTCAATTCCTTTTGCGCTTTTAAATGACTAAGTGTAAACCTTTTTGCAGGCCCCTCCTCGCGAACCTCCATTTGTGGGCCGCTGGGGTGGTTTCATCATCTCGAATGGTTCCTAATGACAGAACTTCCACCACATGGGGCCCAACCTTTCCACTGCCTCCAAACCAATTGATGATAAAAAGCAAACGAAGCCTTCTGCAGACACGATACTGCGGGTTTCTCCTGTCAGACCATCGTCTGGCCTTTGCCGTCTTGAACGGCCATCACCCATCGTCCACCTACACCTTCCAACCTGTGATGACTTAAGCTCCAAGTGCACTATGATGCCATCCTCTAGGGTTGCAGGTCCCACATTGCATAACTCCTCTCGTAGGTCATTTTCTTCCCATTGTCATTTCAACGATAGACCCCAAATAGTCAGGTAGCCTGTTGCACCCGCATGCCTAAAAGATGACCTTAACGCCTCCAAACTTCAAAACGACCTCGACCCACATGCCAAAATGGTTCCTCCTCCTCAGTGGAACATGTTGTGACCTTTTCACACATCACCCCATTCAAAATGGGGACCCCCTAATTTTTGCTTTGTTTCTCTTGTCTCTGCTTGTCTCTCTGGGGATGTGCCCGTCTTTGTGCTTAAATTGAAATTTTTGGCTAAGTTTGTAGAATTAGGGTTTGCACTCTTCATGTTAGTTTGAGGTCAAATTGAGTTGGCTATTTCAAGTCTAAGCTTGGCATTATAGTTAGAAGGCTTCAGGCAGGTTCCCACTAAATTTTCACTGAGTTCTGACAACTTACTATTTTTAGCAAGTACTTAATTTTGGGGATTTCCTCAACACTTTCTGAAATTCTTACTATTGTATCATGATTAGAACACTTCAAATTGCTTGGCAACAACTTTCTATTTTTAACAGTCCTGACTTCAGAAGCCAATTTTAGGGTTTGCATGTATGATTTTCCAATGCATGTTTGGATACTCTTTCTAGGTTTTTCGAGACCTTTGCGATGATATAACATGCAAGCTGAGGTGGTGACTTTTAGAAAATTAGACTATGAAGGCTATTTTTAAGGTTTGCATGAAGGGTTTTTCAATGCATGTCTGGATATTCTTTGTGGGTTTTTCAAGAGCTACGCGATGATATGACATGCAAGTCAAGTTGATCATTTTTCAAGGACTTACTATTTTTAGCAAGTGCTCGCATGCATGCTAGTTTCCTAGGTTTTTTTTTGGGTTTTTTGAGATCTCCCAGGCAGTGTGACATGCAAACACATCTAGCAACTAGTTGAGCACTTTTTTAGACATTTACTATTTTTAGTAGGATCACTCCAGCAGCTCCCCAGCACTTTAGTATCACGAACAGAGTGGCATGCAATGGAAATGGGGTCAAATGGAGGTCATCTGAGGCACATGCAATTCAGGTTAGGGTTTCTAGCTTTGGGACTCATAATGGGGGGTAAAATTTTAGAATCTTCGAAAACTAAATCATCCCATTGCAATTAGCATCTCTCAAAGAATCCACTGGTAAAATTTGAAGGCAATCTGAGCACTTACTATTTATAGTAAGTCACTTCTGAAACAAGGCTATAAATAGCAAATCAGTACAAGGCACTGGTCTGAACAGGTCAGTTAACCCACAAGAACCCCATGGAGCAAATTTCATGCTAGGCAGAGTTGCAGAAGTTTTGAAATTTTAGTAGTTACTATAAATAGCAAGTCACCTCCAAAAATAGGCTATAAATAGCAGGTCAGCACAAATGATAAGGTGAACATAATAGTTGCATCATGAGGGTCAGGGTCAGCCAAAATCAAGTCTTGAAAATGTTGAAAATCCAAGGAAATCATAGGAGCTTCGGAACTTACTAAAAATAGAAAGCAAGGCAGGAGGCATAGAAAACGTCTAAGGCATGAAAGTTCCTCCTCAACCCATCGAATTCACCCATGTTCAAGAGGGTCCCAAAAGTTTCTAAGTTTCCAAAATTCCTCCTCAACCACCAAAATAATCCCTTGATGGAGATGGTGGTGAGAAAGTATTCTAAGTCATGAGGAATTCTTGTAGCCCCTCTACAATGCACCCTAGCAACATGGAAGGCTTGGAAAAAATTTCTAAGTGTTGAAAAATTCCTCCACCGCCCCTAAAATGCGCACAAGGTGAAGTGGCTAAGGCAAAAAGTTTCTAAGTGTTAGAAATTCCACCTACAACCCCCAAATGAGCCTTGTCTTGAGAGGAGCTAAGAAAAATGTGAAAATTCTTGTACCACCCCTGAAATGCGCCCTCAAGGAGAAGAAAACTTGAGAAAATTGTCTAAGTATTGAAAAATCCCTCCTCACCTAGCCAAATGCGCCCAAGTCACCAAGCTATGGAGGATGTTTGGAGAAAATATTCTAAGGCATGAAAATTCCTTGAGCCCCCCCTAAATGCGCTCATGCTTGTGATGGTGAGTTGAAATTTTTTCTAAGGCATTGCAAGTGGAAATGACTTAGAAAATGTCTAAGTGTTCAAGATATGGAAGAAGGAGATCCTAAATGTGCCCAAGGCAATGTGAAGACAAGAATTTTCTAAGTGTTATGGAAGCTCAAGGCTTAAAATGCATCCTTGATGAAGAGCTAACTTGCAAATTTTCGATGTGTTGAAATTCCTTCCCACCCCCCTAAATGTGCCCATGTTGGAGAAATGATGGTGAAAATTTTCTAAGTGATGTGAAATTCCTTGACCACCTAGCACATGCCCCCAGTTGATGAGGTAGACTTGAAATATTTTCCAAGTGATGAAAATTTCCAAGTACGCCCAAAGGAGAAGTAAGAATAAACTTTAGTGGAAAAATATTTTTCAAAGGTGGGAAATATAAAAAAAAAAATTAAATGAACCCCTTCGCATGTATACACATGAATTTTGCATTTTCTGAAGGGAATTTTTTTTGGGTCTTGAATGTTTTCAACAAGGAGATGATTTTAAAATTTTCCACACCTTGCTTAAGATTTTAAAGTGGATATTTTTTTTATGGGCACCTGGTTGATAAAATTTCCTAGGGAAAATAAATATTTTCTAAGGAAAAAGAAATTTTTTTTCTAAGGCAAAAGAAGGAATATTATTTTTGAAAATAAAATGCCTTAGCTTATAAATTGAAGCTAGATGCCTAGATAATTTTTTGAAATTTCTGATGGGACAATTTTTTCAACTTAGTGTGAAGATGAATGAGTAAAACGGATGCCTTAGCTAGTTGAAATGGATTTTTTCTTGAAAGAGCATTTGATTTGATATTTTCAGGGAGGAAAATTTTGAAGTAAAGTATGCCCATGCTAGCAAGGGGAGAAGTTTTCAAAGTTCTAGAAGGTCAAATATTCCAAAAGTCAGTGACAAGTGTTGTGACTGCCAATGATTTAGCCAAAATTAGCATTCTTCTAGAATTTGACTTGGCTATATGAATTGTGAACTTTGCTTATTTTCTTCATCAGCTGAGAAGTGTGAGTTTGAAACTTAGAGAAGGAGAAATTTGAAGTTGAGAAACTATTGAAGCAAGCTAGCTTGGGCAGAAATTCTTCTAAGTGTTAGAGGTGTATAGTTGCAAGTAAATTTTCTAAGTGTTGAGAATTCAAAGTTGTTGAAAGGGGTGTTGAGGTTTGGAGTTTGAAATTCAGTGCTAAAGCTTCTCATTTTAAAAGAAAAAATTCGCTCTATCTGCTGGCAGCCTCAAAGTGATATTATTTTCCTAAGTTAAATTTCTAATGACTATCTTTTGATTTTGCAGGATGGTTGAAGTAGATAGAAGAGCGGCTAGCAAGGAGAATAATGTTGAATCCAGCAAGGCAAATGCATCCAGATAGGCTGTGATCAAAAAGCTGAGCAAGTCTTTCTTATCGGAGTCAAAATTCTCTTCAAAGTTGTGGAAACTAGCTGATACAAATCTTGGCTCTTTCAACTTGGAAGCTTCTAGAAGGTGAATGTTGGGCATTGGAGGTCATCACCCATCAGTCACTTCACACAATATTGTCAAAAGTGGACTTTATGCAGCTGTTGGTTTTCCACTAGTAATTCAATGCCCAGAGTTGATCATGGAATGTGCTAACTGCTACAACTCAGAGCAGAAAACTATTGTTGCACCTGATGGCAAGTTGTTTTCCAACCTCACGTTGGAAGCTATTGGAGAAGCATTTGGAATTTTGGCCTAAAAGAAGATGATTTACAAAATGAGAGAAAGAGTTGAGTGAATGTATGCTTCTACATTCGAAAGGTGTGTTGATATGATAAACTCTCGTTGGATGAATAAGCCTAAGCCAACTCATACAAAGTTGTCAAAGCAGATAATCTCAGATGACTTGAAGCAGGATTATTGTGACTTAATTATGATGCTCAGCAAAGTTGGAGGGTGCCCCCAGTCATTCATCTTTGAACCTTAGATGTTTTACTACATCAACCTTGTGTTGGAGGGCAAGGAGCATGTTGATTGGGTAGTGATTATCAATGATCATTTTCATGAACAACTCCAAATTTTGAGGAGAACGAAGACATTTTATATGAGCTCATATATCATCTATATGTTGCTCGAATGATAAAGTACAAAGGAATATCATACAAGGATCCGATTGGGTGTGGTTCTCAACAGTTCAAGATTCATGAGGCTTGTTCGCAGTTGCATTTGACAAGCACTTCTCACTACAAAAGAGTCAACGATGCCTTCACAATGCATATCACGAGGATGCTTCAGTAGAGGACACATCATAGAATATCAAAAGAAGCACAGGAGTTGATTGAGAGGTACGGATGTTGGTTTATCCAATTTTTGAAGTTCACTTACATTAGGCTGTAGGGGTTTTCGTCATATCCATACAGATTTCCCTAATATCCCACAAATAGAGTTTTGATGTTAGAGATATCTAGGCAGCTCATTGCCTACGATAAGATTCAGAAGAAGAAAAAGAAGGGAGGACTTGAATTCCCTATCATCATGGGAAATTCAGATGAAGTTTGTCCTTCACTTCAAGCAGCCAAGGAAGTGGAAAATGAGCTTCAATCTTTCCACCTCTTATCACACTAGCAGGCAGCATTATGATCCTTATAGAAATATCAGATGGATATTGGCTGAAGAGTTCAGACATAAGGCACACGTTGAGCACTTCTGGGAAAGTGCATTGGATGAAGTTGAAGTAAGAAAAAGGATTTTTTCAAGGATACCATTGAACATGATTAGAGAATGTGAGGTTTTTCCTGTGCCAAACCAGATTGATGAGGATATCAACATTATTCACCCAGATCATGAGACAGTGAGGAATACACCGCTCCTCCTTCTGGATTAGTTGGAGCTGGAGATTACGGATTTGGATATGCTTTGCATCCTAGTCTTGACATTCAAAAGAGGATGGGTAAAAGGGCATGTGAACAAGATTAAGAGAAGATCAATTTACAACTTTATGGGAGATCATAGGATGCCCACTGTTAAACAAAAAAGGCAGGTTGCTCGAGCTCCAAAATCACAAAGGAAGGAGTTAGTCCAACTAGAGCCTCAAAGAGTTGAGGAGGCATCACATACGCCATTGAGGGCTCATTCTCCAAGTATATAGGAGGTTTCACTATTTGTAGATCAGAGAACGAGGTTGAACGAAGAACAGGAATTACAAGAGACAAATCAGCCACCTCATAAAGAGTCGATTGGCCAGAGCATCAATGTACCTAGAAAAAAAATAGCAGGAGATAGAAGAAGAAACGGCCACAGATACTCACTTTCAGTGGGATATTGATGCGACATTAGAGGATGATACTGCTACAGGGCAAGAGGCCTAGGGTTCAGGAGACACTCAGCCTATAGAGATTGATGATCCTCATCAGAATGAAAATAGAGATGAAGTACATGAAGAGGAAGCAAGGGATGAGCAGTCGTATATTATTTCTGACTTGCAGCAGGCAGTGCCTAATTGGTTGAGAGATAGGATGAGAAGAGAACCCGTTGATGAAACTGATCCAGCAATTAAGATGGAAGAATTTTTTACTAGGATCAGTGCACATCCAACAAAGAAGAAGGCCAAAAATTTCTCAAATATTTCAACAGATGAAGATGGCTCTCGCATGCTCCACATGGCTATACCTAGAGTTGAGTGCGATTGAGATGAGGTTGTCCTGGAGAACTATGTTATCACTACCATGGAGTTGGGCTGCCCTACTGGAACACAAATAATTGAGGAGTGTGATAGCTCCTATCAGGCACTCAAGGACAGGCTGCTCTAAACTGAAGGCAAGTATAAAAGATTGAAGATGGAGCATAAAACATTGATTGGTTATGTATAGCACTTTTCTCATCCTTGTGGGCAAGAGAATCCATAAATTGAGCTCCTGACCGATTTTCCCATAGAATCAATTAGCGGCTTGGAGGCAAATAAATGGTTTACTAATGTTCGCACTGAGACAGAGAAGAAAATGGAGGATCTTGCTCATTCCTATCAGCAGGCCTCCAGCATTATGGCATGAATGGATGCAGTTGATCAGGCTTGGGGTGAGGCTCACACTTATCAGAACAAGGTTGTTCTTCATCTTGAGGCTTTGATGCATACGCCCTTGTAGACTTTGGTTGAGGGAGGCATGATTCAAGAAGGTGATAGGTACGACTTTACTGGCTGGTATTCTTCAGTGGTCATAGGCTGAGGTTTCTTTGATGCAGCACAGGCAGATTCAGCCAGAGTCAGAAAGGCCATGGGGAATATTGTAGATGGATTCCTAAACACGCTTGAGGCTATCTTTGCTAGGAGATTGACTCTGGAGGAGGTGACTACGAATAGTTTGAGGAGTAGATTGATGCCTTTCTTTTTAGAGGTGAAGGCTTTTGTGCAGGATAATTTTGAGAATACCTCGACCTTCTCCAGCCTTATTCAGAGTACCCAAGATGCCTTGACCACTTGGAGGAAGTCTTGTACTCGGCATGGGCAGATGGTAGTGGTACTTGAGTTTCAGCTTGATCATATCCCGCCCATTTTAGTTTAGGAATTTGAGACAGTGGTGGCCAGGTTCATTGATTTTGCAGTCAAGGAGAAGGAAAGTGGAAACGCCCTTATGGATGATGATCTTCTAGAAGATGATGGTGGGCATTAATTACCTATGCTATTTTGAGAATGAGTGGAGAATCTATTACTCATTTATTACCCCACTCCTCTTTGTGGTGGTTTTTAGCGTGAATCTTGTTTAGGGTTGAGGTGGCACGATCTGGGCCATCCAGCCGATTGTAATCTAAGTCGTCCATTGGACTGGGCCATCTATAAAAGGGGCATCCCCCCTCATTTTTAATTCATTAGATTAGATCACTAGAGAATAGAGGAGTATAGAGAGATAGTATTGCATAGCTTGGTAGCATAGCATAGTTTGAAGAGGAAGGAAACCTTTCTCATTGATTGCTTTGTAAGAAGTTGTTGTGAACACTTTCATAATAAAAGTGTTTTCATTGATGGTGATTTCTTCTTTGTTGTGAATAGCTAGCAAGGCTCCTTCATCCTTTTCAATCACTTAGAATCTTAAAGTAGCGTAGATTAAAATAGATTTCATTTCATGCAAGTAGATGATAGTTGTGGATGGTAAGTTTTCCTTGTGTGGTCGACTAGAATATCTAAGACTTAACTTCAATTATGATTAGCATGTTTGTATGCATCGTCGTGATGGTATTTACATGTTGAATTATAATCTGAATATCCTTCGCCACCCCCTTGAAGATTGCACTGACTTCATGGAAATTGTCCAAAGCGAGGCAAAGTGAAGTCTAGTTGAAGTTTTCTAAAATTGATCCCCGCGTCCCGCTCTTAGATTAGTCCATAGCTTTCTAATCCCTGCATCCATTCAATTCAATATATTTTTGGTTAGTTTAGGAAAATTGTGCTACATTGACATACCTTTTGAATCTCGTAAAATCCCCTTTCACTTAGTTCACTGTCTGCTACTGAATAACTACGTAAGTCTCCTCGTGATACCAGCAAATCACATTGAACCAACTGAGACCATCCCCTACATAAAGGAACCTTAGAGTTGAACGCATGAAATTTCTTGCAATCTTAGCATGCGGAATACTTTGATCAAGAGAGGATAGAGTATCCATTGGAAACTTTATTCTATGTTAGTGCGGTCACAAAACACCCATCAACAAACCCCACATAATGACCAAACCTTAAGGCAGGCTAGGATAGGCGAGCCGGTGTGCCCTAATTGCCGCCCCTCCTGCAGCTGCTTCAGAACAGCCACTAGCCTAGGGAAGTCTACATCCCTTGGCTTGAACCACTATAACTCCCTCCTATGAAAGGTTGATGTTGATCTGTAAGATATTTTAGGATGTTTAAATGGTGAATTATCTTATTTAACATTGTTTTGTAGGATTTTGGCTAGCTTTCCCATTGTTTTCATACTTGAATGTGCTTACTACTCTCTCGACCGTAGGATATATGGAACCAAGTGCAAGACCTTCAGAGGCGATTGTGGAGAAAGAAAAGGGAAAGAAGTTAGCCAAAGCACCTCGGGGAAAAGAGGATAAAGATCAAATGAAGTACAAGTTGCAAGGGGAACCCCTCAACTCCAAGGTCACCACAGCTTGGAAAGAGGTCTCAGATACAAATATCAGACACATAGATATCGATGAATTCAAGAAAAGGGTCTGGATCAACCCCACAACAGAAAATGAGAGAAATATTAGAAGCAGTGGATTGGAGAAGGCTGTCAGTTTCCCACCTGCCCTCATTGCTCCTGAGCTTGTAATGGACTGCAGGGAGGCATATCAACCAGAGTCTAGAACAATAGTGGATAGAGATGGGAATGCTTTAGCTGAATTGTCTACCAAATCAATAGGGAAGGCTTTTCATATCCCCACATTCAGAGAGATGAAGAAATCCTCCAAAGAAGATGCCAAGGAGATGTGGGATTTAGACCCCATCAAGTGCAAAAAGATAATCAATTAGTATTAGTTAAAAGAAAATAGGGACAGTGCAGCTAAGGTACCCCAAGAGCTCTTTCGCAATGACTTCTATGAGGATTACCATTAATTGGTAACCCTATTAAGTAGAGTTATGGGTCTTCCAAATGCTTCCTACTTCCAGGAATGGATGTTATACTTCATGTAAGAGATCCTCCGAGGAAAAACCAAATTCTACTGGGCAGGAATAATTAGTAATTGCTTCCATGAGCAATTTGTGGTTGTGAAGAAGACTTCATGACTCTACATGACTTCATACCTTGTCTATTTACTAGCTGACCAGATGCAATACAGAGGCTTGTTTAGGGCTCCAGATGAGGCTTTAGGCAGGGAATTAAAGGTCTATGACAGGTACCCTCAGCTTCAATATGGGAATTTCAAGAGGGATTATTGTAGAGTCAATGACGCTTTTATAGTTCATATTATCAGATTGCTCAGGGGTGACTTTGAAAGAAGAGTCTCCCATAGTTCCAATGCTTACATCCACCATCTCGGCTTCTTTTTTATATAGTTCCCTAAATTCACATACATATAATCCGAAGGTTTCTCAGAGAAACCATACAAGCTGCCTCAGTACCCAAATGACCAAATAATATTGTTAGAGCTCTCTCAGTAGCTGCAACATGCACATGCCCTCCTAAGTAGCAAACATAAGGTGAGGATTCCCTATCCGCTCTCCTTCATCCAAGGTATGTATGAACTCCACGCATCCCAATGTGCAGACCATTCGGATAAGAAATTCGTGGAATACCACCTAGAGCTCTATACTACCTGGCCGCGAATGGACCCCTATGGCAAACTCATAAAGATGGTCATGGTTGAACATGCCCATGTACATGATGTTGAGGACTTTTGGGCCAACTGCAAGGATGAAAAATAAGTTTGAATAAGGCACTACATGTGCATGACTGTGTACTTTGTCAAGAGGGTCAACTTGTTCCCAGTGCTTGATCAAGTGGTGGATGATGAAAATACAATGATTGATCCTCGGTACGGTGCAGTTGTAAATCTCCCACTGCCACTAATTGACTGGAACAAAGAAGAGGTCAATGACCTCAATATTCTAATGAATCCAATTGAGGCAAGAACCAAAGAATGGATCGACGGGAAGATCATCCAATTGAAGCTACAAGGGTTCAACCTAACATATGGGGAACTTAAGGATGAGCTGACAAGCAAAACCGACAGCGGGACAGTTGCTACCTCGACTAGATAAATTTCAAAATCTCCTCCAGCCACCAGGTCGAGGAAGAGGAAAGAAATAGCTGAAATTCAGCCCAAGCCTAAGGTGTATGAAAGAAGAGATCCCCAAGCACAATGAAGAGGTGTTGCCTCAACATAAGGAAAAGGAAGAACAAGAAGAAGATAAACCTGAGGAAGAGGCTAAAACTAAGAAAGAATTTGAACACCATGAAGAACATGAGCATGACCAAGAAGAAGAAGAGAAAGCCACCAAAGGGGAGGACAACCCCAAGGAACATGCAGCTACCGAATCCACATGAAAAGAAACTATTTTTGTTTAGGATTCTAATGAAGAAGGAGAAAGGACAAAACAAGAGGCTCCGGGGAACAAAGAAATTTAAATCCAGCACACCCGTGAGGAAGAAGGTGATCATGAATCACCAAAAGGAGAATCTCATATGCCTGAATGGCTTGAAGAAATAGTTGGAAAAGAAAACCCCAACCCCAAAGGATCTGAGGGCAAGGCTAGAAGCCATCTTGGCTCGAGCCCAAATAAGCATGAAGAAAGAGAAGAAGCCAAAGGTTAGATCTCAACTGACAATGGATGTATCCAAATCCAAAACTCTATAGATAGCCACTCTAGTTGTGGGAGAAGAAGTGGTTAGCTACAATGTCTCAACCCTTGATTTGGGAATAGTGACAAGGGAACAAAATATTGACCATCTCCAAGGATCTGTTGCCACCATTGTGCACCAAATGCACAAAGATAAGATTTCCAAGGAGGAGTTGAAAGCACACGTGGATGGCTTAACGACATCAATCAAAGAGCTCCCTACCATGTCCTCGCCACTGCCACAACTATTGTCCAAGGACCATATTGACCAATTGGAGAAAATAAAGAATTAGATGAAAGCCACAGAGGATTGGTTCCGGAAAGTCCTCTACAACGGAAACATGGGCATAGGCTGCACTACCAGGATAGCCAACAAGTTCCTAGAGGTACAAAGGATACTTGAGGGATTAAGGAAGTTATGTACTGACTTCCCTGAGTTGTATAGGATCACGCATCCCAAGCTCAAGGTCATTCTCAAAATACCTGATAAATCCATGGAGGAGTTTGCTTTAGTAAGGGGTGACAATTGGCTCGTAGAAACATGGAAGCTAGGCTTGGATCATAGAAAGGAAGTGTTGGAGCGAGTGCTCCATGAAGTGGAGTTAGATATTGACTGGGTGAAGGAAATCAGGACAAACTGTGGGGAATATCTGAGATTGATGATAGATCTTGATATGCCCGCCAGTGAGTTGGACCCAGAGAAATTGAATCCGTACTTCCACAAGAAAATGGAAAACGGGACCGTGGATGTGCTGACACCAAATTTCTTGAGTTTTGTTGCTCATTCCTTCGCTCAATCCAAACATGTAGTAAAGAACACACATAAATGTGACAAATACTGAGATGAAATCACAAGCAAATCAAGGAAATTAAATTTCCAAGTGATCCAATCAGATATATTGGAGTGGAACAAGCTCCAATCGTTGATTATAAAGTTTGTGGAATACACCACCCTCAAGAAAAGTGAAGGAAATCTTTTGATCGATGATGAGTTCCTCACCAAGTAGCTGCAGCAAAAGGAAATTAGCTAGAAGACAAAAGAGCTATAGTGTTTCTCACTAGAGGACAAAATAGGCTACATGACAAAGATGTAATTTTAAATTGTAGTATATTTGGGGGTAGGTGAAAGCCTAATTTGTAGTGAATCTTGGCCACACAATGCAAATCAATCTTGGCCATTAATTTTTCTTTTTTGACACTATAAATAGGGGGTCTCCTCTCATTTTCAAGAAAGAATTGAGTTGTTGTAATGACATGTTGGAATTTTAATAGAAATTCATTGACTTTGGTAGATTCTTGAGTTCCTTTGCATGTTTCATGATTCTTCTTCTCTTAGTTGGTGAATTTAAGTAGATTAAATTTGTTGTTCTTTATGTTTTAGCTTTCTAGATAGTAGATTAAAGTTAATGTTGTTCATTGATATTGAAGAATTTTGTTGTGTTGGAAACCTTCCTTGTCCATACTTTTTGTTGTTTATTGATGGTAAATAGCTGTGTAAAGTTAGTATGGGCATAAATGAAAAGTTGCACTAAATTTCCATCTTTTATCCATGCCTATGATGAATGAATGGTTGAATATCTACAGTCCTTAGAAGCTTGCACTAGTTTCATGATACTTTGAAGTAATCTAATTAAGTGGAACTTAGTTTTGGGAAGGTTGTCTACAGTAGGGTCCTCCATTGCCACTGTTCATTGCTAGTTTTAGGTCTAGGAACTCCTCCCTTTCCCTGCCCCTTTTTTCTTTTTTTAATAGTGACTTCAAACAAGGTTCATTGCACATTGTAAATCCAAATCTAAAGTTTAAATAGGAGTTTTGGACTATTGTTTGGACCTACAACAATCGTGTATCAACTTTCCCATCTTAAGAATTCCATTAGAAAATCATATTCTCCTCCAACTCAACTCTATAATTTTTCCCTATGATTACCAACAAAACCACATCAAAACAACTAAGATATTCCAAGCATGTCATGACCTGACACCTAAGAGACCTTGGGGTAATTTTCAACAATGTGTTGCTAGAGATTGTCTTTCAACAGAGGTAGTGCACCTATGCACTACCTATGTTGAGAAAGTGCTAAAACACCCATCAACAAAATTGGTGCTACGAGGAGGGAACCTTTTGAGTTAAGCTAGATCAAATTAGATCGTTCTCCCCTGAAAGATTCCAAATAATTTTAAGGTCAGCGCTAAACAAAGGAGAATTTCAAGAACTACAACCCCCTACAAGGGCTAGAAGGACTAAGAGAGAGGACACAGCCTCTTCTTCTTCCTCCATTCCATCCACTTCACCTTCACTTTCACCTCCTCCCTCTTTCCATCAACCACACGCTCATCCTTCCTCTTCCATCTCTACCTCTTCCACTCAACCATCCCAAACTGCTTTCCAGCCACTTGCTTCCCACAGCCAAGGTGCTACCCCTGTCCCTACCATCCAAGTCCAAGGCACATTCCCAATTGCCACTTCCCCTGTGCAACCCCAAGTTGCTATTCAATAGTAAATACCACCCCTACCTCCCCTCATGGCTTGGCTAGGAAATAATCCTTCCCCGTTGTTCTTCAATGCTTACCATGACATGCCTAAGAACCCGGAGAGCTTTTGCATGAATTTCTATCCTCGAGATCTACAAAGGACAGCTGAAGAACATATTAAGATCTTCCAAGCAATGTTGAAAGATATGCAGATTAATCAGGAGGACGTAGCATGTAGGCTTTTCCCTTATTCCTTGGGGGAAGAGGCCTTTTATTGGTATATCAACTTACTGACAGGGTCCATCACATCTTGGACCTTGTTGATGAATTCCTTCTTGAAGAAGTACAAGATCCCAATCAACCCTTCAAAGCTATACCAGCAATTCATGTCTGTTCGAAGGGAATTCAATGATCTGATCAGCTCCTTCAACAATCGATTTCACTAAGCATACACAAGGTTGCAAGCTTTGTATGCACTCAATGATGTTGTTGCCTTGCCCATTTATTATGCAGCATTAGATAACCTCATAGTTGCATTGGTGAGGAGGATGCGACCAGCTCCTACCACATTAGTAGATGTTTACACTGAGGCAGTCATAGCCAACACCGACTTGGGACAGAACATCTTCAGTTCATTGCCCTCCTTGGGGTAGGCTTCCCACCCTATGCATATTCAAGGACTTACCTAGGCACTACAACATCAAACACCCCTAGTGAATCAAGTGCCTCAGCTACCCATAGTGCCTCATCTAGGGTAGCCAATGAACTAGGCACCCCCAGTGCCTCCTTACTTGTAGCCTCAGCAATAGCAGACCTATGCACAGCCGTCACAAGCACTGACATACCTACAAGGGCTTGAATTCCTGCTCGCTCAGCAAAACTAGTCAGTGGCATAGCCTATCTTCCTCTAGAATCAGACGTCACAGCCAAGCCACATTGAGAAAGATCGGGTGAATGAGCTAACGGAGATGATCAGAAAGATGTACATGAAGATGATACACTTGAGAAATTAGAACAACCAACTACAAGCTTCTCAACGCAACATTCAAGCCAACCGCAACCAAGATAACAGGGATAACCGAGATCACAGGGATAATCATGATGTAGGTGCCTCGTCTAGGAAAAATTATGAATGAGGGAAAAGTTCCAATCAGAATTACGAAAGGAGGCCCTCACAGAGACAAAACCGGACGTGGAATACAAGACTAAACAATGAAAGTTTTCCCACTCCTCTTGATCAACCTGCTAGTAGTGAGAAGATGACCAATGGAGTGTATCTCATCGAGGCTACCTTATTTAGATGGTGTAGGATTCACAAGACTAGTAGGCATTCTAAGTTGGACTTCCCCGAGTTTCAAACAGTTGTAGAAATCTTTCAAGTGGAGGTCCAAAACATTGTTGACAGTGCAAATTATAGAGACATAGTTTCTTCTGACCCATACGATTCCTTGTCTTGTGGTCAACCAGGCCCCATTCCCACGGAGTGAGAGCAATGAGCCCAAGATCGAGACCGTCTCTACCAAAAAACAAAGAAGTACAAGAGCTAACTAATGAGGAAGCTTTATCTTAGCTCTTTACTTTGGTAGATAATGGTCCCATAGATGAAGTCTAAATGTTCCATCAGAGAGCCACTCCATATAACTTAAGAAACAGGCAAGCGGGGGGACCGTTCACAACTTCCATTCCACCTAATAACTTTAGCATCCCACCTGACCCCAATGCTAACAACAACCCTAGCTATCACCATGTACCCACCCAATATTTGAACAAAAACAAGCAACTAGGCCAAACTCAAAGCCA
This sequence comes from Sequoia sempervirens, assembly GCA_007258455.2. Lineage (NCBI taxonomy): Eukaryota > Viridiplantae > Streptophyta > Pinopsida > Cupressales > Cupressaceae > Sequoia > Sequoia sempervirens. The sequence goes on from VDFB02193867.1 coordinate 293,072,251, forward strand.
GTCTGTTAGCTCATCCATAGGAAGATCCTTCGAGGCTAAAATTGAGCAAATGGGAAAATATGTAGCTGAAGAGTTCAAGAAGGTTAAAATTAGCTTTTCAGCCTTCGAGCTGCTTAAAGTTACTACAGTTAGGCACACCTTCTTTAGGGTTATTAATGGAACTCCTTCCTCCAAGGCGACACCAAAAATGGCAGCCAAGAAATTCACCTTCGAAGAGCCACCACATGAACCTGTAATCCAAGAAATTCTAGGAAAGAAGGACGCTCATCCAAATCAGCAAACTGGGTAGCACCTTGCCAAGGAGAAAAATCAAGGGAAATCTAAGGAAAAGACAAAATAAAAGGACAAGGGTCAAGTGGCTCAAGTTGATGCACCTCTGGGTCTCTTCCAAGGAAGGTTCGAAACGCCTTCCTTCCTAACCACTATTAGGATATTCGGGAAGAACCTACATAATTGTTTGATTGACTCTGGAGCATCAGCCAATGTCATGCCTTTGGTTGTATGCAAGGCTCTTGGGATTGTCCCCACACCTTCAAGAAGAACAGTAACTTAGCTGGACAAAATGGAGGTAAGCATCATTGGAGAGATCAATCATATCCCCATGCAAATTGTTGTAGACCTGAGGGTGCAGAGAGTTATTGGCATCCATGTTGTGGATATTTCGGATACATACGGAATAATCTTGGGTCGAGACTTCACCCGAGCATTGAATGGATATGCCACAACATATTTCTCTCACATGTGGTTGCCATGGAAGGGGTTTCCAAATCATATCTGCATCAACCAAGAACCCCACATGAAATTCATGATCACAAAATGTAACAACACCAATGAGGTGTTGTTTGTTGAAACAGAATTGGGCAATTATTTCCCCATGATTTATCAAGGAGAAACAGAGTTTCCAGAAGAAGAGGTAGCTGATGAGGTCCTCTTGGTACTGTGTAGTCCTTCTCCCAACTTATCCTACACGCCCCAAAGGATAGAAATGTTAGTGGAATCAGAAGATGTTGAGTCCTATGAAGATGGTAATTTAGGACTGTTAGATGGATTCCAAGACTTCATGGAGAAATGCATACAAGATCAGCTCATCCTAGGGGCAAGGATGAATTTTTAGGAGCTCATGTTGACTAGTTGGTGTGGGGTTCATAATGTTGCCCACTCATAATTTGAGTGCTACTTGTGTCAGACAGTAGTAGAGCACATCAAAGGACAAGCCATATCTCAAAAGGAGCCACCAGCCAGACAACTTGTCATCAACCACAATGAGCTTGTTCCTGTTCCAGAAGTGACAGATGTGAATGAGCAACCAAGGAGGAGTGCACGCATGATTGGCCCTAAGGTCAAAGAGCCCTCCAAGTTTTGGACATTATGCTTCAATGGATCCAAGTCCAAGCAAGGAGCTAGATCTGAATTCGAACTCATCAACCCTACAGGTAAGACTTACTTTGCTACCCATAGGCTTCAATTTTATTGCACCAATAATGTAGCAGAATATGAAGCGTTAGTTCATGGTCTTTTAATGTCTTTGAGAAAGAAATTCAAAATGCTACAAATATTCAGTGATTCAGAGTTGGTAGTGAAACAAGTTAGGAAATTATACTCCTTCCATGATAGAAGGTTGGAAAATTATAGGCATAGAGTTTGGGATCTATTAGAAAGACTAGATGCATTCAACACCCAGCAAATCCTTCATTCTCAGAACCATACTATTGATGCTTTGGCTCAAGCAGCCAACACTCTTCAACCTCTATCACTTTCTGGCCTCAAGAGATTCACTGTTGAGTTGACTTCCACCCCATCTGTACCAAAAAATGTCACTCACTTTTAGGTGTTCAATGATGATAAGCACATCTTGGAATTCATCACCAGTTCCCATGTATTTGCTACCCAAATAATTGATGAAACTAATCCCAAAGAAGCTAAATTGGATATAGAAGGGGTCATCAATCTCAAAAAAAAATACCATTCCACGAGGTATGCTCCAACTGGAACATATATTTGACCCAGATCATATCTGATACCAAGATCAGCATGCAAAGAAGGACTCCATCAACAATCAGTGCAACACTCACAACCTCGAGACAGCCAAGGAGGTTAAAAATGTGTTTATTGGTAAAGTCTGCATCTCATAAGAAAATACAGGAATCATTGATGCTTTGCAGAAGTATCATGATGTGGTAGCATGGAGCTATGAAGATTTAAAGACTTATGATATGTCCATTATCACACACACTATTCCTCTTAGACTGGATGTCTGGCCAATTCAACAACGGCAATGTCCCATCAATGCACTATTGGAGCCCATCATTTATAAAGAAGTGCAAAAGTTGTCAGCCAGAATCATCTTTCCAATCAAGCACTCCACATGGGTGGCTAATTTGGTCCCAGCTAGGAAAAGGAATGGAGAAATCAGATTGTGTGTGGATTTCCACAATTTGAACAAAGATTCAAAGAAGGAAAACTATCCATTGCCTTCATTGGATGAGGTATTGTAGATTGTTAATGGATCACACATGATTTCCTTCCTTTACGGATCCTCTAGATACAATCAAGTGATGGTGCAATATGAAGATTAGCACAAGACAGCATTCACCACTAAGTGGGGAACCTTTGCCTACAGAAGGATGTCGTTCGGGCTCATCAACATTGATGCCACCTTCCAACGTGCAATGGACATAGCCTTCAAAGATCTAATTGGAAAATGCATCATCATTTATATGGATGATCTCATAGTGTTCTCAAAGAAGCGGAGTGACTATGTCTCCGATCTATGCAAAGTTTTTCAAAGGTGTAGAGAATTTGGGGTTTCTCTCAATCTAAAAAAAATGCATCTTTGGGGTCATTGAAGGCAAGCTCCTTGGGCATGTTATATCATAATGAGGAATCTCTATAGATCATGAGTGCATTTAGTCCCTCTTGAAAATCCAATTGTTGGGTAGCAAGAAAGAGCTGAAATCTTTCTTTGGAAAGATAAATTTCATCCACAAATTTATTACAGGCTTTTTTGAAATCGTCAAGCTGCTCAATGCAATGTTGAAGCAGGATGCCAAAATTGAGTGGACCCCAAATGCATAGTAGGCCTTTGAATAAAGCAAGAAATTTATTGTTGAGGCACCTGTGCTCATTAGCCCTGATTATCTGAAGCCATTCTACATTTACTCATTTACTTCAAAACATTCGTGTGCCAGCATTTTAACCCAAAAGGATGACAAAGGAAATGAGCACCTAATCGCCTTCATGAGTGCTCCCTTGAAATATGTTGAACTAAGGTATCACAATGTGGAAAAGCAAGCATAGGCTCTTGTCAGAGGAGTTAAGAAGTTCAGACATTACATCCTATAGAACAAGGTCTTTACCATTGTCCTAGATCCAATAGTGAAGACATTGCTAATGCAAAATGAGCTAGGGGAATGAAGAGCAAAGTGGGTCACCTTGTTGCAAGAATATGACATGGAGATTCAGTCGATGAAATTGGTAAGAGGAAAATCCCTCACCCGGATGATAGTTGAAGCAGGACTCGAGCTCACAGTTCAGCAATATCAACTTGAGGATGTTTCCCCAGGGGAGTGGTACGACAACATTGTCTTTTACTTGTTGCACAACAAGTGCTCGTCTCGCTTACAGGGAGTTCAAAAGCGTGCCCTTAGACTAAAGAGCAATAGTTACATGCTGCAAGGATTTGTCCTTTAGAAAAGAAATCATGAGGGAGTGTACCTTCAGTGCCTCAGAGAAGAAGAAGCAACACGCATGCTAAAGGAATTCCATGATAAGTTTGGTACCGTACATGGCTCAGGTCCTTCATTTTCTCATCAAATCCTACGAGCAAGTTACTATTGGCTGACAATCTTCAAGGATGCTCATAACCATGTCCACACGTGCCATGTCTACCAAACCGACACCACCAAAGAAAGGAATGTTGTTGTCCCGTTGCAACCAGCCTTGGAGGTGAGACCGTTCGCACAATGGGATCTCAAATTCATTGGTCTGGTAAGCCTGCCATCTCCTACAGGACACAGGTACATTCTAGTTACCTCCAATTATTGTACTAGATGGGCAGAAGCTATTACTTGTAGGAAATGTACAACAAAGGTAGTTGTTAACTTTCTTGAAATGTTTATTATAAATCATTTTGGTTGCCCATATGTGTTTGTGTGTGATAATGGTCCAGCCTTTGCTTCACTTAAATTAGCTAGTTGGACCTTCGATTACGATATTTCCCTTAAATTTTCATCCAACTACTATCCTCAAGGAAATGGCCTGGCTAAATCTACAAACAAAAACTTAATTACTATCATCAAAAAGTTGTTTGATAAGAATCCTAAGGACTGGCATACCCAACTCTGCTTTACCCTTTGGGAAAACTGCATGTGCCACAAGGCTTCCTTGGGTGATTTCCCGTTCCACCTTGTTTATGGCTTAGAGATTGTATTACCAATTCACCTGAAAATTCCCACCCTTCAATTTATCAATACCTTTTATGAAGAAGGGGATCGAAGAGAAGCTCACTTAGCTGAGTTGCTACACTTAGAAGAAGTGTGTGACCATGCCATTGAAAAAATTTCCAAACACCAGGGCGTAGTCAAAATATGGTTCGATTAACGAGCCAAAGTCAAGGCCTTTAGAATTGTTGATCTAGTCTTATGCTAGGACAAGTCCCATGAGAAAAAAGGGGGACATGAAAAATTTGACAAGCTCTGGCTTGGCCCCTTTCAGATTTTTGAAATCCTCAAAGATAATGCTTTCTACCTCAAGACCCTAACTGGTGAAGATGTCTCATTGCCTGTCAATGGGCAGCACCTGAAGCATTATTTCCAGGCTTGAGCTCTTTTGAGATGCTCCTATAAATACCTGTATTTAGGTTAGTTTAGGTTGCTTTTGTCCCATCGCTTCGTGTTGCTTTTTTTTGGTTCATTTCCTGCCCTTTTTTTCCTTGCTAAGGGTGTCTCTTTGTTCCTGGTGCGATGGTCATGCTCATTCAACAAACGGTTCACTTTACTGCCCACTCTTAGTGTTCTTTAGATAATTATTCACTCTTAATAATTGGCCTCTGATTGCTTCTATGGAGCAGTTTCCTTATTTGAACTCACACTTGACTTAGAACTCAACCCTTTATTGAATCCTTTCATGCTCGTCTCGAATCCTACATGAAATACACTAATTTCCTATGCAAAATTGTATAATGGTTGTTATGAAAGAAAGGAAAATGAAAAATCTTAAATCTGCTTCAGTGACCACTATGGTTCCAATCCCACTGTAAGCTTCAATGCTTACATGATTGAATAAAAGAAGTAACATCATAATAATATCAAAATAAAGAAAGAAAGAAGCATTGAAAATCAAGCAACCATGTGGGTGTGTGAAAAACTCTACTAGGGCTATGCACACCTGGATGGCAATGGAGCAATGTTCATGGGATCACAGCAACAACTCCGTCGGGGCTATGGACGCCTGACTGGCAGCGGGGCAATTTCCAAGTAACTTTTGGAGTCAGATGATTAATGTAGTTCTTTTGGCCGGATTAGGAGCCGTTGGTTATAGTCTCTAAGGAGGGGAAATGAATTCACTATTCACACATGCTTCTAAGATGCTCTCGTTATCTGATTCAGTTAAGGTTTTTGTTCTCTCTCAAGCCTTTTAGTTCACCTTTGGAAATAGGCTTCTGGTTTGTGAAACCAAAGATTCTAGGTTTTGAATGAACACTTATCCCTAGAACGCTCAAGAGTGTTCTCCAGCAGAGTTTCCATTTGTTGTGCCCTCAGCACACATGCCCCATTTGAAACGGGGACCCTCTTTCTTTTTGCCTTGTTGGGCCATGTTTTTCATCGCCTCATTTTGCATGCCCCCCTATTTGTGTCCTAGATGGTCAATGAGCTTTAGAGAAGTCATCTTGAGTTCGCCATGTTTCTCCACCCTCAAATTTTCAAGGCTTTAGGCCTTCGCAGAACTCCCTTGGTTGTTTGCCTTCACCCTTTTCAACTGGTGTCCTTAGAGCCTGGTAGGTCTGCCCTCTTGGGCCACCCTATGTAGGTTTCCCTTACCTCCTGGCCATTCCAAACGACCATCGTTTAGTGCCCTTCCACCCTACAAAACCCACAACCTCTAATGCCATTTTCCTTGCCAAGTGCCTAAGCGGCCAACATCTGGATGTCGTCCACCTATCGGATTTCGCCCTTCCCATGGTCGTTTTCAAATGACTGATCACCAACCTTGAGTGCCTCCGTACAATCATTAATGAGGGGCATTAAATGATTAAAAATCTATAAATAGCCCCTCCTAATCTGTCATTTTCATCTTGTCAGTTGTTCAGAGCGAGTCAGAGAGCCCTGCAAACGCCATCGTTGCACCTGCTAAGTGCATTTGCTGATTCCTAGCCACTGCTAGTTGTTTGGTCAACCACCTTCATCGGGTTCTAAAGATTGGTTTTCCACCGTGTGCCCTATTTCAAGATTTCATTGATTTCTATGTAAAATTGATAAATTTGAAGGGAGAAACTTGATAGATAACTAGAGTAAACCAAGGCGCACAAAACCCACCTCTTAAAATTTTAAAACTTGGAGAAAATCGTCTCGTCGGCCATGATGGAACTTGAACTCTTCACTATTATTCGTCAACCAAAGAAATCACCTCTGCAAGTCCACATTATAGTCATCATCATTGCCATCCTTCGAAACATGTCTAAACTTGAAACAATGAACTCCTCCGTCGGGTCCGCCCCTGCGAGAAGCTCCTTCCACTTGGCCACCTTGAACTTGGTTGAATTCATGAACTAAAATGGGGATTCATTGACCTTATCAGGTCTGCATCCATAGACTTCTACCCCTGAAGCACCTTTTAAACTTTTCCATTCCAAATAGCTATTCAATAATGACTTTTCGGTGCACGAACCCTGCCCCATCGATCAACACACAAACTCAAACTCTGCCACAATCGTGAAGTCTTGATGATGTGGGCTTAGCCTTGTGAAATTTTTCTTGTGGAAGTCCATCTCAGTTTTTTTCCATTTCAAACGGCTTTCACAACCCAGGGGTTTGCTCATCGGACTCGGTGACCTTTGCCGCCTCCCAAGCTTTTAGCGGGATTAACCTACCTTGTGCAGGTCTGGTCGGGCGGGTTTCTGCCTCCCTTTTGCTAATGCCATAATGACTGTCCAAATGATGAGACTCTAATGCCTCCCTGATGGCCAAGTCTCGACCTTCCCTCTGTTGATCAATTCCTTTTGCACTTTTAAAGGACTAAGTGTAAACCTTTTTGCGGGCCCCTCCTCGCGAACCTCCATCTGCGGGCCACTGGAGTGGTTTCACCATTTGGAATGGATCCTAATGATAGACCTTCCCCCACATGGGGCCTAACCTTGCCACCACCTTTAGACTGACTAATGATAAACAAGGAAACGAAGCCTTCTGCGAACCCGATGTTGCGGGTTTCTCCTATCAAACCGTTGTCTGGCCTTCGCCATCTCAAATGGCCATCACCCAAATGTCCACCCGCACCTTCCGGCCCATGATGGCTTAAGCTCCAAGTACACTATGATGTCATCCTCTGGTTCTGTGGGTCTTGCAGGCAGAACTCCTCTCATGGGCCACTATCTTCTCGGCATTGTTTTAGCAACAAACCCCAAACAGCCAGGCAGCCTGTTGCACCTGCATGCTTAAAAGATGACCTTAATACCTCCAAGCTTTAAAATGACCTTGACCCAAATGGCAAACTAGTTCCTCCTACTCAGTGGACCCCACACAATGACCAAACCTTAAGGCGGGTTGGGACAGGCGGGTCGTCGTGCCCTGATTGTCGTCCTTCCTGCAACTGCTTCAAAATAGCCACCAGCCTAGGGCAGTCCACACCCCTTGGCTCAAACCGATGTAAATCCCTCCTATGAAAGGTTGATGTTGATTTGTAAGAGATTTTAGGATGTTCAAATGGTGAATTATCTTATCTAACATTGTTTTGTAGGATTTTGGCTAGCTTTCCCATTGTTTTCATACTTGAATGCACTTACTACTACCTCACTCGCAAGATATATGGAACTAGGTGCAGGACCTTTGGAGGTGGCCGTGGATAAAGATGAGGGAAATAAGTCAGCCAAAGCACCTCATGGAAAAGAGGATAAAGATCAAATGAAGTACAAGTTGCAAGGGGAACCCCTCAACTCCAAGGTCAACATTTCTTGGAAAGAGGTCTTAGATACAAATATGGGACACATAGCTATCGATGAATTCAAGCAAAGGGTCTAGATCAACCCCACAACAGAAAATGCGAGAAAGATTAGAAGTAGTGGATTGGCCAAGGCTATCAGTTTCTCACCTACCCTCATTGCTCCTGAGCTTTTAATGGCCTAGAGGGAGGCATATCAACCAGAATCAAGAACAATAGTGGATAGAGATGGGAATTTTTTGGCTGATTTGTCTATCAAATCAATAGGGAAGGCTTTTCATATCCCTACATTCAGAGAGATGGAGGAAGCCTAAAAAGAAGATGCCAAGGAGATGTGGGATTCAGACCCCCTCAAGTGCAAAAAGATAATCAGTTATTATTGGTTAAAATAAAAGAGGGGCAATGCAGCTAAGGTACCCCAAGAGCTCTTCCACAGTGACTTCTATGAGGATTACCATGACTTGGTAACCCTATTTAGCAGATTTATGGGCCTTCCAAATGCTACCTACTTCCACGAATGGATGTTATACTTTGTGGAAGAGATCTTTCAAGGTAAAACCAAATTCTACTAGGTAGGAATAATTAGTAATTACTTGCACAAGCAATTTGTGGCTGTGAAAAAGACTTCACGATTCTACATGACTTCATACCTTGTCTATTTATTAGCTGACCGGATGCAATACAGAGGCTTGTTTAGGGCTCCAGATGAGGCTCCAAGCAGGGAATTAAAGGTCTATGATAGGTGCCCTCAGCTTCAATATAGTAATTTCAAGAGGGATTATTGTAGATTCAATGACAATTTTATAGGTCATATTATCAGATTGCTCAGGGGTGACTTCAACAGAAGAGTCTCCCATAGTGCTAATGCTTACATCCACCAACTCGACTTCTTATTTATACAGTTCCCTAAATTCACATACATCCAAGCTGAAGGTTTCTGAGAGAAACCATACAAGCTACCCTGGTACCCAAATGACTGGATAATATTGCTAGAGCTCTCTCGGTAGCTGTAGCATGCACATGCCCTCCTAAGTAGCAAACATAAGATAGGGATTCCCTATCCCCTCTCCTTTAGCCAAGGGAAGCGTGAACTCCACACATCCCAATGTGCATACCATTTGAATAAGGAACTCATGGAATACCACCTCGAGCTCTATACTTCCCGGTTGCCGATGCACCCCTATGGAAAATGCAAAAACATGGTCACAGTTGAACACGCCATGTACATGATGTTGAGGAATTTTGGGCCAACTGCAAGGATGACAGAGAAGTGTGAATGAGGCACTACATGCACATGACTGCATACTTTTTCAAGAGGGTCAACTTGTTCCCAGTGTCAGATCAAGTGGTGGAGGATGAAAATACAGTGATGTATCTTCAGTACGGTGCGGTTGCAAATCTCCCACTGCCGCTAATTGTTGGAACAAAGAAGAGGTCAATGACCTTGATATTCTAACGAAGCCAATTGAGGCAAGAACTAAAGAATAGATTGATGAGCAGATCACCCAATTGAAGCTACAACGGGTCACCTTGACATATGGGGAACTTGAGGATGAATCAGAAAGCGAAATCGATAGTGGGACAGTTACTACCCTAACTGGAGAAACTTCAAAATCTCCTCCAGCCACCAAGTCAAGGAAGAGGAAAGAAATGGTTGAAAGTCATCCCAAGCCTAAGGTGTATGCAAGAAAGGCTTCAGAAGGAGAACCTTCCAAGAAATTGAAGAAATAAGGAAGTTTCACATAAATGCCTACCATCCAGGAGGATTCACTCCATGAGGGAGAGGAACTAAAGGCCAAGCAACCAAAATCCCCACCTGCTACCTCTATTATTGCAGTCACCACTATTACCTCACTGTATGGTTCTTAGGTAGTAGTTGCTACTTCTCCACCAATGGTGGACATCTCAGTCCACCTTGCTTCCACTCCACCTACTATGCAAGTAATGATAATAGACTCTTCCTCTACCACTACCTCTCCACTCTCCTCTTCCTCCATATCTCTGTCAACATCTCTTCTTCTAGCTACATCAACAATGCCAATGCCCTCTCTATCACTCCTAGAGGCCTTCACTTTCCATATGCAAAATATCCCAATGGAGCTGTTTGGGGTATTAATGAACCTGGCCATACAAGTTTCCTTGGCACATTTTGTTGCAAATCTCCCCACTCCTCCTCCAACTGAGCCACCAGAAATGAAGGCAACGATGGAAATATCAGAAGAATTGGAGCAGAAAGAAAGAGAAGCAACAAAATAAATGGAAGAGGAGGTAGATGACTATCATGAGCACCCTGAGTACTAGAACCTAGTAATTGATAAAGTGGTGTGTGAAGGAGAGGAAGAAGAAACATAGTCATCTGAGCAAGACATTGAGGAGTCGGGTATCAAATACATTGTGGAAAATTTTGACCTGGACCTCAAAGAGGAGTTGGCTCAACAACTCAAGAATGTTGGAGAAGAAGTAGAGAGGTAGACATATAACGAGAACACTGAAGAGGAAATGGAGGAAGACACTGAACCATGAACTGGGGAACAAAATAAGAGCCCCGGGCATGATAAGGAAATCCCTCTGTCAAAAGAGAAAGAAGAGAGCCCAAGCACAATGAAGAGGTGTTGCCTCAGCATGAGGAAAAGGAAGAACAAGAAGAAGATAAACCTAAGGAAGAGGTCAAAACTAAGAAAAGCCCAGAAGCTGAACACCATGAAGAACACGGGCATGACCAAGAAGAAGAAGAGAAAACCATCGAAGGGGAGGACAACCCCAAGGAACATGCAACTACCGAATCCACATGAAAAGAAATTGTTTTCATTCAAGATTTTGATGAAGAAGAAGCAGAAAGGATGGAACAAGAGGCTCCAGGGAACAAAGAAATTGAAATCCAGCACACCTGTGAGGAAGAAGGTGATCATGAATCACCAAAAGGAGAATCTCATATGCCTGAATGGCTTGAGAAACAACTAGAAAAGAAAACTCCAACCCCAAAGGATCTGAGGGCAAGGCTGGAAGCCATCTTGGCTCGAACCCAAATAAGCACAAAGAAAGAGAAGAAGCCAAAGGTCAAATATCAACTGACAATGGATGTATCTAGATCCAGAACTGTGCAGATAGCCACTCCAATTGTGGGAGAAGGGGTAAGCTACAATTTCTCCACCCTTGATTTGGGAACAGTGACAAGGGAACAAAAGATTGACCATCTCCAAGGATTTGTTGCCACCATTGTGTACCAAATGCACAAAGATAAGATTTCCAAGGAGGAGTTGAAAGCACAGGTGGTTGGCTCAATGGCATACATCCAACAATGGTCATCAGTCAAAGAGCTCCCTACCACATCATTGGCACCGCCGTAGCTATTGTCCAAGGACCACATTGACCAATTGGAGAAAATAAATAATTGGACAAAAGCCACAGAGGATTGGCTTTGGAAAGTCCTCTACAATAAAAACATTGGCATAGGCTGCACTGCTAGGATAGACAACAAGTTCCTAGAGGTACAAAGGATACTTGATGGAATAAGGAAGTTATGCACTAACTTCCCTAAGTTGTATAGGATCATGTATCCCAAGCTCAAGGCCATTCTCAAGATACCTGATAAATCTTGGGAGGAGTTTGCTCTGGTAAGGGGTGACCATTGGCTTGTAGAAACATGGAAGCTAGGCTTGGATCATACAAAGGAAGTGTTGGAGCAAGTGCTCCATGAAGTGGAGTTAGATATTGACTATGTCAAGTAAATTAGGACAGACTGTGGGGAATATCTAAGATTGATGACAGATCTTGATATGCCCGCCAGTGAGTTGGACCCAGAGAAACTGAAGCCGTACTTCCACAAGAAAATGGAAAATGGGACAGCGGATGCGTTGACACCAGATTTCTTGAGTTTTGTTGCTCGTGCCTTCGCTCAATCCAAACAAGTAGTAAAGAACATGCAAAAATGTGACAAACACAGATGAAATCACAAGCAAATCAAGGAAATTAAATTTCCAAGTGATCCAGTTGGATACATTGGAGTGGAACAAGCTTTGGGTGTTGATTATAAAGTTTGTGGAATATGCCACCATCAAGAAAAGTGAAGGAAATCCTGTGATCAATGATGAGTTCCTCACCAAGTAGCTATAGCAAAAGGAAATCAGCTAGAAGACAAAAGAGCTACAGTGCTACTCACTAGAGGACAAAATAGGCTACATGACAAAGATGTAATTTTAAATTGTAATATATTTGGGGGTAGGAGAAACCCTAATTTGTAGTGAATCTTGGCCACACAATTCAAATTAATCTTGGCCATTCATTTTTCTTTTTGGACACTATAAATAGGGGGTCTCCTCTCATTTTCAAGGGAGATTTGAGTTGTTGTAATGACATGTTGCTGGAATTTTAATAGAAATTCATTAACTTTGGTGAATTCTTGAGTTCCTTTGCATGTTTCATGATTCTTCTTCTCTTAGTTGGTGAATTTAAGTAGATTAACTTTGTTGTTCTTTATGTTTTAGCTTGCTCTAGTAGATTAGTTAATGTTGTTCATTGATATTGAAGAATTATGTTGTGTGTTGGAAACCTTCCTTGTCTGTACTTTTTGTTGTTTATTGATGGTAAATAGTTGTGTAAAGTTAGTCTGGGCATAAATCAAAATCTGCACTAAATTTCCATCTTTTATTCATGCTTATGATGAATGAATGGTTGAATATCTACAATCCTTAGAAGCTTGCACTAGTTTCATGATACTATGAAGTAATCTAGTTAAGTGGAACTTAGTTTTGGGAAGGTTGTCTACAGTAGGGTCCTCCATTGCCACTGTTCATTACTTGTTTCAGGTCTAGGAACTCCTCCCTTTCCCTGCCCCTTTTTTCCTTTTTTAATAGTGACTTTGAACAATGTTCATTGCACATTGTAAAGCCAAATCTAAAGCTGAAATAGGAGTTTTGGACTATTGTTTGGACCTACAACAATCGTGTATCAACTTTCCCATCCTAATAAATCCATTGGAAAATCCGATTCTCCTCCAACTCAACTCTGTAAGTCTACCTTGTGATTACCAACAAAATCACATCAAAATAACTAATATATTCCAAGCAAGTCATGACTTGACACCCGAGAGACCTTGGGGTAATTTTCAGCAATGTGTTGTTGAAGATTTCCTTTCAAGAGAGGTAGTACACCTATGCACTTCCTGTGTTGAGAAAGTGCCAAAACACCCATCAACAGTGAGATGAATTTCTTTCTTGGGCTGCAAATTAATCAAACAAAGAAAGGGATTTTTATTTCACACTCAAAATATGTGAGAGATGTTGAAGAAGTTTGGGATGAATGGTTCCAAACTAGTATGCACTCCTATGGTGATTGGTTGCAAATTAAGTAAAGA
>VDFB02193867.1:293085854-293114130 GCA_007258455.2 Sequoia sempervirens
AATATTATCATTTATTATGGTTAGGTGGTCAAATGAGACACCTACTTCTTATTTTTCCTAAAATTTAAGTAATACTACATTGAAATTTCAAATTTTCACCAAATAGATTTTGTTTTAAAAAAAATTAACCTAGTAGTTTAGAAACTACATTCAATTTCCCACAGATTCTATTCTTACATGTTTTTGAAATAATATAGATAACTTATTCAAATTTTTACGTCAAGTTGCCTAACTCTGATTTTTCTAAATTTTCATTGCCACTTAAGGGCCTGTTTGGCCCATCATGATCCTGCACATACCCTACACTAACAGTCGATAACCATGCACTTGCATGGTTGAATACTACATGCATCGAGGAAAATTGCTCGTACAACATCACCGTCGACGTGTCATCCGAGAGTGGGGAGTGGAGGAGTAAACATAGTTGGGTGCATAGAGTCCATCTCATGCACCCTCAATCCACAATTGGTAGGCTCTAAAACCTAGGCTAAACAAGGATTCTATAAATGACCTAATTAGCTAAAGATATGACATATTAGGTTTTATTAGGTTTTATTTTCCATGTTCACAAAGTTAGGGTTGGTATAGTGGTTATTCATAATGGTAATATTCATCATTATTCCTTTTATCCATTTTTGAATCTAAGGATACCAAATTTGGTACCATCCATTTGTTGTGGCAGATATTACTCTTCACCCTTAGAAGTAATAATGTTAATACAAATTAACATTAATATTATTGTAACTTGTCCTTAGTGGGCATATTAATGAATCAAGACAATGATAATATTAATGACATTATTTTAGGAAATGTTAATATTAAAATACACATTAATATTAATGATATGATACTCATCTAAAGAGATGTCAATACTAATTGAAATGGTAATGATGTTATAGACACTTTAACCTTACAAATATTAATAATATTTTATATTAATACTAATGATAAGTATTAACATTATATAAAAAAATTAGTTTATTTATTGTTACCAATATATATATTATTATATATCAATTCAATTATACTTAACTATTACTTATTTGGTTGTTTACTTATTCTTATATAATTTACTCTAAAAGTAATTTAAAGAGAATTATAAGAATAAAGGGAATCATATACAAATAATTATGCTATTCCTACTTATATTCATCTTATTATTTACAAGGAAAAAAATAAATAAAGTAAAGAGATAATTGTTATGCCTTGCATACCCACCCCATTTTATCTTGGAACAAAATGGGTCCCCCTTTTGCTTTTGTTTTGTCCTTGGTGTTTTGTTTGGGTCTTAGAAGTTGTTTGTTTTCCTCCTAAGTCCTAGTTTCTTTTGGTCTGGTGGAAGCGGAGTCGAAATGGAAAATGGACTTAGAACTTTTACAAAGTTCTAAGTCTGGATTCACTCCCAGTCCCAGTTCCGCCCTTCTTCCTTGTTCTTCTTCCTTGTCTTTTGGTTGGTCTTGTGTTCTAGGGGTCCGTTTTTCCCTTGAGTCATTTCTTATTTCCTTGTGTTTTATTTTTTTCCTGAGCGGAAGCAGAATTGGGGATGGAAGTAAACTTGGAACTTTGTAAAATTTCCATATTTGGATCTCATCCAGATCCCACCCTCGCTCGCTTGCTTTGTGTTATTGTTTTCGTTGATGTCTGGAGTGGGTCCGATTTTTGTTCTGGTTTCACTTCCCATCGTTTCTTTGTCCTTGTCTTAGTTTTGTTCCTTTGTCAGGAGCAAAACCGGAATTGGAACCGAACTTGGAACTTTGCAAAAGTTCTAGTGCTGGTTTTGGTCTTGAATCCACCCCCGTCTTCCTTTGTTGTCTGTCCTTGCCGCAAGACCAGAATCGGGTGCAGAGTTGGGTAAGAGACTTGTTAAAGGTTTCTTGTTCTATTTTGGATCTGGGTATGCATCCGCCCTACCTTTTATTTCCACATGAGTTGATTGTTCATTTACGTTGTTTGCTCTGCCCCTGATCTACCACATTTATTGCATTAATTGCAGCCTCCTCACACGCATGAAGTGATTTTAAAACATTAATCGAGGTTAACTAGATCATTGTCTTTGTTATCTAAGTTGTTTTAGCAAACTAGAGCTGAGATAACTTTGAGAGGAGCATGATTTTATTGCGGAGGCATATTGGTGAGTAGATTTTATCAACTTTCAACCTTTCCTTGTTGGCATTTCGAGGTAGGATCTTTTCCCTCTCTTTTCCCATTTGTGCTTTGTTGTTTCATTTTTGTGTTCTTGCTCATCGTGTTCTAGCATGTTCACAAGGCCTTTTCCTATGAATCTTCATTTGTTCCCTTGTATTTTTTTGGTTTCATTTTGTCTTTTTCTATTTTCTATTTGCTTTTTCTTTCTATTTGTTTGTTTTCTGTTCTACTGTCGCTTTCGTGGCAGGTCCGTTCTGTCGTGCCCTAGTTTCTAATTAGGGTTCCGTTTGATGGGGTCCTCTATGCTTTAAATGTTTGAAAATATGTTTAGAGACCCCTCTGACCTTACTTCTGTGCTAGTTTAGTGATTTCCATGTTGGGTTTTTTTTCCCCTAATTATCTGAGTAGACGCATCGTGCAAACTAGGGTTTGCTTGATGACCTTTACAAATATCCAACCCTAGAGTTAAATTTGGTCTTTATTCGGTTAAAGGGTGAGGTTAAGCCCATTTATTTGAGATTTCCATATTATCTCATGTGACTCAGGTCCTTAAGCTCATGTGACCATCTCTTCAAGAAATTTCTTTGTTTTGAGTAGTAGTAAACTAGCGAAAGCGGACTCAGGAATGAACTCATCCTGTAAGTATTTGCAATGGGATTCATTCCCAAAATGGTCCCACTTTTGATTACTGTTGACTTTGGTCTTCAGACTTACTCTTTGGAGGAATCAAAACTAGAGTGGAGGTTGAACTTGGAACTATTGATTGGTTTCGAGTTCAGTTTCTGTTCCGATCCTAGTTCTGGTATCGATCCCAATTCCGGTCCTGATCCTGCTTTGTGTTAAAATGGTTTCCTATTCCTTATTCTTCTGTGAATCTGCTTCCGATGAATATGAAATTTGACTAAGTATGAAAGTTGTCTTGAGGAAGTAAAGGGTGGTATTGGATGATGTATTGATTTTTATGCTTTTTGTTCATCTAATACATGATTTTATTGTAGAAATAAGAGATGTCAGGAGCATCAGAAGAGGCTTCTCAAAGGAGCAAACCTGCAGAAACTTTAAGGAAAGGAGCCAAGTGAAATAATATCAAGGTGGAACAACTCCCATATACTCTGAGGTACAAACATCAAAGTCCTACCATCATAGCTAGCAAGGTGGATTCGGATTGGGCTGATATTACATATACAAACTTGGGCCCCTTCAACTATGAAGAGTTGTATGAAGAGAAATTTAGTGAAGATGTCCCAGGAAGAATAGAGAGGATTGTTCAATCTGGTTTGGCACATGTTTCCCTCTTCCCTTTATCTGTCCAATGTCTAGAGTTGATACTTACAATAGCTGGAGCTTACAATCCTACCACTAGACAATGTGTGGATCTATAGGGAAACATTATCATTGACCTTACACCACAAATGATAAGGTTTATGTTCAATGCATCTACTCCACATAACCTTAGGTGGCTCAATGACGCTGAAGCCCTGCAATTGTATAGCAAATAGAAGGAGACTAGCATGACTCACATAAACAAGCACTGGATGAGGGTTGAAAAGAAGTCCCTAGCTAAGCTTCCTGATTAGCCTAAAATGGAAGATTTCTACAAAGAGATTGCTGATATAATAATGATGCTCTCTAGGGTGTTTGGGAAAAGAGATTACTCCTAGTTCAAGGAATGGATGTTTCCTTTTATTCAGACCATCCTAGATGGTAGGTAGCAGTTTGACTAGCCTATGATTGTATCAGAATGCATTCACAACTAGATGCTTAGAGTGAGAGAAACCAAGAGTTTCTTCATGACCTCTTATGTGATTTATGTAGCAGCCAAAAGGGGCATCTTTCCTAGATTGAATGCAGTGGGCATATTGGGAGAAGCCAAAGGATAGAAAAGGGTGTGGGATCACTATGATCAACTCACCTTACAAACTTCTAAGCCACACTATAGAAGGGTTAATGATGCATTTCTATATGTTATCATTAACCGGCTCACAGGAGATGTAGGCTACAGATTGAGCAGGCATGCTATGGCCTTTATTGCAGAATGGGGACATTGGTATATCCAATACCCAAGATTTACTTATTTCAGGCTAGCTAGTTTTGATGGCTACCCTCATCTACTCCCTAGGTGCTGCAACAACATGATTGTCTTGATGGAGTTCATCTATCAAGCTATAGCAGTCAATCTTAAATTTTCCAATAAGCACAAGACTGGCTACCATAAATTCACCATGAAATTGGGTGAGTGTAGCTATGCACACAATGTGGTAGCTAAGGTAATATGTGATGAATTAATTCACTTGAAGTTGGGTTTTTACACCTCTAGGAAGCATTTTGATCCCAAACACAAGACACAGGCCTTGCTTCCCACTATTTTTGATAAACACTTTAATCTGATGGAGGATTTTTGGATGGACTTGCAAGATGATTATGATTTGAGGAGAAGAAACTATGAAAGATTTCCTATCCCACTCATGGTTGAGTATGGGATAAAGGAGGACATCCTTGAGACATTTTCAAATGATGGGGTAACTTTGGATCCCCAATATGATGTTGAAAATGTAGGCACCAAGGACCTCGATCCAGTGGATTGGAATGTAGAAGATTCCATTGAAATTAAGTAGTTTGCAAGGCTGGTATTGGATAGGAGCATCCAATGGGTTGTTATGAGAATTAAGGAGCCAAAGGCTCACACCTCCAAGAAGAGAAAGGATGCAGGCACTACTCAAGGCTATAAGAGAACAAAAAGAAGAATGGATCCTAAGGAGCCCTTAGAGTTTTTCCCTCCCAATGCTATTGAAATACCTGCTCAGGATCTTCCTGAAGCACATGGAGAAGAGGCCACAATAGAACCTTGTGCCTCAACATCTGTTGCAGAAGAAGCATCAACTTAACCTCTTATCACAGAGCAACCAAGTGGAGAAATTCCTATGGGAACCCTCCACAAAGAAGTTGAATCCTTGAAAGAGAAGGAGCCTGAGATTGAGATTCATGACATTGATACAAATTATGAGGCTACTCCATCTAATAAGGAGACTCATGTGGTTGCATCCCTTGATGTAACTAAGGATACAAGGACTTAACATGTTTTGACAGAAGAAGATCAATGGAAGCTTTTCGAGGATGCTAAGAGAGAAGCATATGCCAAGGTATAAGCTGAGGCATTGGCTAAATAGAAGGAGATTGATGCTAAAGAAAAATCTAATGCATTGATGAAACAACATGAATTAGAAGCTCAAGCCAAGGTTGATGAATTGGCTAAGCAAGAACAACAAAGAGAGCAAGAGCTCAAAACTAAAGATGAAAGAGACAAATTGATAATGCCGCAGAAGATCCATGATCTTAAGGAGGAAAAGGATAGACATAGGAGAGAAAGAGAATCCCTTGAGGCTAAATTCAAAGTTGTTGGGGAAGCCCATAGAAAGAAAGAAGAGCAATAATGCCTAGAGAGAGAAAAGGAGGCTAAAGAACTTGCTCTGCATGAATAGAAGTCTAAAGAGGCATGGAACTTGGTCAAGGAACTTGAAAAACAGAGAGACCAAATGTATGAGGAGAAGAAATTAGAAGAAGAACATTTGAAAAAGGAGATGGGAGCTAAGAGGTTGCAGGAGCAAAAAGATAAAGAAGAAACCGAGAGACTTGCACAAGAAGAGACACAAAGAGAACAAAAAAATGTGTAAGAGGTTGATTCTCAACCTAGGAATACTATATTGCAACCTTTATCTTCTGCCACTGGTACCTCTTCTTCAACACAAGTGGTCACTACTCCTACTACTCCAACTTGGCTAAAACTTGATCTTGAGAAAAAGTAGATAGTTCAGCTTCAACCTCTCAATTGGGACGAGATGATGAAAGAGATAGAGAAGGAAAGACCCAAAAAGAAAGCCAAAGTTCTTCATTCTACCAAGCTCACAGATGCAGGAGAAATTGCTGCTGAATGTGCAATTCTAGTGGTGGATAAGGACAAAGAGGACATGCAAATACTTGATTACCAATTGGGTACTGTCAATTTGGGGAGACCTACAAGGAACCAACAAATGAATCTAATTGATATTGTAGCTTCGTCCACCAAATCTAGGATGATCAAAGATAAGAAGAAAAAGGATGAACTTAGGGCCCAATTGGATCAATTGCATAAATTCCTGAAAGATGTCTCCACTCCAATGTCTCAACAAGCTACTACTCCTGAAACACCAATCCTGCTAAGCAAGAAGGAAGCTGATGACTTAGTGTAGATGAGGAGTAAAGTGGCGATGCTTGATCGACGGATTGACAAGCTCAATCAAGAGGTTGGTGAAGTGTTGGCTGGTAGTTTCAAAGTTCATGAAGGAGCACTTGAGTTGGTAGAGGAAATGAATCAACATGCTGAAGTCCTGGAGAAGCAAGATGAGGAATACAAAGAACATGCCAAGAAGCTAAAAGACATCAACAAGGTGCCTAAGTCCACTCTCCTAGAACAATTAATTCTTGAAGAGGACAATGCAGATTTCATTGAGAAGACTTTAAATATAATCCAGTTCAGATCCAAGTTCATTTATGAGCATAAGAATGAAGTTAAAGAAGCTAGCAAAGACTTGAATGAACAAATTGATGAATTGGAGGTAGTGGTTGCTATTCTAGTCAATCTGGACATCCCGGTCAAAGAAGGTCTTCCTTTGGATAATTTGAAGAAGTGGAGTAGAAGATTTGAGGAAGTAATGCAAAAAGAAGATGATGGAGAAGACTTGTTGTTGGACAGGCTCATGGACATCAAGGAGGAGGTCAAAGCTGCTAGGAGGAAATTAATCAAATTGAAAGGTATGTGGGAATTTTCCTCAGCAGAGTTAAAAAGAATCAAGTTTAATGACAATTGGTTAGATGGGCCTAATATGGACATCCTTCAACAAATATTTTACAGTTATGATGAGTATCTCCTTGATCAAGCAATGTAGGAGTGAGCTGGCAGCAAAAAATTCTCTCTTGATATATCACATCCTTATCTCTCCTATTTTGTAGGGTTTTGACATAAGATGGACTCAAGTTCTTATCCACCAGTTCTACTTTCCTCCTTGGGTGTCAAATTTTGTACAACAAAGCAATCAACATTGGAACTAAAGATCAACCAATCTAGTTCTTTCATGCAGTTTCGGTTCCTTAATTTGTGGATCTGAGTTTTTGATTGAGAGTAACTTATGCATGGATTTCCTATATGTACTTTTAGGCTCCATTTTGTAAAGGTCGGCTGATTGAAGAAAGATTTAGCTACTTGATATGATAGCAGATAGGAATCATAGTCTTAGGATTTCATAAGTTTTAGCAAGATTCTTTGAAAGTTCTGTTGAACTTGGATACTTTTTATATCTTTATACAGTTCACATGTTATTGTTAAGTTTGGACCCTTGTGATAAGATTAATGAATCATAATAAATTCGTATGCCAGTGAGTTGCTATGCCTAAATGTTTTCTATTTGAAGAAAATCAATAGGGGAAACCAAATTTTAATATTATTTCTTTAAATTATCTATGAATGGAATTAATTTTATGTCTATTTGATCTGTTTTTAGCAATGAGTGAGTGATCTGTTTCAAATCTTGAAGTAATGTTTTAGTGAATGGTTGTGATGGTTGAATTAGCATTATGAATGTATGAAGTGGTGTAGATTATTCTATGAATTGCATCATGTTATGGTTTTGGTTGGATAAAGAAACACTCATTGTTATGGTGCATGTCTAGATATTAAAGAAGTTTTGTTCATATTTTGCTGTTCTGAAGCTCTGATCCATCTTTTTCTATTTATTTATACCCCCCAATGTAGGATAATTGATCTGACGCAGTTTGTGTTTCTTATTACTAGTAAAGGCCCCTTGAATATTTCACTTACATTGGCCATTGAGTAACATCAACATAGTTGAGAACCAACTACCAAGACCTTGGGAGTTAGATTACTTTATGTTATCTTTCTTTTTCAGGGGAAATAAAATAGAGATATTCTTTTTAATGTTGTGATATTTTGACCATCAACAATAATCTAAAGAAATCATAGTGATACTAAACCTAGTATAAAAGGATCCTTCTTGAGAATATGGGAATATATTTCCTTTACTTTATTTAAGGGATTACTTAACTTAAAACTACACGATGACTCTTTTTCTTTTATTTTCTTTAAAATATAGTGGGAATATATACTTCATTCCTTTATTTAAGGAATCCTTAAACATAGGAATACGTGGGGGCCTCCTAAAATGTAGGGTTAGGAACTATGAGTAAAGTTAAGGAAATTTATTTATTGTTGTGGCAATGAAAAAATGTATCCCTTTTCCTTGCTTAATTTGGGAATGATTAATGTTAAAATGAGCCTAATGTTGCCTCTATCTAGTGTTGTAATGTGTTGTAAAGATTCACATTGGATTTAGGGCCCTTTTAAGATAAACAAACCTAACTTTTCCTTGATTTAATGCTATAAATTGCATTCATTTACACCTTCACATTAAATTTTAGACCCTTGGACCTAATGTTGCCTTAATCTAGTGTTGTAATGTGTTGTACATATTCACATTAGATTTAGGGCCCTTCTAAGCTAAATAAACCTAATCTTGCCTTAATTTAATGTTATAAAATGAATTTATTAACACTATCACATTGAATTTTGGGCCCTCTTGTATTTATGACCTTTTTATCATCATTAATAGGCCCCTAAGACCCTATATTATGCATCCTAAGGCTTATTTCAATTGAAATCCTGACAAGATCAACAAATAGACTTAATTTCTTCACTCCCCGACACTTTCTCTCTCTAAAAAGGCCCTGTGGGATCCATACGCTACCTTGGGTGTATGAGTCCCACCCAGGTGGGACCCATATCCATAGATGGTGTATGCATCCCATTTGGCCCCTTTTTAGGGTTTTGAGCAGGAAATTAGGGTTTTAAATTTAAATTTTATGAATGTCAACCTCTGGGATCCAATAAATAGTAACTTGGATGGATTGCCTATATAAAGGAGGCCTCAAATCATTATTTCATTAAGCCTTCATGATATCAAGTCAAGCACTCAAGAGTTAAGCATTCCTAGACTTCACAAGAGCATCAATAGAGTTTACAAGAGCATTTCTAAGGCATTCAAGGGTAGATTATTTCATCAATTATTATAGCAATTCAAGATCCATCATCATGTCAATATTTTCAAGCATCAAGCATGTTGTTGAGCTAGTGTTGTGATGTAGCATTGAAGATCCATTTTCAAACATTATTTCATATCCATATTCAAGATCTAGATCTACATTCTTCATAGCCAATTCATGTTAAATTGTAGATTTACAAGACATCATTTACAAGACATAATTCAAGGTATCATTATCCATGTTTCATGTTCCTTGTTTCATGTTTCATGTCCTTATTTCATTATCTCATCATTTGGTTTAATTACCTCAAAGGGGTTTGACCAAGGAAAACCCCCATTCCCTAACAATCAACAAGTTTTTCTCTCTCTACATGTGTAATTGTAGATCTAGGTGTCTTGGAACTTGAAGGATTTTTGAAGATTAGGTTACAAGCTTAAAGAAAGTTGTTGGAGTTGTCTCCTCACTTGCAAGGTCATGGAAAGACTTCTACAGGTCCGAAATTAGGGTTTTAGATTTAGAAACAAAGTGTGATAGAGAGAGAAGGGATTGGAGAGAAAAATCAGACCTTAACCTTCTAAAAAGGCACACTGGGACTGATATGCCAAGTTGAGCGTATGAGTCCTAGTATAGTCAATTTTTAGGGTTTCAAGAGATTCAGAATAAGCATTGTCAGATTCCAGTTTTGGCACATAAAACCCAGTCTAGGACTAAATCACCTAGATTGGCGTATGAGTCCTAGTCAACATCAAAATTAGTGTTTTCAACATTTTAGGTCCTTATTCAAGCCTCTATAGGTTTCCAAGTGCACACTTCTAACTTTACAATTTTCTATTATGATTTACTTGCATTTCTAGGTCATTCAACTAGGTCTTGCATATCATTAGGTTTTAGCATTAGATCTTGCATTTCATTAGTCTTTCAAAGCCCTAGCTTGGTGGTAAACCCCTCTTTAGTCATTAATCATACCCTAGGACACCCCTATTGCAAGATCTCTTTCTCCTTTCTACATTAGATTGAGATCTCTAGGGTTTCCTTGAATGTGGAGTGTAGAAGATTGTTGTCCTATGCCCTAAACCATGGCAACAACAATTTTCTATCTTAAAATTGCTATTTATAGATGACTTCTAGTTTTATCCTTTACCACACATGCCACTCTTCTTGACGGTTATTACCTATTTTCCAATGTTAATTAACAATAATAAAAAAACAAGGGAAATAATTATCTTGCCTCAAGGACTTACATATAAATTTTATAGGAAGTCAATATCCAAGGTATTATTTATATGATGGTTTTCAAATATATTAAATAGAAAAAACATGACACATGGCTTATAGTGAATTTTATTATTCCAGAGAGATAGCTTTTTAGCTAAGATAGTGGAAAAGTATTCCAACAATTTCATCCATTATATTTTTTACTTTATGTTTATTTATTCTCTTGAGAAAGGCTAGATAAGAGTTTATATTTAAATGATGCAATTTTTTTTTGAAATTTTCAACAGATTGTTACCCGGATATTAACTTTACATTATAAAAAAGGCACTAAATCTATTATTTATGTGGTGACATAATAGAGTAAATGACATTAATTTTTAAACACTATACAGACTCACCAGTAATAACATTTTCTCACCAGGCTAGTTAATTGCCAAAGATAGAGACGTTACTATAATAATAATATTGGAAAGAGTTACATCAATATGATGAATATTAATGAAAAAATTAAATTCCTTTGTTCACACACAATAGGTTAAAGCGGTGATGCGAATGCTGGAGGATCTACTTAGAGCCAGATTGATCCCAGAATCGCATGCTTCATTATAGCCATTTTCTATGGACAACTAAATAAAATTCATTTCATTTCATTTTATTTTATTTTCCTACTAGACATGAGGTATTACACCATATTAAATATCCTACCTACCAACAATAATCATATTCTATCGAACTTGCTTTCTGCCCTAAAAGTTTGTAATGATTTCAACACTTTACTTCTATACAGGAAAGTATCCTGGCATCAACTACTATTAAGGTTTGGATGGGTAGAATCTTGAAATGTTTTTGAGTGATGTCTGATTGTAGAACAAAAAATAGTGAAGGCTTCAGTTGATATCTCAGATGAATCTACAGAAACTAGAATCCTACGGATGGGGAGGCGTTGATAAAAATTCACTATGTTTCCTTGAATTCGAATATGAATTATTTGATAAATCCTTATTTTATTTTATTTTTTCTCTTTTTATTTCAACACACAGTGCTACATCTCACACTGGAAAGTTAGGGACTCTACAAGTTTTCCCATGGAGTATATGCACATACTACAAGCCAATGTTTTGTGTTTTTTTAAATGCAAGAAGTGCTATGTTCTACGTTGACATTACATCTACACCTCAAGCCCCCAAAATATTTTCCAACTCTAGATCTAATTATTTATTTAATCTATTTACTTTTATTGGCATTTTATGAGGCAACTCCTATGCCTGATTCATTTTTTCTCTTTTGCAGAGCAGTGCGCCATTCGACAACATACGTCAAGGGTTTCTTATCCACATGTTTTAAAAAAGTAAATACAGAGTAAATCTGGGGAGAAATCGATCTAATCTACCTTTTGTAGAGACTATAAATGAGTTTAATGAAAATTACCATTGCAAGAGTATGTAGGGAAATATTTACATTTCTTATATATTCAAACATGATATATTTCCTATTTTAATAGATACATTATAGACTATATATGCAACATAGTCTTTACTTACAAAGTTTTCAATACTTAGAATAATAATATATTTTATTTGTAGGTATAATATGGACTTGCACATATTTTCACATAGGTTTCTCAACATGGTAGTGAACATGAAAATTGTATTCAAACTAGATTAAATTCATAATGAATTCCTTTCCAATGCATTGAAATATGAACTGTTTCTCATAGAGATTAAATGCATAATGAATTCCTTTCCAGCATTATTACAAAAGATAGATACCATATAAGAAGATGACTCCTTTCAATAGTATAACCCATGTTCCCACTATATATATATATATATATATGTATGTATAACAAAGCTTCCATCCCTTTTACATATGTCTTCAAAATAAGGTGACTCTTCCAAATAGAAAGGTTCTTCAAGATTTCCAACCTACACTATTTACAAAATGCTTTCTTTCCATGGCCAATAGGGAGTGCTCACCTCCCAACCTTTGGTTGGAAAACCAACCTCCCCCAAGCTAGGAGGTAACCAAGCATACAGGTACACACAATAATAGTATAAAAAAACCACTCCAAAATAACAACACACAAAATTTTCCACACAATAACCAACAAGGAAAAATACATGTAGTATACAAAACCCTTTTTCCCAAGGCTTCCAAAACACACATAGAAAGTCCAATCATGGATGTCTTTCGGGAGAGACAAGGTGCACTCGATCTTGGGGTGTATACAAATATATATTATCCTTTTTGAAAACATATCATGGGGACTTCATTCCCTTCTTCCTACACATCCTTATACCATGCATCACCATTCCAACCATCCAAACTTCAAACATTTTAGTGGGTACTCATACCCTATTCATATCTTTCAAGTGATAAAACCCCCAAGAAGGTGCTACCTTTCTTCATCCAACACATGCGTTGCTCACCCTCCTTAAAGAGGAGCTAATACAAACACCCATCCCACCAAAACAACAACACCCAACATAAAAAAAAGCATTCAAAAAGAGTAATAAACATTCAAAAAACCATTACATCTAATAAAAAGAAAGATTTGAAGCCAACCTTTGTGTGCAAGCTTCTAAGTATCAAGTTGAAGAAGAGATTACCCCACTCTTTCCTCTTTTTCCCCAAATCAAGCCATAACCAAAATTGTCCAAAAAGAAAGGAACTCCTCCTTTGACTTTCCAAAGGATTGAAATAGGAAAAAGGGTTGAAATCCCTTGGAAGAGAGAGTGACACATGTTACTCTCTCATTCACTTCTATGGATAGACCTCCCCACAATTTCTCACATATGTGTGAGAACTCTTGGGGAAGTGAAAGGCCAAAGAGTGCTCAAAACAAAACAAAGGATTTCAAATCTCATAAATGATATTTTGGAGCCAACACGCCAAGCCCATCCCCAAAATCCATAACCCTTCTTAATAGTCAATTAAGAAGGGTCACAACTTGCAAAATTCAAAACTTATGGGCTTGATTTGACCCCTAACCCATAGGTAACCATCCTATGGGTTAATTGTAGTGCCCCTCCATGATTCACCCTTCCATGATGTTTGATTTATTTTGATTTGGGTTGTTTGATTTAAATGCGTTTTAATAATGTTGCTTTGTTTAATCAAAGTATTAATTAAAGTATTAAATAAAGCATTTTGATAAATTGATTTATTTGTTGTTCTTGGATAATTAAATTATTAAATCATAAAGTGATTTTATAATTAAATATAAAGACAATTATTATTTAATGCTGAGTTTTAGTAATAAATTAAAATGGAAACACATATTAATATGAGATAAGATATTAAATTGGATTCAAATATAACAGACCGTTAGTTAAAGCAAGTAAAAAAAGATAGAAAGATTTCGCATGCAGAGCATGCACAACTCAAAACTAATTGTGGAAAGGAAACTGATTATTTTATTGGAGACTTTTTAGTTTTATGAGCTTTTTGCTTTCGTAAGATGAACAACTTTTATTTTGTATATATTTTTTCTTTTGTGAGTTTGGGAGGGGGATTTTTCTGGGTTTCGAAAATAAAACTTGGCCTGCAAGAAATTTTTGGGAAAATAAATATTCTCTGTGGATTTCTTTTTTGAATTGGGGGTATGAATTTTCTTCTGAATCATCAATCGACAATTCCTATTGGGAAACAATCCACCAGATGCATATTTTGAGAAATATGTAGATTCAACAAGGTCATAAGGATAAGGAGTAGGCGAGAAATGTCCAGATACGAGTAGATTGACTTGGACGGATTATTTGCCGAGAGGGTAGAAGTTTTCCGATAGTCACTGTAATTGAGAAAAAGAATCTTAGGCGATAAGTGCTTGAAACCCTTACATTTCAATTTAAAATCCTCTCTTTATGTAACCTCTAGTCATGATTGATTGTTATCTTGAAAATATGTTGTAGGTTGTTCAACATTGATCTTATCAATTTTATGAACTTGAGTTTGCATTCGCCATTGAATATTTGATACTGATATAATTTATTTTCATTTGATGGTTGTATGCAATGTTGGGCTCTTTATTTTCCTTATTCAACATAACTTTGCATTTGTTTTAATTCTTATTTGTTGGCATTGAACGATTTGAAAGAGTGTCCCGAACCATCAACAACCTCACGATTTCTAAACTATGCCATTGACAATGCTGGTAGCACGTCTCAACTTGTCCAAACTTGAGGCAAGTATTTTTTCATTCAGTTTGTAGTCCTTGTCAAAGCTTTTTCATTTTTCATGCATGAATTTCAACACATTTGTATCCTTTACGACTAGATGGGACTGCTTGTCTGATTCCAAACTCTCATTGCAGCCTAATGTTTGCTCAAGCTTTGAGATTGCCTTGCATTTCATAGAATATGTTGTATGATCGTTTTTCCCATGTGACTTTATTCTGCATTGGAGACTTCGCTAACTTTCTTCTATGGTATTTGATATTTGATATGCAATGAACTTATATTTTAAATGGAAAGTATACCCTATGTTGAGTCCTTCCTGATCCTTGCATTTTTTTACTACGTATTGGATCTTGTTGGAGTCGAATTCCATGTATAATGTGATAGAGTTCGTTGTTTATAACAACTTAAGGGAAATCTGTGAGTTTTGAGGCTTTTTATACACCTCTTTCCATGCATCCCCTAATCTGCATTGTTTACTTGTGGTTACTTTTGAGTTGGCATTCGATTTCTTATGGCCATTGATTCTTTTGAAGAGTGCGCTGATCATGCTTTACACCTGTCCATACTTCATGGCGACGTCATTTTTCTTGCAACATTGAATAGAAGCCTTGAAGCTAGGATACCCTACTGCCTTCATTCGCCAAGCCAATTTTCTAATCTGCAAATGCCTCCAGTGTTTATGAATGAGATCTGTTGCCTGCACAAAGCATCCACCATTTCATGGCCTTCAATTCTTCTCTATTAGAGCACCCCTTTTTATTATTCTAAACTTTAATCAATCCTTCCCTCTCCTTCTCTGATTGAATTTTCTGTTGTTTACACTAAACCTTGTTTATATTCGAATTTATCTCCATATTTTTTTGAGATGCCTCTATGCTAGAAGTCGACCTCTAAATCTTCCATGGTAATCATTCTTCTTACTGCTATTCATAATAAGTCTAGTCATGCATTACAGTAGTAATTGAAACTTAATTTTCTGATTTTCATTCTATTGTTTCGACATGTATGTTTGTTTTTCAGCGACTGTAGATATATATATATATATATAGGCCACTCAATAATTTGAACTATTATCAAGGAAACAGTATATATTTATATATGTATTTTTATATGCAATTGAATAATTGGGGAGAGTTCTCGAGTAATGGATTTTATAATTATTTGTAAATTAAATATTGACTAATGTATTATTGTTGGATTGAACTAAGTTTCGGGCTAAAGATTCTAGCATTGAAGAGTAGTAGAATACTACGTTAACAAAATATTTATTTAACTCTTCTAGTTACTTGATTTCTTGGAATAATTTTATTTATTTAGTTTGATAGATGTAATTCATATATGTTTATAAGTTGGGAATATTTATATGTTTATTTGTCTATATATATATATATATATATATATATATATATATATATATATCTGTTTTGCTATTTTGTAAACCACAGTTTTGAAGTTATATATATATATACATATACAGAGATGTATTTATACATCTATATAATATATAGTTCATTATAAGATATGCCTTAGTAATTGAGGGAAACTTCAAATGAGTAAATGCCATTTAATAAAATGATTTCAATTGGAGAGTATTCAAAATAAATTAAGCCCTTAGTTTATAAATCTTAGAATACTTTACATAATCAAGCTATGTTAAAATGTGTATTTATAATTCTCGTAGATTTGCATTAAATGGGTATTATTTGTTTTAATGTAATTAAATTGATTTACTTCAACTCATTTCATTGGAAAGGTTTGATTTAGTTCTTATATAGATAAATGATCTCTTGGCTGAAATATGTAGTAAATGGGAATTAAAAGATTAAGATAGATAAATGATTAAGAGGGAAAAATTATTTAGATAGGTTTACGATTTTAAGTGAGGGGATAGGAGTTTTATTTGCATGTATGTAATTAGAGTAATTGTATGTGGATAAAAGGGGTACTTAAATTGATATTCTTTAAAATGTGGTTTATCATGTTCTCCCATGAATGAATTGATTTGATTATTGTTCAAAGTGGAAGTGATTTTGTTCTACAGAGTATTCATGTTTGTGATGTAAGGGTTGCTTGAATTGAATACTATATTGTGTATTGGGGATTGGATCAATTGTTGGAAAGAATGTTGATTTTGGTTATGGTTTAAGTGGGAGCCTGTTTGTGCCTAATGGTCATTGAGTGGATTTGATCTTGTGGTTGGTTTTGTATTGAGGGGATTATGTCGATTTTGTTTGAGTTTGATAGTCTCGCTATGATGTTACCCCTCGATATTCTACACTTGTTGATTCATAATTGTGGATTGTAATTAGTCTTTTGGGATCATGTGATTTTTTTCAATTCGATGGGGAAACCATTGTTAGTGATTTGACAATCTTCCAAAGGTTAGAGGGGGTTTGTTTTTTATTTGCATGAGCTGGTATGGCGGCTGGGGATCAGGTAAGGTTGCTAGGGTAACCCATGATGGGGGCTAGAAACCTAGGAAGATCCGCATTGGGTAACTCATATCAAGCCTTGAGTGTCTACATGGGTTTTATGTTGTTTCACCTGAAAGTGGTTGATCTTTATACTTGATTTATTTATGTGGGTTTAAGCCTTGCACCAGGAATTGTTTTACTATGAAGATCTTGTGGGAGGTGGTGCATACCTCATTTTATGTGCATATTTATATGGATTTGTTGGTTTGTGCAAGTTGGCTTAACCAGTCAGTGACTGTGAGTCTTTTGTTGCTAGTAGGGGGAGTGGCTTTCAATGGGGGTTGGGACCCAAAGTGGTGCCTAGGGTAACCCATTGGAAGTTTCTTAATCCAGTGAAAACACTATTAATTAATTCGGGGTTTTGGGGTAGTTTCTCACATTAATTCAAATAATGTAGCCTTACTCATGGCCCCAAGTGCTCATTTAGGCTTGGGATGAGTGGGAAGGCTTGGAATGGAAAATCAACTACCTTGTCTTCAAGAAAGGTAAGTTGATTCCACATGTGTAAGAATGGGGGCCAAGGATTAGTTGAGGTTTCCAAGGTAACCCAGGATGGGGGTTGATATCCTATGAAGGTCCGCATCGGGTAACCCATATTGAGCCATGCGATGACACTCTTACCTTTAGCAACCTTGTATGCTTGTTGTTTCCCCCTTGTTGTTCTTGTACCTCTAGAAGTAGATGTTTCTTGTGTTGTTGTTGGTCTTGTCGTGGAGTCTTGTTAGCCTTGTTCATTTGGTTGTTTTATGTTGTGGGTCTTTCTTGTCATATCCTAGCATGGGGTTTGGGCCTTAAGGTCCACATGGTTAGGTGGAATGTGCTTTGCACCCCATTGGGTCCCTAGACAAAGATCGAGCTGCATGGAGTTGAACCATTTGCAATAGTTCCAGAGCTTCACCAGATTTGGAGATAGCATTGTTGATATGTATCATGTTCATTTCAGTTGTATTACCCTTGTAATTGATGTATCATTCCCACTTTGTGTTGGGAAGCACTGTGGTACATTTGTAATCTGGAAGCAATGCAAAATATTATGATTAATGTAATGTAGATATATTCTTGCTATTATCATGCGTTCTCTCATAGATCCTTACTATTTATGTAATGTGATGGATGTATGTGCATTGTATATTTATTCTACATTATGATTGTAAATATGAATACTTGTGATTAGTTAATCATCGTTATGGGAATGCGATTAGGTTAACTAATGGAGTCATGTTTACCCTAGAGGACGTAGCTAGATAATGTACATGTATAGTTGCACTATAAGTGATATATGTTAATGTACACTTTATATTAGTTTTACTTTAAAAAAAAATAAAAAATTGTGCTATAATTGTAGATTATAAGTTGTCCTTTGGGGTTTGTGTGGCGGGGTATTACAAATTGGTATCAGAGCCATGTTATCAAACACTGGGTACTCTAGGTTAATTGAGCCCATTACGTGACCTAGTTATTTGCACTCTTGAGGTTACATCTTTCTTTTTGTGTCATCCTCACTTAGCAACTCGAGTTTGTCCTTAGGTGGTGTTGGTCCAATGGTGCAAAAAACCGGTGGAAAGGATAACACCCTTGGTGTAGTGCACAATGCACCAATATTCTTCCTACCGGGGATGCATTATGGACCCTTGTGTTGCCTTGTGATGTGTTTTCTAATGATGTGAATTTGTGTGTGTATGTGAAGAATTGTGTGTTAAATCTGGAATTTTGTGCTTATGAGAGGAAAAATGGCGTTTTCTATTTTTGAAAAGGCATAAAATTATGATCTTGTGTCGCATATGTTAGGAGATTTAGTGTTGTAAAATGAATAAAGTGGAATGTCTTTCATGTAAATAAGGGAGATTTAACAAAAATGGGTGCTTTGTGAGTATAATTATGCTATGTTTTTATGGAAGTATAGCATTCTGAGGTAATGAATCAGTTTGAATGACTGTTACTAATGTGTTATGTTTCCACCCTAGTTTGTGATTTCCAGGTAGTCATCTTCGAAACTCAGTGATGAAGGTAAAGTAATTGGGATAATTAGAGGTAGATACTAATGATGTCAAAAAATGATCCATTTTTGATACAACACATGATATAGATTCATGGTTATGATCCTTATGTGATTATGATTCTGATTGTTAAGTAGTGGTTTAGTTACAAGTTGATTTGATTATTAGGGCTAATATGACTGATGTGGTTAATTGTTTGAGGTCTTGGTGAGAGGGACGGTGTAGCATCACTCGTTCGTGAGCGCCCTGCTACGCTGCGATTTACACTCACTGTGTGTTTGTTGTTTGATATATGTGTGTGTGTGTGTGTGTGTGTGTGTGTGTGTGTGTGCTCGATAATTTGTTTGGTGCAGGTTGCAGATACCAGGCATTGACTCCACTTGCATTGCCAGGTTTGAGTGTGCCTTCAAAACCCAATGGAAATGATGTGGAAAAATGGAGATGACAAAAGGTCCCCAACCCTAGCCATCATCCTCGAAGAGGATGAGTATCCAGTTTGCCACCTCGTCTGCGTTGTCTGATGTCTATGGTTAGTTGGTCCTGCTTCTCGACCTTGGTCAATGTTAGGTAACTGTTTAATATTTGGTTGCTTGATTATTTGATATTGATTATATTTATGTATGTTTAATTCTACTTTGTGACTTTCAAGAGTAAGTCAAATCTTAGAGAGGGAGGATGTAGTGCCCCTCCATGATTCTCCCTTCCATGATGTTTGATTTATTTCAATTTGGGTTGTTTGATTTAAATGCGTTTTAATAATGTTTCTTTGTTTAATCGAGGTATTAATTAAAGTATTAAAGAAAGCATTTTGATAAATTGATTTGTATGTTGTTTTTGGATAATTAAATTATTAAATTATAAAGTGATTTTATAATGAAATATAAAGACAATTATTATTTAATGTTGAGTTTTAATAATAAATTAAAATAGAAAAAGATATTAATATGACAGATATTAAATCGGATGAAGATAATGGACTTCCAGTTAAAGCAAGTAAAAAAAAGATAGAAAGATTTCGCATGTAGAGCATGCATAACTTGGAACTAATTGTGGAAAGGAAATTGATTATTTGATTGGACATTTTTGAGTTTTATGAGCTTTTTTCTTTCGTAATATGAACAAATTTTCTTTTGTGTATATTTTTCCTTTTGTGAGTTGGGGAGGGGGATTTTTTTGGGTTTCAAAAATAAAACTTGGTCTGCAAGAAAATTTTGGGAAAATAAATATTCTTAATGGATTTATTTTTTGAATTGGGGGTATGAACTTGCTTCTGAATCATCAATCAATAATTCCTATTGGGAAACAATCCACCTGATGCATACGTTGAGAAATATGCAAATTCAACAAGGTTATAAGGATAAGGAGTAGGTGAGAAATGTCCAGATATGAGTAGATTGACTTGGAAGGATTATTCGCCAAGAGGGTAGAAATCTTCCGATAGTCACTGTAATTGAGCAAAGGAATCTTAGGCGGTAAGTGCTTGAGACCCTTACGTTTCAATTTAAAATACTTTCTCTATGTAACCTCTAGTCATGATCGATTGTTATCTTGAAAATATGCTATAGGTTGTTCAACACTGATCCTATCGATTTTATGTACTTGAGTTTGCATTCGCCATTGAATATTTGATACGAATTTAATTGCTTTTCATTCGATGGTTGCATGTAATGTTGGGCTCTTGATTTTCCTTATTCAACGTAGTTGCATTTGTTTTAATTCTTATTTTTTGGCATTGAACGATTTGAAAGAGTGTCCTAAACCATCAACAACTTCATGATTTCTAAACTATGCCATTGAAAACTCTGGTAGCACATCTCGACTTGTCCAAACTTGAGGCAAGTATTTTTTCATTCATTTCATAGTCCTTGTCAAAGCTTTTGCATTTTGCATGTGTGACTTTTAGAACATTTGTATCCTTCACGACTAGATGGGACTGCCTGTCCAGTTCCAAACTCTCACTACAGCCTAATGTTTTCTCAAGCTTTGAGATTGCCTTGCATTTCATAGAATATGTTGTATGATCGTTTTTCCCATGTGACTTTATTCTGCATTGAAGACTTCACTAACTTTCTTCTATGGTATTTGATATTTTATATGCAATGAACTTGCATTTTAAATGGAAAGCGATACCCTATGTTATGTCCTTCCTGATCCTTGCATTCTGTTACTACGTATTGGATCTTGTTGGAGTCGATTTCCACGTATAATGCAATAGAGTTCATTGTTTGCAGCAACCTAAGGGAAATCTGTGAGTTTTGAGGCTGTTTATATGCCTCTTTCCATGCGTCCCCTAATTTGCACTGTTTACTTGTGGTTACTTTTGAGTTGGAATTCAATTTCTTGTGGCCATTAATTCTTTTGAAGAGTGCACTGATCATGCTTTACGCCAGTCCATACTTCATGGCAATGTCATTTTTCTTGTAGCATTGAATAGAAGTCTTGAAGCTAGGATACTCTATTGCCTTCATTTTCCAAGCCAATTTTCCAATCTTCAAACGCCTCCAGTGTTTATGAATACGATTTGTTGCCTACACAAAGCATCCACCATTTCATGGCCTTCAATTTTTCTTTGTCAGAGCACCCCTTTTTATTCTTCTAAACTCTCATCAATCCTTCCCTCTTTTTCTCTGATCAAATTTTTTGTTGTTTGCACTCAACCATGTTTATATTCAAATTTATCTCCATATTTTTTTTGAGATGCCTCTACGCTAGAAGTCGGCCTCTAAATCTTCCACAATAATCATTCCTATTACTTCTATTCATAATAAGTCTAGTCGTGCATTATAGTAGTAATTGGAACTTGATTTTTTGATTTGCATTCTATTGTTTCGACATGTATGTTTATATACAGCTGTATGTTTGTTTTTTGACTAATGTAGATATATATATATATATAGCAGTTGTTGAGCATATATATATATATATATATATATATATATATATATATAGCATATATATATATATATATATATATATATATATATATATATATAGGCCACTCAATAATTTGAACTATTATCAAGGAAACAGTATATATTTATATATGTATTTTTATATGCAATTGAATAATTGGGGAGAGTTCTCGAGTAATGGATTTTATAATTATTTGTAAATTAAATATTGACTAATGTATTATTGTTGGATTGAACTAAGTTTCGGGCTAAAGATTCTAGCATTGAAGAGTAGTAGAATACTACGTTAACAAAATATTTATTTAACTCTTCTAGTTACTTGATTTCTTGGAATAATTTTATTTATTTAGTTTGATAGATGTAATTCATATATGTTTATAAGTTGGGAATATTTATATGTTTATTTGTCTATATATATATATATATATAAAGTGTTATATTTATACACATATAACATACCAAGCATAAAACATGCCTTAGTAATTGAGGGCAACTTCAAATGAGTAAATTTCATTTAATAAAGTGATTTCAATTGGTGTGTATTCAAAATAAATTGAGCTCTTAGTCTTTAAATCTTAGATCACTTGACATAATCAAGCTATGTAAAAATGTGTATTTGTAATTCTTGTAGATATGCATTAAATGGGTATTATTTGTCTTAATGTAATTAAATTGATTTACTTCAACTCATTTCATTAGAAAGGTATGATTTAGTTCTTATATAGATAGATGATCTCTTGGCTGAAATATGGAGTAAATGGGAATTACAGGATTAAGATAGATAAATGATTAAGAGGGAAAATTTACTTAGATAGGTTTAAGATTGTGAGGGGATAAGAATGTTATTTGCATGTATGTAATTAGAGAAATTGTATGTGGATAAAGGGAGTACTTAAATTGATATTCTTTAAAGTGTGATTTATCATGTTTTCCCATGAATGAATTGTCTAATTATTGATTCAAAGTGGAAGTGGTTTTTTTCTACTGAGTATTCATGTTCGTGATGTAAAGGTTGCTTGAATTCAATACTATATGGTTTATATGGTATGTTTATATAATTTCTTCAATTATCTAAAATGTCTTTGTAGTGAACAAATGAATAAAATGTAATGGAGTGTTTATTAGTCTTTATGACTATTACATTGAAGGTATTTGTGTATTTATAGGTTGGTTTCTAATGGTTTCATTTTTATGTATCTTTGTCTTGAGTTATTTCAATTTGAGGAGATTTTATTCGTGGATTCTATGTTGAAATTTGATTTATCCTCGTTTGCGAGTTGTTGGGTAGTTGTTTTGTTTTGGGCTTCCAAAGGTGATTAGGTAAAGAAAGAAAATGTTGCTTTATAATTATTTCTTCTTCTATTTCTTTGTTTTGGCCTTGTGAACAATTGCTCTTATACTCAATTTTGACTTTGGTGGTTTGTCCTTGCACTTGGAAGTTGCTTATTTATGGAATTCTAGCATGAGATGGTGCATTCCTCACTTGTTGTATCTACTTTCACCATAGCCTTGTGCAAGTTGGCTTACCTCAAGCTTGTGTTTATGGATTTGTTGGTAGGGAGAGTGGCTTCCCACGGGGGTCGGAACCCTAAGTGGTGTCCTGGGTAACTTGTGGTGAAGTTGAGTTAATCAAGTGAAAACCTAATAAATATTTAGGGGGTGGGTAGTAATTCACACTAATAAAAGATAATGGATGCCTCTCTCATGGCCCAAGTGCTCGTTTAGGCTTGGGATGAGACGAGAAGGCCTGAAATGGAAAATCAACTACCTTGTCTTCATGAAAGGTGAGTTGATTTTGCATGTGTAAGAATGTGGGTCAGGGATTGATTGAGGTTGCCAGGGTAACCCTGGATGGGGGCCGGTAACCTATGAAGATCTGCATTGGGTAACCCGTGTCGAGCCATGTGATGACACTCTACCCTTTAGAAACCTTGCATGTTTTTTTTCCCTTGTTGCCTTGTCCCTCTAGAAGCGGATGTTGTCTTGTGTTTGTTGTTGCTCTTGTCATGGAGTCTTGTTTGTCATTGTTCACCTAACTATCTTGGTTGAGGGTCTTTCTTGTCAACTCCTAGCATGGGGGTGGGCCTTCGGGCCCACATGGTCGGGTAGAATGTGCTATGCACCCCATTGGGTCCCCAACCAAGGATTGAGATGTGTAGAGTTGTACCAGAGATGTGCCAGAGTTGGAACTAGTCTTGATGCTTTTATTCATAAATTCAATTGGATTGTTTCATGTTATTGTACCCTTCCCGTTCATGTTGGGAAGCACTATTGTATTGATGTAAATCTTGAAAGATGTATCTTCATATTATAAATGTGATGATTATAGCCTCTGGCGTTATCTTATGGTCATTGATGGATGCTTCTTGTTCATGTTATGATTATAGATTTTTGGTGCTATTATGTGGTTATTGTTTCACAAGATATGCTCCTTCATAGTGTTGTATCCGTGGAAATATTAAATTCAAATTCCTAGATGTGATGGATGGTTTTATTTATTTAGCTATGTACATTCACAATTCATTAATTCCCTATATAATGGCTAAATGGAATACTTTGTAGTTAGTCAATCATCGCTATGGTATGGGCTTCTATGTATGGTAATTCAGCCACGCGGTACCCCAGAGGACGCTTGTATATGTTGTATATGTCTAATTGCTTTTACATTTGGTGTGTTTGTTATGTGCATCATATGTTATGTTTTACCTTTAAAAAATTGTAAGAGAAGTTGTAGCTGTCCTTTTGGGGTTCTCGCGCTGCTGGGAGTTAAGCACTCATGTCTTCTTGACTACCCCCGGGATTTGTGTTAGACTTCCTAGTCTCCCCTTGAATTCCCAGGATGAGGAAATTCAAAGGATAGTGAATAATTTTGGGTGTTTTTGCCAATTGATCAAATGATGGCGTCCAAGAAGCGTCTTGTTTATGCCATATTTTGTGTGAATGTGGAACAATTTGCTGACCTGCCCTCTGTTGTAAAGATCAACTCTAAGTTTGGGGTATGTGAACAAGTGGTGGAATTTGAGTCAATTCCTTTCGCATGCTTCCATTGCAAGAAAGTTGGCCATTGGGAAAAGAAATTTCCTCTTAAAATTCTGAAGTAGGTGACTAAATAGTGGAGAGAAAAGGAGAAGGTTCCCGAAGTGCTTTCTTCAAAGTCCTTAGAGAAAGGGGGATTTTCCCCTGGTGGTGAGGCAGTCTTGGTGTTTGAGAAACCTATGGAGATGGATTTGGTAGTGGTGGAGAATATTGGGAATCCTAAGGGCCAGGTTGACTTGGAAATGTTGAATAGAGAGCAGGAGCAGTGAGGTGAGGTTAATATACCCTCCCCTATTCTTAATACGGTGGAGTCTCTTGAAGAGTTTAGCTCTAAGGCTCTGATGGTAGATAAGGTTTTTGTGGATGAGGGACTGGGTTCCCCTCCTCCGAGGGCTCATTTTCCACAAGATGATTGTTTGAAGGTTGAGCATTCAGAGGTTTTAGCTAAAGGAAGGGATAATGGGGATCTTGATGACCCTAACAATCCTCCTTTCATTCCAGTGAGAGGGTGAAATAGAAAGAAGCACTCCCCTTCATCAGGAGTTGTTACTAGAAAAAGGCAAAGGACAGACTATGGGTCAAAGCCTAGAGGTAGAGGTCGTCCTCCTTCAAATTTCACTAGGGATAAGGAGAGTTAGATGGATATTGTTGATGGAACTCAAAGAACTTTGTTGGAGATGTGCTCCAAGAGCACCTCCCATAAGCTCTTATGAAGATCATCTCATGGAATATGAGAGGGTTAAATCACCCTCATAAGCATGATCTTCTTACAAATCTGGTAAGAGATCATCGGCCTGATATTGTCTTAATTCAAGAAACTAAAACAAGAATGGATAAATTATCTAAACTAAAGCATAAGCTTTTTAAGGATTGTGGTATGCATTGCTCTGATGTGGTTGGTGCCTCAGGAGGGATGGTGACTTTTTGGAATCTTAAGTTGGTTCAAGGGGTTGAGGTGTTCCATGATTGCAACCATGTGGCCACTTTGTTTATGAGTTTATGAGATAAGTTCTCTTGGACCCTTTCGAATATCTATGCCCCTAATAGTAAGAGTGCCAGAATTTTTTTTAGGAGAGTCTTGGTTCCTTCAAAATGGTGCATCCTATTGTTAATTGGTTGGTCATGGGGGACTTTAATATGCCTTTGCATGATTCTAATAAGTTGGAAGATTCACAGATTATGGATGATAGTAGATATGATCTGATGAACCTTATCAATGATAATACTCTTCTTGACTTGAATCTTAAAGGAGCCCCATTCACCTGGTCTAATCAGTGTATGGGGGATGCTCTTATTCAAGTCAAGCTTGAATGTGCTCTTATCACCCCTGACTAGCTTGTTTCTTATTCTTGCTCGCTCTCAGCTTTAAGTAGATTGGGGTTGAACCACTTTCCTTTGTCTTCATCTGTGGACTTGCTAGCTAGGAAGAAAAAAATTATGTTTATATTTGAGAAGATGTGGACCTATCATCCCGACCTCAAAAATATGGTTCAATATTGATGGAACATTCAGGTGGATGGGACGGCTATGTATAGAGTGGCGAAAAATATTTCCAATGTGAAGAATAATGTAAGAAAATGGAATCGGTCTTCTTTTTGTCACATTGGAAAAGAAGGAGGTCAACTGGGAGCTTCTTAATGTGCAACAATCCATCCAAGCATGTAGGTATGATCAAGCCTTGGCTTTGAAAGAGAGCGTCCTTCTTACCAGATTGCATAATATTGTTGCTAGGGAGGAGGAATTCTGGAAGCAACATTCTCATATTATGTGGTTAAAAAGTGGGGACAGGAACACAAAGTTTTTTCACCTCTCTACTCTGAAATACAAGGCTTCTAATCATATCAATGAGATTAATTTCAATAATCAGGTGTTGGAGAAGGACGTTGATCTACATCAAGCAGTGTCTTCTTACTTCTCTAATCTACTATCGGTGGAAGGGGAGCTTGATCTAGATTGTCAAGAGGATCTTCTTAGGGATATCCCTCAGGTCATATATGATGTTATTAATAGGAAGTTGGTGTTTTTTCCTTTGGTGGAGGAGATTAGAAGTGTTGTGTTCTCTTTTGAAGGTAATAAGGCATTGGGGCCTGATGGCTTCCCGATATTCTTTTTTCAATCCTTTTGGGATATTATTGCCAATGATGTTGTGGAAGCTACTAAGGAATTTTTCATAGTTGCAATCTTTTGAAGGAATTGAATTCCTCCTTTATTGTCCTTGTACCTAAAAAACCGGGTGTTGATTCCTTTGATGAATTTTGTCCTATCAGTTTGTGTAATTCAATTTACAATATTTTTTCTAAGGTGTTGGCAGTTAGACTGCAAAAGGTTCTTCCTCTTATCATCTCTCCTTAGAAAAATGGTTTTGTGGTTGGTAGGAAAATTCTATACTCTATCCTTTCTGTTCATGAGAATATTCACTCCTTAACTGTTAATAAGTGTGCTAGTTTTTTACTTAAGCTTGATATGCTTAAAGCTTCTGATAGAGTTGATTGGCGTTTTCTTTCTAAGATTTTGAAAGTTTTTGGTTTTGGGGAGAAAATGGTGGCTCTTATTCTCCAGCTTATTTCCACTCCTAGGTTATTTGTTCTTGTTAATGGCTATCCCTCTCCTCTCTTTGATTGCTTGAGGGGACTGAGGTAAGGAGATCCTATATCTCCTTTTATGTTTATTATTATGGTGGAATCGTTGGTTTGCCTCATCCAGAGATTTATTAATTTTAGTTTAATGTCTGGGTTGGCTCCTTCCTCAAGTAATCTTATTTGCTCCCATCAACAGTTTGTTGTTGATGATTCTCTCATGCTTGGAGAATCGTATATTAAGGAGGCCAAAGCTATTAAACTTATCCTATAGAGATATGAGGCTATGTGGGGCATAAGGTTAGCTTACCCAAGAGTGTTATCTTCTTCTTTAATACTCTAGACCACAAGTAGATTAAAATTGCTAGAATCTTGCAGTGCCAAATTGGTGAGCTTCCTGCATCTTATCTAGGTCTCCCCCTACACTCCAATGTTCCTAAGTCCTTTTGGTGGGGGCTGATTGATAAGTTCAATTCTAAATTGGTTGGTTGGAAGGGTGGATGTTAAGCCAAGCTGGGAAAGTGCAATTGATTAAGTCAACTTTTTAGAATCTTCTTGTTTATGCTCTTATCTTCTTTTATATGCCAAGGAAAATTGTGGATAAGTTGGAGGGAATTTAGAAAAAAATTATTTGGTTTGGGGTTGAGGACAAGA